>CATOUR010000029.1:13639578-14852771 GCA_951848785.1 Callosobruchus maculatus
TGTATTTATTGACCAGTGCGTACAATATTAGGTAAAGTCGTACCAGGACTGGTGTAATAATTTTCAGGTGGATTAAAAGAGAAACTTGAAATATGAGTAAAAGTATCTTATGCATACAGGGCGTTTAACAAGTGGATGATTAGGCTTCATGGCCATTTTAGACTATGAGCGAATAGAAAGTTTGCTTTTGCAGATCACAGATGCTCATTATTTGCACTCGACACTAAAACTGCACTTCTGCTTTGGTTTACTTATAATCGCCAATTAGTTATTTAAAGAAGGAAACAGGCGGCTCTATGGGTGATAATTCGTAGTCTTTTTAGTAGACGTGGGTAAGTCCATCTACGGACTCAAAGTATTTTCGGAGTGGATGACGGGATTTTCAGCAATTTTTGACAAAAAAACACATATGCATTTCCAGGTAGAGTGTCATCTATCTCTTCCTACGATGGCTCAGAATCAGCACTGGGAAGTACAGCTAGGAGCCAAACTGAGAAATGGGTGATACTACAGTATAAGGAATTTGTGGCATGGGGAAACATAGTAAAAGCATCATATCCTTAAGCGGCTGAAAGACTTCTTTCTTTAAACAAAAATCGTATAATAGTAGTGACAGCGGAAAAAATTAGAACTACATATAAAATTCAGGCCTTATCTGCATATTATGTACTTTCTGTTATGCACGCCTACTGTAAAAGCAAACCACTAAATCACTACAAGAGACAACACCACTTTCTGAATCCTAGACTAGAAACATTAACATAGTCATGTCATAGAATAACATAAACATTCCATTGAAGAAGCAGCTTCAAGATATTTCTAAACATGGCGCCCAGGAGGGCAGAGTTTGAGGTCACCAGGAATACCTGTATCCGTTGTGCTACCCGCACTCAAGATATGCTGTTGGCTCATCGGCCTCTCGACACTAAATTTGACACGCCTACAATGAGTACATGTCTCGACATTACTCTAACGGGTTCAGCTTTATGTCTACTGTGTGACCAATGTAAATTCACCGGCGAAAAGAATTCGGTGAAAGAAGTGAGGACGTTGCCATAACTCTTAATGATTCTATCCTATTTCCTTCTTTTACGACTTGTTTTGTTGCATATATGAAGGAAACCACAAATAATATATATTCACTTAATATTCTATTTATTTCCTTGTGAAACTTATAGCTATAAAAGAGGCCACAGTAAATTTTGTTCCCCACCGGTCCAGCATCGGGATTGGATAATCCGTAGAAGATGATATTTAATGTCTCTGTTGTACTTATGTTTTCTGACCCTTTTTAAACTCGACATGACAATGAAAATGAGGATCATTACCTGAGGGAACCCGCCGCTCCCCTTCCTCATGCCTCGCAGATCAATTTACGATGGTCACACTGTAGTTATATAGACCCCCCTGACTAGAAATAATAGAGACCAATCCTCACACAAGTATCACACAAGTGTCACAAATGTAGCATCCCCTCAAATAAACACCTTTTATTTATCTGCGTCAACACTATGCCGTCAACCAGCTCATTACTTGTTTCAGAAAAATGACCCGTATCCCTATGTACAATAACCAGTAATGTATATTTTTGAAACAAAACGCACTGAAGCATGTTTCAACGTTCAAGTCAACATCTTCGAAGACTGCTTGTTATTTCATCACCTCTTCGTGTGTATATCCTTATTAATAAGCGCCTGCATGGACGTCCTTAAAAAGGATACAAGAGGTCCTCAACTGGTAAAAATTGTAGAAATAAATTGTGGTGGATGAAGTCATTTAAACATTGTGCATTTCAAAAACAGTTTATGTTACACAAATTTTCCCAATAAGTACAGTTTGGATATAATATTGAGTAGTACTTCCCCAAAGCATTAAACCCCCACCTCAAAAATCAACGGTCTCTATTGAGATTGTAGTTGACGAATCGTTCTCTACTTTTTCTGTAGACGTAGTTTCGTCCATCTGGCTTTCATAATTATTGTATTCTAGTATCATGCGTGAACAGTACATCATCTTTCCAATTCTCGATATTCTACTGAATATATGTTCTGGCAAACGCTAATCGACGATTTTTGTGACATAGGAGAATGCATGGAACATTGGAACAATCATCGTCTAACCGTTTTTGAACCCGCATTAATTTCTTTGACGTTTAGTAGCTCATTTTTGAGATGCATCCATTTCAATGTACGATTTCGTATAGAATTAGGTATCTCTCTTAGGGCCGGTTGTACAATGCAAGCTTAAGTTTCGGCTTAAAGTAAGCCGACGTTAAACCGCGTCACTTGCAAAACGTTCGTTGTACAATGCTGGCTTAGCCCCCCCACTCCAAGCTTAACACGAACTTACGTAAGCCGAAGCTTAACGCGAGCTTAGCTGAGGTTTAAACCTAACCTGATACAAGTGACATGATATGTCAAGGAGGAACCTACAAATTGCTTGTCACTTTATTAGGTCATATTTTTTGAAAGATTTGTGTCTAATTTAACAAAGAAAGCACATGAAAAAACAGAGACAGAAACGGTCGTTGCCGAAATTTGACACAAACTGTCATAAATGCCTAACCGAAAACGGTAATTTTTCGGATGATTATGTCAGTACGTATTGCTTCATTGATACCAACTGTAATGAATTTCATTATCAACAAGGTTTAACTAAGCCGACGATTGTGTAATGTCGTAACAAAATTATTTATTATTATATATATTATTTTTAATTTTCGTAGCTTCTTTATTGTTCAAACGGGATTCAACCAATATCAGTCCCTTATAAATTATTATTATATTTTTATATCTGAAGACAACGGATCCGTCACATTTCCTAACAAACTCTCCACGTTTTGACCTGTAAAGTCTTTGAACTGACAGACATAGACATTACGTGTGGAACCTGGATTAAACTTTCTTATTAAGATACTGGATACAGGAAATTTATTTATTTAAATGTGATTTATTTATCATCTCCAATTATCTCCAGCTGAAGTGACGATCATAGCCTGCATCGATTCAATAATTTGCATTTTTCTCGAAAACGGTTAGCCCTATCGAGATACACCAAGAGACCATTCTTACGTACAAATCTCTGAAATACCATATCTTAAAATTAAAATGTCAAAAAAGAAGAACACTTAGAAAATGGAGTTATTTTTACCCTTAACTCCTCCCGTATGATACGCCTCTGATTAAAATTATGAAATTCTGAATTCAGAATCAGATTCAGCGTCAAAAGCTGACCCATCGTACCTAATTTCGTAATTTTGTTATGAATGGTTTCGAGAATACCGTGGGAAAACCGTCTTCAGGGTGCCCCATGCAAAGGAGCGTAGCTCCCTTAGGAAGCATTTCCGGACCCACGTTCATATGACATTTTCTTTCTATTTTTCGAAGTACTATTCGTGGTTAAAGTTTGTTGACACACTTAATCAACACCCTGTATATTGCATATAGTGTTCAAAAAAGTAATACTCTCATGAATTTTTTTGGGGTGATTGGGAGTTTTGGGATATTCTGGGGAAATAGCCCATCACAATCTCTTTTATTTTGGTGTGCCTTAACCCGTACATTTTTGAAGGTGCGTTAACATTACCAGGGGTGACAATACTCCCTAATTTTTCTAGTGAGCTACAGAGCCTATTTTGACTCTATCTGGGGGTCTTTTCAAATCCAATTGGCGACACTGTTGCAGTAATGGTGTATACCAAAGTTGAAGAAATGCATGAGCCAGCCAGCCAGTGCAGGCAGAAAAATGCATACAAAGTGAAGTGGTCTTAACACGCACAAACTGCACTATTAATATAAGGTACGGTGGTCATAAAACTAGGAATTACAAGTTGGTATCGACAGCTCAGCGGGCGATGCGGTCGCGAGCATATTAATTGCGATAATTATGCCAGAGAATTTTTTTGTGTCAGCGAGCGCGCAGAGCAAATCGAACTGGTCGATCTAATTCTTAGGCAGAGGCGCAACAACATTTTTTCTGTTTCTCGTTATGTATATATCTAGATATACGGTGACTGGATAACGGTTGCGATCCTTTTAAGGGATTGTAGGGGTGAGTCACCTGGCTCGGTCGGTTTCTTAGTCTGACATCGTCCTTTGGCTTCCTCTATTAAATAAGCATATTTATTGATCCTTCTGCATTTTTCAAACCTCATGTCGCTTATTAAAGGCAGAGTTTTCACTGAATGGACTCACCGGTCCAGGTGCAGAAAACAAGACCGAAAAATTTCATCTTTAAAGTGCTGTCTATAGACGATTGGCAATCTGGATCTGGAATGCCGATATAAAAGCGTCGGATGCAAATAGCCGATAGACTCTAGCAAGTTGAATAGACAACACAATATCCCCTACCTCCACTAAACCACTTCCATTCTTTAGAATTCGCGTTCCGCAGAGTTTCTATCTTCCGCCAAGGTAACGATTTCAAAATCGAGTTAGCGACCAAAAATGGTAACTGGGCGATTGGCGACATTTGGTGACGCAAAACTCACAGAAAGTTGGCGATTTTTGTTGATTACTAACTTGTATTTCATTGGCTTTCCCCTCAAAAATAAGGGCCAGCCGCATGAAGAGGCAGTATTGCCAACACGTTGATGACAATGAATCTTCAAGGAGAGACAGGAGGCAAGTAAAATGGTCGACCTTCGTCATCGTTATATGGAACTTATTCGCAATTAACAAATGACCCTTAGAAGATAGACAGTTACTACTGAATTTTTTTTATTGAGGTAAAGCAAAAGAATTACGTAGAAATGCTTATGAAATTTCAACTGTACACTCATTTACACCAATACGTTCGTGGACTGGTATACAATTGAGATGTACAGCGTTACGTGAAGCTAGTAAGCTGAGAGTGTCGAAACAGTCCTATACCAGTTCTGATGTAATCTCCTCAAGAGTCCAATGCCTTTTAAGCGGCTTGGGAGTCCGAGAGGATCACAATATCCCTTAGTCTCTACAATCAATATGGACCACAGGCTAATCATAGGATAATTTCAGTTTGACATATTTTTGCAGCTCCGTAGGTCAGAGATCACCCTCACCCACACAATATGTCATACTGAGCGTTTCGGTTTTGACAATTTTCATATTTCAAAACCGCGATGTCGCTATTTTTGGCGAGTTTCATTGATGCATACCAAAGACTGGCGATTTCTGGCCAAATCCTTGCTACAAGCATATTTATAACCTGGCACCATGCGCTACTCGCCTTGATTAAATGGAAGTTATAGTAAACTGCTGGCGGACCACACATTTGCGGGGTAAGGGGAGAGGTAAAAAGTCGAGCTCCAGTGGGCGTGGCCAATTTACTATCATTTCTACTACAAGCCATAAAAAATATTTGCCGACGACGGTCCCCTTTACTTAAATGCCGCTGACCCTAGACCGGTTGCCGTCGCACAAAAAGTATCCAACCTTTTTTAATCGTCCGTCGTTGAGAAATAGACATTGTATAATATTTATACGTGGCATCACAGTTGATCCCTTTTCTGTGTATTTCAGGCATATATATAATAATAAATAGAATATGGGTAAAAAGAGTTGTTTATAAGTGCAACTGAGTTGTAACACAAAAAATGAATTTATCGTATGTACAAGAGCGAAAATAAGACAGAAAATAAGGTGAAAATATGAAAAATCACAAAGAAGTACCAATGACAACAATATTATGCATGTATATGTCATTTGTAAAGCAGCTAAATTCAGGGAAGTTCACTTTACATTGAGCAGTTCTTTAGACATGCCAATGCCGTTGGAAAACTGAAAGATATAAACATATTACAGAATTGGCGTAAATACGGGGGTTTGGGGGGGACGTGTGCAGCTGTCCACCCCTCGGAACTATAAATTTTAAAAAAACTATCATGTCTCATACTTTTTGCCTATAGCACCCCCAGAAGGCGCCAGCAAAGTTACTGTTGGATTTACAACAAACTTCAGAAAAATAAACCAAATTATGCCTGCCCCTCCTCCCACTGGTAGGCCTCCAAAAATATATCCCCCCATAGTGAAACTATATCTACCTGCATTCTGAATTACACTCGCCAAATTCGGTATTTCGATGAAGTACATATTCAAAAAGAGGACGCATTTGAACAACTTTGTGAAATCTATAACACCTTCAACACAGGTATACCTATGCTCCTATACCAATACGATTATGTATAAAAAATGATGCGTTAAAGAGAAACCACAATTGGTTTTATCAAGTTCAATGGCAGTACTATGTCACAAAAAGTTACTATTGCTACTTTGCTGTCTGAACACAGAAAATCGTGAAAGTGGAGAACTTAGCAAAGGAAAATGACTTCTGGAATGAATAAATGTTAATTAAAATACAAGGTTTTTATCAGTTTATGTTACAAAGTAAAAAATATTATTTCTATTTGCGACGCAAAAAAGTGTGAGCCCAAGACTCTAGACTTCTCGGCCTGGGCCTGCCAATTGAAATTCTAATTACTTACAAATCTGGTTGAAGATTGTAAGATTTCGTAGTAATCCTGAAAATGATAACTACTCAAAACCAACTACCGCGATTTGTTTAAATTTTTTCCTAACTTTTGGCCTGCAGTGTATATGTGTAAATCACCCAAAACCACTGACTACAAATTTAGTCGATGCCCAAAACAAAATCTATCCCATTTCAGAAATGAATGAATCTCTACTCATTCATAAACAGTAGTTTGCATACTTTTGTATTGGTGGTAAATTTAGGTATACCTACAGGAAGGAAAATCTTAATTCGTAACAAAAGTTGGTGCATTGGGTGCAAAAGGAAGAGTTTGATCCTTACAAAAAGATGTTCGAACGAAAGATGTGTGTAACAAAACCATAAACAAAACCGGCCACTCCTGACCCCAATCGCCATACTAGTTCTCAAAAAAATTGTAAAAAGCATCAAATCTTATTGCATTTTTCGAAAATTTTGTTAGTCAGTCTGCTCAGTTAAATGTGGAGGTTATAAAAAACTACTTGTGGGTAATACATTTGCAGTACAAATTGGGGGGGGGGTAAAAATTCCAGAGGGTGTGTCAATGTGCTATAATTTTATTTTTCATAATAACTCTTTTGATCCACGCCTGTGTTGTGAAGGTTCCACACGCATGTTAATGCACTCCAGATACGGCTGCAACCGACGCCATTTTTGCAGAACTGCAATTGGATATAAGTTCTGTTCCACTTATCGAACCTCTTCATCTCGCCGTCATTAATATTGTCTAAAATTATCAGAAAACTTAAATACCTCGTCTTTGTAGCCGGCGACTGCTGACTGAGCTGACGACATCCTCGGGTTTCGGATAGGATGCAGAGCCGGATTTGTTTCTTTCTATCTTGAGAGTCTAAAGTAAAGCAAGTACCATCGTCAAACAACAATCTTAAGGGGCCTGGGTATACACAGTTATACATATGTATTTGCCGTGTTAAAACACGGATACCCATTTCGAACAAAACTCACTTGTTTTTCAAACTACATACACAGTATTTCAAAAGGTGATAGTTAAGACCTTAATGAATGACAACTATTTGCGATTTTCTCAAAAAAGTTTTTTTGTGTGCAAAGAAACTCGTAATGCAAAATCATACATTCTTCAAATGTCTGTAATTTAACAACAAAACACGATATCAAAAACAGGCAAAATAGGTGACAAAGCGCAAGCTTTCTTCTTCAATTTGCTTTTTGAATCATTACTGTAAGTTTAAAGGTAACGCCAGGAGCTTGGAAATGCGAAATTCATTTTTATGATGACCTTTGGACCTTACCTTTGGACCTTTTGACCTAACCTTTGCATTTTGGACTAATCTCCCCTCATCTTAGACACACCCACTGGAGAACGGGAACAGGCGGCCACGCCTCCTTGCTTACAAGGGAATACGTATTTTCTTGGATTCTCAATTTCGCTCGCTATACCCTGGACCCTTAATGTTAGTTCTGTGATTATAAATAGTTCACTGCAATTTTGTTCTACACAATCAAACCTCATTTGTTGTTACTGCAAGTTCAAATTGATTGACAAGACGTGTGTAGATTTAAAACTGGAAATAAGAGAAACTTGATTAAGCAACTATGCCTGTTTTAAACATTTTCAGGTTTCTTTAGGGTTGTTATCTATTCACCTAAAAATTATTCTAATCCACACATTCATCTATTGGCTAAGTATGCTTATCTAAACCTACATGTTCTCTTATTACTGCAAGGTATTAGAGAACCTACGCTTGGTGACATGTTTGCAATTCATTCTGGCTATGACAGAAAAGAGCATATTATAGAGCAAAACAAACACCTTCCAGCCATAGCATCTTCAGTAAAGTTTTTAATCGTTAATCCCAAAATCTACGTATAACAATGTCCTTTGCTAACCACGCAAAAAAATAATGATTCAGAGATGCTTTAGCAATATTCAATATCACACGTGTGCCCAAAATAGCAAAATATTCATACTTTTCACACTTCTCGTTGTTTGGCGGATCATGATTCAGTAACATAGTGATGTACTGTAGCTTTTTCAGTCTATTAGGTGAGCTGTGTATAACGATGATATATCATAATACAGTCACCTGAAAATTCATCTCAAGTTCTTCTCCAGTTTAACATGAAAAAAACTAAGGTTCCTCCATAAACCTCGAGCATGGTAATGACCATTGTTTTAGTTGTTATTTCAGCCCACTTCAACATTTGAAACAAAAACAAAAGTCATAATAATTGATAGTTGGTTCATATATCGGCTTCTTTTCAAATAGATTTTGATAGCAAAGTCTATTTTACAACCACGATTTGTCAAAGTAGCTTTCGTTTTCTAGGGGTGCCTCCTAATGTCAAGCAATGATAGATGGCTGTTTTCATGTATCCCAGCCTACGGTACCACGAATAGCTGTGATCAATCAAAAATATCGATTTAAAATATAAAAATAAATACTTATTTTTGAATATGTCGTACCAGGAATAAATAAAGTGTGGTAAATATGACCGCTCTAATCAGATCATCTGACAAAAAAATATGGATAGGGTAGTCATACACTCTAAAAATTGTTTTGTAAAATTACTAACAAAATCGTAGGGTATTTAGTGCCACCGATTTTGTTAGTAATATTACAAATCAGAATTGTAATTTTATTTAGCAATTTTCTAATATTGTAAATTCGCAAAAACGCATTTTTGTAATATCACAACATTTGTCTGTGATATAACATGATAATTTGTAAAATTATTATGCGATTTTACACAATTTTAAGGATATCATATTGGTTTTTTACATATATATTTTGTAAAACTATTTTGTAAGATATGTAATTTCACATAGTTTACTTGTAGTATCACTAGATTATATTGTAAAACCATTATACGTTTTATCACAAATTCTTTAATGATTTATTATGTAATTTTACCTCAATTTATAAAATTACTTTGTAGTCTTACAAAAAACCTATTATAATAGGTTTTAAGAAAAGGCTGTCATTATAAACATATTTTTATTTTATGTATGAAAATAAGGTAACACAACATTAAAATTCTATACAAACACAAAACAGAAAATCAAGTGTTTCAGTCTTATCGGCTGACAAAAAGGCATATTATATCAGCTTGTTGGCCTGGCAAACAGTTAGTTAACGTGCCAGTTTATTAATAAAAGAAATTACTGTTTTCCTACTGGGAATGTGACTTGACTTTCTCTCAAAGTCAAGGTGCACTTTAATAAAATATGTTTGAGTCATTTCCAAAGTTACCGAAACATTTTTTGGATTAATTCGGTTAAAATTAAAATATATGACAAACAGTAATTTTATTGCTTCTTCAAAGGAACTTGCATTGATGAGCTGGTTTTTTTCATTGTAAATGGAAATTTTCTTTTTATCTTCTTCATCTGAAATTAAAGAAAATATTGTTTAAAATAAAGTATTATGACTCGAAAACTTCGTTAATCAACCATATCATATCGAAGAAAAATAAAAAAGAATGCATCCCTAAATAAATTTGGTATACATGATGGCCATATTTCCAAGATGGCGGCTTACCTTGTTTAAATGCACTTTGTATTCATTTTATCCAATGAATCTTCAAACCTCAAACGCAAACAGCAGCACTACACGTTATATACCGGCACTTCCAAAACAAAATCCATAAAATAACGACCCGTCTGCTGTTTCTCTGTTCACACAAGTCAATTCTTCTCGCTCGCCAGTGCTACCTTTTATCGGCAACGCGTAATCTGTACTGAGGGCAAGTATGGCCATATAAAGCGTTTTAGTCAAATTACCATTGATACCAACCGAAGGAATCAATTATTTTACTAACATTATTGAAGTATTTTTCTAAAATAATTGTAAATTTACAAAAAAAGATTGTAAAAAAACAAACGTCTTGTATAATGGCAATTATCTTGTAATTTTGTCTTACAAAAATGCAAAACAGTTTTGTAATTTTACAAATATTTTGTGAAAAAATGAATTATTTGTATTTTTTCTGTAAAATGCTCAACCATTTTTACAAAATTCAGTAAGTCTACAAAACTATTTTATTTTTGTTAAACTTTACTGTGGTTTTACAGCATGACATAGTAAAATCGCTCCAATAGTGCTTGTAGTTGTTTTGTAAAAATACCCACATTTTTTTCAGTGTACCTTTTGATAGTGGTTTTATATCTATACATGCAGAAACGCATATTTTGTCGCTCTGGGGTCACCAAATTTATGTTGAACTTCCAGATGACAAGCCCGGCCCTGTCGAAAGAGAGTCAAAGAGTCTGGGCCGATAACCATCTCACACAACTGTTGGAAGGTTTTTTCTCAAGAAATATGTAAATGGACGCCATTTAAGTAGCGAGAGAAATCAAATAAATAGAAATAAAGGCATTTTATAGAGAGGAGGAACAAGTTTTTTGTTTTAACGTAAACGTATTAGGAATTCGTCACAATGAGAGTATAATGGACAACAATTCGGTTGTTTGAGAAACTAACTGGATTCTGTACATTCTTGTGTAACTGGAGAGGTATTGTCTCATTAGCATATGTGATTGTGGAGACGAAACGGTCGTTATTCTTCAATATAGTTTCCAGTTAGAGATGGTGGGCCTTCGTTGATGATAGTTACCAACATTGCCGAAGACATTGACTCTATAATGAGTAGAACTGGACATAAAGTCAATGCCCATGGCTGCGCTGTGTGCAGAATTTACATTCGTTAGTAGTTTTACAGGGTGCTTTAGCTTTTCCGAACTAAGATGTGATGTTTGTAGATTAACAATTTAATCCCATCTCTCTGAGTAAGTAGCTTCTGAATATCAATACAGCAACAAACAAATTTGGAAGGCAAATATGATATTCTTATTTTGTGACGCTGTGTCTATATATTCTTCAGTAAATATTCAGTGGCTCTCTTTTATTAAGGTTTCTACACTTATGAAAACATTTCTCAGTTTGATTGTTTACCGATATGTGGTACTTCAGTTTTCCAGTTGGTTCTATTTAATACAATTTTGTTTGTTTTCGTAATGTATGAAAATGAATTAGTTATTGAATGTATTTGAAAACCTATAAACGACATAGTACGTGAGATGCCTTGTGTAATATAATTTCTGAAATTTATCGAGCGGCTGTCATTTTGTTCCTCCGCGCTTCACTGGCTTATCGAAAGAAAACTAGCATATATGTAGTATTTTATAGAAGGGTCATTGCAGCGCGGCAGTATGAAATATGGTCTAGTTAACTTTTGCTCTTAATTTGAAGAAGAATTTAAAAAATGTGCCCTGTCCATGTATGGGTTATATAGTACTTTTCAAAATTACTTCAACTCTTGGTTCCATTATTATTGTGCGGCTTTGGGAGCCCCAATAAAGATTTATGAGAAAGTCTTTATACAATAGAGCCTTTGAATTTCGTAATCTCTGGTACGCTTCTTATTGCACATCGGTGAAAACTCCAATAATCTAGTATGAAAGGAATGGATTTGCGTGGAAAAACGTTAATGTGAGCTGGCTATATGTTACTTCTCCTATCTCTAATTTTTTCGTCTCTACTGTCATTATTATTGCAGGTCTATGGAAACACAACTAAAGTAGTATCGAACGGATATTGCCGAATAGATTTGTACGGATTTTTTAATGTATTAGTTTTCAGTTTGTATATTTTATACTTTTTCAGGATGGATGGAACGATGAAACCTAACTAAATGTCATATCCCACTAAATCATCTAATTTCAGAAATGCATAAATAGAATTTATCCTCCTTTGTGCAAAAAAATTGAACTGGTATTTTATACATATTATATTCCTATTACAACATATATTCAATAAAGAACAGGCGGTAGAAGTATTGTTTCGCAAAGAATTAGGAATCTTCGAAGTTTTCTGATATTTTGCAGAATATAATCACGAAACCACGTGATGTATTTCTATACACTCGTAACGCAAAGTATTGTTAATAAATCTTTTATAGTTGTTAATATTGAGACAAGAACGGAGAAGGTTTAAAAAGCTTAAGCTTCGTTTTTTGACGATCTCGATCGTTTAAAAAAATGTCAAGGCAGGATTTGTGTGAGCGAGAAAGGTGGACCCTAAAACCTTTTATTAATGTAGGACCTTCTGTTGTACTATACAAATGTTGTTCTGGAAGTATGATTTACTACTCAAACTTAGATAAACACAGACTCATTTGCTGTTGGCGCTATTGCCAATTTTCTCCTACACCTCTCTTATGATTTTCAGATCCTGTGTTGTCCCGTATTCTGAAAATTGATAAAATTTCTATAGAGCAATATTTCTTATTGTTTTGTTATTGATATAGATCTCTACAGAGAACTATGATGGTAGCCTATCAACCTTTTAAAGGCTTTGTCAACATCCTGTCAAAATGTGGAATGAACATGAACATAGAGAACGGTACATGAGCGTAACCTCTTGATAAAACTTCCACTTCACCTTAATCCACTAACATGCTACATTATCATAAAACTGGCTTGCCTGGATACACGAATTGAAAAGCGATTTCATTAACGTAAACCCTTCCGCTATAGCATTGCGCTGGTCATTCCGTCGATTTACCACAGATAAATTCCGGTGAATGACGCCTGTCTGCGCATAACCTTAAGCCGAAAGAGTGGCCGGCATTTTATTGAGACCCGCTATAGCTCAGTGAAATTAGACTCTTTTAAACAGATATATCATCTCAAGAATAGTATCGCACAATAGCTTGAACATTGGAAGAAAAACTTGGTTATGATCTTCCCCGGAAAGCATGATCGAACGTCAACAGAACAGCAAACAAATCGCCTTAGAAAAAAAGTGAACCTAGGCATGGGCGCCGCCAGGGTGAGCAAGGGGGGCACTTGCCCGACCCCTTCCCCCCTTGCAAATCAAATCTAACATAAGGTCTGTTTTTACAGAGACTCACAAACCAGTCAGAGCCAATCAGTATTCCCCATTGCAGTTGTCAAACTATTTCTGACTAGTACTGGCCAATCAAATTGACGCTGACTAGTTTGTGATTGCTGTAAAAACAGACCTATACATTCATGGAAACTGTTACTTTCTTCTCCTCCTGCGATCGCAATTAAAATTTTTCTCTCTTTGCCACCTACGACTTGTTCCGTTGATCGTTCATTCGGTACGCTAAGTAGGGTCAACACTTGGTTGAGGTCAACAATGAGCGAAAATCGATTGATTGGTTTATGTATGGTCAGCGTTCATAGAAAAAATTTATTGTGATAAAACGCAATTCATAAAAACAGTAATCAACAAATTTGCCCAAGACCGAAGGAAGCTAAAGTTCGATTTCGAATAACTTCTCTAGTTTTTTTTTTCTAACAGTGAATATAAAATGCAGATTTATGTTTTATAGTTAGTTATTTTTTCAGATGTATTTGTTTCTTGTTCTTTTATTATTTTTGTTCTTTATTGTTCTGTATTTTTTGTTCTTTTATTGTTTTTAATTTAGATACTGTACTGAATATTATGGATACAATCCTATTGTTCATGCATTTCTGTTATTCAAGATGTTTACCTCTTTTGTTTTGCTTATGTTCTATGTTATTTTTTTCAAATACAGAACAAACATTCATGACAAGAAATATTCTTTTTGCCCCCCTGGATTTTTTTTGCCCCCCCCCCTGGCTTTTTTTTGGCGGCGCCCATGAACCTAGGCAATTACCTATGCGTGTTTGAGCATAGTACCATCTCCTCATGATTGTAGCACCAACTACCAAACCGCTTACCCCATCACAAGAGAGGGTGTTTTGAAGGCCTATGATGAAAACCAGGACGACTTCCTGTATGCAGCTCCTGCAGCCATTGGTTACACAGAGTTTGGACCCCCATTCTATGATTATCTTGTTTGTTATTAAATTACAAAACACCAATCAACATAGATTGGTAAACACCACCAAGTTTTTTACTGGTGTGGCCCTAAATTCAATTTTAAACGAAATCTGCAAGACACTGTCGAAGAGAGGCGAATCAGGCCGACCAAACTCATTTGCAACTTGTAACAGGATTTTCCTGTAGTACTTCTGCACTTCAAGTAAATTATGATGAAACACCTAAAACGAGCCATCTTAAATGCAGCTGTAAAAAGAATGACCTGGAAGAACTATCTTATTTGGGGTTATATTAGGCATGAAAGGAGTGTTTACGCTACTCGATCCACTGAAGTCTGTTTGCTTCAACATATCGGCGAGTTGAACAAACCACAGCCAAAGTGGTGTCTAAGCATTGGCACTTTCACCACGATAACGCTCCTGTTCATCCATTTTCCGAAGCAACTTGGCCACACCTTTTCTCTTGTCTTTTTCACTCATCAAGAATACCGAACATGAATATATAACAAGAAGTTGTCGGTTCTTTGAAGTGCGTCCCATAGAGGCGAAACATTTGAATTCTTAATCAACAAGCTATCGCCGCCAATCGGGTGCTGGCAGCATTTACGATACTTCTTCTATGAGAATTAATATAAATCTACAAAAAAAATTATATTTAATTTACGAGGTTCGCCCACAACGCTTATTATAACTGTTATATTTTCAAGATAATGAAAGCACTTCAATTGAGCAAAAACGGAAAAGCAACTGGTCCGGACGAAGTCCGCATAGAGATGCTAAAACTTTTAGAAGAAGAAAATTTGCTGCCACTGTTCCAGTTACTACAGTAAGTTCATGCAACAGGTAATATTCCAAAAGACTGGCTTACCTCCATATTTATTCCCCTCCCTAAAAAATCTAAAGCCAAGAAGTGTGATGAGTTCCGACTGATAAGCTTGATGAGCTAGAATCTACTACAAATGTGAAGCCGATCAAAGCGATACGCAATTTGGATTTCGCGAAGGATTGGGAACAAGGGAAGCACTAGGCAGTTTATCAATCCTCTTCCAGAAATGTCGAGACATGAGGAAAGATGTGTATGCCTGTTTCATAGACTACGACAAAGCTTTCGATCAAGTTGATCACACCGTCCTTACGACATTACTGCAGAAAAAAGGGTTAGACAAACAAGACATCGAGTTCATTGGAAAGCTTTATTGGAACCAAGAAGGAACGGTGAGATATGGACAAGCAACATCAGAACCGGTGTGTATAGAAAAGGGGGTACGACTAGGTTGTGTTTTGCCGCCAATACTATTTAATATGTACTTTGACCACATATTCAACCAAGCAATAGGCGATGATGAAGACGGCATACAAATTAACGGTAGGATATTGAACGACATACGTTATGCAGACGACACTGTTATCATTGCGGACAGTCCAGATGCACTTCAACGCCTAATCAACAAAGTTGTAGATGTAGGAGATCAGCTAGGCATGAGAATTAATGTCACAAAAACTAAAGTAATGGCGATAACAAGATCTCCAAACCCACAACTGAACATAAACATATATGACACCGCAATAGAGAAAGTTGAGAAATTCAAATATCTTGGCAGCTGCATAACGACAAATGTAGACCCTGACGTTGAAGTAAGATCACGCATAGAACAAGCCAGAGCCATGTTCCTAAAGATGGAAAACCTATTATGTAACCCAACCTTGAATTGAACTTAAACCTAAGATACCGTTTTGTAAAGGCATGCGTTCACTCAGTTCTGTTATATGGAGCAGAAACATGGAAATTAAAAGTGGATACCATGAACAGACTTGAAGCTTTTGAAATGTGGACATTCCGTAGGTTATTGAAAATATCATGGACTCAACACATATCTAACGATGAAGTGCTTAGACGTATGAGAAGGGAAAGAGAGTTACTTACTACAATAAAACGAAGAAAGACTGCTTATCTGGGCCACATATACCGGAACAACAAGTATGATATACTAAAACTAATAATACAAGGCAAAATCGAAGGTAAACGTGGTCATGGTCGCAGACAACATTCATGGTTAAAAAACATACGCGATTGGACTGGTATGAACACATCATCTTTAATTCGTACCACTCAGACCGAAATAAATACGCCGAAATTGTCGCCAACCTTCATTAAATGGAGATGGCACCTGAAGAAGAAGAATATTTCAAGATCTTTGATATTTCCAGCCACCGATGGTCTTACGATATACTGCGGTATTTTGCAAGACAGCTCAAATTTGCTCAGGAAGCCAGATAGGTAGGTAGCGTTGAGGGCAGAGTTTGGAGTAACCCCACAGCAGGCCAATTGCCCCAGACCACTGACCTCAAACATATCCATTTGAGCATAAAAAATATGAGGGCTGGAGAATATCTAACAACCGCTCTCAGGCTTAGTATGATATTTTTTCGAGGTTTATGGATAGTCTAACTACGCGCTTCTACTGGCCTATAATAAGCGCGGTGAGGTCGGCGTTTTATAGAGATCAACATCAAGAAGGCGGCGGCCGCAGCTTGCGTGGTGATGGCGCGGCTTCGCATCGGGTTGAAAGGGGAATCGTAAATTATAATATTCATACTTTCATTACAAAGTAGCCCGCGCTATCACTAGCGCAAAGCGACGCGATAAAATTCATGGATTATGTGCACGCGGTCAGTTCTCGAAGCACCAGATACAGAAAAAAAGCCGTTAAATCGGAAAATATGGCTTTGCAGATTTGATCAGATATATCTTCTACAGAATAGGCCCTTAATTATTGGGTCGATAAAGGTATAACAAACAGTGTAAGTTTTGATACAAGTTAGCTTCTGCCTAATGTCAACGCAATAGGAAAAACTTATGATCTAAACATAAATGTCTCAAAAACTAAATTTATGGTTTTTAGTCGCTCACCGTTTGATGATGCAGTCCTGCAACTAGATGGAACTCGAATTGAGCGAGTTGAGCAATTTCAATATCTCGGAAGCATAATCAAGGAGAACTTGGACCCGGATCTCGAAATTAAACGTCGTATTGAGATGGCTCGTGCTAGTTTCAACAGAATGCGATCTTTACTTTGTGACAACAACTTGAATTTGAAATTGAGACAACAAATGACTCGATGCTATGTATGGTCGGTACTGCTTTATGCGATGGAAACGTGGACTCTAAAAGTATCAACTATGAATCGCCTGGAAGCATACGAGATGTGGCTACACAGAAGAATGCTTCGCATTCCATGGATAGACCATGTAAGAAACACAGAAGTCTCACGTAGGGCGAATACAGAGAGACAATTGTTGACCACCATTAAGTGTCGTAAAATTGCATATTTGGGCCACATACTAAGAGGTGAAAAATATCATTTGTTGCAACTAATATTGAAAGGCAAAATCGATGGTCGAAGGGTACTTGGGAGTCGACAACAATCTTGGCTTCGTAATATACGAGAATGGATGGAAATACGCAGCGCAGCTCAACTGTTCCGAATGGCGGAAGATAGATCCGCTCTAACCTTAGTGATCGCCAAGGTCAGGAGGACCTAATACGGCACATGAAAGAAGAAGCTTAAATATTGGTTGCTAAATATTTTTGGGAACAGTCATGCTTTATTGAATACAAAGACTACCGTGACTAATCAAAAGGCCCCTGACGAGCAGATCTATAAAAATCTTTTCAGGCAGCCAGGCTGCACTGAAAGCACTGTGCTCCAGTCGAGTTGATTCAAGACTGGTATGGAACTGCATACACCTCCTCAACAAACTCGAAACAGGGAACAGGGTAACCTTGATTTGGGTTACGGGTCACAGCGGAGTAGAAGGCAATGTATGGGCGGACGCGCTCGCAAGAGGAGGAACTGAATCTATGTTTATAGGACCAGTACCATTTGCGGCCATTGCAAAAAGCACCGCTAAACAGACCATTTCAGACTGGGTAGAGAGAAAAGCACTCCTGCTCTGGCGAGATACACCAGGGCTACTGCACTTGAAGGCGTTTATAAGATACCCTTCGAGTCAGCCCCCCCTCCCCCGAGGATCATGGAATGTAACAGGAACCATCTCCGCATTCTGTTTGGTCTGCTGACAAAACATGGTCGTCTGAGGAACCATATGCGGAAGTTGGGTCTTGAACAAACTTCAGACTGTCGCTTCTGCTACGTGGAGAACGAAACACCGGAGCATATTCTTTGCTTCTGTCCAGTACTATATAGCGCTAGGTTCCAGACATTTGGATTTGCCCAACTGGAACCTCATGACTTCAAGGAAATTTCACCATTCACGTTGATCGCCTTCGCTAAGAGGTGCGGACTGTACGGTGAACTCTAAAAAGGTGTGAGCCACAATAGACACAACTGAGTCGCAGTGGAAGGAGGCAGCGCTGCCCCACTCGCTTTCAACCTAACCTAACATAAGGCTGCCGTGAAAAAGCTCTGATTCAGAACTACGCCTGAGGGGTGTTGGTCGTTCTAAGTTGTCTATCTATACTCGACTTGATTCACAGAAACACGACTCCACTGTTTGGTGACGCGCCACTTCCAGCTGCTATCTGATCAGTGACTTTTGCACTCATTTGTCGGTATTTTAACGGCTCCTAAAATTGTGAACTCTTCTGCAGGCGTGTTGGAAGCAGGAGCGCGGTGGGTTACTCCTTCTTAGTCCACAGGCCTTTAACCAGACAGTATGACCACGTAATGTTTTTTCCCGAGTCACTATCAAAGATGGCACTGGCAAGAGAGAAATGTCTCTAACATAATCTCTTTGAAGAAGTGCAGGACAGATACTGATTATGTATGTATAGAAAAAATATTGCTTCGTTTAACGGAAGAAGGTTATTGAAAGTAGAGTGGTGGTCGGTTCGATTTTCAACCAGGATGCTAGAATATAAGCTTCAGGTCACATTGACAAATGATACTAGCCTCCTCAGTAATGTCCTGCAGACAAACCTTTGAACTAGGATTTGGACCGCGGAAACTTCATCTGCCAGGTGCTCGGTAAAGAAGGTAAGGTTTCTGATGGGGAGACTGATTAAAATGTGGAAATTAGAGTAAAGTTTGCTGGATCAGTGAGCTAAAACCAAGCGAAAACAGCGTCAGTGCGCCATAGGTCTGATGATCACTAATAAGCGTGGAACAGCTGTCTCCGTACTAGTGGATTGACGGAGATATAGGCTTGCCCTCGTACATCGACTCTCATATGCAGCAGCATATAGGTAGAACCGCGCTCTTCTGGCCAGGCCAAGCGAACGCGTTCCACCAAGAAGTCTGCTGCTGTTTAGCAGCGATTTTCTTTGGTTCGCCGTTACCTTCGGGTGCCAGATGGCGCACAGGCATATCTTTTCTGTCGCCTGCTCTCAGCTGATGGTGTATTAATCGAGCACCACAGAATAATTTGGAAGGCCACTGAGGCTATACACAGAGAACCACATTAATGTCCCAAGAAGCTGTGTGACTCAACTTCCATAGCTTTAAGCAGAAAGCTTACACATCTTGTTGGTGATGGCAATGACGTTACTGCGAGCTAATGATTATAGGTGAGGATGTACATAAGCAATACGAAGTAGCTTGATAAAATGTTTCAATTTTCGAAAGTTCCTTCACAATTGTGGAAGTTCCACAACACAATTAGTGAACAAACAATTTATTAATCAACCATAGTAATAACATGGCAATATCATTTTCCGGCAGCTACATATAAACAACATCATAACAGTATATCCAATTAAACCTGATAAGAAAGTGAAACAAATCGACAATTCTCATATCCGAATATTTGTGGAGAGCGAAATATCGTGATAATTGATACGACTTGGGTCCCTAGTAGTAGTTTAAAAATGGTTCCGCAATAAAGTGTCTTAGGACGAACAAGGAACCACCAATACATTTTATTTTTCAACTGCTGTATATGCCATTTATTTGCGGTGTAAAATCCTAAACTAGGTTTTTTAACTATGTGCTCTATTTTTTCCACAACATAAACAAACATCCTTAGAATCCTTATGTTTCCATAGGTTGTACTCCACCTTACAGGAAGCAATGCGTATAAGTACCGTTGCTTCACACTACTTACACTGCCTACGTGTTCGATTTATTGCAGAAGATTGAATGTGGAACCATTACGTTAATGGTACCATACGGTTATTGTTTTAGTAGTTACATCTTTATTGAGGTAACGTAACAAGATGTACTGTTGTGATTACCATGTACAGCTTTACTATAAGCATCATCGTAAATCTTACAGCAAATTAGACGCGTGTCTAGCTCCACAACAAATGCTTTTCTGATATCATCATTGTTATCTTCAGAATTGTTGATGTAGTATCATGGGAGATAGTCCAGTCAGTGTAGAATGCACTATAAAATTACATGGGCCGACCTGTTTATAATATAAACCATGGCATAAGCAGATAATTCAATTTTGATGTTTGGGGAACTCCTAGATGCATGTGGATTCATTCTAGAAAGAACAAACAATACTTCTAATTGTAACATATGGCATATAGAGATAAGCTCAAAGAACTCATCGCAAGCAGTCAATCGTACAACACCTCAAGCCAAATGTTTACAACAGACATTCATTTGGAGATTTTGTGAGCTGCGGTAAGGTATGCTAGGTTAGCATTTTAGGAACGATTTGAATAGACCAGGGGCCTGCGGTCCATGGAAGCAAAGGAAGCACTACCACCGTTCCTACTGTTCCATATGTTTTTTTCCAGCAAAATGATTTGCCATCAGGATCCTATAGGAAGTTGAGGTCAGGGGATTCCTCTGGGTTCCACGATCACCTGATTTGTTGTAAATTGAAAAAGTACGGGATTCGATGGGTCACTACATTTGCGATTTATCCAATCTCCGACGCTGGACGAACTAGAAAATGCTGTGCGAGCAGCTTGGGTGGCTCGATCTGTTGGAGCTGGAGTCTAGAAACAATCAGATTACGAGCATACCGCGTAGGCCAAAGGAGTACATTCGTCAACATTGAGGCATGATTATCATAGTCACAATGTCTTAACAGACACGTTGTGAACTCGTAAAATGCATTAAGTCGGAACTAGAGTATTGCCGACACGAATATTATCAATGGTTTTGAGAACTGTAGCTCGCCATCGTTCGCGATTTACTGTCGGTTCAGTCGCGTTCTTGATACTCATATCCAGCAACTGTTTCGTCGTATCCACTCAGCATGTAGGGGGACGGCCACGGCACCGCCCACTCGGGACATGACCCTGAACTACAAGTTTCTCCATATTATCGCTTCTGTGTGTATGTCCGAAAAATGTAAGCATTCTCGTCGACACAATGGAGGATAGTCTCTTTGGATTACCGAGCTCATACAGTATGGAAACGTTAGTTCGATGGGCGGTATAAGGAACCCTCAGCATTCTCCTCCACGTCCACATTTCAAAAGCATCTATGCGAGCTCTATCCGAAGCATACAAAAATATGGAGAACACAAGATACTGAACCAGCGACATTTTTGTGGCTTCAGTGATGTTATGGTCACGCCAAATTTTAGTAAGCTTTGTCATGGCCACACAACATTGAGGGCCCACCCATTATTGACCTGTTGTATTTTTAATAAACTTAAATAATTGTGGCAAAAAGGTTTGTTTATTATTATTTGTGGTCCTGCCGTATTTCATGAATCTTATCCCCTTTTTTCTCACTTGGGAGTATTATAGATTACCTCTCTGTCTCTCTCACTATGTTCCATTCATCAGCATCCCTAGCATTGACGATTGACCGTTCTCGACAAGCCTTGCATTATAAAACATGACCGACCGCTGGCTCGGCATACAACTCAAGAATGAAAAATTCCCGTTTTTCTGTATATTGATAGCTGCTACCGCATAATGCTGTACTGGATTTTTCCAAAATTAATATTTATTCCGCGAGGCGCTGTGACGGCTGATGGCGAAAAAACACGTCTAACGTGCTACGTGCGTCTAATCAACACACACGTCATTAACCATGGAGATAATGATGACGAGGGATAAAAAGGAACCGTTCATACGATGCATTATTGATGACCCACCATACAGGGCTGGGTTTTATAGTAGCGGGGCAAAAGTAATGATTGTTCCAGGGAGATCCTCGCGCCTCTACAATCCTGGGTTGCTCTGTATCTCCGTTAATCCACCAGTACGCAGACAGCTGTTTCATGCTTTTTAGCGATCATCAGTGCGCTATAGGTCGATTGACGGAAATAGAGAGCATCATAGATTTTTCATGTTTACTAAACATGTGAAACATGTGAGAGCACACGACAGAAAGGTTCTGCCGGTGCGCCATCTGGTACTTGAAGGTAACGGCAACCAAAGAAAATCGCTGGTAAACAGCAACCCTCGTATATCGACTTTCATATGCAGCAGCATATAGAACCGCGCTCTCTGGTGGCTAAAGCGGACGCGCCGTGGCGTTCCACCAAGAAATCTGCTGCTGTTTAGCAGCGATTTTCTTTGGTTGCCGTTACCCTCGGCTACCAGATGGCGCACTGGCAGAACCTTTCTGTCGTCTGCAATCCCTTAAGGTTGTAGCTGTTCTTTATCTTTTCCCTTTCACCTTGAGAGCTGCTGGGACTACAGTCTTCAAGGCGCATTGTTCTCTAACTCGATGGAAACGATGCACAGACAACATCGTTGGAATGGTGCGACCTCACCGGGCGGTTCAATAAGGGTCTCTCGCCCGGTCCTCCCTAAGGTCACCAGTCCAAGTGCTGATAGGTGATAGCATAAAGCTGCTGGGCTTTTCGCCATATGTCTCCGCACACATATGGTCCTGCCCCCGTGTTTTGTGTTCTGTGTAGGCTACTATTTCCCCGAGCCACTTTGGGAACAACACTATGAATTTGAACCCAACAGTGAATGGCTAGTTAGGTGGGGAATCTTGCCGAGGATTATGCAGAACTACCTCTGATTGAAACAACTAGAAAATAGATGTCTGTCTCTGGCCTGAATCGAACCCGGGACCTTCTGGTCATGAGTCCTAGACTCTCACCGCTGAGCCATCGACCGTAGCTGATTTATCTATTCTCAACGATACGTAAAAGCTCTACAAAAACTGTACTGCAAAAAGAGACAAGCACTGTAACCAATTGGACTAAGTATGCTCAAACGCAGCTTTAACGAACTGAAACCAAAGAAATGAAGGCAGATATGGTTACTTTCATGGACGAATTTTTAGAAACATTTGTTAGCTTCACTCCTTTGTATGCATTACAAGATTTTGAAAAGTTACAGGAACTACTTGATGACTATTTGAAGTTTTCTCGTAGCACCCCAAATCATATCTAAAAGAGTAATTAGTATCTGGTGCAATATCTAATTATAGTAGGTATCGAATTTTTTCATATTTTATCAGGAGCCCATTTATAGAAATTTTTAGTGCGAGCAGTAACTGGAATATTATCTTGACGATCAGAGTAACGTACCTGTACAGTGCAAGAACCAGATTGAATTTTAAGTCTTGTCGCTGCATACATATGTATATTGTTGATGACGGGATATTTTATGCTGCTATAACTTATGTTTATGTAATCCTAATGTCTACTGTGTATGTTTTTAAAATTTATTTGGTGATAAGTGGTGATAAGTTAGATAGCAGACAGCTTCTATCCATTGGTAAACAATAAACTTTTTTGACTATATACATTCTGAAACTGATAATTCAATCGTAAGGCTTATGTACATACTTGTTAGCAGTTATGGTGGGTTTTCAAAAGCTACGGATATGTAGTCAAAAAAGCTTGCCGCATACAGCAATGCATACATATTTGAGTACTGTGCTGATTAGTGAATATATCAAACTTTCGACAGTATGACAAAAACCATTGTGTTTATTCGCGACCATATAGTGAAGTGGCAAAAGTGGTTTTTTGTGATGTCATGGGAAGGGATTTGAGACTTCTAAATATCTCTATAATATAAAGCCCTGAGCTGGACAGAAGTAAGTGATGCATCAGGCTAGTGTCTTGGGCCACTCCGGATCTGTATAGATCAGAGAGAAGTGTCTATCAGCTTCTAGACGTCATCGTCAACCGCGGTTACCCGACCTACTACCTGCACAATATTAAATTAGCTCTTATCTCTAAAAGCGTGGGTAATTTAACACAATTATAGATGCAAGTCACTGTCCCCTTTGATGAACAAGAAGCGTGCATGGCATTGGCGGGTGTGGTGTTGTAATAGGGTGGATTTTTGTGATGTCATCAACACTACATCATTCATGAACGAATCGCCCTTTTGTTACTTTTTTCTGGTGGTTTGTACATGAGCGATAACTATCAGACACTTCGAAAATTCACTGGGATAAAGTTTAGCCATCCAGGAAGGAACCGTTTAACGTACTTCCGTTATAAAATAGTGCCTACTATACCCCTGCATAATTCATAAAAAAATGTATAATTGAGAGCTCAGCTAAACCAGAAATTTTGGAATATGTTTCAAGTCCTCTAGGATATCTAAAAACATATTGCCAGTCTTTCGAGTTTCTTTTTTTTTCAGTAACTACTTCACTGCTGTCAGTGATCTACCTTCCAAAAGAATAAAATTTTTCTTTCTCTGGGATGATACCGAACATAAACGTTGTTGTTACAATTGAGTTATTGGATGGACAATGATAATATATGTTTGTATCAAAAAAAAGTTTCAAGTCTGTTCAGAGCTGTGGTCAGTACGTTTTGAATATAAGTGTTCAAGTATTGGATAAATCAAATCTTCCCTTTGATTTTTATCGACTTGTTTTTAATTAAAGCAATGTTATATGCGCTGATATTACTAAGTCTTTTTTTCTATTTCAGGTATGTTCCTATCTCATTGCATAATCAGACGTTGGTAAGTAATATTTTCACTTATTAAAAAAGCAGATATGTAAAAATTTTTGTATTTCAAAATTATCAGAGTGCTCAGGATCAAATCAAGTGTCAGTTTGAAAAGGTATTGAATAGGAAGAATAAGGTATATAAAGTAATGTAGTATGTGTCTTGACATGCACATGTTAATAACAGACTTATTATTGGATATCTTGAGTAAATATCAAATTGAAATATTGTACTTGTATGTTTACTCTGTACAAGATCAGCTTTACATGATAGTCGCTTTTTTGTGTTTTATCTACCCTTATACCTATTTTCAATAGAAGCCGAAGGTCTTCCTATAACTGAACTGCTATTTAGTTCGATACTAGTACAGCTGGTTAAATGACTGCATGCATATTCTTCTAATAGCCCGGAGAACATACAATTTACTTAGTGAGGGAAGGGAAGAACATAAGAGAGGAAAAGAATTATGAACCATATCATGCACCCTCATATTATTCTTGAAATGGTGGAGGAGTCTGGCCCAAAAATACTAGGACTTTGATAAACTGATTTGCAATCCATAGAGATGATTGGGCAATCAATCATCTTCTATCAAGTTTGTACAAACTTGTGCTGGGATCAATCCAGAAAGGAGCAATAGGTTTAGTTCGAGTTAAGACAATGACGCGTAATTTTAGTGACGAGAAAGAAATTTAAGTTCTATAGGCAGTTTGGATACTTTTTTGTCATTGCACTATAACCACAAAATGGGGGGATGGGAGATAGTGGGGAGATGTTAAAACGTGGAAAAAAAATCGTTAATTAGGTAGTCAAATAAAAATGCGATAGCATTTTAGTCCGCCAGCAGCCAGCCAATGTTCCAAAAAATCGTCATCCAAAACGTACGGGCGATTTGCGCGTACCGATTTTTTTTTAATGAAAATAAAAGAATCGCGACGAAATCGTTCGGAACTTGATGGAAAAGTCTTTGTTTTTTGGGTAGATAAGACAAAAATACTGTCATCCATTTCTACTGGATAGTTTATGAGAAATGTGAGCTTAAATTTCGTTTTTTTACGTCATCTTCGTTAGAAATCGTTAAAAAATTGTTCATATTTTTCAACCCCCGTAGGCGGCGACATCATTGAACGTCTTTTGAAGGGATAGGGAAGGCGTTCAATGATGTCACCCTCTATAGAGGTTGAAAATGCGGTTCAACATAAGAAAATTGGATAATGTTGATACATGTCATAGTTGGACCTCCCAAAAACATGTATAAAAACATCATCCGTTTAAAACAATATTAACAATTTTTTAACGATTCTTAACGACAGTAACGTGAAAAATCGAACCTTAGGCTCTAATTTCGCATCAACTACCCATCAGAAACGAATTACAGCATTTTTGTGTTATCTACAAATAACAAAGAATTTTTCTTCAAGTTCCGGCCGGTTTCGGCGCGATTTTTTTATTTTTGTTTTAAAAAGATTGGTTTGCGCAAACCGTCGCAGATTACGGATGACGATTTTTTGAAACATTAGTGGATATGTTTACTAAAATGCCACCGCATTTTCATTTTTAACACACGTCCCCTCCACCCTCTCTATCTACAATCCCTAGCATTTTTAGGTTATGGTGCAATGACAAAAAAGAATCCAAACTGCCTGTAGCACTTAAATACCAAGCGTCATCCGGTTTCTTTCTCGACACCAAAATTACGCGTCATTGCTCTGAATATTCATGCTCCTGATATTCGGAAGCCTCAGCCTGATCTTTGTAGACGATGCCAAGAACTACCAGAGCATCATGTGAATGGAGTCTATCTCGACCGGAGTGTGATTTTTGAGAAATAATTTACGCGATTGAGATATAGGTAGTATTGAGTGTTCAAATGTATTTCGGTATCCGCTGTATAACTTAGAAAAGTACCTAAAAGGATATGCCCACAAAATATACAACAGAAAGTGGGATCCGACATAAGAAAGCGCGGTAGTATTCCATGTAACTCATATTAACCCATAAATTCATATCAAACAACAAAACAACAATACTAAAGCACGTTATGTATTTGTATAAATTGAAAAAACTCGCGGCTCAAGCAATCACGTAACGCATCACTTTTGGACAAGCGCGGAAAATACAAAACCATACGATATGGACTCCCACGGCAAAGGGTGAAATTATGCGCTAATAATGATTTTGAATCCGTGAAATGTATGCTAAATAAATTAACGTGCATCAAAAAATACCTACAGGTGTGGATTCACTTTTAGTGAGAGGCTCTAGATGGGAAGTTTCTCATTTGGTATTAGTGCTAGCAGCAAATAAAAGGTTTGGAATAATTCAAGGTGATTATTATAAAAGAAGGTACCATTAAAAAGCGTCACTAATTTTTGACGCTGTATAGGTTTTCAATCTTCTGGTTCATTTCCGTTTTTGATACCACATAGTCTCAGTAAGGAACATCAAATCAGTGGAACTTTTGTACATAATAATAACGAAATACTTAGAGGATTTTATCTGCTCAGCTCCTCAGCACTAACCAGGACTACAAAATTATAAACGATTTTAATAATACTAGAAAATATTAGATACCCAATTCACTCTTCTTATTCTAAGGAAATACTCCATCGAACGGAGTGTTACTAGATTCAACCATCCCTGAGTTATCTAGTTTCTAATGTGACAGATAAACGATTAATGGACAGTTACTTCTTATAGTATTAATAACTAATGACACATCATTGAAAATAAGATAAACAATTTATAATAAACAACTACCAAATGTTTCAGGTTTTCATCTTTATCTACACAGTGGTATTATTTATGAATAACTTCTCATTACTACACCTTTTCCAGCTGTAGTTTCTAAAGCGTCAAGTGATAATTCAAAACGGTCAATTTAATTTTCCGACTGGTCAATTGTAAATTCAATCTGACAGATATAAATTACAACTGTTAGTTTAAATTTACAACTGACGAGTTGGGAAATTTACTTGACCGTTTTGAATAATCACTTGACGCTTTAGAAACTACAGCTGGAAAAGGTTTAGTGTGGTTTTTTAACATCTTTAAACTCGATGACTAGGAAAGAGTTAAATTTAATTATATTCAGGATGTTTCCCTTAAACAAAATGTAGCTTTGTTGCACGCAACAACTTTGTGAATAATTCTGTCGGCCTATATTTTTGACTGCTTAGTACACACATACAAGTCCTAAAACATACGTTTTAACTTGATAATTTGCATATTTTTACCCAATGGTCAACTCGGAAGTGGTTTAATTTACGTGTATTATGTTGCATGCACTTTTTGCTTAAAATGTAAGGAACAATTGAAATACCTTATAATATACAGGGAATTTTTATTTAAAAAATGCAAATTTGATGCGCGTCATCTACAGGGTTTAATGTAATTCGGCGTATTCCTGTCGGGGCATGATAAACGAGCTAAAATGTAACAAATTTTGCTTACATAATGTATGTATGGACAACAATCAATAGTTTTTGAGATTTTTTTAACTCTAACGGATGATTATCCAGAATCGGGCATTTTTGTCTAAATAATGAAAAATATACGTTAAAAATCAGTAACATGTTCACTTATTTTAATTCAGTACGCTTACTCTAATTCAATAACATCATAAATAGATAAAAATGTACGATAGTTTACAAAAAAACAGATATTGTAAAAAATAAAATAATTCTCATTTTCGTCTTCGTTTCAACAAAATCATATCTAGCTCAAAATATTGCCAAGCCACTGCCCAAACAAACCACTGGAAAAACTTGACCATAATATCAACTTCTCAAAAAGGTATAAATGTTGAATTGAAGACCTACATTGAGGAGGAATTTGTTTCCCGCCGGCTACAACCTGCAGCGCTTCAAATCTAACGTGCACCGTCGCTTATCCTCTCGCAGCGCTTCTACAGCGATATAGGCTTTTAGTCTTTGCGGGAGGCTGACCATAAAAAAAAGGTGCAAAGCCAGGGTTCAAATTCGGTGGTCTGCGTGTAGTGGTTGGGTCACCGACCACTTATTATTCTTGTGGCATCATAAAGATAATGAAAATAAATTCGAGGGGCTGAAGCACCTCAAGCTCCTCTGGTTATACAGGATTTCCAGCCCTTCTGATTGTACAGGTAAACATGCGGCAGAAATTTACAGGGTGATCCTTTGAACTATTTTCAAAATATTTTGTTCTTTGACGAGTTTTGAAAAACCGGTCCATTTCAAAGACACAGGACGAAAACTATTGCGACAGCTACATTTTATTATCGAAAATCATGTGATAAATTGCTCAATCTACAATAACTGTCAAAATGACTGCCACCGGCTTGGATACAAGCAGGCAATCTCCTAATCAGTGATTGCCGCACTCTTTCAAACACACTAGGGGTCCATTTTGAATGGAGTAGATCCAGAAATTATGGTGCCGCGCTACATTTTAGTTTGGTTGCTTGTGAATATTTAATAGCAACATATGAAGGTTATTCAATTGGAGAAGTGGAACACATGCGATCGGTGGCTTAAAACAACTAGATCAGTCACTAGTTTATGCCACTCCATTGGAAAATTTGGGCGACTTGCAAAATCGCAAAACTGCTGCTTTATTATCATGAATCAACTAATAAAAAAAATTTGACAACAAAACTTAGTGCAAAAACGTGAAAAAGTTTTATGGTTACATCGGGCCGCGCCAACCCCGTGTGCAGGGTGTGCCCCATACACGGGCGCCAAAATTAACGATAATTAAATTCAAGTAAGGAATTTATTTTTCCAGGCAAAATTGTGGATTGAAATTTGAAAGAACTAGCTAGAGGTGGATTTCAGGGGAGTAAGTAAGAAAAAAATGATTCATAAGCAAGGAATGATAGGTCATTCACTACCCTTGAAAAACCTACTTACTTTTCTTTTTTATCCGTTTTTGTTACAAAAATATCAGGCGTCAGATGTAGGAAAACCTATGGGGTGCTATTTGAAAAAAAAAAGTTCGGGGTGAGTTTTAGGGGTTGACGTACAAAAAAAATGTTTTGAATGCATGGTATGATAGACCCTATAGTACCTTCAAAAGTACCACTCAGTTTTTGCTTGAACCGTTTTTCGTTACGAAAATATCACGTGTCAAGGAAATTCTGGGACACACGGTATATACTGATACTGACTTCTAACCTAGATTTTTCATTGTTTAGACCAACATGCCAGATTTTGGGTGATTGAGTTCCACTACAATGGAAAAATCTCATAAACTATTGATTTTTGTCCATACATTATATAAGCAAAATTTGTTGCGTTTTAGCTCTTCAATCATGCCCCATCAGGAAAACGTCAAATTGCATTATAGTATATAACAAACCACGTATAACTAAAATTAACTGCCAAGCAGACACACCTTTCTTCGATCTTCTTCAAAACTTTACCTAACAGGCGACCAACTCTAACCTTTTCTAAAAACTAGTATATTGAATAACAGCGGGTTAACGTCGGGCAACTCCACCTCTGACTGCAAAGATCGGGTATTAGGTGCATCAATGTGTGATGGCTGGACATTTAATAGGCCTCATGGAAATTAGTTGTTATTGTGCACATACGAATGCAGCTAAATACATACATATAGATTCGCATACGCACAGAGGGCATGATGAACGCACCACCGCGGCCATCGGTGGGCTTTGTGCGCCGCGTAGGCCATATCAATATTTGACAAAGCCCTTTGTGACCGATTAAATTATTCATGATTTTACATTTCCAAACAGACAAACATTGACGGACGAGGTAATTATGACGATTGCGAGGGGAGACCGGCGCTGATATTAATACGAGTATCGGCTTTTCATACCTCAAAGGGTTACAGTGCCCACATAGTCCGAAAGCAGGTTTCACCCCGTTCGTGTCCTTTGGAGGTTTTGCTATTCGGAGTGTGGGAGGGCTAATGGTAGGGCTGATGCTTGACGTTAACTTCATCAAAGTATCGCGATTTTTTCGTGAAATTTTATCGACTTTGAAGTTGGTCATCGTCTAAGAACAATGGGGAGCAATTCTGAAAATGCTTATTCTTTCCTAATTGCTCCGCCATCGTTTTTCAAAATCTTTACAGCAGTTACTAAGGTTACTAAGATTATGGCGGTACAAATATGGCAAAGATGGCAACACACCAACAGAAAAGAGTGATATAGATTTTCAAGATGTAGGTAACATCAGGCTTTTACGGAGACTATGATTGGGTTAATCCGATCACAAGAATTACTGTTTTTCAGTTCTGGATAGAGATCTAGAATCAGTTCATTCCTGTACCGAAAATGATCGCGATCACGTTACTCAAATCAGTAGCTGTTTTTCCTAACCATCTGTTTCGTGATCTTAATCCAACTTTTTAGTCGTTCGATGTTTGTTTAATGCATGAAACTATAAATCCCACTTTTTGAAACTGATTTGGCGTTAGTGTTAAATACTCCTATACAAAAAATGGGTTTTTTGAGTTATATACAGTGTGTTCAATTAAAAACCTCCCACCCCAGATTTCTCGAAAACCGCTATTTAGAAGAAAAAACGCCGACATACGTCAAAATATTTGTCAAGTGAGACAACTTTATGACTGAAAACTGCTCCACTTCCTTCTACGCTCTGCCTCCCAGGATCATCCCCTCACAAATTTTAAATGACAATTGGTATCGAGTAATACATGGTGATACCTTGTTTCAAAGGTATGTCGAAGCGCTTTATTTCGATGTTTGATTTTTTAAAATCGGTCGATTCTTTTTCGAGAAAATTGGATTCTTTATGTACCTTAACTTGTTCAAATAACAAAAACATAAGAAAGTATCACTTTTTATTGCGATAAGTGTTCACATGTTGCCCGTTATTAGCCAAACAATGATATAGACAATTTTCAAATTCCTGTCGGGCATGGGCAGTTTGGATGACCTTCGTCAACGCATTATCGAAAGCTGCCATAATATCCTATGACATGTTTTGGCAACTGGCCGCTATAGCTCTTATTAGCGCCGGTGCACACTTGCGGGTGTCTACCGTCCGGCATCGTTGCGGCACCGCGTGTTTGGCTGCACACATTTGCGCTCTTGTAACGGCACCGCAGTGTTGCCATTCGTAGCGACTTGTCGCGAAAATAGCGACATTTCGACTACTTTGAGACGTAGCGGCGATTTAACAAAACAAATCGATTTGCAGCGACTTTTTTTAGTCTTGGAAATTTTTCTTTCGATTCGAACTTTTCGCGTTTATCTTAATCATTGTTGTTCAAACTATAATAATTTCTATTTTCTAAACCGGACGCAACTGATTCCTGCTTGTCTATTCTTCTTTTCGCTTTTTCCCAGACTGTCTGTATGTCTTAAAAGTCACGCACAAAATTGCTGGAATCAAAAGAGAAAAATATCATGAGCCCAAAAATCCATGTGTGGAATTTTTTGGTGAAGTAGTTAACTAGTAATTAATTACCAAAAGTAGCCAATCAGGCGCGTACTATACACAGAGTGAGTGTGGAAGCCGTAGGAGATCAGGAAATGTGAGAGCAAGACTCGCTGTCAACAAATTTCCAGATTAACGACCACTGTTAATTGCACGGAAAATTGCATTGAGGTCTGGATAATAATTGCGATTCGGGAACCACACACGATAAAGGCATGAAGCCGTTTCAGCGCTACGGTTACACTCTCCGTAAAGAATGATCTACTGATTAAGCTGTACCTGCGAGTGTGGCTCTCACGTCTCCCACTGCTTCCACACTGACTCGATACTCTATGTAGTACGCGCCTGCCTGATTGCCTATTTTCATTAATTAATTACTTAAAAAATTCCAAACATGAATTTTTAATTAAACGTAAAATTCAGGCACGTATACCGAAGATAATACACACAATTGAACCCCCCCCACCCCCCCGGTTAGCAATTGTTTCTGCTTAGTATGACTATACTTAACGACACTTTTGTTCTCAACTCAGAGCAATAGAGCATCTAGCCATCAGTTGCTCTATCTCACAATTTACCGTGTGTACCAAACTGCGAGGTGACACGATCTGTTTCATCAGTTTTTCTACTTGAAGTCTTACTTAGATTATAGTGTCGGTGGGTATTGCCAAAACTAAATCAACCATGTATAGATCTTCTGATGTTCTCTTCTCTGTACCCTTGTCAGATTGTTGCTTCACCTTGCATAAACCTATACATATGCTACGGATAAGGAGGGCACTATAAAGTTACGTATCTCTAATAGATTCAGCTGCTCGTAAGCCTTACTTAAATCTTGTTCATGAACCGAACTTTCACGATGATCGATAGTTGAGGTGTGAATCGAAAATAATGACAATGAAATTACTACCTTATCTACTATATACAAACTTTTTATGAAGTATAATACCTTTTATTTTACCTCAGCGTTTCAAAAACCCTTAATCCGGGAAGATGGTCGAGTGCACAAAGGCTTTGCACGGTGCAATATCGCGCTCTGAATAATTACAAAACGCGTAACAAAAGTTTCCTATTTGCCAGTTCTCCTTTGTATATAGAGATAATCCTGCCATCCGCTGGCATTGAAATCCCAACTCCCTCTACAGTGGCGTCGCGTTGTAGAAAAAAAGCCGGAGCTCAGGTTGTACGAACTTTTGAGATATTAATCCTGAATCAACCACGTTGGTATATTGTAATTGCTTGTAATTAATGCAACAAACCAGTATCTCTGTCACTGCTAGGCAGATCAACTATCTATGTTTCACCATGGGAAGTGGCAAAAAAAGCAAGGTGTACCCTCTAAACTGAAATCTGAGCTTTCGGAGAACAATACCTCCGCCATAAGGGAGAGTTTGATGAGAATGGTTGCTTTGTTTGTTAAATTTGAAGTGAGTCGTCTGGATCAGACTTACAAAAATTAACATACTAAAATTGAACTAAAATGCGACTCTCTACATACCAACATCATGTTGGTGTCATCTTTATAGGGCGGGCGTTAATCCTCTCTCTTCCAGTAATCTGTCAGAAAAAAATTAGTCAAAATCCATTTTAGGTTCTCTTTCTACTTTGAATGAGGATTTCAGAATATTAATTCCTTAGTGTGGCCAACTAGACCCCCCCCCCCGTGACGCATTCTCAGTCATGATCTCCCTTTTTATGCAGAGGTGTAGAGGCACCAAACCCCAGATCTGCAATATGTGTTGTTTTTAAGGCCGAGCGCCGCTAGCCTCTGAATCTTATCCAACATGCACACCCTTCTCTACTCTCTGCCACCACCAGCCATATTGAATCCTGTACCTGACGACTGCCGTATTGAGCCAGTTTAGAACATTTAGCTTCAGCTCCAAGGTTCTACTAACTACATGTCGCAGCTACTATATGCTCGCTTGCCGAAGAAACCAAGAAGAAATGATGTATAACGGTGATGATTATGGAAGAACTAGGAAAGCTGAAGATTTCAAAATACCTAAGGAATCTTATAAGCAGGTACCTAGACTCCAGATCAATTTGCGCTCCCGGAACCGAAATCTCTATAACAATAGGGGTGCCTCAAAGATCTGTTTTAGGGCCGTTACTCTAGGACATCCCGTATGCCCGGGTGCTGAAGCTTTCGCTGCTCAGCAGCGTGAAGACGGTAGCATACGCCGACGGTCTGTCACTAGTTATCGTGGCAATTGAGCAGGCAGAGCTGGTTCACAAAGCCAACGCATCGCTGTGCAAGATTGACAGTTGGATGTGCGATCACAAGCTTATGGGAACACCTTAAACGAGTAGTGGCAAAGGCTGAGAAGAAGGCCGCAATACTGTCGCGACTGATGCCAAATGTAGGAGGGCTCAGTAGCAACAAAAGGACACTAGTGTACCAGGTTGTACAGTCGGCCATCGTATACGGAGCTCCTGTGTGGTGTAAAGCCACAAAAACGAAAAGGTATCAGAAGGTTTTAGACAGCTTGCAGAGAAAGTCTCTGCTAGGGATGGCCAGTGCTTATCGCACGGTATCTACAAGAGCCTTGCAAGTTATAACGGCGATACCACCATTATACTTGCTGGCCGGAGAGAGGACACTGATCTGCCATGGTCAAGCAGGAAATGCGATAAGCCGCGCTGAGGCTAAAAGGCTGACAGCAAGTAAGTGGCAATGCATATGGAACGACACCACTGATGTCGTACAGTGAACGAAACGACTAATACCGTCGATAAAAGAATGGGCGGAATGCAGTCGTCGACAGACGTCCTATTTCCTAACGCAGGCACTGTCTAGGCACGGACCTTTTCGAGTGTATAGGAAACGGATAGGACGGGTGATGGGCTTAAGATGCTTGTACTGCGAGGCGGAAGATACGGCCGAGCATGCCCTGTTTCTGTGCGACCGATGGGGGCTGTACAGACAGAAGACAAGTCAAAAACTGGATGGCGAGCTGACCCCAGAGACTATGGTCCCGCTGATGTTGTCCAGCATAGAGGCATGGAACATCATACATGAGATGGTCAACAAAATACCCTGTGTAAAGGAGAAAGAGGAGCGGCTTCAAGGATAAATTAAGATTGGAAGTTATTCCTTAAATGGTTTTAAGTCATTACCTCATCTTGCACTGCGATGATGCCCGGTGCAGATGGAGATATAGCATCAGAGGTAAGAAAGAGGGAACGAGTTTTAGCCGGTCGGGCCGTGATGACATGTCGGATGGATGTGGCTCCGTCCATTGGACATGTGATCAGAGGACTCAAGCTAGTTCAACGTCGGGCGGGCAGACTCTCTCTCTATCATGTCGACTTCCTAAACCCTCTATAAATAAAAAAACTATATGCTTGCTATTGACAATTTCTAAACATAATACTGTCTACTGTCAAACGTCACCCCCAGGTATTGACCTGTAGTGTTACAATCAGTGGGGCACTATGGAGGTACCGACCTTTTAGCTACTGACCCTTCTCGAAAAAGACACGTGATCTGACACTGTCTATTCATCTCCGTCTCTATGGACACAAATACTGCAATTCTCTGTTTGTTATATCTTTATGCTCCGGTTCCATATATCTACTTTGATTGCGTTTGTGGCTTAGTGTATTCAAATGACGCGAATACAAACAGAGCTGAGGCAGAGTTAGAGCGCGGCCCCTTATTCATCTACCCGTTCCGACCTCCATATAATCAAAATTGGAGAATTTACTTCTGTTTGTTTTGGGTATAATCCGCGTATACTGCTGCTGCTCTCAGCTACAATAATACGCCGACAACTTCAAACGGAGTTGTTCTACACTAGGATATTCAGCTCAGTCTAAGCTTCTGGAGTATTCAGGCTTGTTTATTTTCTGATGTGGAAATCATTACCAAAGAATAAATATAATAGCATCGATTTTCTTGTAAATAGACACCATCAATGATTCAGCTCATCTAAAAATGGTCTGAATCTAAATATGGAGGAAATGGATTTAGCCCTACATAATATTTATGTCAGATTTATGTTATCTATTGCTTAGTACAGATTTCCGATAATAAAATATGGTTAATGATTATTATGATCTTATCATGAAGATATCATGAAATAACTAAAACATAGTCAGAAATCCGACATGTTTGATTCAAAACACAGAAACACAATCCATACCGCATTAAAATCTTGGTTGTACGTATCCTGAGTTACCTATACAATCATCTATTGTTGTACTATGCAGGTACCTACGTCAAGTAACTCAAGCCCGCATACGTATAACCAAACCTCCAATAATCTACTGAAACATGACTTTTGACCACACAAAAATTTGACATCGATGAAAACTTGAATTTAGATACCTGAATGTTTAAGCTTTATTTCTACGTAGTGTTTTTCAAACGCTGCGGAAAGACGTTTTTAGGGAGATTTTTGAAAACCCATTGTAGAGACTTTATTCCAGAAACAGTAGAGACAAAATTGTATGACTTACTTTTCAATATCAAGGATAATTGTAACATTCTCGATCTTGACTTTTGCTTCAAATACTGATACCTTTACCGCAAAAAACAGAGCTTTATCATATGAATACATACAGCAGCTGATGAAAAATCTAGTAGGTTGGAACCAAACAACATACTGATATAAATATTTGCTCCTAATTATTAATAGCTACAGAAGCAAAACAATGTTAACAAAAATCCAATAACAAATAATTCCTCCAGTACTGGTCTGCCTGATCTTAATTCATTGGATATTTACATACAATGCTCGTCGTTAACGTTCCCACCCCTCTTATTTTTTGAACAGGTCAAATTAAAAAAAAACCTGAAACTTGGCGACAGTCGCCATCTTGAAAGTTTCATCTGTCAATTTTACTCCAAAATTGATGCATCAACTTCATTATCCCAAATATCATTTTTTTGAGTTGACATTCGAAAAATTAAAGAACAGCACTGTATATGAAATTTCCTCAAAACTAGTTCATATTACAGGACTTCCGTTAAAAACATCGGGGATTTAAGGAACGGGTTCATTTCATTTTGTTGTACTATCAGAAATACGTCTATTATTTTTCATAGAATCATCATTAGAAAAAGACTAGGGGCGCATTATCTCTGAGGGGGCATTTTCGATATTTTGTACGATCTTTGTTAATGACATTTCATTAACACAGTTGTTTGTTTTGTTTTTGCAGTTATTAATAATGTTAGGAGAATAAAACAGTAAATAATATTTATTTACTTTTAATATAATTATTATATTAATCTAACGCTGTTTCACGGTAGCCACATTGATTTTGCACCCAACAATAACCGTTGTGTGAATTCTTAGGGAAATACTCTGTTATTTTATTTACCTGAAAAATTTCCCCAAAAAAGTCTTTAAATAGGGATATATGGACAAACCAAAAAGCCGTCAGACAATAATGTTAGTGTTGTTTTCTTTTCACCCTCCTATCCTTGGTTTCAAAATTCTCTAGTATTTGAGTAAATTGATGAGTCTCCTATATTACTTTCCTAAAAACTGTTCCTTGGTGGTGATATGAATAAAACAATTTTTCTGTGTCAATTTTTAAGGACTGCATCCTGGAGGGACAAGAGTTTTTAACAAAAAGTTATATTTCTCTGTAAATTTCGTAAGTCTATCATAATCTCTAAAGGGTAGTGCATTACCCTTACCCAGCTAAACTTTTTCATAGAAATTCAAACCCCAAGGACGGTAAATGAACGGAAGAAGTTTTCTTATTAGAAATCTCTATTATGAATAATACTATGAAATTTGTGCTTTGAATACCTCATCTCGATATTTCGAATGCTAGTATTCAGTAGTATACGACAAACGTTCCAGTTAAAGCATCAATGGTTCAGGTAATAGGTTGCGTAATACAGTATTTTAAATTTCACCCAAAGACGCTGTTAGAACAATCAATTTCCAACTGTTGATATCTTCTGTGAGAGACAGGAAATATAAAAATAACTAAGTTCAAGTTTTCACGAGACTTTCATTTCGTAACGCATATTATATTCAATAAGACATAATTAATTAATCACATACTATAAATAATACTGGGATACGATATACTTCCTTTGAACTATGTAACCCATATAGATATCACAATATGTAATCATTATCAGTACAGACACAATATTCCAAAAAATGATTCAAAACTGTTATTGTTGTTGATCGATAGGACTTGAATGCTCTTGTGTCAAAATTTATGAGAAACAAACCATACAAACAAGATAATTTCCATATTTCTAGACGGTTTGAGTAAACAGTACATGTACGTTATCTACATTGCATCCTATTTTTCAGCGAAGACTGTCCAGATCAAAACAACTAAATTTTGGACTTGTGAATTGAGTAAAGATGGATAGCTTTTTGTATTCTCTGGGGGATAAAGTTCATACGCCGCAACATATTTCGTTACGTTATGTAATCTAACCATGGAATGTTGAAGCCACACTTCCTCGTGGCCTGTATTTACAACAATTATGAACGCAAGTTGCAGCTTATCAGTGGAATGATCCAAATCCAAGCAATGCTATCTGTGTATCTTTTTACCAGTAGAGGGTGACAGTGGACATTCAGCCTTGAGTCATTCTTGGGCCCAATAGAACTCAGGTGGTGAATCCTCGACTGACTATTGTTTTTCTTCCAATCATTGCCAAGTGTAGCAGAAAAATTGCCTACCTTTTCTGATTATCATTGGCAAAAAATGGAGTCAAGTTGATTGACTCAGTACTTCCCACACATAATGATGATACCATTTTATGATTTCCCATTGCATGAAGCTATAGTCTAAAAGCCCCTTGCAATTAAATTATCGCCCATCCGCCCACAAAAACAATATCCGACACAAAAACCCTCGTAAATAGTTTCTTGCGTCTCCCTCCTTAGGAATTAGGGCGCCACAGTTTTTATCTGCATGCTTGAACTAACTGGACGATGCGAAACGATCGAGAGCCTCCAATCCGTCTAAAAACGAAGTTTGAGTTGATTTTATGTTTTTGGTTTTTTTGATTATTGCTGCGCCGCCACTGACACGGTTTTTCAAAAAAAGAGTCGTTTTCCATTCTCGCAGCGGTAATAAATTCTGTGTCAAAATTTTCAATTTAATAATTTTCGCTCTACGTAATATGCATAGAACGAAATAAAGCAAAACTAGTATGTACAGATCATAAAATTGGTTTCTGTAATAGGCAATCCAATGTTCGGGTGGACCTAAAAAGTGTAACATGCCGCTAGGTATTGGCGGAAGCAAAATATCCAACTTAAGATTTGCTGACGATACAACCCTTATTGCAGCTTCTCAGGAAGAACCAGTAGCTCTATTAAACATCTTAGAACAACGTAGTGCAGAGTATGGGCTTGGTATTAACTACAATAAGACCAAGGTTATGATCGTAGATAGAGAGCATGATAATTATCGAGAAATAAAGTCAATAGGCCGTTGTGAAGTAGTTCAAAGTTTTATATACCTCGGTTCTTTGATCGATAATTCGGGTAGCTGTGAAAATGAGATTCAACGGCGCATTCAACAGGCACGTGTGGCCATGACAAAGCTTACTAAAATATGGCGTGACCATAACATCACTAAAGCTACAAAAATGTCGCTGGTTCAGTCTTTTGTGTTCTCCATATTTTCGTATGCCTCGGAAATTTGGACTGTTAAAAAGGCAGATCGAGCTCGCATAGACGCTTTGAAATGTGGACATGGAGGAGAATGCTGAGAGTTCCTTATACCGCCCATCGAACTAACGTCTCCATACTGGATGAGGTCGGTAATCCAAAGAGACTATCCTCGATTTTGTCGACGAGAATGCTTACATTCTTCGGACATATACACAGAAGCGATAATATGTAGTTCAGGGTCATGCCCCGAGTGGGCGGCGCCGTGGCCGTCCCCCTACACGCTGGGTGGATACGACGAAACAGTTGCTGGATATGAGTGTCAAGAGCGCCACTAAACTGACGACAAATCGCGAACGATGGCGAGCTACAGTGCTCAAAACTATTGATAATATTCGTGTCGGCAATACTATAGCTCCGACTTAATGCATTTTACGAGTTTACAACATGTCTGTTAAGACATTGTGACTATGATGTAGATGCCGCTAGGTATTTCTTCTACAGGTCAATAGACAGACTATTATGAATACAACAAATTTTTTAGGTTTACTACCCTCCCCTCACCTATCGGTGTGGGAAGTACAAACAAGCGTGGTTTTCCCAACAGGCGGGGCTAGGGCTAGACCACAATTATCTCTGTTTTTTTTTTCATATGCACTTTTTGCCCTGATGAAGGTATAACATGAATGCAGAGACGCGGGCCTTTTGTAAAAAAAACCTTCGCATTCTTTATAATCCCCAAGTTGAAAGAGCATTTCTGATACGTTTTTTTAAACTGCTTTGTCAACGGTATGGACTGCTCATGTCATTAGCCTTGTGTTCTGTGTAGGCTTTGTTACTATTTCCCGTCGCCACCCTAGGAACAGCGCTGTTGATGAGAAGCCAACAGTGAAGAGTCAGGTGGGGAGTTTCACTAAGCTTTTCTTTATGGAAATTTATTTCTGATTGAAAAAACAAGTACTTAAAATAAGTTCTTGTTGAGTCTCATCTTCTTCAGACTCAGAAACATGCCCCCTACTGAATCCTGGTTTACAACCCAATAGTTGATCGTCCACCCCTCCTTTTTCTATTGCAGGTTATTTAGGTCAAAAACCTCAAAAGTGATTTCAATGGTTAATAATCTCTTGAAACCAAATGTGATAGATGTACTCTGCTTACTCGTAATTTCAGAAGGCCGAAAATAACATAGTATATTCAAAATATCATTTTGTTTGTATCTCTGGATGCAGCACCCATAGTGATTTGCAAAGCCGCTTAGATGGGCACCGAGCATGTCGGATTTTTCTGTCCTTTCTGCCAACCTAGTACATTTATCACATATCAATTATGCTGAAGGCGAAAACCAATTGTATATTGTAATGGTGGAGCGCATTACGAAAATGTAAACAAACTACATCCGTGTTAAGCTTTTGATTGAGTAAGCTCGTGCTCTGTTATACATATGCATAACTAGACAGGGCTGCAGTAAGCTCAGTGTTTAGCAAAAGAGTTCAGAGAGATTTATTTTGATCCAAAAAGTTGTATTATGGTTTCAAACTTTGAAAACTGATACCTGAAGTAAGGTCATTTAATGCAAATAAATCAGAATACTGAAAACTGACATTTCTGACTGAATGAAAATGGATTCTGAAGCAGGTGCAAAAAATGGTTAGTTACAAGCTAGCAAAACCGTTAACTGAACCGCGCATGATGAGGATGCACGAATGAAGGAAGCAGAGATATGCTTTCTTCCTGGTGACAAGCTCCTTCAGTTGCTTCAGTGTACAGGCCTACAGGCGGGACCCTTCGGACTTCTCCTTACTCTAATTCCCAAGCATAGCCCTCATCGCAAAGGTGAGAGTTGCCGTCAGTCCTGCCCATCTTATGTTTTCAGGTTCAAGGACCTTTGTACCTAGTATAGTCGCCCTGAGATATCCCAGAACATCATAGCGACATAGAATGTATGCCGAGGATTCCTCCTCCTCGCCACAGCGTGCACACGTTGGCCACTTACCACCCCCATCTCATACAAGTGGCATCTGCTGTTATGGCCAGATGCCAGGCTCACAAGTATCCTTAGCCGGCCCATCATGGCCAGAGATTCCTCTCCCCGTAAGATGATGATTCTAAAACCACACGCCTGTTTTCTTTCTAATGGTATCTGCTACCAGCCCCACAGTTGGCCCAGGACTCAGTAAACGATTTCTCGACCCTCGCTTTGCGAGCGTGTCCACCATTACGTTACCGTAAACTCCACCCTCCAGCATGACTTGGCACTCGCAAAAGTGGCATTTCATGTCTTATCGAAATGTCATCCAAGACATTTCTACATTGCAGAACGAGCTTTGAAGTGAACTTACAAGCACTAGGTGTTTTTAATGCTGCCTGGTAGTCAGAGCTACCCGTGTGGAGGCGGGTTAGAATATCTCCCATCGTATATTCTGCGTGTCGTAAAAGGCGACTAAAAGGAACCGAACTACTGTCGGTAGTAACCTCTTCTCAACCAACAGCTTTGGGTGGACGAGTTGAGAAGAGTCAGGACACCTTCTTGTCCTTGGAGTGAGAAATCGCCCCTAAAGGCGGATGAACCAGTAGATACCATCTGGTCAACGGCATGAGGATGCAGAAAGCAAATGGGAGACTACTGCATTAAAGATCTTGAAGATATCCCGAGAGAGACTCGTAAAATGAGTAAATGCATTTTACGAGTTCACAACATGTCTGTTAAGACATTGTGACTATGATGATGGTAGTCAGACCAGATAGTAATTCGCCACATAGGCTCCTGACCTTAAGAGAGATGGAGAGCTTTGTGTTTGGCCAGCAGACCACAGCGCCGGAGTCTACGTCTTTGGTTATATCACTTTTATGTTCTTTGATTCTATCCTTGTGAGGCCCAGACACGGCCCAGAACTGCTTCGTGTTTGTCATTCCCCATTCCAATTCGACCCCATCCCAAAAATGTTTACGATGATCATCTAAAAAACCGGAAGCAAAGTTGGATAGCAATACATTGCTTTTCTAAGGTATACGTATAAGATTTGACAGTAACAGATACTTCATTTAATACTTGGAATTTATTGATTTTTTAAAGTGCCACCAAATACTTATATCTGGGTATTATATTAGCTCCCTGGTACTGCTAACTAGAGTAAACAATACTGTCTGCGACTGGATTATGTGTGTTTTTCTACTTGGCTTTTGTCTGCTTCATACTCTGTCCTGCAACGATCCTGTACACGACGCAGCCACACCAAAAATAACAATATTTGTCAAGAGTACATTACGTTTTACGACTAAGAGCGATGATATATACTGATACTTTTTACCAATTTTTAGCACTCTATTCTATAAAGATTTATTGTAAACAAAAAACATCTGTAGAAATACTTTAGTGCCTGATTTAAGTGAGGCAGTAAAACTGAAACGCTTTACCGCTTTATCCAATTAAAATTGCTCCATAGAAAATGAAGTCTTTTCTTTGGATGTTAATAAAACAACTTGCGTGCCAGACTTATACAGGGGATAACGAGAGCTCTCGATGAAAAGTGAAAACTGATGAAATTCTGATTGTTGTCTATACTGCGGCATACCATATCTTCTTCTTTCAGTACCATCTCCTCAGCGAAGGTGTGACCATCATTTGGAACTCTTCTCTATCTTGGGCTAAATGAATGATTGTGCAGGCCTCTCTTATATTAAACCACTGGCATAAGTATAGCCACATCTCAAAAGAGTCCAAACGTGACATGGTACGGCTTTTAATGTCCATCCCTCAACTCCGTATAATAATGTGGACAGTACATTTTGTTGCTCGCCATCGAGTAGTCAAACTTAAATCTCGGTTGCAGATTCAAATTTGACAATTAAATCGAATTAATAAAGTCGAATACGAGCAGTTTTTGGAAAAAATAAAAGCTATCGCGTGTGCACGAAGCAGTCAGAAATTTAACTAGGTACCTATAAAGAGCTGGCATACGAAAGCTGTATTATTTAAAAGGAATTTCTCTATGTTACCGGATAATTCAATTCTTCTTCGAACTAAAAGTAAAAAATATGGACAACTGAACATATTTAAATTTAACTGTTTCCAAGTGTTCAATTTTCTAATTAGACCTCCTTCTAAAATGTTTCAAAAATTCAAGCACCATCATTGTATCGAGCCAGTCCACGAATATTAAAAGAAAGCAGCGACAATGGCGCTATCGTGCTGTTTTCCTATAGAAATATGCCGAGCGGATGTTTGGAAATAATCTTTACGATTTATGGATCCACACGGCGCAAGGGATGACACTTGAAAAAAGCGTCATCTTGAGTGGCCCACCTTATTAATAGGGAGGATAACAGAGCAGACACGTTTGTTATGCTTTTAAATGGCTCTTCGACAGATGTAAAATACATAGGTACATCATCATGAGAAATTTCGGCACAGATTCATTATCGTGCATAGATGTTGCTATACATAATATTCAAATATAGCTTTAAAAATTGGAAGATAGCAGAAGATTTCAGTTCTTACCACAAATTTTAAAACACGATAAAAAAATTTAAAACACGATAAAAGCCCTCTAAAACTGCAGAAAGGAAAATTGAGTGTTATACGCTTTTTGCCACATAACGAAGATCCATGTCACTCATTTCCGTCGGTGTGTCTGTCTGTCTGTCGATCTGTCTGTCTGTCGGTCTGTTCGCGTTTTTCGACTCTCGTAATATCAGCAACCGCTGCATGGATTGTGATGAAATTTGGGTACCGCTATGTTGCGAGGTCCTAGTAGGTAATGCTGCTATAATTTTGAAAATCGGTGTAGGGGCGGCGGAGTAATTAGCAAAAAACAAAACAAAAAGAAATATCCCTCAAACTTCGTTTTTAGGCGTTTTAGAGGTTCCTGATCATTTTTTACTTTTTTTGGGTGGGGTGAAATTGGGATGTTTAGGGGGTGGGGGGTTTTAAAACTCAAAAATTTTGTTGTATTCATAATAGGCTGTGCATTGATGTGTGAAAGAAATACCCAGCTGCTGAATACCCTTTTTTAGGTCCATCCCAACATTGCCTTGGCTATTACAGAAATCAAGGGACTTTTCTAATGAATACATACGAGTATTGCTTTAGATCCTTCTGAATTTAATAACATGGAAATTATGAAATTGATTTTAATGAAATTTAGACACAGTATTATTACCGTTGCAAGGATGAAAAATGCGTATGGCCTTCAAAAATCGTGTCTGTGGCGGCGGAGCAATAATAAAAACACTAAAAATATAAAAATTGTGTCGTTTTAGTTCCTACGGAGAGAATTAGGAAACTATTTACTAGTTTTTGTGTTGGATGTTTTTTTAGGACAGGGGGCGATGATTTGGATAGACTATAGCTTCATACAGAGGGAAAATAATCAAATGATTTTATTACTGTTATGTGTGGGAAGTACTGAGTGAATCAACTTGACTCCATTTTTTGCTTGTCGCACCAGCAAACTGAAGAAGTACTGGAAACGTAAAACCTTCTGAGCTTGAGATAGTATGGCTTTTGGAAATTGTGTGGCGTTATATTACAGAAAAGGGGATCAACCCAATTTGTTTAGTCTGTCTGTCCAGTAATTTTTAGCTACTCTATAGCTTGGGAACTATGTGCCGAACTGACTGCAATTAAATTTCAATAATAAGTTACCATTACGCCAAGATTGAAAAAGATTGTTAAACATTCAAAATTTGTCGATATGTGGATAGTCACAAAAAAAATATATTAGGAATCTCTAAATCTCGATCGAGATGTGCGAAACTGTTTGCGTTAGTAACTTGGAAAATCTCGTCCGCAACTATCTACGTATAAAACAGCTGTGAATTCAATTGCGATCAAACAATACCTTTTAGTGAATAGAACGGTGAAGAACTATCTATCTGATAGACAAACAGACAGACCACCGAAAATCAGTAACATGGTTTTTCGTAATGTATCAAAAAACAACCAAAAATGGTATTACTCTAAGCATCAGAATTTCCGCAACTATACTACTTCCCTTTTGCGCGAAAAAAAAGGCATACTAGATAACTCACTGAGGCCATCTTGATATGGATACTAATGATATACAAACGATGAGCAAAGTTTAATCACAGGATTTTAACGCGCCAGACGTAACAACGCGCAAACGGCTGAACAGTTAGACAGCTACAGCTAACTTCGTTATGCATTAGCTGATTCGGTAAGGCGGTGTTACTCCAAAGGATAACCGCCCCCCTTCCCTCCTAGCCCCTCCACCCTCAGATCCCCTTCAGCTATCTTTTCGAAACGGTAGCAAATTGGCATCCCGTTCCTGTGTAATTAAGTGATGGAAATCAAAGTTCTGCCTTCTGTGATGTCGAGGTATTTGTTTAAGTTACAACCGATTCGTTCCTCTTCTTTGTTTATGTCGGAGTTCGACGAGAAGACAGGGGCGTAGGTATATCGTTTTAGAAAGTATTCAAATTTAGCGTTCTAATGATATATTGCTATTATTTATGATCCTGTGTACGAAACATAGCATAGTCAATGAAGAAAACAGTCGATCATTGCGTTTGTATTGGAGATGTACTCGTAGATTCGAGCTTAGCCCCATGATATCTATGTATTTTGAAACATTCTTACTATGCAGTCGCACATTATGTCAGGAGTTTCATTAGAAAGCATACATTTGATTCGTCCAGAAAATACCTTCTGTAGTTTAGGATAATATAAAATAGTATATAGCAACTGCCCATACAACTTTAGAGGTTTTTTTATAGATACTATCATCATCATCATAGTCACAATGTCTTAAAAGACATGTTGTGAACTCGTAAAATGCACTCTCATTTTACGAGTTTCTCTTGGGATATCTTAGAGATCTTTAATGCAGTGGTTTCCCATTTGGTTTCTGCATCCTCATGCCGTTGACCAGGTGGTACCTACTGGTTCATCCACCTTTAGGGGCAATTTCTCACCCCAAGGACAAGAAGGTGTCCTGACTCGTCTCAACTCATCCACCCAAAGCTGTTGGTTGAGAAGAGGTTACTGTTTATACCGACAGTAGTTCGGTTCCTTTTAGTCGCCTTTTACGACACGCAGGATATACGATGTGAGATATTCTAACCCGCCCCCATACGGACTATATAGATACTATAACAAGGGAGTTATTGGCCGTTCGCACATTAAAAATTCCTTCCTTATACGAGTAGCACGCGAAATATGGAAAGACATAAGGATCTGGAGAACAGTTGGTAGTACAATGTTAGTATATTAGGAGTATAGTTTCTCTGCATGAAGACTTTTCATATAAACTTTACTGATTTAATCTATTTTTCTCGAAATTGGGTATTTTGAAATTGATATATTTTTGATATTTTTGTTTATTTTAAGCTTAGTAAGGCATCGTTCAGATGTCGTCAATACGTTAATCAACTAGTTGTTTTAATAATTATAAGGAAAAATGAAGGAGTTCTAAATTCTGATTTACAGTGATAATCTAAATAAGTGTTTGCTTGTTTTCAAAGAAATGTCTGGATGAATGAAACGGTGTGAGACTATTGTTGTGATTTGCGTTTCTGGCATTACATGTCTTGTAGCAGATAGTGAATATATATTGCCTTGAGTCACTAGTAACTTACGAGTACGATAAAAGTACTCATTTTGTGGGGTGTCAGATGACAATATTTTGAGCTTTGCGAGTTCCTCAACCGCAAGGTTATCCAATAGACTTTTAAACTGATGTTCTCACGACTTAAATTCCAGGAACCAGCAAATCACTTTTTAAAAAATATTTATTTGTTAATCGTACAAAGTTGAGCTCTAGACTGACTGAATTATATAAAATACATGATAAGGTAAACTTAGCTGACGCAGCATTTCCTGAGATCATCTTCCACACGCGCCGTCTGGTCAGCTGGGTCGATGTCCGGCTGGATACATAACTCCTCCCTCCTTAAGATGGAAGTTCGTCCTCGAACTTCTGGTTACTTGCTTGAAGTTCTTGAAGGTCCTTCAAGGGGATTCTGGGCTTGAAGAACAGGGTATGCAGCCTCTTGCGTTTTCTTGCAGTGAAGTATATAATCATTGCAACCAGGATAACGTACAGGGTTGCAATGGTCCATGATGTAGAAGAGATGAAAATGGGCTTCAAATGCATGGGTTCAATAACTGATAGGTGGGGTGTTTCTTGAATTTTTTCTATCTGGTCTAGCTGGATCTGGAACTTCGGGTTAATTTTGACTGGGATGACCTCTGGAACTTGAATACTCTGCTTTGACGTAAAGTACCACTTTTGACCAATTTTTACAGCACATGTTGATTGGACAATAACTGGCTGGCTAATATTTTCAGCTTCTCTGGAACAGTTTTCAAAAATTTGGATCTGATAGGCTGTGCTAACTATTATTAGGTTTTTCTCAGTTCGGTGTATGATGGGATGCTGGACCACACTAACAGCTGTAGTACAATTTTCCAAAGTTGGCAGTTGACATCTGGCACTTGACTCTGATTGGCAAATAATTTTCTTTTCAGTGTGCTTGCAGTCAGAGTACCAATGGTTATTTCCATAATGGGTGGCGGGTGGTATCAAAATGATTGCGTCTTTGTTATGGATGGGGTAAATATGGTAAAGTGAGAATTCACGTTCATTTAGGATAGGGATCTTTAGGATAATAAGTATCTGGGTATCCATTGTGACAATAGTGCTATGAGAATTTTCAATTAGTTCAAAGGGATGTAAATCATCTGATAAAAGGCAAGTTTTCTTATAGAAAAATTTTAGATGGTCTTCAAGTTCACTAATTTCTGAAAGTGTGAAAAGTTCTACATTAGACTGTTGCAGGGCGGCTAGACTAATAGTTCTCAGAATTTTTAAAAGAAACTGATTTAAGCTATTTATGCTTAGAATTTGGCTATGGAGTGAAAAATATTTTCCCAGACTTTCTTCGAGTGAATTAATTTCTTGTGCAACTTTGACAGAATTTTTGTTAAAAGATGTTATAAAATTATTGTACCTTTTTATAGTATCTAAAGCGTAGGTGGTGGAGTTATTGACAACTTTAATTATTTCGGACTGTTTTGACTCAAGTGCTTCAATGTGTTTTTCCAAAAATATGCGATCATCTTCATCGAGATTTCCTGTGATAGATTTTATCACTGAACCTAAAACATTTATTAAGCCACGCTTTCTTCGTGTACGTACTATTTTTTGAAAATTATCTAATGTTTCTTGATATAAAATGCTATATTCTTTAAGTATATTTTGATAAGGAGAGGTAGGAATTTTGTTAAAGAGTAGAGGATGAATCATTGCTGCCTTGAGAGAGTTATCAATAGAAGTAAGATTTATAGTTACTATATGGCGATGATAGTGGTCAAACATTTGAGCTTGGCCGACTAGTTCCTGATAGTATCCATTATTGGGGATCGGGCGCACTTGAAGGGCCAGGCTGTGGCTCATCATTTGGCCGGTCCTGTAACAAGGTAGCCTTGCGTAAACGTTTAATATTTCTAGGGTGCGTATTTGTGGGCCTATCTTTTGAGGTTACCGCTTCAATTTGGGTTTCTTTGGCTGAAGTGACTTTTGCTGAGACATAGGGTGCAGTAAGTTTGTTACGAGGGTTTTTCTGAATATACACAGGATCTCCTGGTCTGGGGGCTGGGGCAGAATCTGGCAAATTTTCGTTACGTTTTTCTAAAACTGCAGATTCCTTGTCATGAAGTTTTCGATAAAGGGAGTCGATGAAAGGTCGAAGTTCGTCTTTGTGACGTTGGTTATATTTTTCGTATACCGGCATATCATCGTCAAATTGAATTTCTTCGGCATATGGACCATAAAGAACAGAAAATGGGGAATAACCAGTAGCAGAATGGATTGATTGATTATAGATTAGGACACAATGTGTTACTAAATCGTTGAAATATTCTTTGGGACGTTCATCTTGCATAACACGGAGTTTTTCGATGAAAGTTGAGTGAAATCTTTCAATGAGGCTATTAGAATTTGGATTATTTACCGTGATATAGTGGAGTTCGATACAATGGAGTTTCATAAATTCCTTGAAAAGATTATTAGAAAATTCAGTACCTGCATCACAAACAATTTTTCTAGGATAGTTGTGATGTGAAAAATAATGTCTCAATTTACTTAAAATTGTAACTGTCGTTTTATCAGAAATTTGGTAAACCTGAGCATACTTAGAAAATGAATCAATAATTGTCAGAAAGTTATCTTTGGAACACGAAAAGGTATCTATATGTAAAATATCAAAAGGCTTTTGTCCTAGAAGAGGGCCTTTCAAAGGAAGCTTATAAGGGTGTCTTTCATATTTATTTCGTAGACAGATATCACACTGATTAATGAAATTTGATATGGTGCAACGCATATTTGGCCAATAATATTTAAGTTTCAACTGATTGAGAGTTTCGACAATGCCATTGTGATTTTTCTTATGATAATTTTTAACACATTGAATTTGGGATTCGGAATCTTCTATGTCCTGTACACGTTTAGTACAGAAGAAAATTTGAATTGTATCATTGTACGTATTTCGAACATACTCGGAAATATATTTTTGAATATCGGGATTATCAGTGAGAATGTAATATCGCTGATTGGGGGCTATTACATCGTGAAGCGTTGTCTTGACATCATTTTTCCAATTTGATTCAACTAAGGTCACAAGATGTTGATGCTTGGTTTTGAACTTGACAGAGTAACGAATTGAATGTTTATCGCCAAATTTCAGAATAATTTGGTTTGCGAAATGATTTATGGGTTCCTCGGAAAATGGAACCGTGGCAACTGGATTCTCGAGAGCGGAATGTTGGGTGGATTGACCGGTTTCCTTTTCGAAAGTTTCATTGACAAAATCATCGACATCAAAGGGGTCGTCATCTAAAGATTCATCTGAAGACTCTGAAGGGGGATTGGCAATAATGGATTCAGTTTCATGCATATTGATCTCTATGCGGGATAAAGCATCTGCTACGATATTTTCTTTACCTTTCTTATATTTTATGTCGAAATTATAGTCCTGAAGTTTGAGTTTCCATCGAACTAAGCGAGAATGGGGTTCACGAATTTTGTGGAGCCAGACAATGGGGTTATGGTCAGTTTCTACAGTGAAGTTTACTCCATAAAGGTAGGGACGAAAATGTTTGCAAGAGTCTACTATAGCGAGAAGTTCTCTTTCTATGGTTGAATAATTTCTTTCGGCAGTATTGAGAGTACGGGAGTAGAAAGCGACTGGTTTTCCTTCTTGAGAAAGGACAGAACCAATAGAAATACCTGAAGCATCTGTAGTGAGTGTGAAAGGTTTTGAAAAATCTGGATATTGAAGTATGGGGGAATTACTTAGGGCGGCCTTACATTTTTCGAATGCTTCTATATATTGTGGATTGTTAATGTCAATTTTCTCACCTTTTCGAATACATTTTGTCATGGGGGCAGTAATTTTAGAGAAATTATGAATGAAACGTCTGTAGTAGCCGACTAGGCCAAGAAAACTTTGAATTTCTTTCCTTGTCTTAGGAATTGGATAATTTTCAATTGCATGAATTTTCGAGGGATTAGGCTTTATGCCTTCTGGAGTTACTACGTGACCAAGGAATGCCACTTCTTTACAAAGAAATTCTGACTTATCAGGCTGTATTTTCAAATTTACGTCACGAAATTTTTGGAATATTTGTTTTATGTGAATAAGATGATCCTGAAGACTTCTAGAAAAAATTATGACATCATCCATAAATACAAAGCAAGACTAATAAATATAATCTCTTAGAACTTCATCCATCATTCTTTCGAATGTGGCAGGGGCATTTCGGAGACCCATTGGCATCCTTAAATACTCAAAATGGCCTTGGGGGACAGTAAAAGCAGTTTTTTCAATGGAATCTGGGTGAACTTGGATTTGATGAAATCCTTGGGCCAGGTCAAGGGTAGTGAAATAAGTACATCTGCCGAGGTTATCTAGAATTTCGTCTATACGGGGTATTGGGTAACGTTCCTCTATAGTGTTTTCATTAAGCTTTCTAAAATCAATAACCATACGAAATTTCCTTTTTCCTGATGCATCAGCCTTCTTGGGGATGAGCCAACAAGGGGATGAATATGGACTTATGGAGGGGCGTATAATATTGTTTTCTAATAATTTATTAATCTGAGATGAAATTTCTGGGAGCATTGCTCTCGGATATCGATAGGTTCGAGAAAAAATGGGTTTGTCATCCTTAGTACGGATAACATGTTTAACAGAGCCTGTGAAAGTGAGGGGAGAATCTTCTGTATGAAAAATGTCCTTGTACTGATGACATAATCTAAGTATTTTTTGTTTTTCTTCTGCATTTAAATGCTGAGTTCGAATCATGTTGATATTGAAAGAATTATTAGGTGGGTTATCTGGAAGCTTTTCGTCAAATTCTGAAAGAGGGGTAACAGAGACGGGCTCTGAAAAATGTAAGTCAATATCCTCTGACTTGGGAATTTCAATATATCCATCTTTAGCACAATGTATAGACTCCGGTAAGATAATTTGGCCTTCATGAAAGATTTCTGGGACAACTATCTCACCATTATTCACAGATACTGGAATACTGAGGCGATTAGCCGAACGATAAATAATTTTGAATGGAATTTCAATGTTCAATTTTCTGATAGAAAATATATGAGATTCATAATCAATATTAGCACCTAATTGATCAAGTTCACTAGTACCAAGAAGAATATCAAAATCATCGTGCCAATCGGCAATTCTGACTGTGAGGGGTTGCTGTATGCCAATTTCATCAAATATGGGATAGTAAAGATTTCGATTGTAAGTTTTTGGAGTTTTCATAGAAATAAGAGTAAAGGGTTCATAGAATTCATATCTAGAATCATAGATTTCAGCAGCTTTTGGAGTAATAACGGTATCTGATCCACCAGAATCAATTAAAACTTTAAGATTTGAATAGGGCAGGTAAAAATAAGGCAACTTTGTGTGCTTTGAAAAATTATTCAATTGGATGGTTCTGGGTCGGGGGGTTCTAAAACGGCTGGTTCCTGAAAATTTTCAGAAAACTCAAAATTTTCATATCCTTGACTTGCTATTTCGTTAGCATGTGTGACAGAATCTGGGCCACACTCTATATTATGGTTGAAAGTACGACTGTTGTGAGTGGAAGTAGACATTGGAGTTGGCTTACGACTAATATTTTGTGAGATTGACATAGGAGTAGGCTTGAACTGATTTTGGTAAGAATTATTTGGTCGAGAAGGAGCACCAAACACTTCCCTGTTTGTGGGAGGATTTTGACGTTGTGGTATGGGTTTATTAATATCACCAAAATTTCTAGTAGGTGTAAAGGGCTGAGAAAATGGATTATTCTGTAGACGAGGCTGATGGAATTGATTTTGTGTGTTATAATAATTTTGATTCATAGATGGCTGAGAAGAAGATTGTACATTACGATATTGTTGAGGAGGATGCGTGTTGTGTTGGGTGGGACGTGGTGGGTTCTTTTGATATTCATGGGGGTAGGTTGAAGATTTTAAATAAGACATATACTGTTGCTGTTGCTTATGATTATCTAGAGATATACATTTCTGAAGAGCTTCATCTAATGAGGATAAATCGAAATGAGAAAGATGATCACAGTAAGGATTATTCACACCAGTGCAAAAGGTTCTAAGTGCTTGATTTTTGAAAAATGAAGCTTTGAACTCTACTGCCTGTGTATTACCTTCATGTAAAGAAACATGCTGTAAAAGATCATTAAGAGCTAATGTTATGCGGTGATGATAGTCTTGGTATGATTCTGAACGTTTTTGAACAGTAGTAGTCAGCTGGGTTAATAAAATTTCTTCGGTGCGATGATCACCATATTTTTGAAGTAAAAGCGGCTTAATTTCAGCCCAATTAGTTTTATTATGTAGATTTAAAAAATCACGGGCCTCACCCTTAACCTTAGATAATATATTTGCATTAATAATATAGGTTTGGATTGCATCCGCGCCTTGCTGAGAGAAAAAGGTGATTAAATTATCAACAGCATTTACAAAAGTTGACAAATTGTCACCAGCTGAATATTCTGGCAAAGTATTACACAAGTTATTGATATCAGAATTAGATAAAACCATGATTGAATCTTCTGGAATAGAATCAAGAGAAATATTTAACTGTTCGTGAGAAATACTTTCAAGTGAGGGGGTTGAATAAGGCTTAAAACGAAATTTTTCTTTTGCTAATTTTCGGGTTCTGGAGTCAATAAGAGCTTCTAACGAATTTTGTGGATACTCAGAACACATGGAAAAATGGAAAATGGACTTACAAAAGGAGAAGACGAATCACCGTGATTATCATCCCTGTATGGTCCTCCAAATTGTCCTGTTCTGTGGTATTCGGTGGTTAACTGCCAAGTCGTAGAAACGAGCCGATGATCCTTAGGGATGTCGTGCAGTTATCCTGTTCGCAGCGCCACTTAAATTCCAGGAACCAGCAAATCACTTTTTAAAAAATATTTATTTGTTAATCGTACAAAGTTGAGCTCTAGACTGACTGAATTATATAAAATACATGATAAGGTAAACTTAGCTGACGCAGCATTTCCTGAGATCATCTTCCACACGCGCCGTCTGGTCAGCTGGGTCGATGTCCGGCTGGATACATAACTCACGGATTACTCGCGAAGATAACCTACCACCTCCCTCCCCCCCTCCCCACCTTCCAGGTTTCCGCGAAAACCTGCCAACTACATGCTGTGACAATATATGCTTTCGAAATTGTTATTGATGGTTGCATGGTATTCAGCTTTCAGTTGCACTATTTCCTAAACCCTTTAGATGGAACAAGTGACAGTTCATCGTACGCCTATGGCAAGAAGGTTAAGGGTGAGAGTAGAAGTTCTTAATTATGCGGAGTTTGATTTGTGAATATTTATCTGGTTTCGGATCTCTATTGGTAAAATAGAAGTGTCTTTATCGAACGCTACTTGAAGCTAATAATTGGAGAGTTGTTTGTACTGTAGAACTAAAACTTCTGTTCAAATATATTCTATGATTTGTATATTTTAAAACACGACTATCATTTTACTTGGAAGTTATATAGAGTACATTAAATTTAAAGGAAGAGTATGTTTCAGAGCTGTGGGACTTTCAGGCTGTTCGTTATAGAAATTTGAACATTATTTTACTATGGGAGTACCGAGTGTCCCAGAATTGCCTTGACATCACACGATATTTTCATTACAAAAAAAAAGCTCAAACGAAAACTGAGTGGAACTTTTGGAAGTACTATAGTTTTCTGTACCTCAACCCTTAAATCTTACGCCCAACTTTTGTTTCTCAAATAGCTCTGGATAGTTTTTACTACACAAACTAGGTCCTTATTTTATTCAAAATGTTGTACTTTGTAGTGCCTTTGATTTCATAGACAATTTTTTCGTTATAATCATAAGCATAAGATAAATAAAATAAGGATTTGTTTGAGGCGTAATATTTTCGTAATAAAAAAGGATAAAAAAGTCATTTCTCTAGAAAGCATGGTGGAGAGGTCATTCATTACCCTTAAAACCCACATGTTTTTCTTTTTTGTCCATTGATTTGCAAAAATATTAGGCGTCAACAAATTCTTAGTTTATTTATATTATGCTTATGATTTTACGACAAAAAATAAGTTTTTGTGTATCAACAAAGGTACCATGAGATTTTTAATAAAAATGGGTAAAACTTTGAAAACAAAAAGATGGGGGTGAGTTTTCGGGGATGACGTAAAGTGAATGTTTTACTGCATGGTATTATAGACCCTATAGTACCTTCTTGTATTCCATTATGTTCTGTCAATCTGGAAAACACTAGACAATCTTATCGGTACAATTTATAAATATGGAGTCGAACGAGCTTAGACTCACCAGGTGGATCTACCAAGAAAACTACAAATCCTTTGGATGAGTGCTGTGCTGTGGGATGACCTTTTGTATATTCCTCGATATAAGTTATACCATTATAGGGGTAGGCGTAGTGACACTTTTCCTCTCTTTGTAATAAAGTTTGTTAAAAGTTTTGTGAAAAAAATTACTTGCGTTCGGCTGATCCTCCAATTGCAACCCATTATGCGTCAGACTAACAAAAACATAAAACATGTGTGCAAGTTGCTAGCACATCCTTTCAGCGCAGAGGCTCTTGTTACCTGAACCGCGAGCCTCTGTTCTTCCAGACGCGCTGTCTACACCTAATCCAGTCGCGGAAAGGATTAACAAAATACTAAAAAAGGATGTTGTGTCTACGATAAAGGGTGAGGGGCCAAAATAAAAAAGACACGCTGCGCTCTGTTGAGACACGTTGACTGACAAATCGCAGATTTTCGACTTGGAGCCTAAAATAGTCTTAAAAATGAGACGGACAATAGTCCGGTCAATATTATATATAATGTATGTGCCCGTAATTATAACAAACCGATATTATTCATTTAAATTAATGATTTTAGTAATCATACTACTTCTCTTTTACCATACATAATTTTATGTAGAAGCAGAAAGTATTAGAGAAAGTATTCATAAAGTGTAAGTAAAATGTTACTATAGCACAGTGTTTTAATGTGTACTGCTAATTATTAAAATTGACACCAAGGTTTTCCGGAGATTTTTTATCAATCTTATTTATTTGTATAAATGAAATACCAATACTGCCTCCTCGAAGGCTACGTAAAAATTAAACACAGAATAAATAGGAAACACAAAACTAAAATTTACTTTTCCTTCCCTGCTGTCCTTTTTGTTTTTTTTACAGTTTCTTTAATGTGTACAACTGAAGTCAGAAATATAAGATTCGACTCAATCGACTTTCATATGCAGTAGCATATAGAACCGTGCTCTCTGGTGGCTAAAGCGGGCGCGCCGTGGCGTTCCACCAAGAAGTCTGCTGCTGTTTAGTAGTGATTTTGTTTGGTTGCCGTTATCTTCGGGTACCAGATGGTGCACTGGCAGAACCTTTCTGTAGTCTGGTCTGAAATATAAGGTTTGTTTACATTTTTTGTGTTCCTACCGAGTGCCGATACTAGATAGTATGTCGTATGCCTTCACTGGACGCCCGACGAGTCTGACGACGGTAATCCCTTTCGGCATTTTTTGCTGGGCTGGTGGGGTTATTATAGTGTAGTCATGTATATTACCTGTGTACAATCAGATGTCAATACATAAATAGATCAATTTATTTTGCTTTTACCTATTGCAAATAGGTATTTGGGATTATTTTGATCTCCGAACACTTTCTGGATTAATATAATATATATTTTGTTTAGATAATTACGTTTTTATCATTACTCAGGTCTACATAATAACATAACTGCATTATAGAAGTTTCGGTACTGATTTAGAACTGAAAGAAAACAAGTCTTATATTTATGATTTCAATTATACCAACAATAATATTAAATAACCATACAAATATAGGACCCAAAAAAATAAAATGATAATATGGCAGTTACCTTGGGGAAATGCTTCTCTAATTTTAGCAAATAGTAATACAGTCATTCACTCCTTTCATCAATTATGTCATTGCAGAAATACGTACATCCCACGCTGTTAGAAAAATTTGCGTCAAATGACTTTAATACTGCTTGGATTTACCATATTAACTTCCCACCTCATCACTCCATTTTTAAAGTCATCCTTGATGGACTCAAAAATTTTGTTCAGAAGAGGAATCCACAGATATAAAGCTGTATTATGTCACTTTTCCTACAGAATGTCGACGGTATATAACACAGGGTGGGGCATATTAATCAAGTGTTTTTGAAATAATCATAAAATTATTAGTTTTTACTCTAAGTAAAAATTATTGGTAGTATAGAACATAGCTGATAATAAACCATTTTGAAATATCTAAGTGCAAAAATTACATCTGGCAACTGTTCACGAAAATTGCACTCCACTGTTTCCAGCATGTCTCTGTTGATTTTTGACAGATTCCATGGCGAATCGCTGCGTCTAACGTACGGGGCTTGGCCCTTTAAACACATAACTTGAGTTACCCCCATAGAAAAAAATCACAAATTGATAAGTCGGGAGACCGAGGAGTTCATGAAATAACACCAAACCTCGAATTTGAACGATTTGGAAACAGGTGGCAAAGAACAGCCATAGATGCTCTGGCGGTGTGTGCCGTTGCCCCATCTTGCTGGAACCACAAATCTTTGATATCCACAGCTATTCTTTGCAACTAAGGTATGAAAAAGGTATTCACCATATGAATGTAACGTTCAGATGTCACTGTAGCGGTGACCCCATTTTCTCCAAAAAAATATGAGCCAATGATGCCACGCCATATGCCACGCGTTGTTCTGGCGTCTACCGCTTCATGGTAGCAAGGGGCAAGTAAGAAAGTGAAATGGTTTGAGTCAAGGAATGGATTGTAATAAACCGCGCGCTCCTCCCTTTTCTAATATATGAGTACTACTCAACCCAAAAACACTTGGTTTTTATGCCCCACCCTGTATTTAACAGTTATTCTTTTAGGGTATAGGATAGTCGCTAGTGAATACAAAAAAAATTGCAGTACATCTTTCAGCCACTCTCCCGTCCACCCAAATTATAATTCCTGCTGGATAAAATTAAAGTGATCAGGGTCTCAAAAAACCATCCAAAATCTAAACTTCGAGAAGTTCAAAAGCATTAGAAACTGCAACTCACATCATATCATGCTCCCCTCAAATTTTATTAAATCGATGCAACTGCAACCCATATCATATCACGCCCCCCTCAAATTTTATTAAATCGATGCAGCGGTTACTGATGTTACGCAGGAAAAATAGGCAGACCGTTAGACAGGTACGCAGGCAGACAGATGAAAGAGTCTGTTATAGACCTCAAAAATAGTCAAAAAAGATAAAGCTGTCTATTGACTGGCCTATGAGTGCTGGAAATAACTTAAAAAATAATCTGGATGTATTTTAATGACCTGTCCTTTGTTTGACGACCTGCGACTTGTCATCGCGCGCCAGTATATTTTCGTACCGATCTGTTGATTGGCCGTCTGTCAGTGACGCTGTATATAAACCGCTCTTTTTTCTTTCTAACTTTTTAAACTCAGAAAAATTGTCTTGACGGAAAAATATCAAGTAAATGTCAACGTGTGCATTGACATCACTTGATGTTTTGAGCTTTGATATACTGTTTTTAAAGCCCCCGAGTATTTTTTGCAGCATCTGTCACTTGATTCATACAATTTGGTATCTGAGGAGAAATTAAGTCCGCTGTCTAAATTCGGTTGTTTTATTATTTATTTCAGTATGTTTCATGTACAATGATCAACTTGAATATTGTCTTTCAAAACTGAATTGTATTTTTCAAAACTTTTCGATGCTTGAGGGACCCTAGGCAATAGCCATTTCAAAACCATGAACTCAGTATATCATAAATACTTTCTAGCCAAGATGCAAAATGGTAGACTTTTTAAGGAGAATAGAATGAATACGAGAAATGAAAATAGTACAACCATATAATGTTCTTCCTAACCGAGATCCTAACTCAGTTACAGATTTTTTGTATTTTCTTCAGGACCAATAATTCTTAGTGTGAATGTAGCTTCGAAGCCAATTTCGACCAAATCTGTATGGACAAGATTCGAATGTTAGGTTTCGTTTTACTTAGTTTTCCAAACGGGTGGTACTTAAAACATTATCCAGATTAACTTCTTCACTTTTTACGTACCTTATGTTCCATTACGGTAATGTAATTTAGTTTTCTACTTATTTTATTATTATAGGAGAGCATGCTCTTTTAGTATAGCTTTAATATTTATGAGCAATACATTACTTTTAGAAGTAGGGCTATGCGCTATAGTACAGGTTGGCTCATAAGCTGACTGATTTTTATCAAAGGTGTTTTATTTGGAACATTATAGGTCAACCATCTTCAGTTTGCTTATTAATTGAGTCTTCAAAAATATGTCTGTATATAGTCAGTAGATAAGGCACAAACCTGAATCTTCGTGATTACGTATCCCATTACTCTTTTAGGTTCCGGCAATAATATTGTAACATACTGTGTAATATGGTATTCGTGTATTGTGTATAAAGCTTAATTCAGATGCATCCGACATCCGACGATACGACGGTACGAAACTGCTCCTATTGGTTGAAATATTCAAAATGGATTGGCGCCAAACTGAATGTCCGATGATTTTAACTTTTATACGATGGTCGGATAAGTTGAAAATATTTTAACTTTGTATCCGATGTCGTATGTAATTTGACAGCTGACAATCTCCATGAATTTGAATTCGAAAATGATAATTCAGCGAGCGCAATACATAAATTCAATAAATATTTTACTTTTATCCCTGTTATGGATAAAACTGAAGAAAAGAGGAAGAACGCGTAGAATTTGGGTACGAGACATTTTTAAAAATAGGAAGAAGCAAGGAGCGTACCATAATCTGTTGCAGGAGATGAAGCTAACTGACACAGAAAAATATTTTAATTATTTGCGAATGTCAAGTAATGCATTTAAATATTTGCTTCAAATTATTGGTCTACGTCTCAGTAGAATTTATTGTGTTCGCGAACCTATTTCTTCAGGGCAAAGACTTGCTTTAACTTTAAGGTATTTAAATACAATAAAACATACCTAATATACTTGGCTGTCACACATCTAAAAAACTAAAAAATTCTCACAAATGTATGTCTTCAGGTATCTCGCAAGTGGTGACAGCATGATATCTCTTTCATATGCATTTCGAATAGGAGCAAGTACTGTAAGTGAAATAATTAATGAAACTTGCGGCTTACTGTGGGAGTGCTTGCACGAACTAGTTTTGAAGGCCCCGTCAACTGAGGATTGGTTAAGAATTTCAAACGAGTTTCGTGATCATTGGCAACTTCCCAGTTGCATTGGTGCAATCGATGGGAAGCATATATTGATACAGGTTTATACTATTTCTAAGATTCAATTCCTTTTTAATGTATTATAATTTCAGGCACCAGCAAAATCTGGATCGACCTTTTATAATTACAAAGGTTCACACAGCATTGTTCTCTTAGCTGTTTGTGATGCGCATTACAAGTTTTTGATGGTAGACATTGGATCGGAAGGTCGTCACAGTGATGGAGGTATTTTTAAGAACAGTTCTATGGGCAGGCTATTAGCTGATGGAAATTTACATCTACCTGCACCATCTGATCTAGTTGACGGTACCCCTATGAGCTATTACCTGGTTGCTGATGAAGCTTTTCCTTTAACGACCTACATGATGCGACCTTACCCAGGAAAATTCTTAACGCAAGACAAACGTATTTTCAATTATAGGTAACATACATAATTTTTTATCGAGCGATTGTTATTTTTATCTTTTTTTAGAATCTGCAGAGGAAGACGGTTAATAGAAAATACTTTTGGAATTCTAGCCTCAAGGTGGAGAATTTTTAGAAAACCAATTATCAGCAAACTTTCAACTGCCGAAAATATTATAAAAGCCACGGTTTGTCTCCACAATTGGCTTATGATTCGACAGTTGAATAATAAAGATGAAATGCAAAATTACGTAAATAAAAACCTAATTGATTCTGAGGATATGGGAGGAAATCTGCATGAAGGGGAGTGGAGACAGGAAGTTAATAATGGTAACTTACAAAATGTTGAACGATTAGGCAGCAACATGTATACCAGAAATGCTCATGAAATGAGAGAAAAGCTCAAAAACTACTTTTATTTCGATGGAGCAGTAGCTTTCCAGTGGGATAAATAAATATGCCATGTCCTATTATCAGTTTTGTATCATGGAAAAGTTTAGCTTTTACTGATGGTAACCTAATAACATATAAAGGTATGCAACCTACATATACAAATGGGTATGTTGGGTTGCCTACGTAAGATCAGTGTACGAATATCATGAATAAAGACCAGTTATCAATATTTGTGCCCAAAAGCCCAAATTAGTTTTATGCACCGACGATAAAAAGGTTTTATGATAAGATAAAAAAGGAACATCAATACATAATACAAAATTATATTTTCCATACAAATATATTGTTAAGGAAACAATCTTAAAAAAATAACTTGTGCTAAGGTCAAACACTACAAATGTTCATTAGCCAATTCAACGGTATACTGTAGCAACTTTATTTCCGCATTAAGCCTTTGGCTTAAGGGTATCATTGCCAGTATTTCGGAAATCCGTATGCAAATTGGGTTGACATCTGGTGGAGAAACCTCTTGAGGTAGTGCATTGACTCTATTGATAGCACTAATAATAGCTGCTTCTGTATCCTCATTTTTCCTTTTTTTATTTACTTTTTCCACTTCTCGGACCTTTGTCTCTGCTATTGAATTTTTTGGAGAAGGTAGAGGTAGACTTGATGTTGTACTGGAAATAATATTACATTTTGTTAACTATCAATATATCAGTAAGGTTTTACTTCAAGCGGGTGACAGTGAGAATCTATATATTTCAAAAAGGCTAGTTGAGGTTTCTGAAATTAATTCAGCGGTCACACTCTGTGAGGATAAAAAAGAAACGCTTATGAACCTGACAAGTAATTTGGAATTACTAATCTACTTACGGTCTGTAATTTAATGTCTCGTTCAAAAATAGCATATAGTCATATAGTGCCCACTTTTTCTTTTTTCTCGCCTGTGATCCACTAGGCTGATATGCCTCATACTCGTTCTTTGCTCTTATGAAGCTATCTCTCAAGTTTCGCCATTTTTTCATTAAATAGTCAACGGAAAATTGTTCTTGCTCTTAAAAAATACAACGGAACCAATAAATGTTCTGTATTTAAGCAAAAAAAATCAAATGTACCTCCGAATTCAGCATATATTTCTAACCACAGGCGATCCCGAATTGTTTTTGACCTCTCATTTAAAGGGAGGCGAGAATCCCATAACGGAGGCCTAGCTTGTACACAGCTTATTAGTAACTCTTCCACTGTTACCTCCTCTCCTTCGCATCCCTAAAATCATTCTAAATAAGCATCCTTGTGGAGCACAAGCGAAAAAAAAATGAGTTTTCTAACCTGAGTACACAGATTGTCGCTATTAGTCGCAATTGACGAATCCTCAAAGAAATCCTCCATCATTTAATAATAATTCACTCAAGCACCTAACAGGTATTCAAGAAGGGTATTTGGTGGATTAGTTTGATTTCCAACAACCTCGAATCAAATATCTACAAATTCAAATTGTCTTGACAGATGACAGAATGTCGCCAACCGACATAGGTACCAACTATGAAAATACAAATTCCCCAAGTTTGTAACCAAATTTCGTACGAAAATTTCGGACTCATGTGAATGGATACATTTTAGATTATACGACAGAATCAGTTCGTCGTGTGTCGTATGTCGGATGTCGTATGCATCTGAATTTAGCTTTAGTTGTCATGCATGATGTAAAGTCAAAGTGTTAGGTTAGATCTTTGACTTGTAAACGTCATCGAATCGTCTAGTTTTCGCGAATGACTGATGGGCGTTCTAGAATGTCATCAGAATGTCTCGAATTCTCTAGATGGTTCCATGAAGTGTATATAAGGCGCCACGGGTAGCATGACAGTAGTTATTGTTGAGTTGAGTTGTAGCTGAGATAAACTTAAGAGATATTGTATTGAGTTGTGAAGTAAAATGGTGAAAGTTACATCCAGTTTGATCCACTGGTGTGAAGAAAAAGAGGCCATCGTGACAATATTTTGGATGGCGACATGATGCAGAACTTTGCAGATCATCTAATTTAACAGCTTAATTTGCAAATCACGCCGTTTTAGCTGATCGAAGCAAAACATCATAACAGCTAAGGAAATAATGAGTTTTTAGCGAATAGTGCCGTTTGAGTTCTTGATTTGCCAATGTCATCTGACCCCGAAGGTCTACAAACTTATATCTGTCCGAATTTCTAGACAGTAAGTTTAATGCTAAGTATAGTAAAGCAGCTAAAGGAATATAAAATAAAAATAGTCGCCGCTAAACTTACCAGAGATAGTTGGTAGGTTGGCATGGAAAACAAAATCAAGAAGTCTCAGATTTGCATTGCTTCCAGAGAGGAACATGTGCATGATTTTGTTTTCATATTTAACTTTTAACCCATAGTAAAATATGAAGATAGAGGAAAGAGAGAGACAAGTCATCTGTTGTTACATATTGACCACCCTGTATCTTTTAATAGGGCAGTAAAGGAATCAAGACAAGTGAAACAACAGCAACAGTACCACCTACCAACTACATACTAAACTGATATGGGTATTGATTCAAATCTTCTCTGAAATAATATATTTTTTTATGGTCGGCCTCCCGCAAAGGCTGAAAGCCTATGGCGCTGTAGAAGCGCTGCGAGAGGATAGGTGCCGGTTCACGTTAGATTTGAAACGCTGCAGGTTGTAGCCGTCGGGAGACAAATTCCCCGGCAGCTGGTTCTACAGCGTCGAAGTTCTCCAAAGGAAGGAATACTGAAGGAGACTGGCTCGGGTAGTAAGGACCTCGACCTGGTAAAGATGAGCTCGTAGAGCTTTTCTAGTGTTCCTGGTTCAGACGGCCTGTGGTGTTATTATCTGGGAGAGCTCACTCGAACATCTCCCGTGCTAGTATCTGTAAAACAGGGATAGGCCAGCCACCCTCCTTCGATGTTCCAAGCTGTGTAGGTCCTTTGTGAGGTTAGGCGTATCGATTAATCTAATTGCTCTTTTCTGGATAGTGTCCAGAAGCTTTAGAGAGTGTCTTGGAGCGCATCCCCACACATGGGAGCAATACTCCAGCGATGGTCGGATCTGTACCTTGTAGAGCAGCAGCAGTTGCTCTGGTGTATACAACTTCCTACAGCGAAACAAAACTCCAAGCTTTTGGGATGCCGTTTTAGCAATACTGACGACGTGGACATGCCAGGCCATGTAATTTTTGATGTTGATTCCCAAGAACCTGACGGAAGGTGAATCAATTATGGGGTGACCATCCATTTCCACGGTTGGTAAGCCATCGTAAGACTTCTTTGTAAGTGTTGTTGCCTGAGTTTTTTGTACGTTGAACTGTACTTTATTTGCTAATCCCCACTAGACAATTGTTTTGATATCTGCGTTGGTCTGTGAGGCATGCTGCTGTCGCCGACGTACCATCTCCTGGGATGATAGTGGTTTGCCTGGTTCCATACACGATACTACTGTACCGTCATCTGCGAAGCTTTAGATTGGATTGGTTGTGATTTCCAGCAGCTCGTTGATGTACAGCAGAAACAGTGTAGGGGATAGGCCAGAGGAATACCGGCGCTTATTGAAAATACATCTGATGAACAGCCCTCGACTACAACAAACAGAGATCGGTCGTTCAAAATGCTATTCAGCCACTGACGCAGGTCAGGTGGTAGTCCATAAGCAGCAAGTTTGACCAGAAGTCCGTCATGCCACACTCTGTCGAAAGCTTTCGATATGTCAAGTGCAACAACACCGGACTTAGCAAACCTAACAATAAACGTAGTTTAAATTTGAGTGGCCGTAACTAATTGATATTATTGAACATGTAGATCGAGAGCAGTGTATCATGTACTGTCGTGCCATATTACATAAGAACTTTGTTCATTAACCCTGATATATAGCTATGTATATAGGTAAAGGTAAGTGATTCTACAGTATTAGCGATCTCTCAGAAGCCTGTTAACTAGATAGTTGTTAAAATGTGTCAGTCCAGATATAAGGAAAATCCATGCAAGTTCGGTGATACCAGCCATACATCACCATCAAAAGGAGCATAGATTATCATTGCGAAGAATAGCTGATACAACGAAAAACAAAAGAAAATTGTTCGATAGTAACGTCTTATCCACGCATATTTATGTTTAGTATTTCCTACGGTGTAAAATTCCAAAGATCATTACCAGTGCACGTTGAAGCACTTACATTAAGCGTGTTTATAATAGATTGTTTATAATAAACCGTCTGAACGGACAAGTAATTGTTTAAAATGTTTCACGTGAAAGATAATAAAATAAAATGTACTTGGTTATTGTTTGGACTTTGCCATTTAATGGTTAATAAAATGTTGAAAATGCGATTGTTGGAACATCTAGAGCGCCACACAACTGCGCAATAGTTTCGTATTTGTATGATTCAGAAATTTTTGCATTGCCTACAACATCGTAATTCATGAATTAATTCGGTTGTAATGTGTCTGGCATGGGTTATCACAGCTTCACGCTTTGTGATAATTGTATGTTTAGGAATAAGGTTATCAACGAATTTTTGGAGTAACAGAGAACGTTCTCAAAATTAATCTCGCACGCATGTATATCATTATTAAATTTATTAGAACAACAGGGAATGTGAACTAAAAATTAGATGAAGCTAGGAATTTTGTCATAGATTATCAGAGAGAACATATATCCTGGAAAGAAAGTCCTGAAGTCCTAGACATCTTTACAGGGTAGATCTTTAAGGTAAAATCAGTGATACTTAACCAAGGTTAGGTTAGGTTGAAAGTGAGTGGGGCACAGCTGCCTCCTTCCACTGCGACTCAATTGTATCTATTGTGGCTCACACCTTTTTAGAGTTGTCCGTACAGTCCGCACCTCTTTACGAAGGCGATCAACGTGAAGGGTGAAACTTCCTTGAAGTCATGAGGTTCCAGTTGAGCAAATCCGACTGTCTGGAACCTAGCATTATCCAGTACTGAACAATAGCAAAGAATATGCTCTGCTGTTTCGTTCTCCACGTAGCAGAAGCGACAGTCTGAAGTTTGTTCATGACCCAACTTCGGCATATGGTACAGACGACCATGTCCCGTCAGCAGACCGACCACAAGGCGGAGGTCGTACATCCCATGATCCTCGGGGGGGCCTGACTCGAGGGGTATCTTATACACCTTCGCCTTCGAGTGCAGTAGCCCTGGTGTATTTCGCCAGTTCAGGAGTGCTTTCCTCACTGCCCAGTCCGAGATGGTCTTTTTAGCGGTGCTTTTTGCCATGCCCGCGAATGGTTCTGGTCCTATGAGCACAGATTCAGTTCCCCCCTTTGCTTGTGCGTCGGCCAATACATTGCCTTCCACTCCGCTGTGACCTGGAACCCAAATCAGGTTTCGTTCCGAGTTTGTTGAGGAGGTGCATGGTTAACCAAACTTCAATTTCAAATCCAAAAGGGTGTCAAAATTTTAAATGTTAGTTTATTTTATTTTTGATTTATCAACGCAGCGACAGAAAAAACATGGAAGTAATGTTTTTGGGGCATTGATTTCATATCCGTTATTAGTTCCGATGCACTTTTAGGGGACGCCACTTACTTCACATTAGTAGTCCATTTGCAAGCGGTATTGGGTGAGTTTTCAGTCCGTATAGAGTTTTAAATATTCCATGAAAACTGGTATTGGAACTGTATTAAATCTAAAGGTCGATTCGATAATTTCTGGCATCGTATTGGGGCCTAAGAAGGCCTAAAACTCTATTAAATTGAGACCAAATTCAATACATGAGAACATACTATGAATTTTTCTAGAATGATGTGCACCTTTTCCAGCTGTAGTTTCTAAAGCGTCTAGTGATAACTCAAAACGGTCAAGTTGATTTTCCAAGTCGTCAATTGTGAATTCAAGCTGACAGGTATAAATTACACCTGACAGTTTGAAATTACAAGTGACGATTTGGAAAATTAACTTGACCGTTTTGAATTATCACTTGACGCTTTAGAAACTACAGCTAGAAAAGGTGTAGAGCGTTGGTGTGATGGTGTATTACTCCATCACCTTGTGAGTGTCGCTACTAGTAACTGTCTTCCACATATCTGTTTATAAATTACAGTTTTTCGAGCTCCCAGATCTAAAATACATAATAGGCCTTTACGGCAACAGTGATCTGGATCCGGATATATCAGTTAAATGTCAAACAGCTGTCAAGTGGGTTTTATGATTCCATGGATTTAACGGACATCCAACAACGAAAAAGTTGGTTTAAGAATAAAAAAGGGATGGTTAAGTAAAGCAGCTACTGATCTGAATCATCCGATCGTAATCACTTACTGTACCCTATTTCTGACTGATCCCAGATCACTTTCCGAACGTCAGGATCAGTGATCCAACTGATCGGGTTAACCCGATCATAGTTTCCGTAAAGGCCTAATAAAGTACTCTAGCAGTAGTATTACGGAACAGTATCGCTGTTCTAAACTATATCCTGTCAGTTGCGCACTGACAAGTGACAGCTCACACAGCATATATAACCCATAAAACGCATTTATACGTATACGGGTATTTAATATTAACGGAAAATCAGTTTCAAATTGCAGGACTTATGCATGCATTGATTAAAGGAACATTGAACCATTATACAGTTGGGTTAAGAACACAAAACAGATCATTTAGAAACACACAGCGAACTACCCATCGCGATCACTTTCCGAACGTTATGATTAGTAATTCTTGATATTGGGTTAACCCGATCATAGTTTCCGTAAAGTCCCGTGGAGTAAAAATTTTCACATTTAACCAAACTTACGTTTGTAAAAAGTTGATAGTCAAAAAAGATGATGTTGACAGTCGATCTTTCCCACCCTAAATTTTATTATTATTAAATTTTATTACATCTAAACATTTTTATCCAATGCAACTAACATTTAATTAATTGAAATCCTACTTCAATGCAAATTTTACATTTGAAGAGTGTTGAATAATTGTTATGCAGATACTTGGAAACGGATACCCAAAACGACATTTACAAATCATAGCTTTATACATACAAAGAAGGTGAAAAATATGTACATACTTTTCAATGTGAAGTGAGACAGGTTATTGTCCAAGTTGAACAACCATATAGTTAGTAAATGTACCATTATGTAGGTTTTCATGGATTATTTTATGGCTATATATTGTTTATAAATTGTTTTGTAGAATATACCATATATCTACATGTATTTGCCACACTTTTTGAGCAAATTTGAAAACATATACCGTGGTCACACCAAAACAGAGATCCACATACTACTACCCTTGTACGCTGCTATCTAAAGCTCCGTCCCTGTATGGCTAATGAAACAACGCAACTGGAAACCGTAGCTTAGTTAAAAATAAATAAATAGCAATCACCTGAAGACAGTCAATAAGAGAATGAACCCGTAAATATGATCGTCGATAACATATATAGAGCTTCTCCATCTCTCTCCTTCAATATGCACAACGGTATAATCGATGCATTTACAATGCGAGAGAATACGAAAGACCGCAGAGCAACGTTGTGTATAAAACTGTGCGTTTGTAATGCGTACCTCCAGCTTGATGACAATAAATGACATGAAATACCCGTGTCCGCAGATGTAGTAACCTGCAGTTGAAGCAAAAACGCTTGCGATGAACGCTGCGCTGTTCGACTGGAAAGTTGCAACATATTATGTGAAGCACACTTGATCACAGAGGCGGAGGTATCGATACCGACAACCAATTTAGAACTAAGCGCAGTGGCATGCCTTACGATTTTCTTCGTACTGATGTGAACCCATTTTAATCTAACACAGTCTAACTACTCGTCGAACTGATTTTTCCAAACCTAGCAACGCATGTTATTATATTTATGTGAAGATTTGAATTTAGTCTATATAAACACGTGGCAGATTTTGATAAGCAGATTTTTTTGTAGTGAAGATAACGTGCTTAGCTGCTTAGTCTGCCTCACATCACTTCCTGCATAATGGGTTTGCTCCTTCAGTCGTCAACTTTTTCAGGTGTGCACTGAACGTCCAATGGCCAGTTATAAATCCAACCATCTTTCGTAGTTCCTTCCTGCTCAATCTGAGAGCGTCTGTGGTATAAGAACATGAGGGTCACCTCAGCATTTTCTTAAACTGAACATACCCATCACTCTGTCCCAGCACTTATGGTGCTCATTTGGTGACAGCTGCCCATATATTTATTCTGTCAAATACCACATGCTGGTTCTGGCCCAATAAGAGGGAGTTCTCCGCCTTCCTTGGCATACCTGTAGGCTCTTTCATTACCACCCACTCCTACGTGACTAGGCACCCAAGATAATATTACCTTGTCGGTCTTCGCCAGTATCTTTAGGGGTATTAAGGTAATCTGAGATCGGCTTGTGAAGTTTATATGTGGGTTTGAAAGCGTCGATTTGACGTGTGGTTAGACTGCGTAGTGTTTTTTTCCTGGGTCAAAGGATCCACTGTCATTCCATTTGCTTTATAATAAATGAAACTTATCCTGTGATTGCTCTTTTGATTCATTGCACTCTACTGGCAGCTATAAGTCAATGCTACTTGTTCCAAATTAATTTTTAACATGTTGGCTTTCGATTGACATGACAGAGATGGCCTGTAGACATTAGTAAAAAGTTTATATTTCAACAAATGTGGTTTCAAGATTGTAGTGCAATTCCACCTAACAGTAAGCATCGGGTGGCTAATTTTTAACAGAAAAACGTCAACTCAAAATGTTAAAAACCATTAATGCTACAGTCCAGTAGAATGGCCTAGTAGACTACTTTATTATTATCATTCTGAGGGTGAGTAAACTTATGTAATGATTTCCGTAAAAAATAGATAGGTGCATACAAATTTTGACAGCTCAATTGCACGACAGAGACGTATATGACGAAATGGCAAAAACGGAATGTTTCTGGAGGGTTGAAGAACAAGAAAACGTGGCAGAACAGAGATTGCAGTACATGAGGCATTATTCTTAAGTCTAGAAGTAGTGGCCCTACCTGTGCATAACACTGAAATTCATACTGTTTCTAGGCAACACATGTTTTTTCGCAGCTAACATACGTATTTGTTTAACCTCATGTCCACCAACGAAAGTAGATGTATCATGAATAATCTGTAAATGAGACATCAATCATTAATGCTCGGTGTGCTGTAAATCCCTCCACAATGGACCAACTTCATTTTGCTAATAGTACTCATTCCTATGTTTTCGATGCGAAACGTCAAATATTGAAGCTCGACAACCGACAATCAGAACAATGTTTTTTGACAGTGTAGTTAGATATGCTTCTGAGCTTAGATATATTAGTTTTTCTCTTCTACATAGCCAAAACTCGCGGCTCATAAGGTACTGCTCTAACTATAACACACCAGCCTCTTTAATCTACTTACAGCTCTGCAACGGCAATACCTCCGGCAACGAGATGAGTCGATGAGTCATTGATATATTATCTAACCCTGACGGTGCACTAAGCACTAAAATTAAATATTATTCTAGGGCATTGACTGTTTTCTCGTGGTAGCAGGTAACATACTCAATTCCTTAGGATACGCCCAAGCTTGCGACCTGATCGCGACGATAGAAACGTTGCGACCCGGTTGCTATGTTGTATTTTTCAACTTCAGTTCAAAACCGAGCGATGGATAATGATGATCTGCGATCTGCTGTTAGCAATTTTATTGTATCGACGTGTTTTAGGAAAAAGCGGAAGAAAAGAAAATTTAGTATCATCAAGTTAATTCACAGAGTGTACAGTTTCACACATTGTTTAGTGTTCTTAGAAACCACAAAGCAAGATTTTTTGTACTTTAGACTGAGTGTGTCTTCCTTTCATGAACTGAGTTCAAGAAAGGCCCGCAGCAACTTATAACCGGATAGTAAACAGACTGAAGGAGCATGGAATGTAACAGAAACGATCTTCGCATTCGGTTGGTCTGCTGACGGGATATGGTCGTCTGAGGTACCACATGCGGGTTGGGTCATCGCACTGTCGCTTCTGCTGCATGGAGGACGAAACAGCGGAGCATATTGTTTGCTCAGGTCCAGTACTGGAGAGAGCTAGGTTGCAGACGTTTGGTTCTGCCCACCTGGAACCTTATGACTTCAAGGTAGTTTCACCTTTCACGACAGTCACCTTTGCTAAGAGGTGCGGACTGTACGGTCAACTCCAAATAGGTGTGAGACACAATAGACACAAGTGAGTCGCAGTGGAAGGAGGCAGTATTGCCCCACTCGCTTTCAACCTAACCTAACCAGACTGAGAACGTGGTTTAGGTGGTTTTTCCAACATCGACAGCCGCGTTCGGAACGCAAATATATGGCCACCTGCATAAGAAACTGTGGAGAGCGTTATTTGTCGCGGCGTTCCAAAAACGCTCTTAGAGGTGTTTTCAAAATAAGTCGCTGTCGCTGGTCGCAAGTCTGGCCGCCTACAACACAATCAATGGAACACATCATTGCGACCAGGTTGCAACGTTTCTGTCGCCGTGACCAGGTCGCAGGCTTGGCCGTACACCTTAAACTCATATTCTGCAAAGGCAATATCTCAGCCCTGAATTGAAAATTTAGTGCCACTGCCTGTTAAATCCAATGTGCGCCGCCGCTGTCGTTATACAAACTGCACTTGTCAGAGAATTTAAATACAGAATAACACTGAAATTAAATAATATTCCAGGGCATTGACTGTTTTCTCGTGGTAGTAGGTAAAACCTGTTCCTTCCAATCACTCTCCGGATCACGCTACTTCGTTAACGCTCATCGGCATCGCTGATGCCGTCAATAAATAACCTGTATATAAATAACCACTTTACACATTGTACTCGGCCATTTGTCGGATTTAATCCAAAACACATAATTTATGCGTCGTTATTACTGAAACCCATAAAAGTCCGATGGCTTTCACGTCTATTAAAAATAATTCTTAGTTTTTCGATTGCCTCACTCTGGGCGTTGTTTTAATTTATTCATCTACAGTGTTTGAACGCTGCTCTCACTGTTCATTCAACATTTGCTTACGGTAGAGTAGTAACTACAAGGCACTTGATGTATTGAAAGTGGTATTTGTAATATTGCAAGCATTTTATTTCTAATATCTTAGTGCTACATGATGACTAAAAATTTATATTTCAAGATTGTCTGCACTATGGCTATCAGTGTCACCCATTGATCTATCTCCATTTCCGACACCATCTACATAATATTTAAACCGCGAAAAAATAATCATGGAAGATTTCTGTACTTTTCAAACCATGTTAAAATTTGTTACAATAAAAATCATAGCAATAATCCAAACAATGGAGTCATAAAAACATCTAAGATCATAGTTGACAAATAAAAGTTTTAAATGTTATTAAGTATAAGGGTTTTAAGCGATATATGAAAGTTTGATTTCATCTTTTAATTACACGAAATACAAAATTGCAAAAATCATAGTTGGCAAACACCTCGTAAATGTTTAACTATCTGAAAAAAGTCTAATACAATTCACTACTTTCTCTTTGCAGGATTAGTCGACTCATATATTAGTGAATATTTCTTTTGAAATGCTGTTCTACTAAGATTTAAGGTTTTCTGCTAATACCTCAGAAGTACGTGAAGTACCTACTGCTCGCGCGAGAGCTTTAGACAATTATTTTCTTAAAAAAATTCTTTACAGAACTTAATTCAGGCCTTTGGATTTAGCTATTATGTGAATTAAATTATGTCGATTCCAGCCTGTACACACATCTATGCATGTATTGTATACGTACCTTAATAAATGTCACCAAAAAATGACCATTTTCAAAAGACAGAAAAACCACCCTAAAAATAATAACAATTCAGAAAATAGAAGAAATGTATTGTTTATAATGCAATGCGCCTACTTTGAAGTAACATACAATCCTGATTAAACCGTATTAAGGGTACGTCTTATAAATGATTTAACCACAGGATTTGACATTATGCCATCCACCAACTTTTATACTTTTGCGACATTCGTGTAGTTTTCTGAAACCTAATCGGTCTCTCAATAAACAATGTACAGAACAACATTGAAAATGTCTTCGGAAAAATGATTCCTCTGATTTTATATCAACATTTTCTTATTTAAATTTATTTCTAGTAACACCTAATATAGTGGCGTATGTATAGGCATCAAAGCTATTAAGTTATATAAAGCTTTACATCTTTGCAAATAATTCTAATTCCAGTTAGATTTGGACAATTTATACTCCATGTTGAACTAGCGACTTGAGCCAGTTGGTCAATATTGTATAAGTATTGTTACTTACGTATAAAGTAATAAGGCTAAGATACCAATATTTTTTAATATTCAGATGCGCACTTAGTTACTTAATTCTGTACCGTTGTTATCAGTCAGGCCCCGCAACATGGAAGAGGTAACCCTTGTTCCATACTTCAATGTAATGCTTGCAACCTTAAGGGGACTGGGTATACACAGTTATACATATGTATTTGCCATGTTAAAACACGGATTCCCATTTCGAACAGAACTCACTTATTTTTCAAACTACATACACAGTTTTTCAGAAGGTGATAGTTAAGACCTTCACGAATGACAACTATTTGCGATTTTCTCAAAAAAGTTTTTTAGTGTGCAAAAAAACTCGCAGTGGCAAATCATACATTCTTCAAATGTCTGTAGTTTAACAACCAAACACAATATCAAAAAAATGCCAAATAGGTGACAAAGCGCAAGCTTTCTTCTTTAATTTGCTTTTTCAACCATTATTTTAAGTTTAAAGGTGACGTCAGGAGCTTGGAAATGCAAAATTCATTTTTATAGTGACCTTTGGACCTTACCTTTGGACCTTTTGACCTCACTTTGAATTTTTGGACTTATCTCCCGTCATCTTAGACACACACACTGGAGAAAGGCAACAGGCGGCCACGCCTCCTCGCTAACACGGGGATACGTCTTTTCTTGGATTCTCAATTTCGCGCGCTATACCCTAGACCCTTAAATAAGCTCAAACGTCTAAATTATGCATTTTCTATTGGATTAACATTGTTTGTGTATCCGATTCCGGGATGTGATACACTTGTAAATAATTTCTTCAACAACATCAACAATAATTCTTTGGACTCTAGAAGCAGGAAAAAAAATGAATAGGTTATTGTTCCGATTACCTCCAACAAAACATCTAGCTTCACATAAAAATATTCTTTCTTGGGCTGTGAATGTTTTCAGAGCTTCTGGCACAACACAGTTTTATAAAGCAACATACCTACTATTCGTCGATCGTACGCTCCGTACTAAAAAAATTATATCATTCTCGGTACTCAAAGTGACGAATGAGTATCTTCTCACTTTCTGGCAGAATACAAAAACCTCCCGACAATGACATATAGCGCGATTCTCCAGCATTATTCACAGTGTTATTTAAGCCCAATGACACGGCTGGAGAGAGTGGCAGCTTTTTGATCACGCTCTCGTTCAAATTATGATAAATCGGCTATAGTTAAAAACATATGTTGTGAGGCGGGATTTTTGAAAAAATAACAGATATGACACCATTATTAATTAACTTCAGCTTGTGGGATGGTATCACTTTGACTGTTTCTGTTGTGAGTATGTAAGGTAATTTTACACGGTCCTTCAAAGGACGTTGGTTTTTTATTATTTATTTATTATAGAGGTGAATAACTCTGGATACAATAATGTCTATTTTTTTCACGCCGATAGGTGAGGGGAGTATTGTAATCGCGAAAATTTTCGATTTTGAGATAATACGTTTTTTGAGCGTTTTATGATGTCTACATAAGGAAAAGCCACGTCACTCATTTCCGTCGGTCTGTCCGTCGGTCTGTCTGTCTGTTGGCGTTTTTCTAGCCTCCTAATCTCAGTAACCGCTGCATGGATTTTTATGAAATTTGGGTGGCGTTATTGTGTGGGGTCGTAGTAGGTAATGTTGCTACAATTTTGAAAATCGGTGCATGGGCGGTGGAGTAATTAGCAAAAAACGAAAAATTTCAAATATTCTTCAAACTTCGTTTTTAGGCATTTTAGGGGTTCCTGATCATTTTCTACTTTTTTTGGGTGGGGGTGAAATTGGTGTGGTTGGGGGGCGGGGCGGGGGGGTTGTAAAGCTGAAAAATGTGTTGTAATCATAATATCCCTGACCTGAGAGGGAAAGAGGCAAAGATCTAGTGGTATAATAGGTTTTTTAGGTCCATCCGAATATTGCCTTGTCTATTACAGGAACCAAGAGACTTTTCCGATGTATACATACGAGTATTGCTTTAGATCGTTCTGTATTTTATAGTGTGAAAACTACTGAATTGATGTTCATGAAATTCCGGCACAGTATTACAACTTTGGCGAGGATGGAAAATGCGTCTGATTTTTAGAAATCGTCTCAGTGGCGGCGCAGCAATATTAAAAAACCAAAAATATGAAATCAGCTCAAACTTCATTTTTAGGCATTTTAGGGGTTCCTGATAGTTTTCTACTTTTTTTTGGGTGGGGGTGAAATTGGTATGGTTGGGGGGCGGGGCGGGGGGTTGTAAAGCTGAAAAATGTGTTGTAATCATAATATCCCTGACCTGAGAGGGAAAGAGGCAAAGATCTAGTGGTACAATAGGTTTTTTAGGTCCATCCGAATATTGCCTTGTCTATTACAGGAACCAAGAGACTTTTCCGATGTATACATACGAGTATTGCTTTAGATCGTTCTGTATTTTATAGTGTGAAAACTACTGAATTGATGTTCATGAAATTCCGGCACAGTATTACAACTTTGGCGAGGATGGAAAATGCGTCTGATTTTTAGAAATCGTCTCAGTGGCGGCGCAGCAATATTAAAAAAACCAAAAATATGAAAACAGCTTAAACTTCATTTTTAGGCGTTTTAGGGGTTCCTGATCGTTTTCTACTTTTTTTTGGGTGGGGGTGAAATTGGTGTGGCTGGGGGGCGGGGCGGGGGGTTGTAAAGCTGAAAAATGTGTTGTAATCATAATATCCCTGACCTGAGAGGGAAAGAGGGAAAGATCTAGTGGTATAATAGGTTTTTTAGGTCCATCCCAATATTGCCTTGTCTATTACAGGAACCAAGAGACTTTTCCGATGTATACATACGAGTATTGCTTTAGATCGTTCTGTATTTTATAGTGTGAAAACTACTGAATTGATGTTCATGAAATTCCGGCACAGTATTACAACTTTGGCGAGGATGGAAAATGCGTCTGATTTTTAGAAATCGTCTCAGTGGCGGCGCAGCAATATTAAAAAAACCAAAAATATGAAAACAGCTCAAACTTCATTTTTAGGCGTTTTAGGGGTTCCTGATCGTTTTCTACTTTTTTTGGGTGAGGGTGAAGTTGGAGTGGTTCGGGGGTGGGGGGTTGTAAAACTCAAAAATTTGATATGAAAGAAGTACCTAGTAGAATAAAACACTTTTTTGCGGTCGAGCGAGCGATGATTTCGTTGCAAGGGCATCTGGACTATAGCTTCATGCTAAGTCAATCAACTTGACTGCACTTTTTTTGTATACCTATCATTTAGTTGACTTTATAATTTTTCAACTTCAGTATCTGTAGAATGAGGAGGGTGAATAGTCTCAGTGCACTTAGGCCACAACTGGCACATTGTGCGTTCTCCCAGGGAGTTGTTTCCTCATCAGGGCAGGTGTAGGCCGAGACTCTCCGAACGCACACTCTATAATAGAAGATAACTCTGTACACTCACATATGACGTGCTCCATCCACAGTTTCACCTTTGCTTTCAGACATTCTGCATATCCATCGGTGTGCCACTTATCTCCATAATGTGGAGGTGTTTCCTGAGCTGACAATGGCCAACCAGGAATCCTCCTACGAGACGTAGGTTTGACAATTACTTCTTGCATATTGCCATGCCAAAGCCTGAAAGGGTTTCCTTGGTAAATCGGCATCCTTGGAGTTCTTCCCATCGTTTTATCATTTGGGCGTTGGAGTGCATTTTGGCAGTTTTCGCAATGGTGATTGTCGACACATAGTCCTAAAATTCTTTGGTTAGCAGCCTTCCTAGATAGACCATCCGCCTTTGTTGTTGTTGTGTTCTTTAACTCACCTCAGGACAATATTGTTCTTGTTTTTCAACTTAAACTCATCGTTTATGCCACCACAAACAGAGTGTATGTGTATCAATAGTATCAAGCAAAAACTCATAGATTTGACAGGCCTGAGGCACTTGGATTACGACAACGTAGTTTTCCCGTAATGAACTTAGTTCGTATTTTCTTCTGAAATAAAAAGAATAGGTCATAGAAATAAGAATTAGTATTGAAATGGATGCATTATTTTCTGAACTGGGTAAATGTTATCCGTTCCGTCATGCCTTGGGAACCCTGAAAAAAGGTGGGTACCATTCTTAACGTCTTAAATTAATTGAAGGAGATTTGAAAAAGGTTTGAGGAAGTTCTGCCCAAACTTTCACTTTGTGCACAGTAGTTGAGGAGGGTATTCATTAATTTCTGTCTGTTTCTGCCGGTGCGCCATCTAGTACCCGAAGGTGACGGCAACCAAAGAGAGAAACGCCACTAGCAGCAGTAACCTCTCCTTGGTGGAACGACAAGGCTCGTTCGCTTTTTGCCATTAGAGGCGCGGATTTTGACGCTCGCAGCGTAAAGCCGATATACGAGGTATAGAGCAACCCTCGTTCTGTCTGTTTGTTTACATATCCTTTTGTGTATTACCATTTTTCTATCCTCGTAATCTTAGTAACCGGTGCACCAGTTTTGATAAAATTTGGAGGTGCAGTATGCTGTAAGGTTTTAGTAGCTAAAGTTTTCATGGATACACTGATGGAGAGTTGCAAGAAATAAAATTTCTCCGAATTCATTCTAGATCCTTCAGGAGTCCCTCTTTTTTCGACAGGTGCGGAATTGGGGTAGCGGTAAATAAAGGAAGCTGGGAACCCCAGGTTGAGTTATATTTAATATAATGGACTTTACGTAACCTTAAGAAAAGTTCCAAAATATTTTATCCATTAATTGATATTTTAATGTAGTACAAATATGCTCATATTTCTGTTATGATATGACTTCTTCGGCATTTTATAGCTACTGTTTCTTCTTGAATAATTTGAAATTGTAAGCCTGGCTTTGTGTTTTCCAAAATATTGTCCCGAAAACGAATACAATAATTTCTGAGTTGCCGAGTTACACAAATGATTCACTTTTTATGTTACACTTCTGTGAATGTACACTACAAGATATAAAAGGAAAATGTATTAGATAAATATTTATTCCTGAATAAATCACTTTGGAGCTTGCTAACCAGCTATTCAATGACTATAATATGTTTGGTGTTTGAATTTGATATGGACAAAAAAGGCAGAGTCCATGCGGACCCCCCTAACAGCTGACGTCGAGTACTAGTAGTACTACTGCCCAGAAAAAGTTGATGAACGTGGAAGAGTCCTTAATACGATTAACAAACCTCGGAGCCCGGAGAGGTTATTTCAGAGTTGATGCAGAAGGCACGCTATTTAGGTGACATTCTTACCAGGAGGAGATTTTAACTTTAACAGCTGTGCTCGCTCTCCATTCATGTAAATGTGGAATTATAATTAGAAATGTGATGTGTGCGTTGCAGTGCTGCAGCTATCGTCGCATATCCGGAGATACATCAAATTCAGTTATCCATGTTATACAATACAAGACACAAAAAAGGGGAGCTGATTTATCACGTGCGGTCTGTGCGCATGCTAATCACATTGTTTCGGTTGATCCACATCGCTATAAATATCACAATGCTACTACAGTTGATTGTTTATTTTTAAAATCTTTAGCTATGGTGAACATGAATTGTGTGACAGACCATAGATATTTTCATGGCTAGTATAGATCACAAACATGACATGAGAGGCTTTAGTATGCAGAACAGATTTTGCTAAAAAGTAGCTTTAAATAAAAAAAAATAAATAAAATAAAAAATAAAATAAAATTTCATCGATGCGGTCAAATCACCGTTTCGGTAATTTTTCACACAGTGAGCCTACGAAACACCTACGGCAATTTCAGGCAGCAGCATGCCTCACAGATCAACGCTGATATCAAAACAATTGTCGAGTGGGGATTAGCAAATAAAGAACAGTTCAACGTACAAAAAACTCGGGCAACGACACTTACAAAGAAGTCTCACGATGGCTTACCAACCGTGGAAAGGGAGGGTCACCCCATAGTCGAATCACCTTCTGAACATCAACAATAACATGTCCTGGCACGACCACGTCGTCAGTATTGCTAAAACGGCATCCCAGAAGCTTGGGGTTTTGTTCCGCTGTAGGAAGTTGTATACACCAGAGCAACTGCTGCTGCTGTACAAGGCACAGATCCGACCATCGCTGGAGTATTGCTCCCATGTGTGAGGATGTGCTCCGAAGCACTCTCTAAAGGACTGACTGAGCTCTCTCAGATAATAACACCACAGGCCGTCCGAAGCAGGAAAACTAGAGAAGCTCTGCGAGCTCATCCTTACCAGGTCGAGGTCCTTACTCCCCGAACTAGTCTCCTCCAGCATTCCTTCTTTTGGAGAACTTCGACGCTGTGGAATCAGCTGCCGGGGAATTTGTTTCCCGACGGCTACAACCTGAAGCGTTTCAAATTTTCGACAGCGCCATAGGCTTTAAGCCTTTGCGGGAGGCCGACCATAAAAAAAATTTCGGTCGCGTGTTGTCACCGAAAACCGAATAGCTGATTCGGGAATAAAACCTAATCGGTGGTAAGCACCCAAATGAGACCCATGACTTAAAATAGGGTGAATCCAAATTTTTTTGTTAAGTAATCGACGCCTCCTTCGACGATACCAATACAAAATTAATTATAAACGTGTTTACGTCCATTTTCAAAAACCCGGGATCTGCTGAAAATCTGTTTAGAACCATTTTCTGTGTGAACATATCATTCTGTTTGCACCGATTCGTTAAAATTACCAAAACGGTGATTTGACCGCATCGTGTGAACGGGCTGTTACTTGACTATGTATAGTCCAGGGGTTCCCAACCTGTGCGCCGCGGCGCCCTGGGGCCTGGGGCGCCGTAAGTCGATCATCTAAGTCTAAAGCACAAGTATTTGTGGGTGCCTGAAAAGCAACAATACCTATTCTGACGCTCGCCACACTTTGAAGCTAGTGGAGAAGATTACAACGTTCAGGAAGGAACTACAAGTTTGGATAAAAAAGACTAATGAAGGCGGCGGTCAAGATTGCTTTCGACAATGGTATAAATATGCGGGATCCAATGAACTGGTTGTCTCACAAGACCTGATGGCCCTTTTCACGGAACCCTTATGAAAGCTCTCTGAATGGTTTTCGAAATACTTTGCAGATAATGATGTCGAAAAATTTGCGTGGATCCAAGATCCCTTTCATGCGCAAGCTCCGCCACAATTCTCCAAATCCGATTTGGTGGAGTTTTGGTTATCGGTTCAAAATAAATAACCAAACCTAACTTCAAAGGCTTTAATAATTTTTCTTCCGTTCGCAACGTCATATTTATATGAAGCTGGATTTTCATCAAGAACAAATATCGCTCAAGGATCAATGGGGAGCAAGAAATGAGAGTCGCAGTGTCGAATTTTATTCCCCGTTTTGAAAAACTATGCGGAGATCACCAAGCTCAATCGTTACATTCATTTGACTGTCGTATTTTATTTTTGTTTTTCTTGAGTCTTTCTTTTTGTTTTCTGTTTCAATTCCGAATTCTTATAAATATAATAAAATAAACTTCAATTCCTATTGAGGAAGTTTTTATTTTTGCGTCTACTATTATTGTAGATACCTATTTGTTTCGACAGTATCTATTTAAAATAGCTGTCTAAAGTAGGGCGTCGTGACAAAATGCCAAACTTGAAAGTGCGCCGCGGGTTGAAAAAGATTGGGAACCCGTGATGTAGTCCATTGTCGCGAAGCAAAGGGTTGCTATGCGACTCCGTTTGTTCATAGCTTAGCAGCGCTTGCGCTTTGACATAGCTCATTGAGTAAGCAATATCGATATCTGTATGCAAAGTCTCGTCTGAAGCATGTCTTGGGGCATTTCTGATGGCTCTCAGGGTTTTTTTATGGTCAGTCTCCCGCAAAGACTGAATCCTATGGCGCTGTAGAAGCGCTGAGAGAAGATAATTGTCGGTGCACGTTAAATTTGAAACGCTGCATGTTGTAGCCGTCGGGAAACAAATTGCCCGGCAACTCATTTCACAGCTTCGAAGTTCTCCAAAAAATGAATGCTGGCGTAGACTGGTTCGGGAGTAGGGACCTCGATCTGGTAAGGATGAGCTTGCAGGGCATCCCTAGTGTTCCTCGTTCGAACGGCCTTCGGTCGTATTAGCTGGGACAGCTCAGCAGCAGAACCTTCACAAGGTCCGTCTTAGCTAGAAAGGAGTGATGTTTGTCGTCATTATTACTTCCCAGCATAATGTGACCTTATCTGGTTAGTTGTACGTCTCGGTTCTCTTGATTTTTGGATGTACTTTAGCTTATCGCACTATTTTTTGTTATGCTATAGGGGAGGAAAGATTGTATTTACGATATACCGACTCAGTTATACATTACTGATTACTCATTTTTGATCTAGCAACAAATCACATGTCCTATAGTCAAAAAACGTCATAGATGAGATTAGCTATTTATATCTAGACCATACTGACCTTCCTCAAGGTCACTGTTGCCAAATTTACATACAATTTATACTTTATAACTTGGCATATTATGCTTTAACGAAGTCATAGGAACAATCGGACTGTTAAGCAGCATAGCCTCTTAGTTGCAATTTTAGTTTTCTGGTTTTACTTCGTCCAAAGTATCCTAAGATTGTTTATGAGAAAACGAGGTTTGGCAAAACAAAATATTATTATACCTGTGAATATCACTGTGCCATCAAATAAGAAACAAAGAACATCTCCACCAATCTCAAACTCCCCTCCTCCAAATATAAAATATTTTTCGAGGTCTTTTTATTAGTTTTATCAACATTTCTACATTATCTGAAATACGAAGAATAATTCTTAATTTATCTGAAAATATATCCATATCATGTCTCAGTGAATTATGTCATAACTATAAGGAAGTGAAGGACGCTATGATAAAGGCTTTTATTTATAAATAATGAATGTTTACTGATAACTAATGAAAATAATAGTACGTCTGGACATTGCATGTAGCTAAATCTTTGTACACATGTACATAAAAAGTACACCAACTTGGAATATAGTGATTAAGTAACGGTGAAATGGTTTTAATACTCATACATTTTAATTATATTAGTTCAAATTTGTTCGCTTCTAGTCACATCTCCCATCTTTTACTAGATACCGTGCAATAAGGAATAAAGTTATCTCATGAAGTTATACATGTAGTCAAGCTATGAAACTTACCTATGGGTTAACTGATAACCGTAGTCAAAGCTGAAATTATCTGTTTAAATTATATGACTGGTAAAATGCAATCTGTAAGAATTTCTTGTATTTTTAGAAAAGTCGCATAGGTGCCTTTTTTGGTTCTCTTGAGTCATTTCTTTTGTGCTCTGACAATGTTTGTACAAGATTCAATAAAAAAGAAAAGATTTAGCAAGTGTTCAGCATATTTACTTTTCGCCTGCTGGTACAGCGTCATATGTGTAAATTAGTAGTTGAGAGTAATATTGAGTAAATTAGTACAAAATAGGATATTTCTTCGCAAATTTTATGACTAGCCTGTTTTAATTGCATAATTTTTAAGGCGCTCTTTCATGTATTAGTGTAATTTTTATGTAAATCGAGTGAACTATGTAGTTTCATGTCAAAAATATAAAAATCTTGAAAAACATGAAAATTTTATTTTGTGTGACTATGATGTATAACTGACAGATACCATTACGGCATCATCATACACGATGTTGGTATCTTGATACATCAAAAAATTACAGTGTGTGGGTGTTTCTCCATCGCGATCATGTACGCCGCAAAAATCATTACACGTTGATGAGTGAGCTATGATGAGCGAGCATGAGCATGAGCACGAGAACCAACATCTACATGGTGGTATTTACTTTTCAGTGAGGCATGTATGATATACTATGTATAGTCAAATCTAGTAGAAAGGGTTGCGAAAAGTACCGTGAGTGCAGCACGACTTTACAGTTATACACTTACATTAAAAATGACCACGGAACATAGACAAATAGGAGCGCCACTTGAGTCGATCCTGTGAAACGGGTCTTAGAGAGCCGAACTACTTGAATCTCCAATAACAACTCATCGTATCGATGGCTGGACCGACAGCTAGCAGTAAACCACATACCAACTTGGAACCGAACTGGAAGCCTCCCTGTTGGATGACAACTAGAGGAGGACCTGGAAAAGTCTCAACAGGATTGAATATGCCAAATGGTAGATCTGGGGATAATTTTTTGAGATGGGGATACGCTGACGACCATTTATGCACCTGCGAGGAGAACCAAACGATGGAGCATCTATTATCTTGCTCATCCATGAACAGCCCTTGCATAATCCATATGCGGGATGCGAACGATATGGCAGTGCAGTGTGCAAGACACTGGACAGACATACGAGCAAATACAGATGATAATTTCTGGCTTGTGACATCTGAGATTGTCAGATATATAATTGATTTTTCTTTCTCTTATTACTAATTACCTAATACTAATATATGTAAAAAAATAAAAATAAAATGATATTATACTAAAAAATAGATATATGTATAAAACTAATTAGTTCATGCTTTAGATAATTGTAGTTCTGACGTGACTAAATCAATCGCATCGATACGATGCCGTCATAGCGTTTATTTACAGGAACATTCTGTTGTGCAATATGGGCGACTTTCACGTTACTTCTTTTACGGGGATTAATAAAAATGTACATAAAACATCACATTTAATATACGAAATTCGCATTGGATGCTTAATATAACATCGATTTTTGAAGATGCTCTGTATATCCGCCGCAGCTATGCCACGCTATGCTGATGAAGTCGTCCCAGGTCAAAAATGTAAAGGTCCCAGTCCCAGTCTGGACCCCCCAAACTAAATCTTGTTAATAAATCGCTATACGTAAGTATATACTTGAGAAGCGGGTAATCGTTGCCGATTGGTTAGGAAACAAAACTCGAGGTAGATGGCTGGGTAGCGGCAAATAAACAGCAAAGTGTACTCTTAAAACTCTATTTCCAAGCTTTCGGGATCATTTGAGCCCTTCTTCAGGGCTACAAATATGATATGACAGTCAGCAACAAATGCTTAGGGTGTCCTTTCGATTTGAACGTGTTCGGATTCGGTGGTATTCCATAGGCATTTAGTCTACGGACTTATATAATCATGGCCAAGACATATTAAACTCAAAGTGGCCAAATCATCCTCACGTATACATACGCTATTCAAATGAAGCATGCTGATGTCTTTAGGCATAAAGGTCTGTGTATGGAACCTATCATTAAATTTGTTTATTTACTACAACATAAAACAGTGAATCTATTTGGGTTCTAGCTTAGCGAATCTCCTGCATGTTGAGATGCTATTATTGTAATTTTTCACAGCTGTAACTTCCATCGATATAAGAACTCTGACGACTGCTACTTACGTTAGGAGTGTTGTCATTTGTGCCACATTATTCAAAAATGCATTAGCACATTTCGGAAATTGTATACTTTACTACCGTTCACTAAGCGATATGAATCCGCGCGAAATACAAAATGTAAATTGCAGTGTATAAACGCGAGTGTATTTTCGGAAATCGGAGGAATTCTGGGGGCGTTAACACCCACGAAAATAGACCACTGATCATTCGACCTTCGGAGGCTTTGAATACTTAAGCAATTTTTATTCTTCTTGAGAAAGGAGATTAAGATTTATGAAGCGTCTTATTTTCTTAAAACTTGTATGAAATTCCTCGAGCTACTGAACGGCAAAAGGCTGGTCTTCTAGATGAATTGAATTTGACGAGAAGGTCGTCTCTGTGAATAGTTCGTTAATATTTCTTGCTGCAAGTATCTTGTTCTTTCAATTCAAATATCTACTCTATTAGAAAATACTAGCTAAAGGATTTTAGATAAGTAAGTCGTCACATGTTCAGCAGAAGCACTGTTTATGACTGTATGTAAGCTCAGTAAACAGAGTGCCGCATGGTTTTTCCAAAACTTTGAGGCACCTTTGAGCTTTTTTTATAGCCTAACAGGTTTGCAGACCCTATGTGGTGCAAAATCAAGTTATATTTTTAAATGGTACATGAATAAGTCGATGTATAAGAAAGTCATTGGAATGCTGGAGGAACTAACTAAACATGAGACAGGTAGAACAGCCGTCAGTGTTTATGAGGGTTCTACTATACAGAAGCACACTTTTAGTAGGTGTCTGTCATATAGGTTGTGTATCGAATATGAAGAAACACTTCTACACGTCTTGTGCTATTGTGAAGAGTCCTCCTATTGTTTTCGTTTGCACAGAGCTAAGTACCGTGCCACGTGTGCACTTTTTGGAGAACTGCAGTATATCAGTTCCTTTTGTTTTGGTCGAAAATCAATTCCAATAATATATAGCTCCCTTAGTTCAAGATCTCTACTCGGAATAAATGAAAATGCTCATAAATTAAAAAACTCATCGTGACGCCCTTACAATTTTTTTAAAGATATAACACGAACTATAATGAAAACAATTTAGTAGATCGATCGAAAAGAGATACTCCAAATTGGATGGAAATTTTGTTCTTTTGTATACTGTCACCGATTTCACGCATTCTTAACTATTTATTTAGAGAATCATAGTGTTTTAATAGACTGGTTTGGTGTATATATAGCGCAGCATTATCTAAAATAAAACAACTGACGTTAGATGAATAGTGCTTAGCTTGGTCTAAAATTAAGTTTCGCATGTTGCATTATCAAATTATGCTCCCAGCTGTTCCTGGTTGTTCTATTCTACGTTGAGGATTCGGTGGCGATTTATAATTTTCTTTCTTTCCGTTGTTTCACTGCTTGCGCCAGGTGGGTTTGTAATATATATCATTTTTTTTTCACATAAAATTGGGCAATCGGCCCGAGATATCTCTGCGATTGGACCTTCTAACGAATAAGTGCGCATGAGAGTGGCATAAAATTTTAAACAAATGAACATACGTAAATGTGAGCTGATGAGCTTTTTTCGCTGTATTTGGCTGTCAGGAACTACTCTACTAATTTGTTTTTTCTCTGGCTCTATCCCTTGTTCCTGGGAAACCAACAATGTGACTACAACGAAAATTAGGGTATGAACTAAATACCTTCATAGTATTTGGAAATCGTTGTAGGGGTGGTGCCGACAGAGCAATGATGATACTAATAAATATAGAATTAAGTTTACATTTGTGATTTTAAAGGTGGCGTGGGATTAGTTTTTATGTTTTATGAATCACATTCGTCTTTTCAGGAGTTAAAAAGGTAAAGGTTAAAGCTTTGGTTTAAGGTTTCGTTTACGTGTGATTCACAAATTTTCGTTGATAGAAAGTCTGTACATTACCAAGACGTCCAAAAACATACATAGTTTTAAAAGTTTAAAACTTAATTTAAAGTCCTTATATTGACAGTGATTGAGTTTTTTACTATAAAAGCATACCTGCAGAATTGAAATGCCTGACGTCTATCATGTCTTTTAAAGCACGTCTTCGAAAACTTCTTGTGGAGCAATGTTTCTATTCGATAGACGAATTTTTGGCGCATAACTTTTAGTTTCATGTTTTAGAATGCAGCTTACGTTGCTTTTATTTCTGTTCTTATCTGTTTTTTTTCTCTGTTCCACAGATGTGCATTTATTGGACTGTCTATTTATCTGTTTGCATTGTTTGTTTTGTTTTTATCTGTTTGTGTTATTTTTTTTTTTAATTTTTAATTTATTTATGACTAGTGTTATATCATACATGTATGATCACAAGATAATAAAGAAATACAATACAGTACAATACAAATATAGACTGTAATGCAATCTATTTTTTCTGATACGGTTCAGTCCAAGTGTGCATATATATTTTATTTATCAATACAATCTACTTTATTAATACAACTGTAGGTCTGTAAGAACAAGTACTTTATCTGACTGCACTGGCTTGGAATCAATGGTGGTCTATTATAATTGACGACCGGGTAGAGAGAGCGGAAGCGATAATTAAAAACCGATTTCCCAATTAAAAACGGCCTGCTCTGACTGAGCGTACAGCACAGTCCCATTGGATAAACTTTGAGGAAAATGTCTTCAACTGCCATTATGTGAAGTACAGACTCGTATGCAATTTCTCATTCTAGTTCAGTTAAGGTATTTAATTTTTTTCTTGCCAGTTATTACCAGCAGATTACCTGACCCAGGTAGCAGCTTTTTTTAGGGACCAATTTCCTAGATACAAGTAGATCGGTGATAAGGCGATTCAAAGGATCAAAGAATAAATACATAATAAGAAGTAATGCATTGGTGTCTTAGGTCACGAATAAGGTTCGTTCTGAAGCATACTTAACCCCACTGGGTCACACTTCAGTGACGAATTAGAAATGCAATCATGATTCACTTTGAATAGACAAATTCATCCACATTTCCCTTATAACTGAGCAGAGCTAATAGGACAAACCATTTAGCTGATTTATTTTTATCCCTGCTGGCATTAAACCTTAGGGTCCATATAGTTTGCTGACTTAAGAATGTGTAGCATATGATATATATTTTTTAGGAAATACAGTTACTTAGTCTGGATTTTCAACTTTATCCCGTAACCCCTAGCAAAATAATAATGAATCTCATAACCCTTTACCTACTCCTTAGCTTCAAGGGTTTAAAGAATGCTTTAAACTACCTTATTTTTTTAATCATACTTTCATTTCTTGAACTAGAAATAGAATGCAAAATAGTTTGATAGAGAATTTTTCCTCTGCACTATAACATTGGTTCACGATTCTATGCATTAAATCCTGTTCACAGATGTTATCTGTCAACTGTCTGAATATAGATGTCAACTACAGTCGAAGTCGTCAGATTTTACGTATTGTATCTCATATATAATTAAATGTATTGTGATTGGATCAACATAATTTCAGAAATCATAGCATAACCTAGTTTCTTGAGCTTCGGAACTTGTTATAGTTAAACGATTACTGTTTCTTGAAATGCTCATTTATTAATTGCCTTCAAAATGCACAATAATAAACAATGCCAAATAAATGCCGTCACACAGCTCATAGAAATTCGTAAACGTAAACTGTCTCGACTACACAGAAAATGAAAGACTCATATTGGGGCTGGTACTGGGGGTATCAAATTTCAGATAAACACTTAACAAACACTTAAATCCCTTGCGATTTCCGATCCGCTACAGACTGCTAATAAACAATGACTGTGGCCACGCAATAGTTAGGAAAGTAGGATTAGCTATTTTGTGTCTCTGGTTACCTATTACGTAACGCAATGACATTGATGTTTCAAATGCGCATGCACCTAGCTCAAAAATGGAATGGAAATAGAACATGCTCTATTTTCAATTCCAATTTTCATCATCAGTGCATTGAAAATTCTTCTTCCGTAATGACATTTTTTACGTCGGTTCAATTTGTCTAATCTGTCCAAGCGTAGAGACTTTGTACTCTTTATTCCAATTATTAAACAACAAAATTGATAGTTCCTTCCTCATACAGAGGATTATGCTTAGAGTGCCAAATTTGCGAACTCGGCTTATCAATTTATTTTTTCCTGTCCGTCCCTCGTACAAATTTGTTAGTTAAGTCACCACTGCATGTCATGTGTCGTAATTATGAGAAAGTATCAGTATGTGTTGATATATTTTGTTGCATTATTGGGGCTCTAAGTAGACATATTATGTCAGTAGGATGATATTTATGTGTCATTTATAACTATGATGTAATTTATTGCCAGCTAGTTTGCTCTCATAGTTTTTTCTTTTACGTCTCAATAAAATCCGCTAGCTTACCTAAGATTTCTGTTTGTAAGTTTTAGGTTTGTAAGTGTTTTTAGATATATTTTGAAGGTTTTCTTTTGTCATTATAATTAACTTTATTATTGATGGAAATTGTGATAATGACAATGTATGTAATTTTAAGGCACAGGTTTTGTTGTAGCTTCACTGCTGTATAGCAGGTGTAAAAGTCACCTTCCCCATGTTTCGGTATATACTACACTATACAGAGTGTTCCTCCTTGAAAACTTCCCATCCCAGATTTCTCGGAAACCGCCAGCGAAAAGAAAAAACGACGAGGCGTCAAAAGATGTGTCAAGGGGACAACTTTTTAACCAAACATTTATCCCCCTCTACCCTACCCCCCCCCCCGCATCATCCCCGTACAAATTTTAAATAACAAAGGGTATCGAATAATACCTTGTTTTAAAGGTACGTGGAAGCATTTTCAGATTTGATTTCTTAAATCGGTCAATACGTCTTCGACAAAGTTAGAGTCTTTATGTATCATAACTTGTTCAAATGGAATACAAAATCTCACGAAAATATCACTTTTTATCATAATAGGTGTTCAAATGTTGCAAGTGATCGGCCAAACAATGATATAGGCGATTTTCAAATTCCTGACGGGTAGTTGCAAAAACATGTTGTGGGATATCCTGGCAGCATTTCGATAATGCGTTGAGGAACGTCATCCAACCTGTCCGTCAGGAATTTGAAAATTGCTTATATCATTTTTTGGCCGATAACTGCCAACATTTGAACACTTATTGCAATAAAAAGTGATATTATTTATGTTTTTGTATTCTATTTGAACAAGTTAAGATACATAAGGGTTCCAATTTTCTTGAAGACGAATCGACCGATTTAAAAAAATCAAACGTCAAAATAAGGGGACCATGACATACCTTTAAAACAAGATATTACTCGATCTCCCTTGTCATTTAAAATTTTTAAAACGATGATCCTGTGGGGCAAAGCGTACAAGGGGGTGAAGTAGTTTTTGGTTAAAACGTTATCCCCCTTGACAGATCTTTTGACGTGTCTCGCGTTTTTTGTTTTAATCAGCGGTTTTCGAGAAATACTGGGTGGGAAGTTTTCAAATTAACACCCTGTATACAGGTTAGGTAAGTGTTTATTTTTCTAGTGACCGCGACTATAGATTACTGTTGTTTTTTATGGTTTTCGGTCAACGATTGAAACTATAACTTTCGTAGGTTCGTAACGTAGGTTAGGTAAGTGCTAAGGGTAGTCGCAGACGTGATAGTGCTCAAAGGATGTCCCCTATAATTGTCGACAAAAGCTCGGCGTTTAACGCAAATTAGGTGGAAGTTCCATCCGTAAGTGAATAATGTTCTGATGAAACTATTTTTTTTTTCAGTATCATGATAATAATTCGTTCGATTGGAACAGCCAGCGCGACTGTACCATACCACGGCCGCACAACGGCAGAGCAAACGGCAGCGGCGCGGCGCGGCGAGCGGCATCCCAACAAGCAGCAGCGCCAGCTTTAATATCTTTCAGGAATAATAAAACAGTCAAGTGGCCGGGGCGGGCATGAAAGCCCTCCATTGTTTTGAATAAACAAGCGACTGCTCTTATGATATAATGCGCACTCGCCCGCCGCCATAATGCGTCTCTCCGACCATGTGATTCGATCCACCGTTCGCCAACTCGACTACTACTGCTCATAATTGTGTTCCTATTATGAAAATTTTCTTTTCGCCTGCCACCAGAAGTTTTAATAAAGCTTCATTTGGAAGTTGTACTCTCTGTTTGTTATTCCGGTAATGATTCTCAGGGTTGCTCTCCTGAGGACGGTTTTTTGTGTTTTCGTTTTAATTGTTGGGGCCAGCCAGAATCCTGTTCAATGGATTTTTAGTCGTGTTTGCTGCACAAGGCTTCTGGAGATGAAAAATTCAAGTAGAGTATTTCCTCATGTCTTCATGGCACATGGTTTAGGACAACAACAGGGTTAGTTGAGTGAATAATGAACTTTTATCAAAATCCTATAACTGACAGCTGTTAATGATGCTAACACTAATATATCTGCATATCTATCTAAAATCAGATCATATCCCTTTTATCCGCCTTGCTCAATTTTCGTTCAAGTTAAACTGAACGTTATTTTAAAAGACAATTGTCTCGCACCAAATCGCTTAACACGGCAAATTTAACTCATACATATTTAAAGCAAAAACATTTTCGGTTTAAGTAGAGGTTATAGTAAACGGCTTGAGGACAACACAGTTGGGCGGTAACAGGACAAAGGGAGAGATAAAAATTGGAGCCAATTTACTATAATCCTTACTACAACGATATATAACTGCCACAGGCCTCAGGCTGGCCATAGACCCGTCCTGAGAAAAGAATTGCCAAATTTTTGAGCAAAATGCTCTCTGTTTTGCCACGAACAATATTAATTTGTTGTATGAACAAGAACGAAAATATGATGGAAAATAGTCTGAAAACATTAAAAATCTCCAACAAATACGAATGATAATATTATGCATGTGTATGGTATGTATGGAAAATCTGAGGAAGACAGTTGAATTCCTTGAGGTTCACATTGTGCAGTTTTCAGACACGCCATTGGAAAACTGAAAGATGTAAAAGAATTACTGCAGCGGCGTAGATACGGTGAGATGATGGGATACGATATGCCTATAGTACCCCTGCACCCCCCCCCCGCTCCCGAAAGGCGCCATCAAAATTATCCTTGGATTCACCACAAACTTCGGAAAAGTAAGCCACCCCTCTCCCCCATACCGAAAGGTCTCCACAATTGTTATGGGATTCACTGCTAAGCCCAAACCATATACATCCTCGCATAGTGAAACTGTATCTATACTTAATCACAGCTGCCAGCTTCCTCTTTTTGAATACTTCACCCTTCCATTCTCAACCTTGTGAAACTATAAAGCGACCCAGAAACGCTCCGGAAATCCTCAGAGGAAAAACTGCACAGTCCTGGCCTGAAGACCCTTGCACTTTGGCCTGAATACACCCTCCTTCACAGACGCTCAGGAAACCGTTCAGTTCACTGCAGTTCTAGCAAGCATGGCATCAAAAGACGACCTGTGCAGGCGATGGAATGGTTCTTCAATTCCACATCCGGCGGCCTGTACAGTCCGGCGAACCTCCATATACGCTCCGATAATCCTTGAGGCCAGGACTGTGCAGTTTTTCCTCTGAGGATTTCCTTAGCGTCTGTGGGCCGCTTAGCAGTTCCAACAGAGCTACATGCCAATTCGATTATGTACTGTGAAGGAAAATAAAAAGTTTCTCTCTCTCTGACATTCGGTGATTAATAAAAAGTTATGAATATTAATTGCGGACTATAATAGATGCCGATCTGAACAAAATTGCTGCCGTACCAGATGGGTTAACAGAAGATGGTGAAGTGATCGAGTTGTTGAGGTAGTGTCCATATTCTGTCCGATGTTTGACACCTTGATCAATGTATACAGGTCAAAAAAATAACTTTTTGGATGAAACGTGGTTCGTTAAACAGAAGCCACAATTGGTTTTATGAAGTTCAATGGCAGTTTCATGTCACAAAACGTAACAATTGACACTGCCGTCTGAACACAAGAAGGCGTGAAATTGGAGAACTTAGAAAAAGGAACAGGGCAAATATTATGAACAAATATTAATTAAAATAAAAGATTTTATGATGTTATAAATTAAAAAATGTGTTTGAAGTTCTGGGTCTGCTAGCAATTTAAATTTTAATTACATACAAATTTGGCTAAATATCGTGAGATTTCTCAGTAATCCTAAGTAAGGTAACTGCTCACAACTTACTGACACGGTTTATTTAAATTTTAAACCCAAATATTTGTCAGATAGATAGGTACTCTTATATTGCATCTGAAATATGTGCAAGTGCATGTGCACTTTTTAAATAATTACTTAATTAATTTAATTATTTTAATCTATAATTAAAAATTTGAACCAAAATATTCATCTATGGAGTAGAAACAGTTATCATTATAAGCCTTTGCACAATTTTTAAAAAATCTTCTTACATTTACATGACGTATAGATGCACCTAAAATAGATGTGATACTCCCAGCTTAAAAAAATCATCTTAAATAATACCAAGTATTTTGGCATTCTTGCCCATGGTGACGGTGCGGTTTGAACTCGGGCGCACCAATTTCCCTAAAGGAACAAACTATATCGTTTTAAGGTCAATAATAACGGGCATGCACAATCTATAGAGTGCGTTAAATACGCTTTTTAACTTTCCAAGAGAATAGCTATCTAAAAAATCTGATTTGCATACGTGATAAGGATACATTGTAAAGAGACGTCAATTTACTATTATTTATTGTACAGCTATGACATAAACAACACAAATCGTAATTATGCACATAGTGCCGGCACTTATTAAGCGTAATAATGCATCTCCACAATTACCGTCGAATCACTGTCATTACGATTACAATCGAAAAAACGAACAAAAACGAAATTGCAAAGAATAATTTGTGTGGCGACAAATTAAAACCTAATTACTGTCATAATTTGCTCATAACTTAATTGTTGTTAATTGTACGGAGGGTTTAATACAAACATGTTCTAATTATTGTTTTTTTCTTTGTTGCAGGTAAACAAAATGAAATATGGTGTGATCTTCAGTTACTATAAAACATGTAAGTTGGCAGTGATTGATGAAAATGCCCGAAATTGCTTATTTATATTTCAGGAATTCTAATTGTCTTCTAGGTAGTGCTGGGTAAAGAAGGAGCAAGACAGTAGCAGTAGTTGAGTGAACTACATTTCTAGCTTAATGTGTGAAGAAAGTCTATATGACACCCACGCTTTTGAGAAGAATTTTAGTTACGGGAAGGTTTCTTCTTAGATATTAAAATGATTCAAACTACTTTCCACTTCTTATACTTTTACTTAATAGAGTAGTTAAGGCAACAAAATTGGCGAATTTTATAAGCAAGCTTTGTTCTTTGAGAGCCTGCTTGCAAAAATTACCATAAAGCTACTACTTGAGCTACAAATAAGAACTGCTACAAGTAGCTACTTCAACATAGAATACAAGAATCCAGTCTTTTCCTAATTGACGGCCGAACTTTTTCAAAAACATCAGGGCAGCTTTTTATGAAATTACAACTAGCAGTTATCCTATTTGGCAAGTGTTACCCGTTTTATACTAGAATATTGTAAACTGATGAAATAATTCAGAGGATTCATATATATGTTACACTCAATAGCCGAATTTGGGAAATGCCCGAAAAAATACGCAGAACTAGTTTTGAGCAAGGAATATTTCCCAAACCCGAAATATTAATTTTATACGGCTATTGAGCATTACCAAATAGGCAGAACTAGTTTTGCGCATCTTGAAATGCACAGAACTAGTTTTGCGCAACTTGTGTGGCAACGTAGCACACCTCTACGTCTTCTGATTGGCTAATTTGATTTTAGCCCCGTGACATCGCATGACTAGAAAAATTTAAAACGTCTTATTTTCTCGCTATCCCAGGCTCAAAAAAGAGAAAAATATGGCAAGCTTCTTATGACATGCTCTATCAAAGATAATAAATAAAAATTATGATCCTAGTCGATTTTAAACACATTAAATATAATGTCAACGATATGTTTGCTCTGTCTTCGAAACGAGAAGCGCGTTTACAAAAAAAAACCTAGACGGACCGGCTAGACTGAGGATGATTATAGGGCTATATAATTTATGGAGTATATTTAATAAAAACCCAATATGCATTTAACATCAGCTTAGTTCACCCTTCCTTTTTACCAGAAAAGAACTGTCCTAGGGAAGACGTAAACTCCTACTACTCTGACTTATTTCGGAGGTTCCTTCATGTTAGTATTTTAGAAATCTAGCCTATCATTTAACATTAACTAATGACAGACAAGATCATATTGCTGCAACAATAACTGTGAGTCTAACTTTGTGGTACAGGTTGTTAATCTGTAATTGGGTCATTCTCTAACACCTCTGGTTACGTCATAGATCATATCTATTTAATGTCGCTAGTAGTCACACACTCCATTCATTTTATGATATACAATAAGATCTTTGTTATAAATAATAATTCCTGGGCAATGGACATAGTCACCGAATATTTTAGCTATGCTTGTTCCTCTACGATCCATAATAAAATAACATCTGAAATGCCTAAGAGACCTGTAGAGCATCGTATATTCCCAAAGTATTAAATGATTCATATCTTGTTTTATACATTTTTCTAGGAATACCCACTAGTAGAATTCAAATATAATATGCCGGCGAAGAATGTTAATAAGATACTGTACTGGATGCATGAGCCAAATGTGGATGTTTTAATAAGGCTACTTCAACAGTTACTGATGCGAGGAGTCGTATAGGCGCCGAGTAATGTATAGCGGTTCTTTTTATAATTCATCTTTGTTTCGTTAAGAAATTGAGGTCTCAGTTTATAAAATACATTTAGAAGGACTTTCCTTTCTTTGTTTTTGTGTTACTGGTATTAAATAAATAGTTTATGGAACTCGTGCTTTCATATACGTAGATAATGGACGAGGCTTGGCATAGCTTCCTCAAAAAGAGTCATAATGTGCGCTGTGATATAAGATTTAAGCCTCCCCCTCCAAACCTTACGAGCTAACACTAAGTCTATGACCGATGTGTAAAATCTTTTATGCAGGAATTGCGGTACTTTGAGGAAAAGCACGGACTTCTGCCTGAATGTAGGCCAAGAGGGACGACAGGAGAGTATAGCTCAGTGCATCTCAAGGTTGGCAAAGAACTTAGGATGGGATTCTATCTGATCTCTAACTGAACCATTACCCCCTCACTGGTAAAAAAAGTCTATCATATTGTCTAAATCATTTTATGATTGACTTCTCTACTAACTGGCGTTATAATCTGTTACTTTTTCTACATGTTAGTCTGTCAGTCCCACTCAAGGAAGGTATAAACGTGTATTTCCTCTGCATAGTTGTTGCTTAAGTCACATAAATGAATTTCCACTCACATTTTAAGATTTCACCAGATGTCCATTATGATTCAACCATAAATCTAAAGGGAATCCAAAATTTCCATTACGTTACAAGTTTACATGTATCAAGGGGCCTCGATACACACAGTTATACATACAGGGTTGGGATAAAGTATGGAACCAAGCAAATATCTGTGAAACGGAAAGAGCGATATTGCTGAAAAATTGCAGGTAAATGTAGTGACGCATAATGCATCTGAAGACATTATGTTAGCTATTAATGTACTTCCGGTCTAAAATTAAAAAAGTTGACGGTACTTCCGGTTAAACAGGTTAAAAGTTTTTGAGTGTGCAAAAAACTTGCAATGCAAAATCATTCATTCTTCACATGTCTGTAATTTAGCAATCAAACACGATATCAAAAAATGCCAAAACAGTGGCAAAGCGCAATATTTCTTCTTCAATTTGCTTTTTGAATCATTACTGTGAGTTTGAAGGTAATGCCAGGAGCTTCGAAATGCGAAATTCATTTTTATGGTTTGGACCTTTTAACCTTACCTTTGGATTTTCGGACTTATCTTCCCTCATCATAGATACACACACACACTGGAGAAAGGGAACAGGTGGCCACGTCTCCTCGCTAACACGGGAATACGTATTCTCTTGCATTCTAAATTTCGCGCGCTATACCCTAGACCCTTAAGAATGCAACATATCACTATTCGATCATTCGGTCAATAGTCAATACAACCATCACTGAAGGATCAAAAATTATGCAAGTTTGACAGATTTTTGCTTTATAATTAACTTGTAAGTTGTTAAAATAATATTTGGTATCAACCTCACATTGTGTTTGTTGAGACTACGGCACTCGCTCCTTTCGTCATGTTCATATTCGTGTTTTAACATCACTATATCACTGAATGCTCGCTATATGTTACGTTATAAATGGCACAATAATTATCGTTTGTTTGTTAAAAACGAATAATTATTGATCAGTTGGGTTCCTATGAAGTAGCCAGCGCATTTTTTGAATAAAAAACATCAACTTGGATTAACCTTCAAATAACCAATTTAAAAAATGTTCAAGCATCGAAATTTCTTCCGTAGGTTCCTTCACCTCTTTTAAGAGTTATCTTTGTGAAGTAGGACTCCATAAATACTCTGTTTCCCGTATCTTCAAGGAAAGTCTTACACCAAAATCCGCCGTGACAGTAAAGCCAAAGAAAGTGTTACAGTGAAGTGCCGGTGCATTATTTATCTTCAGTGTCTTTTCGGCGGTTGTTTCCACAAAGATGAAAAAAAACCACCTTTCAGCACATCTGGTCGAGGATTGTCATCACGTTTGATGTCACTCGTATATGATTTTTCACGCGATGTGGTATTCAAATGTTTCGCTTTCTGAATTTATGATGATTTTTGTTCTCATACTGCTCTGGTTTTACATATATATACTGAGATGGTTATATCCCACGAAGCTTTAGCTCACAAGACTCAACACGATCACCGATATTATTGATGAATTGATATTTTTACTTATCACATTGTAGGTGAGGGGAGTATTCTAAAATTTTCGATTTTAGGATAACGCTTTTTGGACGTCTTGTGACGTCTACATAGAGTACAGTCGGCCTGTCTATAAGCCGATATTTCTGCGGTGTTTCTAAATGTACTAAAGGCGTAATCTCAGTAACCACTTCACAGTTTTTGATTAAATGCGGAGTGCGATAAGCTGCCGAGTCGTAGTATGTAATTCTTCTATATTTTTGATAGTCGGTGTCTTCTATCTCAATATAGTTCGACATTTTCGGTTTAGAAGCTTTCAGTCGTTCTTTTATAACTTATCTGCTTAATAATTATATACAGTGACTTTCTTTATTTCTTGAACCGGTCAACTCAAAAATTAAAACTTGGGACGATAAAACTGATGCATAAATACTATATTTTGGAGTAAAATTGACAGATGAAACTTTCGAGATGTCAATATCTTTATCTCCTGCAAAATCAGAATGTAAAGTTTATGTTAAGGATTCGGGTTTTTAAATAGTCTTAGGAGTGGGCCGTTACTTATACAAAAAAGTATTTTCGATAAATGATCACCACTTTTATTTAAAAAAAAACTTGCGACAATTGTTTCGACACACAGTGTCTTTATCAAACAATAAAGATATAAAGAGATAAAGACACTATGTGTCGAAACAATTGTCGCAAGTTTTTTTAAATAAAAGTGGTGATCATTCATCGGAAATACTTTTTTGTATTCGTTTCTTTTATTTAGATAAAGCAACATGTTTATAATACAATTATGTGTTTGTGACGATGTGAACAGGCAATTATTATATAAAGGATTCAATTTTATTTTAATTTAGACAATTTAGACATATTTAATGAATACATTGATGATTTTATAACAATGTATTCAGGCAATTATTAAAATATTCCGCCATTTTGTAGTTGCTGAAATATTGACTTTATATTCTGGGGTTATGATGAAGTACTTCAAAAAGAGGTGTCACAAGTCCCTTTCAGTTTGATTCAATTTCATTGTCCCAAGTTTCAATTTTTTGGGTTGACCCTTTAAAAAAATAAGAGGGGGGGTGAGATTTAAAGAAAAGCACTGTATAAACGTAATTATGGAACAAATTTACGTTAAATACATTCTATTGGAGCATCAGAAATTGCATTGAGGTATTATGTAATATTTCCTTTAAAGGTCTAATTATCATGTAGACATTAATAAAAGCTATTTTGCCATGTATGCTATCATAAAACTGCATGGCAGGCAGATATTTCAGGACAGATCAGCTCCAAAAAACAGTATCATAGAGTTATAGAAAAAAAATTGAGCTATAATAGCTCTAATGTATGAGAATTAGACGTCAACATTTACAAAACTTTTATTTTAAACCTATATCATAGATTCTCTTAGAACATCCTCAGAGAAGGTACACTAAAAATTGTTTTGTAAAATTACTAACAAAGTCGTAGGTTATTTAGTGCCACCGATTTTGTTAGTAATATTACAAATCAGATTTGTAATTTCATTTAGCAATTTTCTAATATTGTAAATTCGCAAAAACGCATTTTTGTAATGTCACAACATTAGTTTGTGATATAACATGATAATTTGTAAAATTATTACACAATTTTACACAATTTTAAGGATATCATATTGGTTTTTTACATTGTAAAACTATTTTGTAAGATATGTAATTTCACATAATTTACTTGTAATATCACTAGATTACATTGTAAAACCATTATACGTTTTATTACAAATTTTTTAATGATTTATTTTGTAATTTTTTATAAAATTACTTTGTAGTCTTACAAAAAACCTATTTTAATGGGTTTTATGAAAAGGCTGTCATTATAAACATATTTTTATTTTATATATGAAAATGAAGTACCTAACACAACATTAAAATTCTATACAAATACAAAATAGAAAATCAACTGTTTCAGTCTTATCGGCTGACAAAAAAGCATATATCAGCTTGCTGGCCAGGCAAACAGTTAGTTAACGTGCCAGTTTATTAATAAAAGAAATTACTGTTTTCCTACTGGGAGTATGACTTGACTTTCTCTCAAAGTCAAGATGCACTTTAATAAAATATGCTTGAGTCATTTCCAAAGTTACCGAAACATTTTTTGGATTAATCCGGTTAGAATTAAAATATATGACAAATAGTAATTTTATTGCTTCTTCAAAGGAACTTGCATTGATGAGCTGGATTTTTTCCTCGATTTTTTCGTTGTAAATGGAAATTTTCTTTTTTCCTTCTTCATCTGAAATTAAAGAAAATATTGTTCTTAAAGTAAAGTATTATGACTCGGAAACTTTTTCATTAATTAACCATATAATACCGAAGAAAAATAAAAATAAATGCATCCCTAAATAAATTTGGTATACAGGATAGCCATATTTCCAAGATGACGGCTTACCTCGTTTAAATGCACTTTGTATTCATTTTATCCAATGAATCTTCAAACTTCAAACACAAATAGCACCACTACACGTTATATACCGGCACTTTCGAAACAAAATCCATAAAATAACGACACGTCCGCTGTTTCTCTATTCACACAAGCTGATTCTTCTCGCCCGCCAGTGCTACCTTTCATCGGCAACGCGTAATCTGTACTGAGGGCAAGTGGCCATATAAAGCGTTTTAGTATGTTTATGTAGTTGCTGTGGTTTTAGTCAAATTACCATTGATAGCAACCGAAAAAATCAATTATTTTACTAACATTATTGAAGTATTTTTCTAAAATATTTATAAATTTACGAAAGAAGATTGTAATAAAACAAACATTATTTATAATGACAATTACCTTGTAATTTTGTCTTATAAAGATGCAACACAGTTTTGTAATTTTACAAATATTTTGTGAAAAATGAATTATTTGTATTTTTTCTGTAAAACGCTCAACCATTTTTACGAAATTTAGTAAATCTACAAAACTATTGTGTTTTTGTTAAACTTTACTGTGGTTTTACAACATGACATAGTAAAATCGCTCCAATAGTGCGTGTAATTGTTTTGTAAAAACACCCACGTTTTTTTTCAGTCAAGTTCAGACAGAATTGTTTATGAAAACAATAGAATTATTATTGCATAGGCCTAAATTATCAACAAATTTTCGCAAGACTTGTGCAGTAATTATAAACCTAGATAGTTGAGTCGGCCAGTAGTAAGAAAAATCATATTATATCATTATCATATATTTGGCTTACGTTTCAAATGGTCCCTAATAACAGTAACTAACATATAATTATGCTTTTTCATCCTGCTCATAATTTCAGAGCTTATTGATAGAAAGTAGGCAATGAACCAGTGATCACAGATACGCATCACCACCTCCTCGTATCACGAGTGAACCACTTCAATCGTGATTAAATCCAGTTGTCGTACGGTGAAAAGGAAGAAGAAGATACAGAAGGCTCGAAAGTCGTAAAGTAGAGCTGCTCACGCGGCTTCACAGGCCTGTTGAAAATTTATACAACACGTGAGGACTGTTGTTGGCAACGGGCCATCGCTCACCCGAAGAAATCCACTAAATCAAGGCAGGCCAAGACCAGCCTCGAGAATCGACGTTTCCCAGTCTATAAACTCAGATCGGGTGTACTGCCGGAATGGAATATCCAAGTTGGCTCTAATGTGTTTCAATTGTTCTCCAATAAACAATGTCGAGAGCATGTATCGACTTGACGTACGGCGGTGTTTTTGGGAAATATGGAGAGATAAAAGCCTAATACGTAAGTACCGGGCATTTGCAGCGGTATTACATCTGTTGTAACTCTTCGGAATATATGGGTCAATAAGTACCAGAGAAATAGAAGTGGCCGGTGAATATATCTGACTGTAGCTTGTTCGAATAACTGCGTACTCAGAACAGGTGTTACCTACCACGTTTGTAGTTAGTCTAGCAATATGCATACGTCACGTAGGGACTTTTCTTGTAGACACTCTATTTATAATATATTTCATACCTAGAACTAACTATATAATTATGCACTGATAGGACAAATATTTATGTTCCTTCGTACAATGGATTCAAGATATTTGTATGGATCGCGAGTAACATGTAGGATGAGGAAGTAAAACTAAGTAAGGACCATCGCATTTGATAACTGCATCCTATTCTACATACTCGTATATGGACTAATATTGAGACACCTACAGCTTAGTGATGTTTTTCGCTGCATCAAGAATCTAAGTCACCACTGACTAGAAAATAATTATACTTTCCAGTGGGATGTCGAGGGGCAGTCCCACCAGGACTAAGACTAAGACACCAAGAAGTGTATTTTTAGGGACTCCATAGATATTTGGCCTATTCGGCTGGAGTGCATTCTTAAACTATAATATACAGGGTGAGTTCTTAGTACCGGATCGGTCGATAACTCCACTACTGCAGAAGATAACGAAAAAAATTGTATAGAAAAATTGTAGCCAAGGATATGATCCTTGCTCAGAAAATATTTCGATCAATACAGGGTGATCCATAACTACATGGTGATGCAAACATACGTTTTTTTTTTAAATGAGACACCCTATATGTCATTCCATATTTAGATTCTACTAATAATTTCCGTTCTTAAAATATCAGGTATTTTAACATTGTACAGCGTGATTCAAAAGTTATGACATTTCGTTACTGGGGAGCCTTACGTAAGGGACACTCAAGAATTAAGGGACCCTTAAATACCGACTATGAATACGACCCTAAAGGTCAATCAACTTCACAAAAATATTTTTCAGTGGTGCTCGTTGAATTACAAGCGGTCATCTTACATCCACGGATCATGTGTAGACTTCTCCAGTAACACTCTTGTTTATTTACTTTAGATGTTGCCCGCAGGAACGGGAATTGGGTTGGTACGGAATTTGGTAACCTCAGTGTTTTTGTATGTGTGAGAGGTAATGACTGAATCCCGTGACGCCATTTCTGCAGTATTCTACGTATTTTGTATTGGCTTATAAATTAGTATGCAGCATATTGCACATGCGTACATTTATTGACGCTATTATTATATAGTTCAAAACACAAAAAGTGCAGCCCGGGCTCCGACACACCGAGCTGCTGTTCCATTACCCAATGACTACTCCTCACACCGTGAGGTGAGCAATCACTGGGTCCGCGAATCGTGCGCCCTAAGTAGACGAAGGGACCCAAGGATGACTGCCTTCTGCATTCTGGCGGCTAAGATGTGCGCCGCCGCACGGCACACCGGTATTTTGCGCAGTGCAGAGAGCAGCGTATTCCTCATTCCACCTAGGGATCCAATGACCATAACCAGCAGACTTACAGTGTAGTCTGGCCAGAGCCTGCGAAGTTGTCCGAGCAACTCCTGATATTTGGTCCGCTTTTCCTCCTCCTTAGAGACGATGTTCACCTCGGCAGGCGCCGAAAACTCAATAACGAACATCGTCTTCTGTTGGTGGTCGAGAAGGACTATGTCGGGCTTGTTTGCCTGTACAAGCTCGAGCGTGGGGAACGAGTAGTTCCAGTAAAGCCGGCATCTCTCGTTCTCCACAACGGACTCTATATCCCCTGGAGCGTATGGCAGCACCGGTGTCTCATCGATACCGTATGAGTGCCTCAAATGATAGTAGAGCACTCGTAGAGCCGCGTTGTGCCGATGGACGTAAGCCGTCCCAGCGTACGTCTTACACGCCGACAAGAGATGCATAAGCGTCTCTGGCGCCTGTCGGCAAGCTCTACAAAGGGTGTCGGGTACATCTACACCCATAACCCTTTTACGGTACACCAAGGTGTTGAAGACACCGCCTTGGCAAGCCATTATAAAGCCCTCAGTCTCCGACTTCAACCCACTAGACCTTAGGAAAGAGAAGGTCAACTGCTCAGACAAGCCATGCTCTTCCAGATGTTTGTAGAAGATTCCATGCATTGGCTTATCTTTATGAAGTCTTAAAAGGAAGTCGACTTCGGCAGTTTTAAGGTGGGATTTTAATTCTGCGGGAGCAAGTTCCGTAATGGACTGCTGACACCTCCGCTTGAAGTCGAGTGTGAGGCTGAGCTCCTCGGCTGCTCGTTTCGCTGCGCTAAAAAGAAAGGCTCCTTTTCCCGCATTCTCGTGCTCTCGCACAAAGCGGATCAGGGGATCGGTGCTGTTCGTTACATAGCAGGCAGTGGCCAGCACTACTCTGTTGTGCAGACGCTCCAAACTCAATAGTCCACGCCCTCCCAGGTGTCGCGGGAGGTATATTCGCGGGACAGAGGACTTAGGATGCAGGCTTCTCTCCATATTCATCCTTTTGCGGGTCTTCGTGTCGATTTCCTTCCGCTCGTTCACTTTCCAGTGTATAGCACCAAAGGTGTATAATAACAATGGGACCGCAAGCATGTTTGTGGCAGCGACTTTGTTCTTGCCGGACAGTTCTGACGACCAGATCTGCCGGAGTCGGTGCAAATACTTGCGGCGGAGACACTCTTTAACCAATGCTGCCTCTTGGACATGACGCTGCGCCACTCCAAGGTAGGTATAAGTATCTCCGGCATGCAGTTGTCGCAAGATGCTCCCATCAACGAGCTGTTCCTCATCTCCACTATCTCCGCTTCGTCCTTTCTTGAGATGAACCAATGCACATTTGTCTGTCCCGAACTCCATTCCGATAGCATGACTGTACTCCTGCACCACCCTCAGCGATTGTTGTAGTTCGCGTTGGCCGGAGGCATAAAGTTTTAGGTCATCCATATAAAACAGATGGGTGACCTTGTGCCTCCGGTTATTGGGCGTGCCACAGCTGTATCCTTTAGTACTTCTCAGCGCTATGGACAGAGGCAAAAGTGAGATGCAAAAGAGCAAGGGACTCAAGGAGTCTCCTTGGAAGACACCTCTTTTCAATGACACCAACTCTGTCTGTACCCGAGTTTCACCTGATGTTATGGTAAACCGGGTCTTCCAGAGTGGCATCAGTTGTTTGATGCATCCCACTATCTGATTATCCACCGAAAGACATTCCAACAGCCGCACAATGAGCTCATGAGACGTGCTGTCGAATGCCTTGGGATAGTCAATCCAGGCCATAGAAAGGTTTCGCTTGTACTGCACAGAGTCCTGCGTGACACATCGGTCAATCAACAGGTTCTCCTTGCAGCCAGCTACTCCTTTCTTTGACCCTCTCTGTTCATACACGTCGAGAAATACAGGATTCACAGCTTGAAGGATACGCATGTACAAGATTCTGGTGAAGAGCTTGTAACACGCGTTCAGACATGTTATTGGCCTGTAGTTTTTGGGATCAGACAAATCTCCGGTCTTCGGGAGAAGCACGGTTCGACCCTCGACAAACCAAGCCGGAATTGGCTGCTCCTGATTTAGCCACGAGTTAAAAACTCTAGCTAAATGCCGGTGGCAACTAGGGAATTTTTTTCACCAGTAGGTGTTTATGCCATCCGGGCCAGGAGCTGCGAAATTCTTTGCGCCTCGTAAGGCGTCAAGAATTTCTTCCGTGTTTATCGGGTGACGCAGTACATTCAAGTTAGGAGTCCTCCTACAAACGGACTCGAACTGCACCAAGGCCGGAGTGTCTGCTGAGAGAGGTTTGGGTTGTTCGTAAACGTCCCTCCAAAAGGCCTCCACGCGATCAGCAGTTGGCGGCTGCTCTATGGCTGGAGGCGGCTGTTGGAAAAGGCGAGAAGGTCTTTCGTAGAACATTCTGTTCTGCTCCAGACCTCTCGCCCGCGCCACCAACGATCGCTTAGCAGCGATTAGCATCCGTATCCTGTCAAGACAGTGTTGCTTGACAACAACCAGTACCGCTTGACTGAGTGTATGATGGTCGCGCCTCAACCCGTAGGCTATCTGGCGCACTCGGCGCGTAAATGGCTTCCCAGCCGCTCTATATTCCATCACACACTGGATACGGGATGCTTCCCGGCGAGCCAACTGGATTTTCGCTTCCATTTGGCGCACCCGTCTCTGTGCTCTCTCAACAGGAGAGTCTCTCACTCTCCCCTGTCTAGCTAGCCTCAGAGCCGCAGCGTAAATTTCGCAATTGATGCTCCAAATGTCAGAGGGCTCCGATAGACGTTCACCAACAACCTCATCCTCTCCCTTCAAATCTGCCAGCTTCAAGGACCTTCCGTTGTTATGCAAGGCCCTTCGGTCCCTGAAATCCCCAGGTGAGACGACTTGGTCGATTTCCCTCTCAGCGGGCCTTACCGGCGAACTTTCAGCCTGGTTAACAGGCCTTCCGTCCGCCGAAGGGGCAGGCTGAGCTGGAGCACGAACATATCCCTGCCTCCGGAGGTACGATACATAATCTCGCAAATTCTGAGAGGTAAGCGTGCTATGCTCTGGGTGCATTTCACACCACCTCTCATACATGCGGGGCATGTATCCCCTACGGCGCGGGCTACTGCTCTCGTAGCAGCTCAGCAGGTCATCCCTGAGCTCCGTCGTCCACCTAAAACGGTCCATATCATTGCGGGGGTCGTCATCAGGGCGATTCGAAGCACCGCCACCTTGCCCAACGCCGGCTTCCGAAACCGGCTCGGTGTGGGTGCTTTTCCTTCGAGGTGGTCGAACCCGAAGATAGGGCCCGTCAGGTGGTTAGCCTTAGGGCCCGCAGCCGACATTTCCGGAGGCAGCCGTCCAAATTGCCTCCAGAGGATGGACCTGTGAAGGTTGCCGACCGACTTACATCGTTTGGCTTCGGTATACCCCTCGGTGTCGCCACGCACCGAATAGCCTCTTGATGTTGGGCGGCTTCCTGGGGGTTTATGAAAACAGCCGCTTCTAACATGAAGAACAGACGCTGTCGGAGTACCGCTCCTCACATGGAGATCCGTCGTGTCCTATTAATTGTGGAATAGCCGATCCTCTGGATGCAGACGCTATTCCACTGAGCTAGTTTTGGTCCGCCCCGGGTATTTGATTTCCCTGGTACCACCCATATCTGGGAGGCGTTCCCCTATCCGCCACCTTGGGGAGGCGCCACTGAGGGGATCTAGCAACCCCTCGCGGTTGACGCTATTATTATTATTATTATTATTATTACCATTTTAATGAGAGTTGAGCCAACAATGGCTATAAACTCAGAAACAAAGAAAAAAGTAAGAATACGTTGTACAACATTAAGAAAACTTAAGAGCTAAGGGTCTCATCTAAATTGTTCTTAAAACAGTTCACAGTCTCGGAGTTCACTACATAGTCTGGCAAACTGTTCCAGTGTTCAAAGATTCTGTTTGACAGAAAATGCTGTCGCACGGTTGTCCTGAAGATTTCCTTTTGCAGTTTGTAGTTATGACCTCGAAGATTGTTAGTGCTTAGTTTGTAAAGATAGGTTAGATCTATGCCAAAGAGACCACGAATGGCTCGGAACGTGATACGTCACCGCGACCTCGTCGGTCAGAAAATGAAGTTAGACCGAATATTCTGAGCCTCTCGCTATAGTCCGAGCGAGTTGCGCCATACGGGATACGAGTCGCTCTGCGTTGCAGAGATTCCAGGAGGTCATGGTCGCGAACAAGGATTGGACACCAAACTGGCCCAGCAAATTCCAACAGAGGTCTGACATATGTTTTATAGAGAAGGCCACACGTCAAGGTGTCCCAACCATTAAACAACTTCTCTAGTAGGTAGATGAACCTTTTGGTTTTGGAGCATATGTGGTTCACATGGTCAGACCAAGTTAAAGTAGTGTTAATAATTACTCCAAGGTCGCAATGACTACTGACAGCGGGAATCGTCTCATTAAGGAGCGAGAAACTCATCATTGGGTTGTTCTTACCAATGTGTAGAATGCAGCATTTAGATGCGTTCATGGGTAGGTTCCAGTTGCTTGACCAATTTGCTATTGGTGTTGCGATAATTTCACTATCAGTATAGTAGTAGAGATTTTCCTCAGATAATTATGCCGAAAGTGGATTACAAAATAAACACAAAACCGTTTTTAGCCTTGTTTTTCTTCTATGACCGAAGAATACGGAGCACTTATCATCGTTGTTGTGGATGCACTTATTTATTTATTTATTCATTTATTTATCGACTTTATTTGGGTAAAATTTAGCCTAGCCTACTCTTTTTTTGCCTTTATAAACGGTAAATATAGCACAGACCAATATGTAGGATCTAACATACAAAGGAAGTTACTGATCAACGTTTTTTTAACTTGTAGTGTTAAAGGAGATTCCTATCAATAATAAAATGTCAAACGGCATATGCTGTCCAAGATTATATATTATAATTCAAACAACAGCTTCCCGTAATCTACTGATACCCTCGTTAATCACTGAATTTATTAAATGGTATTAAAAAATCGCAATTCGCCGTATCTAGACAGCTTCTGTCAACTGCTAGTAAGTACATGGATGTATCGGTAATACAGGTATGAGCAAATATCCTACTGCACCTATTTTAATTGAAGGTAGTGCAGATAAGCGTTGCGCGCAGAGATAATAATTATGCATGTAGGAATTTTAATGCTCATTAACTGAGATGGGCGGAATTATTGATTAGTACATTGTATCCAGTGTATCTTCGTTTTTATATAGTAGTCAGGCCAAGATGAGATGAACGATGAAGTTGCCAAGATTTCTTGAGAGCAATTGAGATAGCGAATGTGCAGGATAAGTCGATACAGTTATTTATAGCATATTTATAATTCCCACGCCATATATAAGAGGTGACTTGTGATCGCGAATATTGTAGGTTTCAAGATGATAAGTTTGTTAAACAGTGTATAATGTCCACAATAGTCCACATACATCACAAAAATTATATGTCGCACGTTTTCATAGGTTTGTCTGTCAGTATGTATCTATCGCAATTTTTCTGATTTATTTAAACTTGATGCTATAATCTTAGAATCGTTGCTGCCTCCTTTTTGGGAGGGATGAAATTTGGGTGATCCAGAATTTGCAAATGGCATTGTAAAAAATATTTGACAGCACTTTGTCCAGCTTTCGTCGTATGTGAAGAGAACGAAGCATTGATGAGAGTTTTGCAAATGCTCCTAACATGATGCTTTCGGATTCATGGTACTTGACTTATGCTTTGCCAAGCCTCTACAGCAGCACAAGAGCTGTACCGAGGTTTTGCCATACTGATTGCAGAACTGGTATACAGGGTTGGGCTAAAGTATGGAACCAAGCAAATATCTTTGAAACGGAAAGGGCGATATTGCTGAAAATTTGCAGGTAGATGTAGTGACATATAATGCATCCGAATACAGTATGTTAGCTATTAATGTGCTTCCGGTCTAACCGGAAGTGCCGTCAACTTTTTTAATTTAAATGGGACACCCTGTATATTTTTGCAGATTTTAATACATCTTTTTTTTCCGAATACGTCCATAGTGGGTTTAGTATTTGTTTCTTGAAAAATTTTTCTCACAAATTCGTCCGTGGCGGTCTGCGATCTTCCCGTTTGAGGTTATTTTTTTTGTATTTTTTTTTTTTTAGTCACCGTCAATGGTGTTATAGGACCCCTGTCGGGACGTAAATCATTAAAAGTTGACACACTTCTTTGTGAGTTCTCACACGATCGCCAAAACCGACTTTGAATGACCGGCATTTTAAATACCTGAAATGATAAAGAAGCTTTATCTTTCCCGTTTTTACAGAAACTAATGCTAAACCCACTATGGACGTATTCGGAAAAAAAAGATGAATTAAAATCTGCAAAAATATACAGGGTGTCCCATTTAAATTAAAAAAGTTGACGGCACTTCCGGTTAAACCGGAAGTACGTTAATAGCTAACATACTGTATTCGGATGCATTATGTGTCACTACATCTACCTGCAAATTTTCAGCAATATCGCCCTTTCCGTTTCAAAGATATTTGCTTGGTTCCATACTTTAGCCCAACCCTGTATGGCTTCTGCTAATGTCATTGGCTCAACACAAATTACTTGATGAGGGAATTATTTTTAATTTGAACCAAGAAAAATATATTTTTCACTTTGATACTTTTTCTAAAGAAATATGCTCTGACCAAGAATATCATTTTCTTCACAATTAAAATTTCAATACTTTTCGACCAAGCATTTCATAAAGTTTTAGTAAGGATATCATATTTTCCAACTGAGCTACTATTACTTGAGAGTTGTTGTATATCTCCATTGAGAATATGATAATGTTGATTCATGCACATCGACAGTTCGCCACACATCTCATAGTCATTTGGTAATAGTTTTATTTCAGCTTTGCGCATATAGAGAGATACGGTATACTTGAATGAAGATATATATTTTTCATCCAAGAATTTATTTTTATATGTGCTGAGTTCTTGCAATCTTATCACAATACCTCCTCTAAACCTAACAAAACGTATGTATTGATAGACACATACATATAACGTTTTGTTCCATAATCTCGATTTTTTTTATAACTGAGCAGACCGCGCAGGCAGAACCTAAATACCAGAGTACCGAGTTTAAGGACGTTATTTTTATAACACTATACTTTTCCAAAAAATCAGTGCAGGTGATTCAGTTTCCTAAACCAGAATAGAATAGAATTTATCGACTTGTGATCGTTATACAATGATATAAGTCTAGTCATATAAACAAAAAATAAAAAAGTGTATAGAGATAATACATAATTTTAGTGTATATTTCAACGCCAATATCTCACACAAGGCCTAGCCTTCGAGGTGGCAATATTTGTATTGTACAGTACAAATAAATGAATGAATTAATATAGAAAAATAGACGGAAAATAAATGTAAATGAACAATACTCGAAAACTGGTACAATTCTCAACAAAGAGAGAGAGAGAGAGAGAGACTGTTTCATAATGTTTGTTAATAGAGGTTTTCGCCGAGGTTTTCCGAACTGGTTCGAGACTAGTTCGGATGAAAAGCACATCCACAGTATTATTAAGGCCGTCCGCGGTATGTAAATCTTGTATGTAAGCTGATTCTGTTTACATCAGAGAATCAGTTTACATAAGCATTTACATGCTGCGCTCTCCCGTAATCATACTGTACATGCGCTTTTTATCCGAACGAGTCCCGAACCAGTCCGGAACGTCATCCGCGAAAACATCTGATATTACTATATTTTAATCATACCCCAATTTTATTCTGTTTATGTTTTTCGTCTTCTACTAACATTATTTTTTGATATCAAATACATAGTAATGAGTCGTCTAGTTCCAAAAGTCACTAAATCCTTCCAAGAATATTTTTAAGGAAACGCGAAAATTTGCTGTTAGTCTCAAAAAACAATAATAGTATTTGTAACTATAGATATTGATAGACAGTAGCATAGTGCTTTAAAAGGTCTTTGGGGCAAACATCCTACTTTAGTAGTTTTGTGAAAAACTTGAAAAGCCTTTCGGATTTAGCTGTTTTTGGAAATACATTTGGATTTGGAGGGATTTGCTTCGAAATAAGATGAAAACTAATATTAAGTCAAAAAACTGAAACACCGTGTATATTTGCGACTTTTTGTGCTCTTCCCGATAAAAAAATTCCAACAAACTAGCACACTTGGGCTCTAAAGTGATTCATTCAAGAGCTACAGGACTGTACTACTACCATTAGAAACACTACCAAAGTAATTTAACTGTAGGGGTACAAGTTATAATCAATGGTAGTGGTACCATCCTTTAAGTACCTGTAGCTCTTGAATTAGTCATTTTAGGTCCCAAGTGTGCTAGTTTGTTGGAATTGGTTTATCGCCAGGAACACAAAATACCTCATTGGGTGAGATAGTAATAAGAAAAGATACTACATTTGCTCTAATTTAAACCCTCAAAATTGTAATTCGCTACTGCTGCCCAGTTCCAGATATACAGGGTGGCCAATCGGGTGACGATAATAATTTTTTTTTAGATAGCCCGTACCGAGACCTATCCAAAACACCCCCATGTATGTGTACCGATTATTGATAGTTTTCGAGTTATGATTTTTTTTTTGAAATCTTAGAGATTTTCCAGCTTTTCCAAGAAATCGTCAAAAACAAAAACAAGAATGCTTTTTGACTTTTATTTTTTTCTGCAATTATACTCACTATTAAGCCTATTTTAATATCCAATAAAGAGAACCTGTGCGTCCGAACAATAATTAAGTACATTTTGGGCCCAAAGTTTGAAATCTCTGTTTTTAGTCAGGAGACCAAAACATTCAAAATAAAATTAAAAATACTTATGCCTGGTTCTGGAGCTCAAGTCTAATCTTAAAAAATCTGCGAGACATTGCACTTTCGAAATAATAATGAAAAAATGGCACCTATGGGGGCATTTTGCGCCGTACGTGACTGTTAAAGGTAAAAAGGTGATAATTCACGAATTTCCAAAATGATTTAAAAAACTATTATTTTATTTTATCATGACAAATTAAAGAAAAAAACTCATAACAACTAATCAACATGATAATCATTGATGTTTTAATCACTTTTAATGAAAAAAATTAATACCTGTGCTTTTTGCTGTGTACTATTGAACTTCTGCTAAATTAAGTTGTATGGAAAGTTAACAAAGGAAAAGAATAATAAAACAACAATCTGACTTTTAATTCCATGGCGGAATTACCTGGGAAGCGTTATCGTAGCATACGCCATCCCTTCTACTTCCCACACCGATAGGTGAGGGGAGGATTGTGATCGTGAAAATTTTCGATTTTGAGATAATAGGTTTTTTGGGCGTTTTACCATGTCTACATAACGAAAATCCGCGTCACCCATTTCCGTCGCTCGGTCTATCGGTCTGCCTGTCGGTCTGTCTGTGCGCGTTTTTCTAGCTTCGTAATCTCAGTAACCGCTGCATGGACTGTGATGAAATTTGGGCAGCAATATGCTGTGGAGTCAAACATTTCAAATATTCCTCAAACTTCGTTTTTAGGCGGTTTAGTGGTTCTTGATCATTTTCTGCGTTTTTTTGGGTGGGGGAGGAATTTGGGTGTTTGGGGGGGTGGGGGGTTGAAAAACTGAAAAACCTGTTGTATTCATGATAGGCTGTCTACTGACCTGTCAAGGAAGGCCTAGCGATATAAATCACCTTTTTAGGTCCATCCGAACATTGCCTTGCCTATTACCGAAAATTAACACAACTGCGCTTCGCCGACATGAGCTCGCAAAAAGCTACTCTGAAAGAAAGGGATGGCGTATGCTACGACATCGCTTCCCAGGTAATCTGCCATGAAATTGGAAGTCAGATTATTGTTTATTATTCTTTTCCTTTGTTAACTTTCCATACAACTTAATTTAGCAGAAGTTCAATAGTACATAGCAAAAACACTACAAAAATCACAATTTGGGTATTAGTTTTTTTTATTAAAAGTCATCAAAACATCAACGATTATCGGGTTTATTAGTTGTTACGAGTTTTCTTTCTTTAATTTGCCATAATAAAGCAAAATAGTAGTTTTTTAAATCATTTTGGAAATTCGTGAATTATCACCTTTTTACCTTTAACACTCACGTACGGCGCAAAATGTCCCCATAAGTGTTACTTTTTCATTATTGTTTGGAAAGTGCAATGTCTTTCAAACTTTTTAAGATTAGTTTGAAGCTCGAGAACCAGGCATAAGTATTTTTAATCTTATTCTGAAAGTTTTGGTCTCGTGACTAAAAACAGAGATTTCAAACTTTGGGCCCAAAATGTACTTAATTATTGTTCAGACGTACAGGTTATCTTTATTGGATATTAAAATAGGCTTAATACTGAGTATAATTGCAGAAAAAAATAAAGGCCAAAAAGCATTCTTGTTTTTGTTTTTGACGATTTCTTGGAAAAACTGGAAAATCTCTAAGTTTTCAAAAAAAAAATCATAACTCGAAAACTATCAATAATCGGTACAGATACATGGGGGTGTTTTGGATAGGTCTCGGTACGGGCTATCTAAAAAAAATTTATTATCGTCACCCGATTGGCCACCCTGTATTGCTTGTCTTTATCGTCGTGGGACACCCTGTATATAAATCAAATTATAGGTTAGGTTAAGTATATGAGTTAATTTACTTAATTTATAGATAGTACGGCTGTTATGCAAGCAGCGGAAAACTTACTTATCGTCCTATCCTTGGATTTAGTGGGTTTTGTTCTCAAGGATCATGGTTCACATGTAAATGCTAATATGGATTAAGAGGTTTTTGTTATTGAATGGATTTAGGGGTATTTGAATCTTATCCTACCATGGATTTAGTGGATTTTGTTCTACATTGATTTAGACCAGGATTTAGAGGGTTTTGAAAGATAATATTGTTCTAAAGTTCTAAAGCATTACTGAGCCCTCTCGCAATAAGATGGCGCTACTAGTTCAATTTATTTGAAAATTGGATTTAGCGGTTTTTGAAACTAGACGACTCAAATATTGATGTCATAGGTACATGGTATGGTTTAACTATAAAAACGGATACGGCGTGACGGAGCGAGTTGTTTAAACAATGATATCCGTGAAAAACAGCAGTATTCAGTATCTGCAACTGCACTCATTAAAAGAAGAAGCACAAATCCTCTTAGCAAACTCTAATAACATTGTCCTGGCCCTTTAGAAACATGTAGAACAATCCTCTCTCGCCTTTCACGTCAAACCCGATCTATGCCTCCTCCGCCCGCCCCGCCGCCATTCATTTTCTCTTATGCTACACCCGCTGTTAGCCGGTTCTAGTAATTAACACGCACCGGAAGTGATACATCATGTCATAATAATGACCGACACGAGAACGTTTGCCTCTGCTCGATGCAGCATCTCTTCTTCTTCTTCTTCTTCTTCTTCTTATTCGCACAGAAAGTTGCCAACTCTCGTTCTCGACAAACTAATTTCTTTCGCCGATTCCACTTTACACAGCTGCCATATCGTATTGGCTGTCCCCGTTGATTGTCCCGGCAGACGATTCGTTATTGCACATTTGATGTTTGGAATTATATTCAGGGTGATTGCTTAAAGGATAGCATCCTCTTCACAAGGTTTTTTATACTTCCGTCTTCCAAATGGGCGCGTTAAAAAGATAAATGGGTTTAGCCAATCTTTCTATTATTTAAAATTCAACAATACAAGACTCAATAATAACAATCAAAAAAACTTGAATGATATGTATTAAATTACTTCCCACACCAATTGATAGGTAAAAACTGAAAAATGTGTTTTATTTATAACGGGCTGTCCACTGACCTGTGAATATTGCGTGACGCGAAAGTTATTGAATTGATTTTAATGAAATTTTGACGCAGTATTACTACCGCGGTGAGGATGGAAAACGCATATGTTTTAGAAAAATCATGTTAGTGGCGGCGCAGCAATTATATAAAAACAGGAAATATAAAAATAGCTCAAACTTTGTTTTTAGGCGTTTTAGGGGTCCCTAATAATTTTCTGATTTTTTGGGCGAGGGTGAATATGGAGCGGTTGGGGGGTGGAGGGTTGTAGAACTGAAAAATTTGTTGTATTCATAATAGTTTGTCCATTGACATGTGAAAGAAATATCTAGCGGCATATTACAGTTTTTTAGGTCAATCTGAACATTGGCTTGCCCATTAAAGAAACCAATTTTGTGATTTATACATCATACCAGTTTTGCTTTATTTCGTTCTATAAATATTGCGTAAAGCGAAATTGTTGAATTGATTTTAATGAAATTTTGAGACATAATTTAGTGCCGCGGCGAGAATAGAATATTTTTTTAAATCGTGTCAGTGGCCGCACAGCAATAATAAAAAACTAAAAATATAAAAACAGCTCAAACTTTGTTTTTAGATGGTTTGGAGGCTAATGATCGCTTCGCATCGTTTAAATGAAGCATGCACAAAAAAACTGGCGTCTTAGTTTCTAGGGGGGGGGGGGGGGAGGGGGGACGCAAGAAACTATTTACGAGTTTTTTCGTTGCAGGTTTTTTGCGGGCGGGTAGGCGATGATTTGGTTGCAAGGGGATTTCAAACTATAGCTTCATATAATGGAAAAATAGTAAAATGGTATCATCATTGTGTGTGCGAAGCACTGAGTCAATCAACTTGACTCCATTTTTTTTTAAATAGTTGTCGTACCACTGAACCGATTTTCTACTGCTATGAAACTGACAAACACTGAATAAAAGAAGTTCTAGATAATAATAATAAGGTACACCACATTAACGAACGTCAACATCAGTTTTGGCAGTCCATGTCAGTAGTTGATAATTGAAAGCTCGTGAATAAAGGTGTTCATCTGTTATAATTGTTATGCGTTTAGTCAATAGGGCGTTTTTGAACCACCTAAAATAGGGTCGAAAATAACTAAAATCCTCGTTAGCGTTATTTACGATAGATGGATTTTTTGGACTAGTAAAATAACCAAAATTTTTTGGTTACTTGACGTTTTAATTGTGGTGTTCGGGTATGATGAAATATTTCAAAATATTATTGGAAATGGTCGCCTATTCGTTTTTCTTTTTCCACAGGTTGAGTGCCATATATCATTTGAGTTTGAACCTCTGTCTTGTGCAAAGCATTTTCTGTTCCGTGACGAAAATAACGGCCAAAGTAGTTATTCTTACTCACCGTAAATAACGGACATTCGTTGTCGTTATTGGGAATCATTGACCTATTTATTAAGAATGCGTATGCTCAAAATAACGATTGCAAGAAGTTCGTTATTTTTGGTGGTTTAAAAAATCTCAAATAGTACGATTGTTTGGTGGTTGTTAACTGGATATGTCAATAAACAGTGAAAAAAGATCTATTATCCTCAGTCATTAATATGATGAACGAGAAGTGTATGTCAAAAATAACGGCAAAATTCGTTATTCGCCGTAAATATCTTCGTGATAGTTATTGGGAATCGTTCGAATGCCTTAGTAAGTTGCAACCAACGTTGAAGCTACGCATATTGTTTACTATTTTTTATTATTAGATATTCGATCAATGACATTATTGAATAATCGCCAAACATTGGCTCAAAGAATATAAGCATTATTACAGATTAATGTTGGCTCTTTAACTGTCTCAGTGTATTGCATCATTCATCTATGATTGAAAATGTCAAAAATAAAAAAATAGCTATTTCAATTCGTCGAGTCCGAATACAAGATATTTTTCTGTGAAATATTGGTATGCGACAGGATCATCTAAATGTTTTATAAATATTCATATACTTTTAGTGAATAACTGATCACATTTGACCAACGAGCCTAATTAAAGTGGAAAGTGAATACCTATAAGCCCTTTCTCTTCAGTTGATCAAAATTATCGATAAAAACTGTTGATATTTTACAGTACAAGAGTTGTCTTATTTGAAAAATGGGGTTTAATATGGACTCATGGTTGTTATTACCTTCGCGCTCCTGGATGTATAATTTTTTTGTGTTCATTGTCGTAATAAAATATGCAACAAATTAAATATTTCGGTCACTAATATTGCAAAATCGGTATTCTGTATGTCGAGTTATACTTTGTAATTATTGAAAAAGGTTGTGTTCTGAGCTGCAGAAGGTAGAAGTACTTGCACTCGTAGATATAAACATGTATTTCAGTCCTCCTGAATAGCTTACGGTTATTTTAGCTATTTTAATAATCACTTCCATACAAATATAGTTAATGGTTTGTTGCCACTTATAGGCAAAATATTCCAAGCTTAGCTAATTTTCTAAGCGTAGCTAAATTTAAAGCTTCAAAGAAGTAAATTTAACGTTGTTTATCTACTTTAGAAATAACTACTAAATTTTTCCAGTTATTAAAAAATTCACGTAATTCTAATAAGAATCAATTAGTTGTATCTGAAGATGTAATCGGAAGTAAGGACAGCTCTATCATGAATATAAAAACTAAAGAAGAAACTAATTGAAATTAATTTCGTTAGCAATCTCTAATAAAAAGTCTTTTAGATTTAAACTGTTTATTAAATCTTATTTTGGATATAACGAGTTGCGTACCAGCCATTCCGGATTTATCATCTCCGTGAATTTGCTTATTTTTGATCGTTTCAACACCACATCATTCTTCTGTGCACCAGCGTTTTGTTTTATGGCAGCGTCCTGCATATTTATAGCCCATTTATAATCGCCAAACAATTAAAAAAAAGTGATTTAATTATACTTCCAGCTACTACTTTTGTCAACTGGACTGTGAATCATTTAGTATCTGCTATTAAGGGTGTCAGTGGTTCTCAACATGTTTATTTACAATTAGACGGGCGTGTGTTTACAAAGCAAATTGTGTTCCATGGATGCTGATGTATTGGAGAAAAAGCGTTTTCTGTTTTATAAAACTTGACCTAGGAGAAATTAACATATTTGACAAAATTTCATTTTGAACCATATTTTAGCTTAGACTATCCAATTCATAAAGAAGCTATTTTTACAGGACTGATAGATACAGTAGACAGACAGTCGCGAATGAGTGATGGGGTTTTGGAATGTAGGTATCACAGAACGTACAAAGAGATGTGCCAACTTAAATTGAGAATTTTCACACCGTTATAATACTGCCTCTGTTTATTAGCACCAGAAGTAACGAACTAAAAATGTTATTTTGATAAAGCTTTGGAAAAATTTGTGATGTTCAACTGTAGCTAAGGTAGCCAAGTCTTCAGTAATGGAATGAATGAATAAATGAAATATGGAACTTATCCTGTGGGTATCTCCCTGATCCATCACGCATCAATAATGCATGATTGAGGCCACGTCTATTCAATTATACAAATTTATAGCATAATATATAAGGTGATCAATTTATACTCCGAAGTTAAATATCTGCTGCATGGAAATAAAACACGACATTATCGATGACATTAGAACCCAACAATTGGTCTGGTATGGACATGTCCAGAGAATGCCACAACATCGGATACCAAAGAAAATCTTAAATTGGAACCCACAAGGAAGAAGAAAACGAGGAAGACCACGCAAAAGTTGGAGAGAGGGAATCGATAAAGAAGTACGGGAAAGAGGCCTGGAGGAAGACTTATGGGGAGATAGGGAGGAATGGAGATTAGGAATCGGAAGACGTCGAACGTTATAACCCGATGTATATATATATATAGTTAAATATCTCCGTTATTATTAAAGATATGAAAAAATTTCGAATAAAAGTTATAGGTAAAGCGAAGGTATAAATTTTAAGTTTATTGTATAATATACAATGTTATTCATAGAGTCACGGCATACTAATGTTGTGTTTTTTCAAATGAAACACCCTATATATTATCCCGAATTTGAATTACGTTCATTTTGCCTATTCAGGAAATATAAAGTTTTATCAGGTGATACAGGATATTTTCAGAGATATGGCCACTTGATGTGAAAATCTTAACGATTTCATCACCCTGTATCTTAAAACACTAATAACTGGAGGCTTGACTCTTAATGCTAGAATAGTTTCGTGGTTATCTAGTTTAGCTTAAAGTTATCCAGTTTTTGTTATCTTTGATTTTGTATCACCAATAACTGGAGGCTTAACTCTTAATGTTAGAATAGTTTCGTGGTTATCTAGTTTAGCTTAAAGTTATCCAGTTTTTGTTATCTTTGATTTTGTATACAAGGTGAATCAAAACTCACGACCATAATTTTCTTTATTATTTAAAATGGAACACCCTGTAATTTTATAGCATCGTCAGAAAGTTGCTACAAAATATTTCCACTTTTATTTAGCATTTCCTATACCTAAATGTAACAGTCATGGACCGGTTTCGATTTGGAGAAGTAAAGCGATTACAAATAATATTAGTAATAGTAGTAATTTTTGCCAAATACTGAAAGTGTCTTAGAGTTGGTCATGGCTACCGTGTCTGACGGAACGTAGTAAATTGTGTTTGTCAACTATACAATTGTCAACTGATATTTGAAATTTGATTTGGTTTAGTTTGTCTCCATGTTACTTGTGTACATACAGTTGGAGTTGAATGATGAATTTTTCAAATCAAGAATTAATCAATATGATCTGGAAACTAGGCGAATACTATAAAAAATAGCTTGCTAGCTTGTAGGGTGTACCAGACCAGCCGCCATTCTTAGTTCCGTCTATGAGTCGTGAAAGTGTTATGAAATGCAGACACTTTTTTGGAGAAAAAGTTCGAATGCACATAGTTTCTTGACCGTTGCCGATGTCCCTAAAAAGTACTCACTCTCGTACTCACGCCTTTTCAAGATCAATAACAGCTCTTAAATTTAATTTACAGCAATTTTGGAAACCCTAATCGTATAAACACAGCATAGTAAACAACCAGCACAATATCTCTGAGGATTTCCTATATAAAAATGGTTCCCACAAAATTTGACCTTCGGATGACTTTACGGCTGTGAAGTTTGGGTAGGAATGCGAAAATGAAAATATCGATACCGGTACCAACTCGATATTTTTTAGCCAAATAGGTGCGTTTGGTTCGTACAGAGAATTTTGTGCAATTGATTACACCCCTCAATAGTTATATACAGGGTTGGGATAAAGTATGGAACCAAGCAAATATCTTGAAACGGAAAGGGTGATATTGCTGAAAATTTGCAGATAAATGTAGTGACGCATAGTGTATCTGAAGACATTATGTTAGCTATTAATGTACTTCCGGTCTAACCGGAAGTACCATCAACTTTTTTAATTTAAATGGGACACCCTGTATGTTTTTGCAGATTTTATTACATCTTTCTTTTCCGAATACGTCCATAGTAGGTTTAGTATTTGTTTCTGTAAAAATGGGAAAGATAAAGCTTTTTCATTTACTGAAACGTTCATTTTATTTGCTGTGTTACAATAAGAAAATTTAAAATGAATTATCAAGGAATTATCTAAGACGTTTTCAAAAAGCCCGCCATTTACTTCCTCATAATATGCAATTCTGTTGACGTTACTGAGTTACCTTGTCGAATCAATTCATGTCAGGATCAGGACGTCAGGAGGTAAATGGCCGGCATTTTAAGCACATGAATAAGCTTTATCTTTTCTGTTTTTACAGAAACTAATACCCAACCCACCATGGACGTATTCGGAAAAAAAAGATGTATTAAAATCTGCAAAAATATACAGGGTGTCCCATTTAAATTAAAAAAGCTGATGGTACTTCCGGTTAAACCGGATATACATTAATAGCTAACACAATGTCTTCGGATGCACTATACGTCACTACACTTGCGTGCAAATTTTCAGCAATATCGTTCTTTCCGTTCCAAAGTTATTTGCTTGGTTCCATACTTTATCCCAACCCTGTAATTATTTTCGATACCGATACCCCTACAAAAGTATCGATACCAGGTTGGAATCGCTCAAAAAGTATCTAAGATAAAAATACTCGATATTAGTGCAGAAGTACAAGTATCGCGCGTGTAGTTGCCGCCAACCTGAGATATTGTGCTGGTTGTTTACTATGCTGTGGTAGTGTGGTATGAACACATAACGCAGCAATCTAATACACGTGTATAATAAGATTCGCTAATAAGACTAGCTAGCTATAGCATGGATGCGATACGATCTCCATTTTCCTTTTCAAAGACAAAGATAATAATAATGCCCTTTGATCATTTCCAAATTGGAGAGGATGGCGGTGACTCAAGGGAACGAAAGTTATTTTGTGGCGCCTCGGCGCAGCAATTGAACGTCATAATTGGTAATCAGCCGAGCTGCGGAACAGGCACGTGTCACAAACAAGGCGGCGGGAGGAACTCCCACCGCACACGCGAATCCTCATCGCTGAACAACAACTCCCTAATACCAATAATACCCCTTTCCCCTGCGGTTTGAGGGCGGTTTCTGTTTGTGCGGCTGGCACGCCACCGCAATTATTGTCCTGATACGGTTCGGATTTTGAATCGGCGCGCGGCGCGGCGCGGGGCCACAAGCGGGGAAATGAGGCGTTCTTCCATCAGTGGCGGATCGTTTTCAGTATAGGAGATACAAAAATTATAGTCTTATAAGCATTTAATAGGGTAGTAATTCAATCTATTGTAGGAGATAAAAAACGAATTAATGATTAAATGATCATTCTGGGCGTGTCTTAAAAACATTTAATAAGACAGTAATTCAATCAATAAACATAATAAATTAGGTAAGATCACAATTCAATATTTAAACGATAACTTAATTTGCCTAATTTAACATCGATAAAAGGTTGGGCCTGTATCAGGAAAAGCGCTCGACATGACACATCTGGAAATTAAATAAAAAGATACCTGAGTAACCAATTCATTGAAGAATGATAAATAAAAAAATGTGTTAACATATGTTAAATTGAAGAACGTGTCGTTATTTTATATTGGAGTGATTGATAAAACAGGCAGAATAAATAAACACACAGATATAAATAGATAACACAGCAAATATATCTTTTAACCCCAAACGGATAAAATCATATCCACAGCTGATGCGGTCATACAAATTATACAGAACATAAATCAAACATCTCTCGGGTCATAGGTATTAAGGGTCAACTCGCGAAATACCTCTTCAAGAGAATAGATGAAATAATATACTGTATAATTATACAAAAAGCATATAACAAAACTCGAGCAGCACTTGGTTCTTTGGTATTAAGGGTCAACACGCGAAATACCTCTCCAAGAGCTCCAATGACTAGGGCGGAGTATTATCATGATAACTGTGAGGTCAACTCACTAAGATACTAGGGGTCAACTCGCAAAGTATCCACTCCTTTGTACGAGTTCAGCACGAAGGGTCAACTCGCGACGTACTTCGAGATTGTTATCTGTTTTCATATCGCAGACATTCAGTAGTTGAATTATCGAACCATTTGATATAAATGTGTGTATCAAAGTTGTCAATTGTCTAATAACAAGTTTTCAAATGAATTATTGAAATAAATCAATATATCAATAAACAAAGAGACAATTAATAGAATTGGGTACTCTGTGGGATAAACTCACCTATGCACAATCTATGCATAATCACAAAACAAATCGCAAGACCACTTTATTGTACGAAGCATCACCAGGTTCTATATGAAATGATTTTTTGTGGTCGACTAGTCTGAAGGGACGGACGTATTTTCAGACAGGCATCAAGTAAACATTCTTATTCTATCGTGACGAACCGCCTAAATTACTGTGAAGCTCTTCAAACTGTTTAGAAAATAATATCGGCCAGATATTTAGTTGTTTATCTTACATTCGACTGAAACTCGCTCTTCCAAGCATTTTAAAGCATCGTTTTTACGTTGTATTTTTAACTACACTCTTGGATAATAGTATTTTCGAATTATAAAATTTTGTGATCCTGACACTATAAACAATAATTACGGTATCCGGGAGCATTTGCTGACGCAACCTTGGATAGCCCTATCGGCATTAAAATAAACGGATTTCCAATCAATAATCTCCGATATGCATATGACACTGTCATACTAGCAGACAATGTGAATGACCTTCGAACTCTACTGAGTCGCGTTAACGAGGAAAGCCAAAGGCTAGGTCTGAAGATAAATATCAACAAAACCAAGTTCATGGTGGTTAGCAGAAACCATATCCCAAACACCCGAATCCACTTGAATGGAGGGGACATCGAACGGGTCAGCAAATTTAAATATCTGGGATACATGGTAAACGAGAGATGGTATCCAGATCAGGAAATAAGATGCAGAATTGAACAAGCTAGGACAATTTTCCTGAAACTTCGAAAATTTCTTACCAACAAAAATTTGAACTTCAGTCTTAGATACAAGATGATTAAGTGTTATGTTTGGTCCACTGTGTTGTATGGCGTGGAGGCATGGACGCTGAAGGCAGCCATTGTAAATAAGATTGAAGCGTTCGAAATGCGGACTCTGCGACGAATGCTGAGAGTGTCCTGGGTCGACCCTGTAAGAAATGAAAACGTTCTCCAAAGAGCTGGGTTAGCAGAACGAGAACTTTTTGAGGTTCTAAGGAAGAGGAAAATAGCTTGCCTAGGCCACATAATGCGTGGGAAACGCTATCACCTCCTGCGACTCATTCTTCAAGGTAAGATCGAAGGTGGGAGAAGAGGAATTGGAAGAAATGGCTGAGAAACATCCGTCACTGGACAGGAATAAGCGACTTCCAGGAATTACAGAGGGCTGCAATGAATAGGATGATCTGATGAGAGAAAGGGTGAACGCCTACGCATCAGGAATCTGCATGACACCCTAAGAAGAAGGGTATCCGGGAAATTTCAATAAAGAACATCTCCAAACGGTTACCTCTAGCATCTTAAACAAAGTGTACTTTTTTGCGTAAAACATAGTGCGTAAACGATTTTTGTAATATTCACATTGATACATGAAACCGCAAAAATGTTTTGTTAATTTAAAACAGTTCGATGTGCCGTAGGTGGCGCCTTCTATTTACGATAGCAAAACCCTTGTTGGATTTGAATTTCTCGCCTTAAAAAACCCCCATCACGTAATTTTCGATCCTTGTGCCATTTTGTTGCGGAAAAAACGAAAATAAAAGTAAAACTTTGACACCTTGTATCTTGAAAATTCAGTGTTTTCAGACTTTATGTTCCTATCTCAATGTTCATAAAATGTGAGGTCCATCCCCTGTCAAGCGTTGTCGGTCTAATTTTCGGACACCCTGTACGTAGTGTACGCATTATGTATGCATATTATGAATGCCTCTTTTGTCGTATACTTAATTGCTACCTCGCAAGTTTAACAAGTACAGAAAAATGTGCCATTTTGTTGCGGAAAAAACGAAAATAAAAGTAAAACTTTGAAACCTTGTATCTTGAAAATTCAGTGTTTTCAGACTTTATGTTCCTATCTTGAAAATTCAGTGTTTTCAGACTTTATGTTCCTATATAGTATAAAGTTTATCGATGATGTGAAATTTTATTAATCAGTTATCACTACTAAATGCTACTACCCTTTATGATCACAAACATCCAAAAAGCATAAGATTGCGGATCTCAAACGATGATGACTATGGACACAATGCAAAGATCTACCGCACAGCTGAAACACTGCGAGAGGATTGGCGTTTATACTCATATAAGTCTTCATAACTTTTGGAAAAGGCTCATTCAAGATGTTGGAAGCTCAGTTTGGCGAGGAGGGGCCCGTTGGGTTTCTCTAGTTGCGAGGCTCTTAAGGCTTTCTAAGTTATTGTTGAAGTTATGAAATCAGTAGATCAATCAAATTCTGCAATGGAAAAGACTTTGGAGGTCACTCGAAACATCAGGGGTTAAATCCATAAGCTTGATGGACCACATACCCGTACATGCAATCATTACTTCTAATAAAAATCCTGTACGGTAAGTGGTAGTTACAGCGGTGAAAACAACTTGCAACTTCAAAAGAGGACCTCCAACTTACGGACGCCAGCCATGCAACAGCCCCACCACACTGTGGTGCCTGGACTTCTGATCGATGAATTTAATCATTACAAACTTAATAGAAAGTACCTTTTGGTTGCTCGATGTAGTAGATTTACACTCGCTTACTCGCTACAATGACTGAATTAAATACCTATTTACATGTTTTCGTCAATTGTACTTTCGACACAAGAAATACAATGGTTTCCAAATTATGGTGAGCACTACCGAACAAAAAAAAACAGTGATGAGATGAAGCATACAAATTTTATTGAGCGTTTTCAAATATGCGTTTTGTTGATGAAAACCAGATTTTAGTTTTGCATTTGCTTATTGTTAAAGTCTGCACAAACTCTGTCAAAAATTTCTGTTCTGTATTGTATCACAATCAAGATGCTTCAGTCAATCCAACACATGTAGTGAGAAAGCATGATGTGAGAAAGGTAGTGACGCAAGCTTAGCGGGTATTCTTTTTAACCAGATCAGCCTGAAACAATGATTTAACTTTTTTATTTTTTTTATTGGACTCCATAACAAACACAAATTCGCGACAGCATCAGTATGACAATTATGTTTAATTTCACACACTAAGTCCAGAATAAAGATTAATAGCAGTCGTAGCAAAAATGAAGAATCAGTATTCTGTGTATATTCCGTGATAACTACATACAGCAGAAGTCATTTAGATCATCTCAGTTCCTTTCATCTGATATCCATTCCAGAGTCATTATGTAAGTGAAATAGTTGCTAATTGCACCTTATGCATAAGCATGCCCATTAGGAAACTAAATGGACACAAATCTGCTGTACACAACCACCAGCAACCTTTCGCAATTTCAATCCTACGCATTTGCATGTCATCGTTAAAACGAATGAAGATCATACTTTTATGCATATTAGTCTACAAACATATCTATATCTCATAAGTAGAAGAAAGGCAGCAGCTATTACGGTGAAGGTGAAACGCCTTGCTTTGAGTATAGTAGAATAGATACAGTACATTCTGATGGGTTGTGTTTTGATACCCACCAGCAACTCGATAATTTAGCACTCTTACTTGGAAACAGTGGCGATACGCTTGGTTTTCCTGGGTAACAGTAATCCTTCAGATTCCTCTAGCTGTGTCTTTTTTAGTTAATGCTAATTTACCGCATGTAATAAAAAGTTTATAATTGGTATGCAGAATATTATTATGTACCACCTCTCAACGGTCTAGGGTATAGCACGCGAAATTGAGAATCCAAGATAAGACGTATTTCCGTGTTAGCGAGGAGACGCGGCCGCCTGTTCCCTTTCTCCAGTGTGTGTGTGTCTAAAATGAGGGGAGATAAGTCCAAAAATCCAAAGGTAAGGTCAAAATGTCCAAAGGTAAGGTCTAAAGGTCACTATAAAAATGAATTTCGCATTTCCAAGCTCCTGGCGTTAGCTTTATACTTACAGTAACGGATCAAAAAGCAAATTGAAGAAGAAAGCTTGCGCTTGGGCAACTATTTAGCCTTTTTTGATATCGTGTTTGGTTGTTAAATTACAGGCATTTATAGAATGTATGATTTTGGACTGCGAGTTTTCTTGCACATTAAAAAACTTTTTTGAGAAGATCGAAAATAGTTGTCACTCATTAATATTAAATATATAGTTTGAAAATAAAGTGAGTTGTACGGGAAATTGTGAGTCCGTGTTTTACATGGCAAATACATACGTATAACGGTGTCTCACCAGATGTTATTGAGAACTATAAGTACAATCGATTAATTTTAATATCAACATAGTTGATGTCTAAAGTGCTGCAAATATATTTTTCAAAAAGCGACTGAGATTTGGATGCACCTATTAGTACAATTATCCTCTTCATTTCACAGCTGAGTAATACTAAGTACTTAAAATGCACCTAATACCCCAAAAAGTGACAAGATTTTACACTAGCTTTTAGACGCAGTACATGCTTTGATGGAAACTGTGATATTAGCTTTCTTGTTATATTGACAACTGGTGGTCAGTTTTGCCCATACGTCGTAGTACAGATTTCTTTTACAGAGATAGACTTTGCTTCATATTTTGTATAAAAATACTAACTTACTATCTTACGAGAGCTAGATAGGTAATTTGTTCTTATATAACAACTATTTAGGTTCTTTTTGTTCGGTCCTTGCTAAGGTGTCTGAGCAGCACAGCTTATCCTATTTATCCCATATGCAGAAAAATTTCTTTGACCTGATACCTATCATAGGTACATCTGTAATGCTCAAGGTTTTGTGAAAGCTTTACATAAATACAAATTCAATAGTCCAAGTCCGAAAAATAATACGAAGTTATTACTGATATGTATATGAACTTGAGCTTACCTGAAAGGCAAAATGATGTGCTAAAATGTCTTACTATATACATATAAGATAGTCGCAGATCATATTTCCACAAACCTGAAACCCCATTGGGTAGGAAAATACAGCGACTCGAAAAACTAACAGCTTGACAGGCTGAAAATCGGTTTGGTTCTAAATGGGGATTTGAATGAGGAAAAAAATATATTGCGAAAAAATTAAAATTAATCAAAAAAGATCCAACCCAAAAACAAAGTTTCGTAGTAAATAGATCTCAAAGTTAGCAGTCACTTACTTAGATCATTCGTAGGGTTCCCTTGTTAGTAGAAGTGCTATATTAACCGGAAATTCCATTCTTGTAGTCCCTTTCGATGAATAAGCCATTCAAATAATACCTTTTCAAAAAAAGCATACATTTGATATTAAAGATTGATATTTTGGTACAGCATGAAGAGAACGGTTTTTAAAATAGCATAGAAGATCGACACATATGCATAGAAACTAAATATATCTTGATATTTATTTTCAATAGTCGGCTTCACTGATATACATTTTTATTTCCAGTCTGCCATGCCGTACTTATTATAACATTCTGCAGTTTTATAGCATTTTAATCGAGTAACAGCATGGCTTGTGCGGTACAATTGCCATGCGTGACGTACATAAGTTTTAATAAAGTTCTAAAGATAAGAACTCCTACTTTTATTGCTGTGATATGTTTGGTATAATTATTCACCCAAATAACGTTCAGCAATCCGTAAGTTTTACTATGCTTGCAAATGCTGATGGATATAACGATTTCAAAATATTAAAGTCAATTGATAATGCGAGATACATGTATTTGACTGAGTTTCATCTCCTAAGTACCTGCATAGAGGGGTCCCGAGATCAGTATCACCTTATACCGTGAATACTTGAAATGCTGCCTGATTTTGATGTTCCCAGGAAAACAGATCAGTTCAAGATGCATGGATTTTAATTGGGGTAAAATACCTTCTTGTGAACTTCAATTGTTGGCCAACAATCAAGCCATTCACTACACTATAAGAAAGTGTGCCCTGAAAACATAATGTGGAAGCCAGAATATAGTTTCTGTCGACCTTACGAATAAAGACGTACTGAATCCGAATTTAACCCCAGTTTTTCGTCCCTTACCGACTATACCACTATTTTCCCATATTTCGCAATTTTTGATAATACTAAACTTGGATACAAAGAAGATGTCATTTGTTTTTTTCACTGCGACCCTCTCTTTATCTATTTGGGCACGCCGAAATTGAGTCTAAATTAATATCGTCTGTGTTTGACTTTTGATGCAAAATCTTGAAAAACAAAAAAAAATGTGTTTTTTGATCAAGTTTACATCTTACATATTTTGCTGCTTTAAATTCACTCATTTGGATCACCCAGTCGCTGATTTTGCCAAAGTTGAGAAAAACTGCTAGAAATGGCCGACCACAGTAAAAAATGTCCAAAACCAAAATACAGGATGCATGTAAAAAGGCATATATGTAGTTTATTTCTCTCTTGTAAAGTAACGACCTTACACAGGAGAAAAGGGTTTACAGCAAGGGATAAGCAGTGTAAGAGGAACATCAAAGAAGACAACATTGTCGGTGACTTCAATATTTTACAATTATTTACGATTTTTGCAAAAATAAGATTTAGATAATTTCTTGTTCAACATAAACTGTTTAAAAGCGCACCCAGATAACAATCTACGTAAGCAAAGCAGCTTAGTTATGTTTTGACATATATTCCTGGAGAAACAAAATTAATATTTTTGTATAAAATGTTGATTTAGTACAGGTAATGCCCCTGTCAAAAGAAAATGCGGAAAACTTTAAGAAATAATGCTTGTTCTACTAAAGAAAAATGTTATATTCACAGACCCCCTTAGTTCTATCAGGGCTACAGATTGCCTTTATACAAAAGACCCGAAAATACAAAATAATGATACAAGCTTTTGTCACACATCTACGAAGACAAGACAAAATTCTAATGCAGCTGATTATGTATCGTTGAATATACCAACCCATCCTGATGACCTAAAAGCATATTTTAAACAAATACAACGATATATACTTAGCAGAAGCAATGGAACCTTGCTATCGCAGCGCTGAATACTGTAAAGCCTTTATTGTGCCCAACGTTAAAAAAACTTTCACAGGCTCCAACAAATTATTTTAACTTAAATGCATATCGGCCATACTGGCCTAACACAGTCTTACACGGATGGGCCCGCTTCGGTGTCATTTATGCAACACAAGGCTTACTGTACCTCATATTCCCATGAGTGCCCTTTCTATGATGGCGAAAGAGAAGATTGTGTACTACCGATAACATGGAAGCCATGCCGCCACTAACAGTAGACACAGTAACTAAACCTATACAGGGACTCAGAATGTCAGATTTATTATAAAATATAATTTATCTCATACTTACAACATACCTACGTACCTAACCCAATCAACAGTCTTTGTTAGAATAGTGTTCATATGCGGCTAATAACTATAGTATTTGTTACCGCTTAAAACATATGTAATAATTCAAAGCTACCTTACGTAACTCAATTGGAAATGAAAGAGTATTTTTTATGTATGTAAAATCAAATTTAGGACCATGTATCTCAGAAAGGATTATAACTTCGTAAGAACCTCGTTGCCCAATTCCAAACTAAAGCAGCTCCTTTGTCTGTTAAAATATTCATATAACAGAGTCCTATACTTTCCATCGATACTGCGATTCAATCCACTTCATTACTCGATTATGTATTCTTTTACAGTTCAGGATTGGTTCAGATAATCCCCTTTTAACCCCACAATCGCGTCGGTGCGGCGCGCGACGTGGTGTCGTGATCGCGGTAAATAAAGCCTAATATCTCGGTTCATCCCCCTGGAAGGCTACGCTAATTACCCTTGCACGTTAGCGGGTCTCTATCGGCCCATAAAATCATAATTCATATTTCAGAGGGTGGGAGCCGCGTGACAATATGCCGCCGCTCTCTACCCGCTTCGTTGCCTCCATCATTTTCGTTCTGTTGCCTCTATTATCCTCACGGTTCCGGCTCCTGTTTCCAGATTGTGGTCTGACACCGACGGACATTTTGGTTAGTGATTCATTATTAGCTTAACTTGGATAATTACCAGAGAGTTTCTGTCCTTTATTATGGAATAATGAAGTAGCAATAGCGATGATGGTGCAAGTAGGATCTTTGGCACTTTCAAAAGTTAACACAAAGACTCTCATGATTTGTTTGTCAACTATTTCTTGCTGAATCTAACAAACCACCAGGAAGAGGTCAAGAAGTTTTAGTAGCAGTAGTGAGAAGTTTTTGGTGACCCTATGGAACTAACCCTATAGAAACCTCCATTAGTACTTCACCAGGCATCCTAGTAAAATCACTATATCGGACCAGTTTTCAGAGTGTAACGATTCATCTCCAAACGCCTTTTTATCAAGTATTTGCACCCTTAGGTTACGTTACACGGCACATCTGCCCAGGCAGTAAAACGAAGGTTCGACTTCTTTACAGCCTCAGCACTAGGTGGGGTCTTCTACCACTTTCATAAGTGATTGATGTCTGCTTAGCCAGCAGTGGCTTTAGGCACTCCCACTGAAAGGTGACTTTTCACGGTCTTTATTCAAAAGCCATAGCATACCGCTCTTATCTGGGCCGCCTACCATCATTATGCTTGCATACCGTCATTCTTTCTCTTACCAAACTTTGATCAGTTCGTTGTAAGCTTACATATCCTCAGCTCAGCATTGAACTGGCGCATACTACCTCCTAGCATGGATTTAGGCCAAGTGCACAAACGTTTAACCCCTATCCTACGCCTTCTCGTTATCTGGTACACCAATGTGTCCAGGGAATCACAACAGGGTCACATTCTGGTGGCGCGCTAATTTCTGAAGTGTAGCAGACCATTTCTGGGCCAGAGCTGATCTAGCCCTTAGTGATGATGTCGCTAAGGGCTGCTGGACTGTATACGTATATATACTCGTTGTGAGTAAAGGCTACGATTTACTTTAGGGTACAGCCGTTAGGTGGCGCCCCTATATGTCAATCGAAAGGGCTCAAGGTGGGGAGCAATAATGTCCCCGGGCACAACACCCGGAAACGAAAGACATTGGGCGTAGCGTGGCTGCAGTTGTAGCAGCATTGTGCACATAGATGAAAGAAGGACGTATGCAGCGAGCTAGAGGTTCTGGAGCACGTATGAGAATTACAGACCAGCAAGATCGTCATCTACGACTACTGGTCCTTCGAGACAGAATGCGATCCCTCGAGCTGTTTCTAATTCTTGGTATTCAAACTATAGCGAAGCCCCGCCTGGTGTACCACAACTTCTTAAGATCATATTAGGGTCAGCATCTGGTGATTCCACTCACTGAAAATCATCGTCGTCAACGGTTAAATTGGTGATAACAATACCGACAAATGGCACGCTGAGTGGCACCAGACTGCCTTCTGCAACGAGTCCAGGTTTTGGCTGGGGCACTCGATAGACGCCAACATGTTAGGCACTAAGGGGTGAAGGACGTGATCTCCAGTTTGCTGTTGAGCGCCATGTACACATCTTATTGGTTTGCTGGTTTGGAGTACCATTGCCTTTAACAGCAAGTCACCTTTATTCGAGCTTCGTGACAGAATGACGATCCAACATTATGTGAGTGGGGTACTAGTACCAGTTGCCTTCCCATATGTCTTCGAAGAGGGTTTCTTCCAGCAAGGTAATGCGCATCTTCATTTTACAAAGATATGGATGAGGTTCCTATATAAAGGACATAATGCTTCCTTGACGCCATGATCACCTGATTTATCGCCCACTGAAAAAGTTTGGGATTGGATGGGCCAATCCTCCAACCACGCTGGATGGACTGAGGATGCTGTGAGGACAGCTTAGGAGGCTGTACCTCAAAAGCTTATTTACCACCAGATTACAAGCATGCCGCGTAGGCTAGAGGAGTCCATTCATCAACATGGAGGGCCCACCTATTACTGACCTGTTGTATCTTTTTATAAACTAATTCTGGAAGATGGTATCGTTTATTATCATCATTTTCTTTTATCCTTCACCATTTCTTGAACCGCATCCATTTTTCGGATTTTCCTTGCGAGTAGTATATACGAAAATCAATATATCCAACAAATTTGTTGAATATGTTGCATCTTCGCCGAACTTCTTGGTGCAAGTGCTTGAACCATAGGCTTGCGATGCGCACTTGCCTATGATTTAGAAGGATCTTCTTAAAGATTAATAATTATCATATCAATGTGAATTTCTGAAATACTACACCTGTCCTTCGTTCCTTCAATAGATCACGATAGCGAAGATGATTACAACATTACAGTTAGCTGCATTTCTTGCTAGGAGTTACTTGTTGTAATGGAGTCCTTAGTCGCTGTCTGTAAAGACTAGTCCTTCATATATATTCGTATCCTTGATGCTTCCATGAGGTTCATAGTCCAAATTTGGATGGCCAGCACTTGCACCAATTGCAAATGAATACCCGCCTTTGAAAATACCCAAAATGTACGGAGGATCCCATCAGGTCGTAATACTCGTAATAATAATAGTGAGCACTATTAATCTACAATTGGTACGCCCCAGTTAACTGATGTGTACTGTACTAGGGATAAATTATTTAAAAATGTTCAACATAAATTGTCTAGCGACTAGTTGGTATTTTCTCATTTACGATAGCCGTAGATCATTTTGGGACACCCTGTAATCTCTAATAAGTTTATTCAAACTGTGATCATAATTGTTATTAATTCTTACACAAGATCGCAGAACTATTAATAATATCGCACCCAGTTTATATAAACGCCTTTGATGTATTGTGATAAACAGTCCAATAAACTAAGACTTTGCGACCAGCTATGTAAACAAAACCGCCTGGTGATCTGGAAAAATAATATTTCATTCATTATTTTCGTATTGTCTAATAAATCATTCGTTTTATAAATATAATCTTACCGCTTCCGTTACCTTTGAATTGTGTTAGTTATGGTTTGAATATAGTGTACAATGGATTTCGAACTTATCCAGAAATATAATGTAACCGCGTTCTTCCAATAAAGTTAGTACGTATTCTGCAATAGTGAACAATGGGTAAAAATCACATTACTTATTATTTCAGTTACAATTCAACAAACAATTAGTTGGCCAGCACCGGTACTCTGTAACTTAAAAACGTGTTTCCATGCACTATATGCTATGGGATCGGGCGGCTTCGTAAATATGTCAGCGTAGTAGGCACCACAGCATAGTAAACAATCAGCACAATATCTCAGGTTGGCGGCAATTACACGCGCATCCCCCCTCTTTTGGATGATTATTTGTAGGGATGCTAACGATACTTCGATACTTGAAACGTATCGATGCTTCTGCACTAATATCGAGTATTTTTATCTTAGATATTTTTTGAGCGACTCCAAGCTACGAAAGTAGCGGTACCCGTATCGAAAATAATTATATAATTATTGAGGAGTGTAATCAGTTGCACAAAATTTTCTGCACGAACCAAACGCGCCTTCATTGGCATGTACAGCTCTATACTTGGCCAAAAAATATCGAATTGAGACGGGTATCGATATTTTTATTTTCGCATCTCTACCCAGACTTCACACCCGTAATCATCCAAAATGGCACCGTCAAGGTCAAATTCTGTGGGAACCACTTTTATATAGGAAATCCTCAGAGCTATTCTGCTGGCTGTTTAGTATGCTGTGGTAGGCACATTATGGTAGGCACCCGAAACTGCCCGATTGTCATGGCCGTCATGGTGATGGTTACAGAGTACCGGCGCTGACTTCGTAGTATTTTTCACGAAGGGTTGTAAGGCTATGGAACTTACCATGAATTTGAAAAGTATTTTTGAACTGGACTGCGAAAGTATCCATCTCCAGCTTGCTTTGTTGAATTACAAGTCGTAAAATGAACTTTATTATTGAAGCAAAATTATTGTCTCGTAAATGTTAAATTGTGATACATACATATACAGGCATAGAAAAGTGCTTCGTAGGTTATATCACAAAACAGATTTATGCCCCAAGTGTATATGTGTACTTATACCCAAATAATCTGAGAAGTAAATGCATGGCAAGCGAGGCTAGATACAGTAAACAAAGACGTAAAAGTGTACAGTATATGGCTTAGAAATGAATGACATACACGACAAAGAAACATTTTAATACACTCATAACCGCAGTTTATTTGCCAGCTAATATTTACAAATGTTCTATTTGCTTTCCAGTCTCCTTTGATGTCAAGTAGGAACCCTCGCTAAACATCTAAAATAATATGCTCTGTGTACAATGTGTTAGCACAATACAAAAAGGGGTGAGGGGACGGAGACAACCCCACGTCATTTTGGTATGTCTAAACAAACATTTGCGATTTGTGTTGGGAGCCAGATATATCTCGCTATTCATACTCGTAAAACGCCGCAAACCAACATCGTTTGTTCAGTTTTTGTTTTGTAAAAAATGTAACCACATACTCCAAACACTGGTAGGCTGAAAAAGGTGCCGATTTTAGATTCACTGTTGTTTTCAAAACTGCGGTCACTAATAAGTGAGATCGAATTTCAGCTATCCTTTGAAATATCGTACGTATAACCCATATTTTGCACAGGATTGTGGTTTTTTTGTTTGTCCCACGTTGGATGATATTACACCAATTTGTACTGACGCTCTTAGGAAATCGTATTCCTACCGTCCCTAAAACAATGTATTACCCGAGAATAGCCATCACAGAGAAGCGACAAAACCTGTCGGCACCTTTGATGTTCGGCGGGTCATTATTAGTAACCTTGTATCGGCAAGAACTGACCCGCATCCACAATATTACACTAAGAAACATATTTTCGCTAATTTAATAATTTATTACACGGAAAAAAAACAGAAATTTCATAATAATTTTTTATGAGTTGTGATGATGTGTATTTATTGCGTATCCACAATATTCAACTGAAAAAAATTACATATACTTCATAACAGATACTTTCAGGAAATTTTACTTTTTCTTCCAGTGTATCGTGGAGTTTGACATTTGTCCACAATAACCCCGCGCATGCGTTACGAAAATCGGTCTCTGCTGTGTCGCTTCTCTGTGATGGCTATTCTCGGGTATTACTTCCACTTCCTTATGATGAGGACTGATAAAACGGTGTATGGTGCCACACATTTTTTTTTAAATCTGCCACCAGAAGACACGCAGCTTCCTTGGTAACCCAGAAATCTCTTTCTTACGTCTACTGATGTTTTTAGGTGGTACAGCTTTTTAGTGCTCCGTACCATTTTCAATTCTAAAATCGATTTATTCATTTTTTATCGAAATCTTGATTGACACATACAATAATTTTATTTTAACATTATCACTTATTCCAAATGCTTACGCTATCACTTTATCGATTTTGAAATGAACAATCCTGTTCTTAATTTTACGAAATACCAAATTAAGATCCGACACTGTAAAATCTTTACTATTCGCGTAGTAATTATTGGAAAAAGTAACTCCCTACCTGACACTAAATCAAAAGGTAGATTTAAACACACTGTTGTGGTTTTTAAATAAGAATAATGGGGCACCAATAAAATAAATAGTACCAACTTCTGTAACAGAACAGGTAAATGAAATGATGTCTAGAACTTAGATATACGACGCTTAATTATATACATGTATGTATTTGCCATGTAAAAGAAGAACTGACAAGTAAGCGCACAACTCACTTGTTTTTCAAACTATACATACATAGTACTTCAGAGGGTGACAGTTAAAACCGTAGTGAATGACATCTCAGAGCAATTTTTTCAAAAAAGTTTTTTAGTGTGCAAAAAAAATCTCAATACAAAATCATATATTCTTCAAATGTCTGTAATTTAACAACCAAATACGAACAACCAAATACGATATCAAAACAAGGCCACCGAAGTAACATAGATCGAGCTTTCTTCTTCAATTTGCTTTTTGAATCATTACTGTAGGCTTAAAGGTAACGTCAGGAGCTTCTAAACGCAAAATTAACTTTTATGGCGACCTTTGTACCTTACCTTTGGGCCTTTTGACCTTACCTTTGGACTTTAGAACTTACCTGCCCTCATTTTAGATACACATACTGGAGAAAGGAAATATGCGGCCTCAATTTCGCGCGCTATACCCTAGATGCTTAAGGTTTAATCAGACCGATCGACCGTCCGTGCCTTAAAAGTAGTTTCAAGACTATCAGGACTATCAGCTTTAGAAATTTTGGTGAGTTAACTCAAACTAGAGTGCGTAAGAAGTTGAACCGAGTATCTTGTTACCCAATTCCTAACATTTAGCGAGACTACAGAAAATACATCTACCATAAATTCAATCTGTTTCTCACTCAAGTAACATCTGCAAAGTATGATTTTATATTTATTAACTCCAGCTAGTTTCCTCTACCACCTCCGCTTGGAGACCTGCTGAGCTATAAATACCACTGTAAAGAAGTTACACGTTGGTACGTAGAGTGAATAGGTTAATTTATTAATTTGTGTCATAATCGAAAAAAAAAATAAATGAAACACAATTTTCGAAATAAAAATATAGGTCTATTACGCGTTCCTAAGAAAAAATATGAAACGCGTCAAAAATACGTGTTACTAATGAAAATTATACTATTAGGAAAAAATGTATAGAGCGTTTAGCTTTAAATCGAACTATGTGTGGCAAACTTAGAGTGAATGGCAAAACAAGGCACATCCACCATTTTTAGCGATGTTACATATTGGTGAATGTGCCGACAATTATCTTTTTGTGAACGGAAACGCATTTTATGTACGTTTTGAGAGCATTATTTTAAAAATCCTTTGCACGAACAGCTGTTGCCGTTGTACGTTTTTAAATCCAAGTATTTCATAAATCTGTATGAAAAATGATAAAACGCGCGGGGTCATAACTCATAAAAATTGTGTACACACAGATATTAAAAATGATTTACATGGTACTTCATGCTGCAGCTTTTTTTTTCTTAGAACGGCTTACGAGATGTGTTTGTGTGAATGTTCACTAAAGAATTTCAATCACTGGTATGTATAGTCTATATCAGATTTTCCAGCTAAAACACCGGCTGAAATCTTTATTTATTTACATACCGTATATCATATTATGACAGAGTTCATTTTGAAATGTTTTATGATTTCGTAACAAAATATTTGCTAAACGAAACAGAAACGATTACAGAAGCTTCTGATCCTATTTTCCTCCAACATTGTCAAAATAATCTTATGATATCTTGTATAATTAGATGATGATGATATTGCTGGGCATTGGAACGTTGTTTCAATATATTGAAAGTGGACAGGGACAAAGTCACGAATTCAACTTACCTCTGGTGCATGAACCAGTCAACAACAAAAACTTGTTGCAAGTACCCGTTTATAAAAAACATAAAAAGTTAAATAGGTTAAAAAGGCAGCGTTCTTTACCATCCCCTAAAACCATCATCTATATACTGTTTTTAGATTTAGCAAACCAGTTTGAAGGCTTCAATCAAAATATCAAATTAACATTACAATTGAGCTGATCTGATCAGCTTCAAAAACATATATACGAGTATTAACCACTTAGCTTTTTGGTTATTCAAAGTATCTTAAGGGGGTGGAGAAGTGATGATATTGCTTGTTTCCAAATTTAAACAGAGATTAATAATAGAATAATTGTCGAATCGACTCAGCAACGATTTAATTCGTGCGATTCATGGATTGTAAAAAGAAAAGTTTTATGTTTGATACATTTGATTGGGGTCACGTTTAGTTAGTACTGGCATATTTAGTACATTCTTAGAACACTGTCAGACTTTACTGACCAATCACCATGCTGAACCGTTTTTCATTCATATTTTACTGTGATGTACAGAAAATGGAAAGTAAGTACTATCCATCTAGATTCTCACATTCTATAAGTCCTGGAGTCTTGCAACGCATACTAAGAAAGCCAAATTTTCAAAGGTTGAAGGTAAGCATGGGTAGGCCAATTGTAGTGATACTTTTTTTGTGGTCGACCTCCCGCAAAGGCTGAAAGCCTATGTCGCTGTAAAAGCGCTGGGAGGGGATAAGTGTCGGTGCACGTTAGATTTGAAATGCTACAGGTTGTAGCCGTCAGGAAATAAATGCCCAAGCAGCTCATTCCACAGCGTTAAAATTCTTCAAAGGAAGGAATGCTTGAGGAGACTGGTTTGGGGAGTAGGGACCTCGACCTGGTAGGGATGAGCTCGCAGAGCCTCTGTTCTTTTGGCCTTTGGTGTTATTATCTGAGAGAGCTCACACAAACATCTTCCGTGTTAGAATCTGTAAAACAGGGACAGGTCTCCCACCATTTTTCGATGCTCCAGGCTGTGGAGGATTAGGCGTATCGATCAGCCTAATTGCTCTCTTCTGGATAGTGTCCAGAAGGTTTAGAGAGTGCTTTGATGGAGCGCATCCCCACACATAGGAGCAATACTCCAAGTATGGTCGGATCTGCACCTTATAGAGCAGCAGTAGTTGCTCTGGTTCCTACAGCGGAACAAAACGCCAAGCTTCTGTGATGCCGTTTTAGCAAGCCTGACGACGTGGTCATGCCGGGACATGTTATTGTTAGTGCTGGTCCCCAAAAGCTTGACGGAAGCTGACTTGACTATTGGGTGACCCTCCATTTTCACAGTTGGTAAGCCAACGTGAAACTTCTTTGTCAGTGTTGTTACCTGAGTTTTCTGTACGTTAAGCTGTACTTTATTTACTAATCCCCACTCGACAATTGTTTTAATATCTGCGTTGATATGTGAGGCATGTTGCTGTCGCCGACGTAGCGTCTCCTGGGCTGATAGTGGTTTGCCTGGTTCCATGCACGATATTAATGTACTGTCATCTGCGGAGCTGTAGACTGGATTGGATGTTATTTCCAGCAACTCGTTGATATACAAGAGAAACAGTGCAGGGGATAGGACAGATCCCTGAGGAATACCGGCGTTTATTGAAAATATGTCTGATGAGCAACCTTCGACTACAACAAACAGAGAACAATCGCTCAAAAAGGTATTTAGCCACTGGCGCAGGCCAGGTGGTAGTCCATAAGCAGCAAGCTCAACTGGATAAAGGTTCACATGAAAATTGAAAAAAAAAGATTGTTTGGGAGATTTGTTCAAAATACTACTTATTACCCTTCTCTAACGACAATACTTTTCTTATGAAGAATGTTGCCGACCCTAATCTTAAGAATTAGAGATAGCAGTTTGGTAAGGTGATAATGGTATGTTCGTTGAACCTTGTCATAGTTATGAAAGCAAAAGGACTCCACCCCTGTCCTTCCATTTAATTACGCCCGGTGCTCACAAACACACGTAGGTTCACACAGACAAACAGACACAGAGAAATTATCTCTCATTCTCTCATCAGCGACGTCATTCTGTGTGACGCTTGCTGTGCTTCGTTCTCTAAAAAGCGATAATCAGATATTCTGATAACATTACACAAGCGTACACAAAGCTACCGAAATAATGCGCTTAGAAGGAGAGCGGGAGTCGGTGGGAGTAGGGAGGCATGGGGAGGGCAAATTACGGCATCAAGCGTGCTTTGAAGGCGTTCCGCTTGACGTGCCGCATAGAGGGCGTTGATAGGGCGTCGTCAGCGACACTCTATTGTTTGAGTACACTCAATTAGCGATGTAGTATAAGGCGGGACGTCGAATGCGAGGATGATTATAGGTGCCAGTGCATTTAAGTTGATGTGGGGCAAGCTTCAAGAAGATTACAAAGACTTACAACCCTCTACGTGATCATATAAGAGATGGATACGGTCCATGTTTCTTATCAGTACTACTATCCGACTTTGGCGATTATCGGAGCAAATAATTTACGGGCCTCTGTCATATGCAAAAAGTTTTTCTGCATTTTGTATGACGAAACAAGGTCCGACTTTTTTATATTTAATATTTATCATTATAATTCCCTATTTTTGTTGATTTCCGCTCCTAGCCTCTCTTGGTTTGTTTTGAGTTCTGTTCAAGGTATTTTCAGTTTTCTTCTACGTACTTCCAATGCTCGCAGTTCGGATGAATATTGGCAACATTGAAGTTCATAATTCTACTGCGTACAGGACTGAGCAAGTGTAGCGCTTATCCATGCTTTACCTTAGTAGTAAGTTGAGGTTTGTCGTTCTAAAGGACTCCCATTTTGTTTTAGACATTGCTAACCATGCTTAATCAAATCTGTTCAAGTAGTCTATCCAAATACAATAGTACGTAATTGTGTCGTTTTATTCAAAATTATTTCAGTTCTGGAGTTCAAATACGTTGTCTTATGTTGCCACATGTATTCTGGTTGCTGCACTGCGTACAGTATCTTGCGGGCGCAAAGCAAGAAATTTCGCTCTTGATAATATTTAATGACTTTAAACACGTAACTTTGACTTTGATAGTGAGGATTTTCAAAGGTTGCTAATTTTCTTATGTTTAATATTTTGTGAATACATACCACCATCGATACGATCTCAGTACGTGTCGATGAATATTCATTGAACATGTCGCGTGTCGCACGAGGTGTTTGAAAAACAAGTGCCTTTGAAGTGATAAAGCTAACATACGGTGAATCAGCAGCAGAAAAATAAAAAATGGTAAGAAAATACTTACTATTCGTGGGTTGCGAAGTTTTAAGTGCGGTTCTGTCACATGTCTGATAGATATAGTTCGAACTTCGCACCGCGAAACTGAAAAGCCAAACATACCTTCTTCAATTTGGTTTTTTGTTTCTGTTTGATCTAGTCGCACAGGGGCGGAATTAGAAATGAGATGTGAGATGGGAAAAATCACCCTTTTTGGCGACTACTAAAGGGTTTTTCAATTAGGACGGGTCGATATTGGTAGGCTGTGGCGGCCATGTTGTTTTGACAGCGTGTTTCTAATGTAGTGATTTATGATTAGTGACTTATGCCAAATCACCATGACAGGTTACACAATTGAGCAGCGAGTACAAATGATAAAACTTTATTATCAAAATGAGTGTTCACTAGTGCAGACCATGCGCGCGTTACGCCCATTTTATGGAAGACGCAGGGATCCTTCAAAGTCGACTTTGCAACGTTTGGTGTGGAAATTCGAGACGACTGGTTCAGTTAACAGTCAGCCAACACCCTTACGTCAAAGGAGTTCCAGATCAGTCGGGAACATTGCCGCTGTCCGTGAAAGTGTCCAAGACCAAGGAAGTCAATTCCTCGTCGTTCACAAGAACTCGGCCTTTCGCAGACTTCAACCTGGAGAATTTTGCGCCGGGACCTGACTGGGCTTCGGAACGTTTGGAAGAAGACCCCAATTTCGGCCGAAAAATAATCTTTAGTGACGAGGCGCATTTTTCGATGAATGGCTATGTTAACAAGCAGAATTGCCGTATATGGGACAACGCTAATCCTCACGAGATTCACCAGGCAAAAATGCATCCACAGAAAGTTACTGTTTGGTGCGGATTCTGGGCCGGCGGCGTTATTGGTCCGTACTTTTTTTAAAACGGCCATGGTGAAGCCATTTCCATTACCGGCGAGGGCTACAGAAGGATGCTAATGGATTTCTTTGATCCCAAGTTAAACAACATGGAAGCGAACGACATGTGGTTCCAGCAGGATGGCGCTACCTGCCACACAGCGGACGCCACGTTGGCCCTTCTGCACGAACGATTTGGGGGTATGGTTATCTCTCGCAGAGGTGACGTGAATTGGCCACCAAGATCGTGCGATTTAACCCCACTAGACTTTTTCTTGTGGGGTTTTCTGAAGTCACAGGTCTATGCCAATAAGCCGGAGTCTACCGCTAAGGTGAACATAATCCAGTCCATGACTCGAATTCAGCCGGATTTATGCAGCAGAGTTATTGAAAATTGGACCACTCGGATCCGTGCCACCGTGAGAAGCCGCGGAGGACATTTGAACGATGTGATATTCCACACCTAATGGCCATACATGGGCCTTCCAAATAAAAACAAAAATTATTTGATATCTCACACACAGCTTGCTTTATTTCACTTTAACATCAACCCGTCCTTATTGAAAAACCCTTTATGTGCCCTATAAAGAAAAGTCTCAATAACTTGGGAACCCTGTATTTCAGGAATACATTTAAATGGCCAGCAGGACAAATCATATTTCGTGTTATACTACTACCGTACTACCTGACAACAAATTGATTCAAAGTGGATACTAACTAGTGGTCCATAACAAATGCATTACTGACTCAATAAGTCATGCTGTTTGCTATATCCAGTATGATTCAGTATGATTAATAATATGTTTCTTATTACAAACAACTCAAAAATTATTGTAACTGACTAGCTCATTCTAGTAAAAGTATGAAGTTTCGTTTGAAACCATATGACAAAATTATGAATTCGGTAAATCGCTTAATAATTTCAGTATAAATGGAAATTTAACTGAAAACTACAATTTACTCAATGTGACCAAGTAAAAAATGCAAATGTTGTATTCTTATGTATCACGATCATTTAGCCCTCCAATCTGGAAAAAAGTCGGCCATATTACCCTGAATACAACTGCGTTTGCTGTCAACGGAGGATATTGTGTGCACTTATCCATGCCGACATCGGGAAGCAGTCCCACAGGAGCCTGTGGGATTATTGGGAACGCCGTCGACTGTCGTTAAGAATTTCACGGATGACAGCCAGTGCGTCTATTCTAACTTTGTTCCCCAAGTAATATCGTTCATCATTTGTTTTTGAAGTTTGTGCTGTGTGCTGACGTGTGTCGCTCGTTGTATATATAATATATACAAGAGTTCGTATGAATTGCAAATCTACCACAAAGCATCCGATATGTCGGATATGATACGATGACAAGTGTATATAGGGGAAGCTTTGGATAAATATAGATACAAGCTCTTGACAAAGTCGTCGTTGTCGTCAAGTAGCGTGAGATTTTCTGATGGCAGCTATGTGACACTTCTTACAAATTTGTATGTTCTGAAAGTATGCCATATACAGTATAATGATAAAATTTTACTTCATTATTCAAATTTATAAAGCGATACATAATAGATTTTGTTTCTTATGTGCTCCAAAGATTAGTCCATATACACATACTATAGTAGTCCGGATTCTCTAGCAATGGGTCAATGTGACCATCACTGATATGGTGTGATCAGTAAAATGTTTTGTGTATCTCCCGCTTTTCAAACCAATAAAAAATGATTCTCTGTAGTGACAAAAGTTTTGGAACTACCAAGTCTATAACAAGTAATCAAATGCTAATACTGTAACTGTGTGTACTGTGTTATAATGAAATCAATACTATTGGTCAGATTTACACACGATGCAGCAGAACAGTCTACAGATATGTCTTCAAAAATAATTTTGGGATACACCTATAAAGTATAGGATAGCATCAAGCTCAGTCCTTTACGGAATATGGATTCTTCCATGAATATAAAACAAATTGGCATTCCTCCATCTACCAGTCGAAAGAAACAGGAACCCTTAAACACCTAAAATTAAACTTTAGAGCAGTTTCCAAAATTTTAGTTTTTTGCTACTGTTTGCTAAGCCAGTGCACTGATTTTAAAAAGTATAGAATCATTACTTACTATGTCCATCCATTTACACAACAATGGTTAGGTAAAAGTCCACCTATATGGTTTGGACGGAAGGCAATGTTTGATTATTTATTATTATTTTCTTTAAGGTAATGAAGGGTTCCTTACTGAACATTTTTGAGTTTCCTCCAACTCCGTCACCCCACCGCCCCAATATCACTCCCTCCCAAAAAAGTGGAAATTGTTGAGGAAGCCGCAAAACACTCGAAAACGAACTTTGGACTAGTTTTCAAAAATTCATCATCACCTATGACCCCACAGCATATCGCACCATAACTTTTATCAGAATTAGTGGTGCAATCACTAAGGTAACTCTGTTAGAAGAGTGGAAACAGACAGACAGACAGATAGTCTGACGAAAGTAAGGATAATAGGATTTTTTAATATTGTTATCATAAAACTTACAAAAAATGTATTATCGGAAAATCAAAAGTTTTCGCGATTATTAACCTCCCTCATCTAAAGTATGGGAAGTAAAAGGACCAAAAAATGTTAAATACCGTTTGACAATGAGAAAATCAAGGATTTTTGAAAACCGGTTCAGTAGCCACAAAGTTCTTAATTGCCAAAAAATTAAAAGTCTTGAAACTGTGCTTTTGGATATTTTCAAGATCTATCAGCATTATTGAGATAGCGGAAGAAATTTGAAACAGAGATAATGCAGGAAGATGGAGCTGTTCCCAAGATAAGCTCAAACTTATTTATGTTTCTCAACTCCAAAATTGTCTTGTATGTAATCAAGAAACTTTTTTTTTAAATTCGTAGAAGCATCCACTCGGCTTCTAGTCGCCATCCTTTGCAATTCTAAATAAACAATAAATATGATCGAGGATCCAAATATATATGTGCGTCTTTCAAAGTAGCTTCCAAGTACTTAATAATTAAGTAACAATGTTGACTGCCCGCCTGTGTTTGTTTGTAATAAAGCCGGTATTATTGAGCAAGTCAATATAAACAGTTTATAAATATTGCGTATTTATACCTTCAGAGCACGTCAGCTAAATCGAAGTGTTTATCCGATCTGAATGCTTCGCTAAAATAGAATTCATCTCCTTTTATAATTTTCATCTTAATTATTCTATAATGTTTCACGCAGTTGTCTTAGAAATGTAGACACTTGTTAATTTGAGGTAAAAAAGTAGGAAAGAATTTACTTGAATAAGTTCAAACGGAGTTTTCATTGTGGAACCGGAGGCTATACTGACAAAACCGGATTTTTCCCGGACCAGTTTTTTCCCCGTGTGGGGGCGGGTTAGAACATCTCCCATCGTATATCCTGCGTGTCGTAAAAGGCGACTAAAAGGAACCGAACTACTGTCGGTATTAGCAGTAACCTCTTCTCAACCAACAGCTTCGGGTGGACGAGTTGAGAAGAGTCAGGACACCTTCTTGTCCTTGGGGTGAGAAATTGCCCCTAAAGGCGGATGAACCGGTAGATACCATCTGGTCAACGGCATGAGGATGCAGAAAGCAAATGGGAAACTACTGCATTAAAGATCTTAAAGATATCCCAAGAGAAATTCGTAAAATGAGTAAATGCATTTTACGAGTTCACAACATGTCTGTTAAGACATTGTGACTATGATGATGATGAGTTTGTTCATGCTCATTCCGTATCTGTATTTAGTTTTTCTCTGGCACCTGCAGTTTTGGCTATCTTTTGTATATGGACAGACGGACGGACAGACAGGCTCAGCATATAAGCTCTCTTGAGTACTCACTCACTTTTCTGTTTTTTAGCACTCGCTAAAAAACAGAAAAGAGTGGCTTTGCCACCCATCATATTATGAAACCATACTGGTAGGATTTGGAAATTTAGTGCCTTAGTTTGTAAATCCTGTATGTAAACTGATTCTGGAATGCTTAAGTAATAAATCTTGTTACCACAATCAGTGGCACCAACAGATGCGGATATCTAAGTGATTTATACACTAGGTGGAAGATTAGAGACACTCATCCACAGCATATATATGCATAAACTGACCTTAATACAGTTTGCGTACCTGATGTAGTAGATTTGTTAGGAAGGTGCTTGACAACGTTGCTTTTGCTCAGCTAGCATTCCTTTGTTGTCGTCAATTGTGATGACAAGGTATAATTATGGTCGTGTTCCCCAAAAGCCTAAAATACGTATTGGATGATGTAAAACGCATCCCTTTCGTGATCTTAGAACAAACTCAAATAAAGTTGGAAAATCTTATGCGCCATCTCTTTGTTTAGATTATTTGTTGAATACAAAGGTCCCTTCTTCAGTACCTACAACTTTGGTTTTAATTCTAAGCCACTTGTCACCTAAACTATTATTCAGTTCGGTTCAGTTTGCTAGGGAATGTTCTGCAAAATAAAAAGAGAGAGGGCCATAAGGCTTCATCGGTATCGTTGACTTAAAAATCAATTCAATGTTTGAGATGCTATAATACCAACTATATAATTCAGTATGAATCAGAGGTTAAATACTTGTAAACCCAGCGTCTTAGTTTTTATTCATTTGCGTTTTGCTGTATATAATAAGGTAATAAAAAATTCGGTGTGAATGAAATCATTTAAATCCTATGACTGAGTATATAATATCTGTTATGCAAAATACAGAATTCTAGTTGAAGTTTTCTCCTGTTATCGACAGATCCAATTTTGCATGTAAGGAGGTGGACAAAAGTTTGTTTATGTTTATTGTTTTTGTTTTTTATTGTTTGGAGAAAATTGTAGTCATCTCTTCATTGAACACAACTAGTAGTCCTTGTTCTGTGTTTCATTCTATGAGCCATCGCATTTACTAGTCAGTAAATAAAACCAGAGATACTGGAATTTAAAGGCTTTGATGGTGACCTATCTTATGAAAGGCGAGAAATCCATCTAAATGCATAAATAATTGCTTTCATTTCCGGAAACAGTACAATTTCGTTTTCTTATTTTGGGGGAATCTTGTAAAGAAATTGGTTTTTTAACAGTGATCCATAATTATAAATACGTTGTATACCCAAGTCAATTATATTATAATATGTTTTTGAATAATTAGGATTAGTTTAGTAAAACAGGTTTTTTTTAACAAAGTAATCTTACCAGAGCAATCACCTACATACTTCTTGTTGCCTACTTATGCAACATATTAGTTTTGCCTAAAAAGATCTTGTTTCTCTTTGCTTACATTACTACCAAATTAGTTCCAAATTTAAACGTAACTCTGGATCAAAGAACTACTTAATGTGCACACAACTCTAACATCTGTAGTTATTTTCTGTTGGCTGTAGCGTATAAATCTTCCCAAAACAAAGAGCGCGGGAGTACATTAACAATCAAACCGATTAATAGGTCTGAAGCTCGCTGTAGTGCAAGTCAAACAAACAAAGAAAAACACAGGCATTGTATATATATCAAGTTATACTCGTGAGACTCAAGTAAAAGTCAACTGTGAAGAGATATGGAACAGAGCTATGCGACGAATGCGTTTGAATTGATTGAAAAGCGTTATGACGTGTTAAAACATCAAAGCTAGTTGATGACGGTACATGCATTCTTTACCATGGGGGTATATTTCTTCCCATTTTTCGGTTTCGGTTTGTGTTGTTTTGCTGATGTTTTATTGATACCGAAAGTATTTATTATGGTGACCAGCTATTTTTGTAGATAGATAAGATCTGATTCACTTAGTCTAGAAATAATCACGTACAAATATAAATATATATTTTTTAGCAGCAAGACATTTACTAAAGTTTGCGCTACTACTGCAGCACTTTCAAAGTGCATGGAACAAAGTTACGTGGTGATTGTGCTTGGTATGTTCGAAATGCCTGATGATGAAAGTCATGGATGCCAAATTTGTTCTTTATTATGGAGTGTATACCTTTCTCAATTTTTTGAATATCAAAACCATTTATTATCGCCATCACTATTTTGTAGATGGTGACATCTGAATGAATTCATCTAGAAGGTACTAGCTCATACCTGAACACAATTTAGGGTAAACAAAGCTATATTTGTTAAAGTAGAGGAGGATTTACTCTAAAGTTTCGGCTAATACTGCAGGTTTTTGAAAGCACATGGAACTGCAGTGATTAAACTACTTGATCTGTTAAAACATTAAATCAATTGATTTTTTCATTTCGGCTTGTATTATTTTGATCATATTTTATGAATACTGTGAATTTTTGTTATATCCACCACTGATTTTTAGAGATACGAAATATGAATATATTACACTAGAAATAAATTTGAAATGTATTTTTCAAACATAGCGTCATATAAATTTTAACAATTTAGTATAAGCTGAGTATTAGTTTGGATGACAGAAGATGGTTTTTTTCTGAAACCTTTTCTGCGCCACTATATCTAGCAAAAAGTTCATTTCACAGGCATTGTGAGAAATTACATTCTTTACGTCAAAACTTACACAACTGGCGGCAGAAAATACACATATCAGTTTCTGCAAGTACTAGTAAATAAGTTTGTATAACACAAAACTGATTTTAGTTCAAAATGACATCATAGTCACAATGTCTTAACAGGCATGTTGTGAGCTCGTAAAATGCGTCGTTGCTAGAGTACTGGCGACACGAATATTATCAATAGTTTTAGAAATGATTTTAGCTGACCATCGTGCAGTTCGTGTCAGTTCCGTGGCACTCTTGATACTTACATCCAGCGACTGTTTTGTTGTTTCTACCCAGCGCAGCGTGTGGGGGAACAACCACGGTACCGCCCACTTGGGGCATGACCCTGAACTACAAGTTTCTCCATTTGGATTACCGAGCTCATCCAGTATGGAAACGTTAATTCGATGGGCGGTATAAGGAACTCTCAGCATTCTCCTCCACACTCGCATTTCAAAAGCATTATGCGAGCTCGATCTGCCTTTTTAACAGTCCAAGATTCCGCGGCATACAAAGACATGGAGAAGACAAGAGACTGAGCTAGCGACATTTTGGTATCTTCGGTCTGATGTTATGGTCACGCCATATTTCAGAAAACCTAGGTACACAAAACTTTGAACTACTTGACAACGGCCTATTGACTTTATTCCTCGATGATTATCGTGCTCTCTATATCCACGATCATAACCTTTCTCTTGTTGTAGTTAATACCAAGACCATATTGCTGCTATTGCTTCCTGAGAAGCAGCAATAAGAGTTGTAATGTCAGCAAATCTTAAGTTGGACGGTTTGCTTCAGCCAATAGTTATACCGTCAATCCAGTTGTCCAATACCTGTCAGAGTAAATGTTAAATAACATCGAAGATAATACACCTCCCTGACGAACTCCTTTTCTGGTTACAGTTTGACCAGACCAGTTACCATCAATTCGTACACAAGCCGAGTTAGACTCACAGAGTTGCTGTACGAGAAATACTAGAAACTCTTGGATGATTTTTGTCTTCCCAAAAGTCATCATTATTAAGCTTTGGGCTATATACAAAATCTTAAGAGGGAAACCTACATTCCGATTACGCTAAGCTTGTATCTCTCAAATATTATTGACCTCTTAATGTAAACGTTAAGGACGAGTAACCTGAATGTTTGTTCGATTTTACCTCGCATGGCGTGATATTTAATTCCACCTAGTCCAGCGCTTAACAAATAGATATGAAAAATGAGTCAGTCCATTAAAAGTTGTAAGCCAGCAAGGAAGTAATAATCTTCCATCTCGGCCTCAGCAGGTCTTTCGTCGCGCATTATGTGGTGCTGTATTGTGTCCTGACGTGACAAATCCCCCAGGAGTCTACTCACTAGGGCTTATATTCCTCCTTCTTGTCACATCCACACACATATACACTGGCCCGGATTATTTCTTTTTGTAGCTTATAGAGAGGATCTTTTTGTGACGTCAGTGGATGTATTAGGTGTCGCAACGGGAGTGTTAGTCCGGGTGATAATCGAATACACAGGAATGAGACCTGGTTTCCTTTATCCTAGACTGTTTTTGTTCTTTTAACGGCTTTTAGTTTATAGATAGCTACAGAGCGAAGAAAGCTTCCAAATCATCCCTGAAGGTGCTAATGAACCCTTCTATTGTTGTTAAGAAGCGCGCGCCGTAGCTTGCTTCCTTACGTGCCTTTTCAAATGACTCCGGAATATTCCAAATAGGCCTGCATCCTGTGCCACAGAAAGGATCTCGAACATGTGCAACCAACTAGTAATCAATAGATCTTCTATCATCAGCAAGGTGATAAAGAAATGACAATAATGATATATTGTTTATTTAGTAGTTAATAGTAGTTTGAATACACATAATGTCAAAAATGCATTCTAGTTAAAAAAACTTTACACATCAAAAATAATGTCTATCATAATTTGACTGTTAAATTATAACAAAAATGCTTGCAGGGTGTAAAATGTCTTATCTAATAAGTATGCTTTCAAAGTTCTTTTGTAGTTACTTATGTTCAAAATTTCCCTTATGCAAACTGAAAAAAAAATATGCCAAATGATGATGTTCTCTCGAGTAAGCATGCTATTGTAATATTTGCCATTTTTCCTGAAGTTACTTATATATTCATTTTAGTATCAACAGCTATGTAAAAATACATAAACATGGCAGAGATAGTACCTCTGAGTTCATTCGCTATGCGAGAGAAAGATGAGATTTGACATTCTATGAAATTTACTTGGGACTTTGGAAAAGTTGCAAGTATAATAATAATCTTGCAATTATTTATAGATTCTTTTTATATAAACTAGATATTTATAAGTTTTCTATTGTAAAATATTGGATACCTAAATCAGTTATTATTTTCACTCCATTGTAATTACATGATCAATTTGTCAATAGCGCGTTTTTCAGCATTGGTGTCTTGGTTCTCAGATATATTTTCGGAAACAGCTTTAACTACAATGACTGAAATAATTAACAACCAGTTCAAATGACCCTCAACTCTTTTTTATGCAGTAATGTAAATTTTATATAAATATTTTTAAACATTATTTATATTTGTATCTTGTCTTAAAATATGTTTATTCTATCTTAAAATACAAAAGAAACGCTAATCGGCCCTAAGAACACTTGATAAAATTATGATTTTTAATCGTAAAAAACTTCCTGAAATGTTCGATAAGTTTTTAATTTTTGGGCGTGATAAAATTTATCAAAACTGAGAAAAATTGATTTAATGTAGCAATGACTTTCGTGAACGAAATTCCTTAAGTTCCCTCTGCAAGATGATCGGGTTAGCTTATTCAGAACTCCACGTATTATTTTTTTCTGACAAATAAAAACTTTTATTTAAGATTAAAGTGTGCAAATTATTACTGATTGCACATATTCATTAAGCATAAGTATTAGTGCTTCAATCGATCGACATTAGGATAAAACTCAGCCAAACAATTTTCCACGCTTCTACGCACTTGTCACGTTGTATAAATTAAGACCTTATTATCCTGCCCATACTCGAGGCAGACCAAGGTAACAATATTAGAATTAGCGGTGTCACCGTTTTACCGCGCTACCTTCAGCCGCTTGCACGGCGGTCGGTTGATGACCTTCAATATTTAACTGGTTTTCCATATTTCTGTTACTCACCCTAACGGGACAGCCCCGTCTATTGTTTTTTGATTTATTCTGTCTGTCCATCGTACCTCTTCGTTCCTTTTGAACCAGTGTTCCGCATGTTATTTAAGGGTGTTTTGTATCGCGAACGACATCCTGCATGCAGCGAGATGCACTGAATGGAAGACCTGAATTTGGCCGAGTGCCCGCAGGCGTATATTTAGGAACTGTAGGCGGTTTGGCAACGGCGCTATAGGAAAAAGAGGAGCATATCTGGACACGCACTCGCAACTAACAGATGGCGATTCTTCTGTCCGCTGCTGCTGGAATACCGGACGTGCTATCCTCATGTTTACGAATTCCATGGGAGTCGAACGCACAACTTGAGTGTTGCGGATGCCATTTCGGTACATACGACGAGCAATTAGCGGATGAGTATGTCATTCGGACTTAACGGAAGAAATACTGACGTATATTCCACTGATACTTTACGCCGGGCGAAAGAGTTCGCAGTAATTAATTGCATCGGTTGAATGAATCACATTAATCACGGTTGTTCGTCCCATTCCCGAATCCTGGAGGAAATAGTGCACTTAACCCCCCTTCCGCTTCAAGACAAAGTATACTTATGTTATTTTTTAACAAGAACTGTGAGAGATCGCAAAAATTTTGAAGAATAAAACAGACAACGGGAGATCATCTGGTTCACAGACGGATTAAAGGCCGAGCATGCGATAGTAGAGGGAATCTTTGGAAGAGGAAAAAACTCTAGACACTCTGAGAATTATGCGTCTGTATTTCAGTATGAAAACAAAAGAATGGTAATACTCACTAACACTCAGACCACTCTAGGAAGCCCCAAAGTGAATTCTGCACTAGTCTGTGGATTCCAACCAACCAAGAGCTGGGTAGGCTGGCACAGCAACATTGGAGAGCGTACCACAACACTCAAATATATCTGGTAATGAAGAGGCAGAAGAGCTTGCAAGAAAGGGATCATGTACCTTGACGCAGAACCTGCTTTGGTGGTGCTGAAAAGCATAATTAGACACCAGTCAGGAAATGTATAAAACTGCAGTACAAGGACTATTTGAACTCCATGCCTGGTTGGGAAAGCATTCATCAATGCCCCATGCCAGAAAATAACTGAAGGCTGCTGTCTTTGAACAGAAATCAGCTTCTAGTCACGGGGAATTGTATGACCGAAATGAACATCAAAGGTGAAAGGCCATATACCTTGGAGACCTCGACGTCAGACTACGTGTTCTGTGGTTGCGAAGCGTTCTTAGGGAGACGTATTCTGTAGAACCAATAGACTTAATTTAACTCAGTAGGAAAAATGAAATGCAATAAACATGAAGAGTACCGACGTTGAATACTTAGTAATATCGGATGTGAGTGTAAAAAACTTGGAAATAGAGATAACGTTGAATGATGAAATTTATTCAAATTTAAATTTATTTAGGTATTCATCTGGGCTTCACGATAACAAAAGGTGCAACAATTGAGGAAGAAATAAAAAATGGACTAGGGTAAACAAAATCCTGCATAAGACAACTCCATAGTGTAATAAAATAAAAAAGTCAGCGGAAAAACCAAAAAGATGTTCTATCAAACAATAATAAGTATCATGTTATACGCAGCAGATATGTGGATAATTAATAAAAAAAACCAAAGGAGCATTCTGGCAACCGAAATGGAATACTGGAGAAGATGCTGTGGCCTCATCAGAAAAGACGGAATAACAAATAAAGAGATAAGGATGAGAATGTAGGTGGAAGAAGACGCTCTACAATATGTAGAGGAAAGATGACTCATATGGTTCGGCCACATACGTAGAGCAGAAAACACTTCGATAAACAGGCTGCAGAATGGGGCCCCAGGGCAACAAGAAGAAGAGGAAACCTAGATAATCGTGAACAACGAAGTCGAGAAGCCATGGCAACAAAAGGGCTGGAAAACGGAGACTGGGAAGACCGCGAAAAATGGAAGAACTGATGCAGGGATCTAGACTGCTGTAATGGGTCCTTTAGATGGTAGGAGTTATAATACAATAGGTATTAACCTCGCAGTATTAACGAGGACCATTCTGTCGGACGGGTCATAGGAAAAATATACTTTCGGAGTACGAATCAATGTAATTCCAACAAAGTAGTTAGATGAAATGTGACATCCCTCCGTGCCTCTGGAAAAAAAACTAGTGTACCTTGATATATCTTACTTCGTGCCTCAATAGCCCATTAACAAGAAACCACATATGCTGGAAAATTAACGGTTTACTAGCGGCATCAATGGCCTTTATCAGAGTACAGAATATCTGGCAAAAAATATAATTTGCGGTTAGCTAGAGTATTTGATAACTTTACCACAAAACAGCTTTTTTGTTTTTTTGTGAACTAACTTCTTAATTCGATAATTCTGCCAGTTCAAAGAGCACTGGCATTAGTAATGAATCAGTTGTTTTCCGAATCAAATGCGCTATTGTCTCGTCTTAGGGTTGCAGTCATGTGAGTCAAATTATCCACTCATAAGCATCGTTCTTTTGTTTTTTTTTTTATGGTCGGCCTCTCGCAAAGGCTGAAACCCTATGGCGCTGTAGAAGCGCTGCGAGAGGATAAGTATCGGTTCACATTAGATTTGAAACGCTGCAGGTTGTAGCCGTCGGGAAACAAATTCCCCGGCAACTGATTCCACAGCGTCGAAGTTCTCCAGAAGAAGGAATGCTGGAGGAGACTGGTTCGGGGAGTAAGGACCTCGACCTGGTAAGGATGAGCTCGCAGAGCTTCTCTAGTGTTCCTGGTTCGGACGGCGTGTGGTGTTGTTATCTGAGAGACCTCACTCGAACATCTTCCGTGATAGAATCTGTAAAACAGGGATAGGTCAGCCACCCTCCTTCGATGAGGTTAGGCGTATCGATTAGTCTAATCGCTCTTTTCTGGATAGCGTCCAGAAGCTTTAGAGAGTGCTTCGGAGCGCATCCCCACACATGGGAGCAATACTCCAGCGATGGTCGGATCTGTGCCTTGTAGAGCAGCAGCAGTTGCTCTGGTGTATACAACTTCCTACAGCGGAACAAAACTCCAAGCTTCTGGGATGCCGATTTAGCAATACTGACGACGTGGTCGTGCCAGGACATGTTATTGTTGATTCCCAAAAGCTTGACGGAAGGTGATTCGACTATGGGGTGACCCTCCATTTCCACGGTTGGTAAACCATCGTGGGACTTCTTTGTAAGTGTTGTTGCCTGAGTTTTTTGTACGTTGAACTAAACTTTGTTTGCTAATCCCCACTCGACAATTGTTTTGATGTCTGCGTTGATCTGTGAGGTGTGCTGCTGTCGCCGACGTACCGTCTCCTGGGATGATAGTGGCTTGCCTGGTTCCATGCACGACACTAATGTACTTTCATCTGCGAAGCTGTAGATTGGATTGGATGTTATTTCCAGCAGCTCGTTGATGTACAGCAGAAATAGTGTAGGGGATAGGACAGATCCCTGAGGAACACCGGCGTTTATTGAAAATACGTCTGATGAACAGCCCTCGGCTACAACAAACAGAGATCGGTCCTTCAAAAAGCTATTCAGCCACTGGCGCAGGCCAGGAGGTAGTCCATAAGCAGCAAGCTTGACCAGTAGTCCGTCATGCCGCACTCTGTCGAAAGCTTTCGATATGTCAAGTGCAACAACATGGGATTCGCCATGATTGTCTATTGCTCTGTTCCACAAGTGAGCGACGTAGGCAAGGAGGTCACATGTAGACCTGTGCTTACGGAAGCCATACTGGCGATCATTTACGATGTTATTGTTGTCCAGCTATTTCAGGATCTGTGTGTTAATGACAGTCTCCATAACCTTAGACATGATGCTGAGAAGAGCCACAGGTCTATAATTGGTGGGATCAGTTTTTTTGCCTTTCTTAGGGATGGGTTGTATGCAGCCGATCTCCCACGAAACGGGAAACACGCCTTGTTGATACGAAAGTTTGAGGATTGCAAAGAATAGGTGCAAGCTCAGCGGCACAGCGTTTAAGGACAATGGCTGGAATTTGGTCAGGACCAGTAGCTTTATTGGTGTTCAGTTTTTGGAGACCGATGTATTGCATGGGTCTTATTTTTGATTTACCATCAACGGTCTGTTTAATTTTTTATCAGATATTTTGAACTTTGATAATGCTCACAGAGGTGGCCGAAACACTGGTAAAACGTTTATATTTCATCGTTGGTGTCATTTTATCGATGGGCCAATAGCGCGACGGAGAAGAGATTCCTTGATCGGGTGTCTGCTTTGTCTTGAACAGTTTTGTATCATAGATCACTAATAGGTCAAGAATAAGAAATGATGTACTATAGTTCTATACATGCTCTTTATCAGTTGAGTGATCAAAAATACATAGTACAACAATTGTCGTATTATGTCTAATAAATCTTTCAGAGTTTTGAGGAAGTGCTTTATTCACTTATATTGCAAGCTCTAATGTTCTTAACAATATTGCTGAAAGTACCTACCAGCAACGATTTCTAAAGTATAAGAGGTTGCTTGTTATTGAATGTTGAAAATCGTTGGGTACAGTCTTTGTAGTTGAACTCAATCCATCAAGTAACGAGACGAATACATAGTATGAAGATCGTCGTGTATGTTGCAACACTCGACTTCAAATTCAGCTGTAGGTCAGAGTGTCCTTTCTCGTAACGCTTCCTCTGCATATATTAGTTTCAGTGTATATCTGAAACTCTCGACAACTTTGTTGCAAATACCTACGTATTGTTAGTTCGCTATTTCTAAGGTATCATAAATCAGATGTTTACTGCTCATAGCTCTAAGCTCCAAATTATTGTGTGCTTGCGTCAAATGCACTTAACGATCCGTCGATGGGTCCAGAGCTGACACAGTAACTGCTTTTGTCTTTCCTATGATGCGTGAAAACACATCAAGCCAGATTTTATTGTTGGCCCAGACCGAAAGCCATAGACGTCCACAATAAGAGGGTTACAGACTTCAGAACTAGGCATCCAGTAAAAATCGGACAGACTAGCAACGGCTAGTATGACGTCGTGATATATCATGCGATATACTAGTAAAAAAAAAATAGAGCGAAAAAGGTTGACTTGGTATCACCCATGCATTAACTGCCAAGTTAATAATAGTTGTGAATTTAAAAAAAAAATAAATGATGCAGTTTTATTTTTATTGTACCTAATAGCATCTGAAGTGAATCGAGGCTTATATCAGAAAATATATTCTTTTTACACATTACTGTAACCTCGAAGCAAATTATTCATATGGTTTCGGCTGATATACATAGATACCATGGAAGGTCAAGAAATGGATTGAAATATAAAATTGAGTAGAGTAGAGTAAAGTAGAGTATTTATTTATACAGTGCACATTATAGCAAGTCAGTTAGAAAAAAAGACAATAAAACATTAAAAGAAGGTTCATACATACGTATGACTTACATTAAACAGATAACAACAACAAAATAGAAAGACAAAATAAAAAGCAGAATAGCACAGAATAGCGCAAGTGCGTATGTTATATGTAACTGCTGTCAAGGTATTCTTGTGTTGAATAAAAACATTGTGTTAATAGAAAACTTTTTATAGAGATTTTGAATTTATTTTTAGTTTCTTTAATGATTCTGGTAATTTATTATATAAATTGTAATTCAATGAATTTATGCTAGATTTTTTTTAGTTTATGGAGAGGAATGGTAATCATATCGGATCTGAGATTATGAAAGTGGTTTTTGCTAGTTGAAGACAGTTCATTTTTTTATGATGTATTTCTAAGAGTGTACAATAAATATATAAGCAAGGTAGAGGCTTTATTTTGTGATCTTGAAACAGGGGTTTACAACGAGCTTGAATAAGCATGATACGAAATGAATGACACTTATTGAATCATTAGCTGCCTAGTATACAGCTTTTGCTTCCTTCTTAGAAGAGTTGAGGATGAGTTATTAAGAAACACGATATTCGTTGGTGAATCCGAAAAAAAGAACAGTATCTCGGAACCCTTATGTTGTCTATCTTATGAGATAATAATGATAAATAAAACCAGATCTCACTCAATTTGGGTTATGAATTTAAAGCCCTAATCCTTAGCTGTGGTTTTCTAGTGCCGGTAGCTTAGTAATCTGAAAGAGAGGAGCGGTTCAAGGACAAGATCTTCTTCTCTTTTTTAACTGAAGTGATGCGTAATAAGGGGCACCAAATCATTGATGAGCTTATTAGCCGTCCAAATGAGGCAGTTCGTACTCAAGGTAACCGATCAGAATAGGTGCATTAGCACAGAATTAAAAACTATTTTTAATTAAATAATTAAATTAATTAAAAAATATTTTTAACTCTTTAACTTTAGCAGCTTCGCATTTAATGTGCGCTCTATGATCGGGTTGCTTCCTACGCTCAAACATAGTGCATTTCCAAAGAACATAATTATGTTCTTGACATTGAGCAAAAATCACAATAAACAGACAGCCTAACAACTCGCCAAATTTAATTTTTCAATACCGATGAATTTATCGACAGCTCTGTTAGCATCCAGAGAAGATTCAAACTGCCCGTCTTTCAAAAAGTACTCTCTCTCTCTCTCTCTCTCTCTCTCTTACAGCCCTGAATCTTAGAAAGTCAGTACAATACAGCTTAGATAATATTGAATTTGAAACTTGGAATTCACTTCTGAGGGGAAGGCAGCAGCGATTTGGACAATGATGTATTTACTTTTTTGGCCATAGGTTCTTTGTCCTTTCCTTGTTCTTCGAGTCGATTAAGGGTCTAGGGTATAGCGCGCGAAATTGAGAATCCAAGAAAAGACGTATTCCCGTGTTAGCGAGGAGGCGTGGCTGCCTGCTCCCTTTCTCCAGTGTGTCTGTCTAAGGTGAGGGGAGATAAGTCCAAAAATCCAAAGGTAAGTTCAAAAGGTCCAAAGGTCATCATAAAAGTGAATTTCGCACTTTCAAGCTCCTGACGTTACCTTTAGAGCTACAGTAATGATTCAAAAATCAAATTGCAGAAGAAAGCCTGCGCTTTGTCACCTATTTGGCCTTTTTTGATATCGTGTTCGGTTGTTAAATTACAGACATTTGAAGAATGCATGATTTTGCATTGCGAGTTTTTTGGCGTACTAAAAAACTTTTTTGAGAAAATCGCAAATAGTTGTCATTCATTAAGGTCTTAACATCACCTTCTGAAATATTGTGTATGAAGTTCGAAAAACAGGTGAGTTCTGTTCGAAATAGGAATACGTGTTTTAACATGACAAATACATATGTATAACTGTGTATACGCAGGCCCCTTAAAGTGGTCGTCTTTGTCCCAAATAGCAACATTGTTGCCCTCCTTCGGACAAATGCTATGATTATCTGTATTTTACTGTGTACGTTTCAAGTACTCCGAAACGGGCACCTGATACAATATGAATATTTGTGACTTCATTAGCTCTGTAACTCTAACGAATGCCTAGCCCATGTTTATAAAACAAGTGCCCCATATGAACGCCCCAGAGCGAGCTGTCGTGCCAAAGACAATGTTTTCATGAAACTGACTATATTGTTTCGCAAAACGAATGCGGCACAGCAGTGAGCATTTATGCATCTGGAGAACACATGTTGGCCATTAGGATCGGCCTACTAGATTTAAAACAGATCTCGGGCACAATGCCGTATTGTTTCGTCGCCATGCCGCCTTTGCACTGCATCATCGGGCAGGAAGCAGGAAATGTTGTTTTTGGAACGACAAAAAACAGAGTGGAACGTTTTGGTTGCTTTGCGTGAGCACTCAATAATTGAGTTTTGTTGTTAATTGATTTTTTCTTCTTTAGCGGTATCATAGGCGTTGTTCCAACTGTCTCTTCTTCGGAGCTCCAGAGAATTAAACCACTTTTACGTTTTTCACCGTTCTACTCCATGACTTGCTCTAAAATCGCTTAGCCCTAAGGCAAACTTACACGGTTCAATTTGGATGATCAATTTGGATCATTTTAGATGAATCATCGAAAGTGATTTTGATCAGGGTCACACGAATCACCCAAATAAAATTCCACACTGTTGTCCTTTCATTAAGTTCCAAAATTAACGGAGTATGATCATCGCTTGACTTGAAAATCATTTAAAAAAATTAAATAACCCTCTATTTCTATTGGCACAAATAAAAGTAAACACGTTCTTGTTTTTCAGTTTCACTAGTCACTGCGTCAATGCTTCTTAGAATTTTATGTCTACAAAATTCACTTTTGTTGATTCATCTGTGATGAATTCTGAAAAGTGAACAAAAGAAGAGCATGGTTCAACTTCAGTCAATCGTCATGCCGGATGATCATTTCCAATGAATACTAGACGATACATTTCTATTTCACTTAGGATGATTTGTCCAAAGTGAAATAGAAATCCTAACTGAACCGTGTAAATGCGCCTTTAGCTATTCTCACCACTTTATTTATAAATTACCTCTAACATGGTTGTGGGTCTAAATGATGACAGATTTAAATCCCGGTATGAGAAAAAACTTTCCGAATATCTTCTTACTTTTTGTATATTTTTAGTAGGTTTTCTTTCACTTTCTGACTGACTTCTAACAATATATTCATTTATTAGAAAGTAAGTGGTTTTTAGAGGGTACAATTAAAAGTACCCTATGAAATTCAAAGTACCCCATAGAACAATTTCTGATTCAAGCTGTTAGGAGTTAACATTACAGAAAATCTGATCTGGCACGAACACGTTGCGTCAATTGCAACAGCTGCTGGTAAAAAGCTTGGGTACCTATTTAGAGCCAGAAAGTACTTTCCACCATGTAGCCTCCTCACGCAAATATGAAGCCCAGATCAGACCTGGCCTGGAGTATTGCTCTCATGTCTGGGGAGCTGCTGCCCGTACTGCCCTATCTATTCTAGATGCCGTCCAGAGAAGGGCAATTCGACTAATTGGCGACCCGGCCTTAACGTGCCACCTCCAGCCACTTTCTCACCGGCGTGTTGTTGGTAATCTCTCACTCTTCTACCGATATTCAAACGGAATCTGATCCTCTGAGCTATCCTCTATCGATCCGCCGCCCACCGCTCCTATCGGATGCACCCGCGCGACCGCGGCATCTCATCCTAAGACGGTGGTTCTTCATACATCAAGAACCGAGCGATACAACCGTAAATTTATTTCCAGGGTATCCAAGGCTTGGAATGGACTGCCAGGAGATGTATCTATTAGGCCTGCGGGTATTGGCCCGTTCAAAACCCGCGTTAACAAACTTCCCCTAAAATAATCCTTTCACAGCAGTCGCGGTACTCTGGTATTTAGGCTCTGCCTACGCGGTCTGCTCAGGTATAAAAGAAAGAAAAAAAATCTTTCTCACACTGTCACTTTTGGTTAAGAGACACATTTTCCTTTACCTCTATATTAAATATAATTTTTTGCATCAGATTGTTTGAGACGAGTTCTTTTTAGAACAAATAGCAAATCAGAAATGGTCCTCCTCCTATTTAACGTTTGGATAATAAAATTGAAACTAACTCAATGTTGCACCTCCACTATCATGCCGTTGTACAAATACTTACAACTTACAACCATGTCAGCATATCAAAAGCTTAGGAAACAAAGTGTTCTTTAGAAAATCTAGGGGTATATCTTGGTTAGCGTGTTTCATAACAAAAGATTCCAATATTAATACTTAATATTTTTATGTTCGTCATACAAAATAATACTCCACTTCAATCTCTTATTTCGTAAACTTTGACATGTCAACTACATTCATAATTTCAGTATCTAGAAGACAATCATTGTGAACTTATTTCTGAAGAGACGACATACGTATACATAGACATATCGCAGAACCACTAAATTACAACACTTCAGCTACATTCTGGATTACAGTGTAATCACCATTTTGGCAAATCTTTAGAATCACGATTTTCTAATTCATGCTAGGCGGAATACAACATAGTCATGGAATCGAACAGTTGTACTTTTAAGTATTGGATCTAATGAAACTTCCAGTCAGGCAATCATCTGCAGCGCCACTGAAATAATAATGTAAGTCTAATATCATCTTAAAAAACGCTATTAACCGTACCAAGTTACATCATAGTCAGAGGATGAGGTCTAAAAACTAAATCCGGTTAGGAAATACGTTTGGTTAACTTTTTCCGTAAAATGCGACAAGGAACTTGCTCTAAAAAGTAAAAAGCCTTCTCTTTCGATATAATATTGTTTACTGTATATGAGTCGTCTAATTTCAAATCCAGTTACATCACAAATACCTTTTTTGTGGCAAAATCAGAAAAACTGTTATCTCCTAAGCCACTTAAGGTTTACTTTCAATTATTTTTGTTTATGTAAAGAACAGTTATCTCTCCCTATAAGCACAGTATCAACACCCGGTGCTTAAAGGTTACTGAGTATTTAAAAAAAATAGTCTGGATGTAGCTATTTTTGAATCTGACTGATGGATGTAGCTGGTTTTCATTTGAAACTTAATGTATGTGGAAGGTACAGGAATTGTAGGCAATGGATTACTTTTCACAAGATGTTTATTATAATGGTTTATTTGACAAACAAACACTATCAAGTAAACACAAGTCAAACTTTTTTGAAGCTTACTAATATTTTGTGTGTCCTACACAGACTTCTTCATAATTTTCGCAACAGTCTCTTTCCTGTTCTTCATTTTCTTGAGGTTGAACTTCTTGATGATATTCAAGAACGTTCTTGTAAAACTTCAGGTTATCTAATTGCTCTCAGCCGGCACCAAAATGTTTCGTTAGCAATTTGACGACGTCTTGCACTTTAAGAGGGGCGACTTTTACGCCTCGTGATGGAATTCGATCGGGATGAGGCATCTTCAATACATTTTGTCCTCGTACAGTAATACTTTGGTATGTACTCCCAAATCACTGCGATAGTGAGGCTCTCCCCTAATAAGCACATTATTGCCATTGGAACTCATTTTAAACATGAATCTTTTAGTCATGTTGAACTGAAAATGCCAGTTTCGAGGGGCCTTCAGTATCTCGGAGCATCTCCTTTTCCAGTCAAACAATTCTCCAGCTAGAGAGCGAACAGAGCCAAATTTAGAAAAAATGTCTGTGTACTCTTCAGGCTGAATGATTATATCTAATATCTTTCTCAATACGTGCAAATACGCGATCTGGAGGCAAAAAAGAATGTCCGACAACCGGAAAGATGAACTCGATGCTGTTTATACTAACTGGTGCGTTATTGCATAACCAGTAGCTTATAATCTCCATCATGGTTGTATTTTTATTTTGCCCTCCATACCCATCTGAAACCAAGCGAATGACGTTCACATTATTGGGGATGGTGTCGAACAGGGTGGCCAGATTGGGCGATTTATCGCAAATTGGGCTACTTTTGAATGTAAAATGCGACTAGAATTTTACAAATATCGCAAGTCGCAAATTGGGCGATTTCGGATTTTGCAAATTGCGCTTCCAATGCAATTGTGGAAAGGTTGTTTTTATTAATTAATATTGTTTAAATGCAAAATACGGAACAAAATATGATGCTAAAAATGCTTAATTCAGTTGTACTCTCACATCGCAACAAATGAGATATGCTAAGATATCTAATGATAGCCACATTAGACAGCAACGGATAGTCCATAGTTCATTTCAAAACATTTTAAACTTGACAGCTGGTCCACGACATTTGGATCTCGATACGATCCCAAAAATTCGCGAATCGGCCTTGAACAGAAAACGTTTTGAAAATGCATCCAATTGACGTTTCTACGATATATTTGAAAACTCAAAACGTTTCGAAAGCCCGTGGAAACGTAATAATAATAAAAATCAATGCACATCAACACGGACAAGGACGATGATGATGTCCTAATGTTTTGTGAACAGTTTGTATGAAATATCGATATTTGGAATAGAATGGTAACTTTGAGTTTTCATCCTACAAATAATTTACAATTTACGAATAAGAAGTCCCGAATTTATTGTCCGTTTAGTCAAGTAAGGAAGTCTGCAAGTCCAAAAAACCTCTGATGCTCTCTAGACGGAATAACTGAACTGTATACTACAAACAATTATATTAAATTATTAAATCACAATAAAATTCTTTTATTTTGAATACAGGTCTGATCAAAAAGTATTGATTTAGGCGACAATTTCACAGAAAAGTCCGTAAATTTTATATTTGCGACAAATCGCAATAGCGGTTGCGATTTGGGCGATAAATTACCCTTTAGAGTGCGACACGGCTCTGAAAAATATGGCAACCCTGGTGTCGAACCTTTTTTCTGTTGTGTTTCATCAAACTTGTAGATCCTGTAAAAATGATGGCGCTTTCACCATTTTTTAAAATCTTGGTGAAGGTACAGCAATGCATTCCAGTCCCTATAACTAAAAGTGCTAACAGCCCGTATTTTTTGTTGCAGCCTCCAACCTCGACCTCCAACCAACTCCTCAACGTCCCAGGGGACTCCCACAAGCACCAACATCAACAGTTGGAGCTGCAAAGACGGCAACAGGAGCAGGCCGTTCTGCAGCAGCAGCAACAGAAGTTGCAAGAACTGCAAGGACAGATCAACGCGCAATATGCTGCCGGTGTCGGGCCCCAAGGGCTCATGTTTCTGCCCTTCCTTGAACAGCTCAGGCACGGATTGCAACAGCAGCCTTCATTACCTTCAGGGCACGGCGGAAAACCTAACTTGGGTAACCATGTAAGTTGAACATGGTTTTATGGATCTTTAGAATCAAAGGGTTGCAATTCCAATCATCAATCTAAACTAAGTAGAGGAGGGTACCCTATGTTTTTTTCGTATCTGCATTACCTACTGTTCAAATTCACAAATAAAATTACTGCGCCTGGAAAAATATAGGATAAATAAATATTTACTATGCATGGTTCTTTATTATTTGGGAAATACAGGGTGGGCCAATAGTGCGTGGACGGAAGATTGTGGGCTTACTGAGTGCTTAAGGGCTATAACCTAAAAATATTATCACTTAAATTTTGAAGTTTATACAGGGTGATTCATATGAAACTTGCATTTTTTAATGGAACCCCCTATATATTGCTTATTTGGATTCCTTGGTGATTCCTAGTGTGACTTTATGTATCGTACATGGAACTTCAAACGAACCGTTTAGGCGCAAATCACCATTTTTGGTATAAGTCGGTAAAGAAAACTTAGAAGGCCGTGACTTTGCGGTACGACTAAGCATGAAATGCGTCATCTTAGGTCAGACGGCTAAATTTGAATTCTTGTTGTACTTGGAGAAATCAGTAGATTAATTAAGGAAACTTCAATCGCAGATAACTTGTTTTTTTAAAATGAGAATGCCTATTTCGGTTTATAGAATCAAGTGTAAAATTTGATAACGATATAGCATTTGCATTTTCATGATCTTGCCTCGCTACTCTAGTTCCTTTGATTCTTTTATACTCTGTTAGTTGGTTTCTTCCATATTAACGGACTTTTGTTTATTTTTCATTGCCTGCTAGGTTGCTTGCACGCAGGAAAATTGAAAAACACCGATTTGACTGAAAATTTGAAATAAAAGAAAAACCGAAAAAGACTGATATTGAGAATCCTATATCCTATAAATCAAGTTATCTGCGATTGAGGTTTCCTTAATTAATCTACTTACCTGCGTATACGAAAAATGGTGATTTGCGCCTAAACGGTTCGTTTAAAGTTCCATATATGATACATCTCACTAGAATTGATCAAAGAATCCAAATATGCAATAATATATAGGGGGTTCCATTCAAATAATGTAAGTTTGATTAGAATGACCCTGTATAAACGATAACATTTAAGTGAAATGATTTTTATGTTATAGCCCTCAAGGTTCCCTACCATGATCAAGTGACAGGTTTCTAAAATATATTTTAGTAAACCCACAATCTTCCGTCCGCGCACTATTGGCCCACCCTGTATACGTCAATGCTTCCAGTTTCTGATTTCATTTCTCTCAGTATGAAGGTTTGTGAGTGGCACTTACCTATTTTATCAATGAGTTTTAAACGCTCGTTCATAAAAGCCTCAAGACTCAGCCCATATAATCTTCTTATCTTTCCCTTGTACCTCAGTTTTCTACGAGTTGTGACATAATGCCAACCCTATTCACGACTCTTTGACAGTTAACAGGCCAATAACTCAAACAATGTATACTGGAGAAGCTAGACTTTCCTTCCTTAATCCAAACATGATTAACATTGTTTTCTTTTAATCGAGATTCATTAGTTTTTTCTCAGATTCAAAAAACCCGCATACACACTGTAATTAGGTAATTTGTAATTTTTTTATATGGGTGTATTGCTTTGATAAAAGTTTTTAAAACAATCTCAACGATAATATTGTATTATTTAAATAGTTTATGTTTTTCATTTAAGATAGTTTTTTGTATTATATAGGAAACAAAATGAAGTACCAACTTTATTTACGCATCTGGTAATTTGAGAAAATGTATCGCAGTGTGAGAACTAAATATTTATGTATATAATGCGATTCTTATGCGAAAGACCTTAAAAGCAGAACAATAGCTACAACAAAAATTATTTCATTATGATTTATGTGATATTAAACGTGAGTAAATCAGATAGCGGGCACGTTATGTATAGTCATGCGCACAAACGATACAATTATTAAAATAATAACATTACGTAATTTCACGTAAAAACGTTACATGGAACATCATGATTAATTATGCATCAATTAAATCGTTTATTGACAACAGGGGCAAGTACAGTGGCGTAACCTGGCTAATCTGACTTAGTTTATTGTGTAATAGGTATAGTACTGGAATTCTGTCTAGTATTTGTTAGTAGTATATTATATATAATATTTTCAATTAAAGGTACAGCTCTCCTGAAAGCACAGGTATGAATAATGGAATAAAATCACGCAGAATGTTTAATTAATGATAATATCGCATTACGAAGAAAAAAACGGCTAAAATACTTAAAAAATAGTAAAGCTGTTATGGGCTGACTAACGTATTCATAATTATGGTATAAATAATCGTATTGCGGTAGTGGTGAGGACAACCACTCACGTTTCAATCAACTGTCATGCCTGTATAAGGAGCTCAATAAACTCTTTAGGAGCAGAGAGGAGAAGTAGCTTTTAGATAATTTTTTGAGCATTTGTATCTGGCCCAACCAGTTGTATTATGTTTGCAACAAATGAGCTTCATCATTTCATTAAGTACATTTTGCAGTTCTGACATACACAATCTACACAATCTACCAACTATAGCTAATATGGTGGTGTAAACCACAGCTAACATCCTACAGTGGCTTAAGACTCCTGGAAATTTTCCGCTATTTACTCTTCAGTTTTTTTCTTTCAGGGACTACGCCACTGTTTACAATGGCCCTGCCACGAGTCTCGATGACGATAACTTGAAATGTTCACTATTATAATGTCAAACTAACCGTAAGATTTATTTTGCAGTCATGGGAATAGCAGTTTTTATATCACAGATGATGTATTCTGCTAAAGTGATGCCGATCACAACATTTGAAACTTGCTACTTTGTATCTTGTTGTTTCACATAACACTATATATCAATAATATATCTGTGTAAAACCCTAAAACTATCGATTTTAGTAAAAGAAGTTTAAATACGTAATAACCACTGTTACTCGTAAAAATAATCAAAATTCAATCGGTATCAGTATTTCAAGTAAAACTGGATGAAATTTTGCTATATAAGTTATCCAATTATTTACTTTTGAAAAGTGCTTAATTTGAGTAAAAGTAAGGTAGAGATACCGCCAAAAATGGGGAGACTAGAACTTGGAATTTCAATTGGAAACTTCTAAACAGAATGTAACGCTATTTCGATAACTATATTGTTACTACTGTGATGGGTAATTATTTCATTGAATTTGTGGTTCTTGGATTTTTAGGTCGGCGTCGTTCACCACCATGAGTGGATGGCATCTTCAGAAGCTATTTCACTCCGGAGACTTCCAAAGTATTCGGAAGTGAGTGAGTATTGGGAAAGTGTCAAGCATTAACGCTTAACGATGCCAGCCTAAAAACTCCAGAACCGCAAATCCATTGGACGATGGCCGCGAAAGACTTACGCAGTACAGTTATCTCATTAATGTCAAAATGATCATAGAAAATCTCAAAGCAATGGCGGTCTCCGAGTTCTTTCATTTTCTATGATGTTTGGACAGGGACATTTTCATGCCTTCAAAGTTCAAAATTGTTTTAGGTGCAGCCTCAATAATGTTTTTAAACCGGTTAAGTATAATGTGTTCATATTGAATATTTTACACATTTTGAGAATTATTTTCACATGTCTTGTTGTAATAGTCCGTGATTACCTTTGAGTATATACAAAACAATTTCAGAGCCATTCAGAATATTAATTCAACGTATGTACTTTACAACATGGATAACCAAGTTACTCCACTTAAGTCACTTCTGTTTCACTTGTATTTTTGTGTGGTCTTAACATGCTATGATAATCATCATGTTGATCTCAATGTTTAGTTTGGTTTAGTTTAGTTTATTTATTTGTAACATATTTGCAAGGCAAATAAAACTGGCTATCGTCCGTGAAGAGTTGAAACACTACTTCATTTAATAGTACCAGATGTCCTCCTCTGTATCTCTCTTTCTTCCTCACCCTCTTAAGTTTTTCACCAAGAGCTAATTACACGTTATAAAATGACATTCATAGATAGGACCGCATTTTTGCATCATCCGGGAAGGAAGAGTATTAACTATGAAAAAAAGGTAAAACATTGGCTAAACATTGTTGGTCCAGATGACATCATAAGAGTGAACACCGCATAGTGGTATTAAATCGTCAATATCATTGGCTTCACCAAACAAATAAATGTAGAGTCCAATGCAAGAATCGGTTAAGTCCAATTTTTAGCGATATTGCGTTATCCACCTGTTCTTGCATAGTTTCAAATTCTGCATCGTTCAGTGCAAAAACGAGGTTTCTGTCTACTACACGCGATACAAGTTGTCGATTGGTGGTTGTGTAGTTCTTTATACTGTACAAAAATCGGCTAAGGATCGTATTCGTAGTCGATAAGGGTCCCTTAATATTTGAGGGTCCTTAAGTAAGGTTTTGTGTTTCTACAGCTACTTTCGTAAGGCTCCCTTGGGTACTATTCAAGTAACGAAATGTCAATATAACATTAAGTTGCAAACAAGGCGATTTTGTAGGTTAATTTTGGAGTATGGTGCTATCAGTTTCTGTCACATTCGGAAAAATATCCGGCACAAAACACAAGATACTGGCACAAAACAAAAAAAAAGATGACAGAAAACATCAAAATGCGTAGGCATAGGTATAACAAATTGCCTTATATTTGAAATATGACAACGTCGCCAAATGAATCCCGCCGTCTCGTAGATGTTGTCTAGGGAACAGATACACAAAGAAAGCCACACTTGAAGGTCCTTTAGTATCCTTTGGGTGTTACATAAGGGAATCTTAAGTATTATTCAAGATACGACTATGAATACGGCCCTAAGCCCTGGACTTGACTTGTTCTTGCATAGTATGAAACGAACCAAAACCTCTTTCATTTTTGGTGTGAAATTGAATTTGCTCCTGGTTGGCACTCAATGCAGCAGAAGAAGTATAACAATAGTAACAAATAACGTGCATATTTTTCGGCACCCATACCGACACTGACGAAGATTATTTGCCGGAAAATGCCAACTCCAACCTCAATTATGGCCCAACCAGGCTACAATGAAATTGATGAGAGAAAGATATAAGAAATCTTCACAAACAGTTTGTTAAAGAGACTATCTCTTATAATATTTCATGAAATAGAAGATACTTCTTCAAATCTTCATTTTAATTTGCTTCTTTAATATTGAAAGGTCAAAAAACTGTGCAAGAACAGGTTAAGTCCAAACGTTTTTGTTTTATTATACATAATTTAAAGCGTGAGACTAACCAATTTTCTAATATGAACTTTGTATAGCTGTGCCCACAGTAGGTCACAGTCAAAACCTTCTCTACTCCTTCAAAGTTCCTTCAGGCAATTTTTCTTCCCTCCTGAAAAATTTACTCTAATGGACAAAACCGGTTCTTGCAACAGGCCCTTTAAATATAAATAAGCATAGACTGGGACCAACCGATTTGTTTGCTATTTGTATCTGATATATGATCTTTTACTTCCCACACCGATAGGTGAGGGAAGTATTGTGATCGCGAAAATTGTCGATTTTGAGATAATACGTTTTTTGGGCGTTTTATGATGTCTACATATCGAAAATCCACGTCACTCATTTCCGTCGGTCTGTCTGTCTGTCTGTCTGTCTGTCTGTCGGTCTGCCTGTCTGTCTGTCTGTTCGCGTTTTTCTACCCTCGTAATCTCAGTAACCGCTGCATGGACTGCGATGAAATTTGTGTACCGACATGCTGTGGGGTCGTAGTAGGTAATGCTGCTATAATTTTGAAAATTGGTGCAGGGGCGGCGGAGTAATTAGCAAAAAACAAAAAAAATAAGTATTCCTGAAACTTCCTTTTTGGGCGTTTTAGGTCTTCCTGATCATTTTCTACTTTTTTTTGGTGGGGATGAAATTTGGGGTGGTTGGGGGTTGGGGGGTTGTAAAATTGAAAAATTTGTTGTATTCGTAATAGACTGTCCACTGACCTGTGAAGGAAAACATAGCGACATAAATAGCTTTTTTAGGTCCATCCGAACATTGCTTTGCCTCTTAGAGAAACCAAAGAAGAAAAATTTTTTCTGATGTAAACATACGAGTATTGCTTTAGATCGTTCTGTATTGTGTAACGTGGAAACTGTTGAATTGATTCCATTGAAATGTTGACACAGTATTACTACCGTGGCGAGGATGAAAATGCGTATGGTCTTTATAAACCGTGCCAGTGGCAGCGCAGAGCTAATAAAAAAACTAAAAATATAAAAATAGCTCAAACTTCGTTTTTAAGCGCTTTCGAGGATCCTGATAATTTTCTGCGTTTTTTTTTTGGTAGGGGTGAGATTGGGGTGGTTGGGGGGTGGGGGGTTGGAAAACTGAAAAATTTATTGTATTCATAATAGACTGTCCATTCCCTGTGAAAGAAAGACCTAGCGGCATAATACACATTTTAGGCCCTTCCTAACGTTTCCTTCCCTAACTAAGGGACTTAGAATTTTGTGATGTAGATACATACGAGTATCGCTTCAGATCGTTCTGTATCGAGTAACTTGGAAATGACTAAATTATTTTAATGAAGTTTCGACACAGTATTATTACCTTGGCGAGGATGGAAAATACGTATGGTTTTTAGGAATCGTGTCAGTGGTGGCGCTGGAATAACCAAAAAACTATAAATTCAAAAACAGATCAAACTTCGTTTCTAGGCGTTTTAGGGGTTCCGACTCATTTTCCTACTTTTTTTGGGTGGGGGTGAAATTGAGGTAGTTAGGGGTAGGGGGTTGTAAAACTGATAAATTTGTTGCTATGGGAAAATGATAAACTGGTATCAGCGTAATGTGTGGGAAGTACTGAGTCAATTAACTTGACTACATTTTTTGTTTGTGAATTACAGATGTTGCCGCCACACCACCCAGCGCAGGTGCCCAACTGGATGTCAGCGGCGGCCGCCGGTACCGCCTCCCTGCTTCCGCCGCATTCTGCCCCCTCCCCCGCTCCAGAGAAACAAACGCCGCCCCCTCAGCGACCTACCCCCTCTCCGACGCCCCCCCAACTCCCCTCAGATCCCGATGCACCCCTGAACCTCACCAAGCCCAAGTCGTCAAGTTCGGGCTCGGCGGGTTCCAGTCCACATTCGACCCCCCATTCGGAACAGCCTGTCATTGCGGCCACTGCCCCTAAGCTGCTGCCCTCCAACCTGATGATGTCCAGGGCATTCATGCCGTATGCTGGTCTTCCGCCACAGTTCCCACTAGGTGAGTATTATAGGTTTTATTTAGCCCAGTCCTCACTGGTTTTTGATTATTTGCAAGGGTGCTCACCTTAGTTGTATTATTTTAGTGTTATGTATTTTATATGACTCAATATCGTGAACAAGAATTCTCGAAGTATGTTGAATTTGCAAAAAAATAGTGGAGTAGTGTTAACTTATATCTAAGTTTCAAACACCAGAGCACAAAATGCATCCTTGACAAAATAAAACTTCATAAAAGCAACTCATGCAGATCAAAACTCAGCCAAGCCCTGTACATACACGTCCTGCAAACTGGGTCTCACATCACGGTCAGCGTCGCTACCGAAAAAAAGATTGCTTGCCCATAATACATGCATAGAATAGTAAAAACATGCTCTATAACTACAAGCCTGTGTCTGTTATCTGCAAAATTTCAAGGTTATAGAGATATGTAGCTTTTGAGGTACCTAGGCAAAAACATCAACAGTAATCTCCATGCTTCTAACTCATGCGACACGTGTAGGAGAATACATAAGCTTCATAGCTTCGATGGTCCCAAAAGCCAACGCAGTATATTGGTGGCATTGGACTGGTTACGTTAGCAAGTTCTCTTGGTCAAGTGCGTTACCCATAGTATGCCATTAGCTTACGCCAGTTATTGAGTTTTTCTGCAAGTCTGCTTGCCGTACTTTGTAATGTAACGTTCAATTCAATATACACCAACATGGCATATTTTGCTGCATGCATCTAGGAGTCATGACGCAGTCACTTTGGACTAGCCTTAGCAACATACCATCCAGCAAAGGTAGAAGAAATATTGATTAGGATTGGCTTGAGAACGAAATCGTAAGTGGATCTGCCATCCGTAGAGATGTAGGAGCAGCCAATACTGGATTCATCTTCAGTTAAGGTCCTGGGCGTTAACGTCTATAATGAGTTTTGCTTAATTAGGCTGACTTCCCAGGAGTTGGGGCTCTTCTGCAAAAATTCTTCGCCAAAACAATTTGTTTCACTCTACAGTTGATATCAAACTATCATTCAAAACTATGTGGAACGACATGGGGAGCTTCAGCAGACACACTGCGCATATCAGCCATTGCACTGGTCTTCTCTACAGCCGAATATTGTGCCCCTGTGTGGCTAAACAGCTGCCACACCAATCTGGTCGACGTCCAGCTGAACCACACTATGCGCCTGATAACTGGAGCAATCCGACCGACACCCACCTACTGGCTTCCTTTGTTGAGCAACATATACCTACCCGCAATTCGTAGGAGCGAGGTCCTGCTTAGGGAATACCACAAGCTACAAGAGAACCTGGACCTACCCATACAGGAAGACATACCAAGCCTACGACGAAATAGACTCCGCTCACGGAACCCCCCGGTGCGGCAAGCAGAACAGCTGGATGCCAGTAATATCGAGGTGAGAGACCTGTGGGATCAGAACTGCCAACGTATTGAAAATTTTGAGGAGCACGAGTGGTTCCGAGGGTATAACCATCACCACTGCTGGCACTGAACTCGACAGAGAGCTCTGGGTCAAATTGAACAGGTTCCGCATTGGACATGGCCGTTGCGCGGACTCACTTCACAAATGGGGTGCCACGGAGTCTCCGGCCTGTGACTGCGGGGCTCTGAACCAGACAATCAGGCACATTAGGGACGAATGCCCCCTGCGTTCCGGGGAAGTTGGAGCGACCTTATGAAAGCTGACGATGCAGCTCTTGATTGGATTAGGAACTTAGATATTGATATTTAGTTAGGTTCATGTGTAATGTTTTTCTGTGATTTTTGTTTTTTTCTTTGCGCTATCACTGTATACACTTATTGTTTGTTATGTACCTGTATCTATGTTATGTACACTGCATGTAAGACATACGAAAATAAATAAATAAATATCATTGGAATACTCACTCATTGCAGCACTGCTCCCTCAATTTTCATCTGCCAATTTCGAAATTAAAAAAACACAAATTGGCATTAATATTACAAAGGACCTTCGTACTCAGGAACGTTTAAAAAAAATTGGCTGAACTATAAATATAATAGGTAATTAATACCAAGAATTATCAGAACTTGAAACACCACTAAAGCTCTTCTTCGCCAGGTCAAATATTAGCAACCGTGGATTGATTTGCCGTTTAAACTCCAATTTATTGTTATTTGAATTCCTCAACGTTTCTGGCAGCGACACGGGATTTGACAGTATGATAAGCTATCTACAAACGAAAATATTTTTTTAGATTTTATTCTTTTCCTAAAGGTAAGAGTACTTACACTTAATCTACAAGAGACAGATTTGTTGACATTCTCTGAAACGCAATTGCTCTACAATAAATTTTGATGTAAATAATACTGCTCATTCTATATGCATGCATGCATTGTCTACAGCTTGACATGAGTTTTGCTCACCCACCCTTAGCCCCCAGTATCTATGAGTTTCCAATCAACCTGGTCACCGAAAGCCTAAATAGAATAAGAGACATTAACAATGATACCTTGACAGTCAATGGATAAAACTGAAACAACCCTTCTAGCACGCTAGATCAATACCGTAATGAAAAACCAGTAAAGTAAATTTTATCCTATAATGCGAGATCCGGTTGTTTAATTTTTAATGTTTCAAGGTTTAACATTTTTTGGCAATTGGGAATATATACAAAAATCAAAATATGTGAAAAACTAAACTTCAGTGTAACGTAGAGATTCAGTCTAATTCATTTTTATAAAAAATCGATTCTTTTTCGACACAGGTAAAGGAAGCAAGGAGTCAACGGCAGGCGGACAAGAAAAACAGCATCACTTCCCCCTACATGGATTGTACGGGCTCCCCACTCCACCCCATTTAGCGGCTGCGGGGCGACCGAAGGACGACAGTATCAAGGAAGAAGCAGATTTCATGGCTGCTTGTCACTGTAAGTATGAAACAGATTGGAATCATATGACTGCTTAATTTTCCGGAAAATAAATATTTTTTTTATTTTAGTGGTTCAGCTCGGCTCAGAATTTAAACAAGTAGAAATGAAATATGCCATGCTGATGAAATTTTATAAACTTTCTAATGTGACGGAGCTTTAATGCATCTCCAGGTTATCCCATAATACCCGCGCGCCCAATTTGCTTTAGGGAGAATGAAACCTAAGAACGGCTCTAAATTTGACCTTCACAGCAGTGATTTCTAGGTCAAATTCAAATAAGAACTCTTTTTCGAACATGGAACTCCAAAAAGACCTGGAATTTGAATTAGTGATCATTTCGAGTTTCGAGTCACAAACATCTTTGTATGTTACATTTTTAAGACTAAGCCCCCTAATTTGACTTCCCGTGACTATCGGACTTGTATGCAATGCCATTAGAATAAAATTTTACGCTTCATCATCTGCAACTAAAATAGGAGTTCTATTTCGAATTTAGAGCTTGATTTACCATAGTTTGATATTAATTATAATGATTATTGTTGGTTACTACTGCAGCAAGGAAAAATGAAAGATGATTATTGTAATAATAAAAAAGAGAATGCTTAAACTTCACTTTCGGGCGCTTAAGATTACATAACAATCCTAGGTGGGATAAAATTGAACTGCGAAGGGTGGGTATAGATAACTCAAAAAATGTGTTCATAAAGGAGTATATATTGCCCTAGTAGTTTACAGTTAGATTGAAACAAAAAAAATATCAGCAGCTGATCTGCATCTACAAAATCGAGGTAAAAATGTAGACGGTATATTATTTTATTTTGGATTAGAAAGAACTTTTCTAATGATTTTTTCTTCCCAAAATTTTCAGGTCAGTTTTTCCTTATTTGCCATACAGATACACAAAAAGCAGTTAACCTTGTATCCCCTGCTGGTATCCTCTATCAGAACTTATTTACCTATATGAAAAATGCTTCTCATTTTGAATTAAAAATAATGATTAATTAATTTTCTCACTCCGATACATGCAAACTCAGTTTCCTTAAAAAGACTTCGGATAAAAATACCAACGTCTAGTTTTGATTCATCCCCATCCAGCCTAAATTCTTATCGACAATGTGCAGCACTTGAGATGAAACCCAACAATAATATGAATTGTTTTGCTGGCATCGATTCAAGCTATAAATTACTCAGCTCCACTGTTCGCCACAATAAAAAAATATGAGCTTTATTGAGATCAAAGAGACAGAACCGATCATTGATAGCTGGGTAGCCAGAATTTATTATTTATCGGTTTTATAAATACATTGTTTTCCTGGTTCGTGTGATGCTGCTTTCCATTCTTTGATGCGAATACTTTGCCAAGTTCATGTTCTGCCTGGAAGCACATACTTTTATTGAAATTAATGGCATCATAAGATGAACTAAGATGGAGCAATTTTTTTATTATTTATTCGTAGCATACTAACGTGGGTCTAGGTATAAACTAAGGCCACTCTTGAATGTCGTAACTTGTATAAGGGTATAGGCTGTTACATATTACATATTTTCTTACTCGTGGGAGAGTAGTAGTCAGGCTCAGATTCGGGATTCAGGCACCCTGTGAGTACAAAAGAGTTTTAGAATCTCGGAAGAAAAATTGGATTTTGAATACATCTGTATTTTGACATTTAATGGTGTTAATTAAGTATGTTAACAAACTTTAACCACAAATAGTACTCCGAAAAATAGAAAGAAAATGTCATATGAATATGGGTCCGGAAATGCTTCCTAAGGGAGCTACGCCCCTTTGCATGGGGTACCCTGAAGACGGGTTTCCCTCGATATTCTCGAAACCATCCATACCAAAATTACGAAATTAGGTATGATGGGTAAACTTTTGACGCTGAATCTGATTCTGAATTCAGAATTTCATAATTTTAATCAGAGGCGTATCATACGGGAGGAGTTAAGGATAAAAATAACCCTATTTTCTAAATGGTAATTTTTTGACATTTTGATTTTAGAATAGGTACGGTATTTCAGAGATTTCTACGTAAAAATAGTCTCTTGGTACATCTCCATACGGCTAACCGTTTTCGAGAAAAATGCAAATTATTGAATCGATGGAGGCTATTGTATTCAATAATTTGCATTTTTCTCGAAAACGATTAGCCCAATCGAGATGTACTAAGAGACTATTTTTACGTAGAAGTCTCTGAAATGCCATATTCTAATATCAAAATGTCAAAAAAATTACCATTTAGAAAATGGGGTTATTTTTACCCTTAGTTCCTCCCGTATGATACGCCTCTGATTAAAATTATGAAAGTCTGAATTCAAAATCGGATTCAGCGTCAAAAGTTTACCCATCGTACCTAATTTCGTAATTTTGTTATGAATGGTTTCGAGAATATCGAGGGAAAACCGTCTTCAGGGCGCCCCATGCAAAGGGGCGTAGCTCCCTTAGGAAGCATTTCCGGACCCATGTTCATATGACATTTTCTTTCTATTTTTCGGAGTACTATTCGTGGTTAAAGTTTGTTAACATACTTAATTAACACCCTGTATACTTCATAATATTCTATCGACTCTATACTGTCTTTCTCATACCATGACTTATTAAAATCTTGAATGCTTGGAAACTACTAGGTCAATCAAGAAGAACCAATTTTTATTGTTGAGTAATTTTTTTGTTGTAGCAGTATTTACTCCATTTAGCTATCTGTATAAGTAATTTCTAGTGAGCTTTACGAAAAATCAAACGTCTTTATATAATACTCGTGTGAGATGTTAACACCATGTTATGGTGTTTGTAAAATATTTGCTGTTACAAATGTGTCAGAACATCACGACCCAAAGTAGACATAGAACATTGACTGTTTGAATGTTATACATACCAAAACAATGTCATCTGAATTGATCCCTATTGACTTCTCAACCTCAGGTTCCTTTTGAAATATAACTTTATAGTCTTTCCCAATGTGTGAAAAAAAAAGGTTTTCCCTTTTGTATTTGCAAACTTGATCTTGAAATAACCAAGGCGAAGGCCAAGGCGAAAGCCAAATTTTGGACGACCCTCAGGATCAATTAACGATTGTGCAAAAACGTTGAATTAAAATTTTTTTAGAACACATACTTTGTACGTATCTACGTTAAAAAAAGAGCAGACTACAGCAAGAAATAAGTCACTTGTGTTTTCATTAGTTTCACTTTTTCAACGTACATTTATTCATACCATCGTACTGTAAGTACCGAGTTCCAGCCATTTATAAAAAACGTGCCTCGCTCTTTTGGCTTTGTTCAAACAAACGACAATAAACATGAAACGAGATCGAATTACGAAACAACTGTAACAAAAAAATTCACCAACGCAACTTAATTGGTGCCCTATTATGCCGTATTTCATTTCTGCAATCCGTTTGGCATCGTGGGAACCGTTCCTTCAATGAATCGTGTGTTTCGCTGTTTGTTATTTCAATTCGCGCCTTTTGTTAGCTAAATGGTTTCACCCATTCAATCAGAACCTAGTATTTATGTTGTCATTTTATCTTTATTGAACTCACAGATCCGAGTCACATGGACTGTTATTTGCATTTTTAAACAAAGTTAACAAACATTAGATATTCGTCTTATAGAACACTCAACTTCGAATGTAGTTCATCTAACATCGGAGATCAGAATATATCTTAGATATTGCTAAAATGTGTATCTTGTCTTGTACCTTGTATCTTGTATCTTGTCTTTAGTATCAACTTCTTCGGCATTTCTCTCATCTCTAGCCTTTAACCTGTATGAGTAGGAAATGAAATTAGCGTACGATACTCTTTCGCTCCAGCAAATGCTCTCAAATAAGTCATCTATTGCAAAAAATAAAACTTTAAACGGGACTTGTGCGGCTAAGGTTCGTATCACTGTCGTTTTTCTCAGGATTTATCTATCTCTAGTCTAGAATAGTACGAATTTCATGAGGTGGTGAGAATAATGTTTTTTCACTATACGCCTGACTAGCACTGGAGGTAAGGGCCACCTAAACAATGTCTAAAAGGGTAGAAGACACATCTATCTGCTCAAAAATGATGCTGAAATTCATCTCCTAATAATACATGAATACGCTTTTCCAATGATACCATAATGAAAGTATTATATTACAAGAGAAATCCCATAATTCTCATAGAGCCTCACTGGCTTATTATGAAAGTGTTGAAATATAAACGATTCATTAACCCTTCGAGACAGCTTAACCTTTATCAAAATACAAAAATGTTCTACAAAATTGTTTTTATCCTAGGTTAGATTTTTGTAATGTAGTAAATAATGCAGGTGTATCAAGTGTTACAAAAAACCCTCATTAATTTTACATATAGAAAAAATGAATGAAGCAAACGATTAAAGATTCTCACTTACAACAGGTATTGCCATTTAGGTAGCGGCCTGCGTAAAATGTCTAGAACTTACTGGCTATACTTCTGAATTCTATCTATTCAGGTTTATCCAGCACGATTTGTAGGTTCATTTTCATCTGCTCACTGTATTTTCTATGATAGTCAAGCTTAACAAAAACTCCAAGAAATTCCACGTCGAAAACTATTATAATGTAAAACTTTTCCTAAAATTTTGATTTCTGTGATATAACCACAACTTTGACAGATTTATGTAATTACTCTGATTGCTCATCTGATAAAGCGTTTTTTTAGCTACTTTAGCAAGCAAGCTGTCCTACCAATAACATAATCCTCTGGGTAGCTCTGTATAGCTAGATTAGCTAACTTAATTCACTGAGTTGCCTCAATACCTTGTTAGCTACGTTTGGTTAGATTGTGAATTTCTTAGAGAGAAATAAGTTCTAAGTGCTGCAACTCTGAATTTGTGATAAGACGGGTATTAGACAATTGGAATGGTGGTGTAACTATTGGCGGAAGCAAAATATCCAACTTAAGATTTGCGGACGATACAACCCTTATTGCAGCTTCTCAGGAAGAACTAGTAGCTCTATTAAACATCTTAGAACAACATAGTGCAGCGTATGGTCTTGGTATTAACTACAATAAGACCAAGGTTATGATCGTAGATAGAGAGCATGATAATCATCAAGAAATAAAGTCAATAGGCCGTTGTGGAGTAGTTCAAAGTTTTGTACGTTGAACTTCTTTGATCGACAATTCGGGTAGCTGTGAAAATGAGATTCGACGGCGCATTCAACAGGCGCGTGTGGCCATGACAAATCTTACTAAAATATGGCGTGACCATAACATCACTAAAGCTACAAAAATGTCGCTGGTTCAGGCAGATCGAGCTCGCATAGATGCTTTCGAAATGTGGACATGGAGGAGAATGCTGAGAGTTCCTTATACCGCCCATCGAACTAACGTTTCCATACTGGATGAGCTCGGTAATCCAAAGATACTATCATCCATTGTGTCGACGAGAATGCTTACATTCTTCGGACATATACACAGAAGCGATAATATGGAGAAACTTGTAGTTCAGGGTCATGCCTCGAATGGGCGGCGCCGTGGCCGTCCCCCTACACGCTGGGTGGATACGACGAAACAGTTGCTGGATATGAGTATCAAGAGCGCCACTAAACTGACAGTAAACCGTGAACGATGGCGAGCTACAGTTCTCAAAACTATTGATAATATTCGCGTCGGCAATATACTCTAGCTCCGACTTAATGCATTTTACGAGTTCACAACATGTCTGTTAAGACATTGTGACTATGATGGTGATGATGATGCTGCAACCTTGGCAGATTACCGTTACTCTCTTACAAAATACTCAATGTTGCATCTACTCATTAAAATTTATATCACTTTTTAAACACAGTATGTGATTATCAATCAGATTAAGTTATTTTTGATATAGTATACCTGGTAGAGACATTGAACGTCATTGGTTGGCCTAAGATCTTGTCACTACCAAGTTTACAGCTTCTCTTGAGGTTGGCGCCACTCTGCCTCCAATTAGCATAAATGCTTCATATATTGGTTTAGCCTGTAATTTAATATGCTTACTGTTATCAACTGATTTTGCAGTATGGGGTGCGCCAGACCCAAGCGGGTTCAAACTGGACGACAACTCAGACAAGGCGAAGATCATCAGACAGCAGACGAAACGGAGTGACGCTGAGAACAAACCCCACATCAAACGGCCCATGAATGCGTTCATGGTATGGGCCAAGGACGAACGGAGGAAGATCCTCAAGGCATGTCCTGACATGCACAACTCCAACATTTCCAAGATACTGGGCGCCCGGTGGAAGGCGATGTCGAATTCGGAAAAACAACCCTATTACGAAGAGCAGTCAAGGCTGAGCAAGCTGCATATGGAGAAGCATCCGGATTATAGGTATAGGCCACGGCCGAAGAGGACATGTATAGTTGATGGTAAGTGACTGGGTTGGATAATAACCACTTAGTGGGGGGTAGCATCATTCAGTCGTTGATAGAGGCTCGTGACGTTGTACTAGATGCAAAAGCACTGGATCAGCTTTATGTGCCAGTTGTTATGGGGCTCCAGCTAAATAGGCTTTTTGAAAAGGCGCTCCGTGGTTCCTTCTAATGTTGTACAATTCTGGAATCTCCCCAAAAGACTGGAAGTCTGCTTGTATTTACATGATGGCAACATTTTTTGCTTACGCCACACATGGAAAATCGCTCATTCATTTATCGTTGCACATGTTGTTGCTCTCGATATTTCAAAAGTACTCTACCAGCTACCACAGCATGCTATCATGCGGGTCTCCTGAACAGGCTTGCTTCCTACCGTTCTTCCCATTCAACTCAGCCACTGGTTAGCGAATGTCCTCTTTGGTTGCAGTAGGTGGATTCATCTCCTTCTCCCACAACCTCTACGCGGGATCCGCAGGATTCGCATTTGATGTGGACTTTGTTTATGCTTCGCATAATTAGTAGTACTACATACCCGGTCCATAGTTTCGTGAATGAGAGTACTCTGGATGCAGGCATCCACAGCAAGATATCGATGTGTATGGGATGGCTGGAACCCAGAGAGCTTGAAGCAGCTGCATCTCTGTCAATAAATTTGGAGATCATAATGGGGACTCAAGAACATGGTAAGACTCTATCAAAGGGGAAGTACCCAAGTGGACAGTCGTAAGAATGAACAATGAGTCTTTGCCAAATCACTCCTTCAAGCTTGAGGAAATCAACATTACAAAAGACATCATTTGTTACGAACACGGTTTTGTCTTGGAAATCCATTCAGATCCTTTAAAAATTCCCGATGATACCTGGCCTGTTGTGTTGGAAGTTGGAGCCTTTGCTGCGATATCCATATTTGATACAGAATAGTGGGAGATCCAATATTGTACTCTATCACTAGGCTCTGTTAAGCTGCAGCTAGAGATAGGTTCAGAATTATGGAGACTCTGTCTACTTGAGACTGTCTCTGCTGGAACGCTTATCTGCCTTTCGAAAAAAGTATTTTCGTTCTGGATTCCTCAACTAATGTGAACCGGTAATACCGTTTACCCAAGATTTGATGAAAGGCATCCGATATTAATATGTTCTCATGAGCTGTCTTTTACACCCATGTACCAAACCAGAATGAGTATGTTAGACGTGTCTGTGGATCTGAGCCCTAATTCCTCACAGTTGTTGAAGACAGAACTTTAAATCTACAGTAGAAAGTAATTCTTATCCCAGCTTTTTTATTTTTAGTAGAAGAGGTTCTTCGAATGTAGGGATAAAATACTGCAGAGATTTTTTCTCTTAGAACCGGGTTTCGGCGTTTATTTTACGCCTTTTTCAAGGCTATCGAGCACACTCCTATAGCAACAAAGGATAAAATATCTTTTGGGGTCAAAAAACAAAAAACTTACCAGGAAATGGTTAAAAAGAATAATAAATGTCGTTTGTCAACACAACTGGTTTGTACTGTACACTGTACACTATACACTGTTTGTACAGCAGCAATTACTAAAGATCAGGTATGTTGACAAACGGCATTTGTTATTCTTTTTAACCATCTTCTAGAATGCTTTTTGTTTTTTCACCCAAAGGTATATTTAATTATTTATCGACTTCATGACTGAAATCCAGCCTTAGGCTATCCTTACATTATTTTATGCCTTGTCGCTATAGGGATGTGCTCGATAGCCCTGAATAAGGCGTGAAATAAATGCTGAAACGTCGGCTCTTTGAGAAGAAACTTCTGCAGTATTTTATCCCTACATCCGGAGAATCTTCTACTAACAATTTGTCATGTCATGATGATAGTTAAATATGAACATTATTTCTATTATCTCTACCTTAAAGATCAATGATTGCCTAATACTTAGGCTACGTTACAGGCTACAGAGATGTGCGAGGATGTGTTACGAGGAATGTGTTTTTAAGGAACCAATAAAATCGCTTGAATTACGTCGCCTCGCTCAGCACAGCTCTGACGGAAACGGTTCTTGTACATACAAAACAAGGCATGTTGACGATTAACGTGTGCTAGGAATGTGTAGCAAGAGATGTGCGCTAGGGATGTGGGCGAGGGATGTGTGCCACGGATGAAGGCGAGCAAAAAGGAAAATCTGAAAAGAGCCCGCTACACATCCTCGCTGCCCTCATTTTCCTAGTACATCTCTGGTGGAAACGCAGCCTAAAGCTCTCAAAGACATGGTGTTTCGGTTTATTTCGGCTTATTTCTTTGTCGTTTAACTTCATTCGGTCATGTATGGATTTGCAGGCAAGAAGATGCGCATCTCAGAATACAAGATGTTGATGCGGCAACGCAGGCAGGAGATGCGGCAGCTGTGGTGTCGCGACGGTTCAGACGTGGCTTCCGGCTTCGGGCTTCCTTCGGCTTCTGGAGACATGGGCACAGGATCGTCAGCGCCCAGCGGAGCAGGAAGAGGTCCTGCCATGACGCCGCCGATGGCCATGAACGGAGGCGGACCAGGCACCAGCTCCGAACAGAACGCTGCGGCTCATGCGGCCGCGGCAGCCGCTGCTGCTGCCGCTTACTACTACCCGCAGGTATGCTATAATCAACATACACTTTTTTTAATGCGTTTTTATTAGCTTTATCTGTATGTTTGTTTGTTTCTGAGCTTGATACTCACCTCACTCAGCCTCCTGCAAGAGCTGAAATTATATGGCGCTGTAGAAGCGCTGCCGAGAATACTTAAGGCCTCTTAACAACCAACCAAAGAAGAAATGGATGACTTCCGAAATACTTATCTTGATGGAAGAAAGACGACAACTCAAAAATAATCCTAACGCATATAAGGAGAAAAATAAGCATATTAGGAAAAAAGTTAAAGAAGCCAAAGAGATATAGATCACTAAAGAATGTGAGGAAATCGAAGAATTAGATAGAAAGTATGACAGTCGGAATGTACACAAAAAAATAAAGGAAATGTGCGGCAACTATAGAAGACAACACTACGGGAGCTTAGTTGATAACACAGGACAACATATCATAACCACGCAAGAGCGCCTCCTCCACTGGAAAAATCACATTCAGAAACTCTTTCAGGACCAGCGAGCGGATATAAGTATCACTTCCAAAGAACCAGCATCTTCTATAACTAAAGACGAAGTATGCAGTCAAGCTAACAAAAAATAATAAAGCTGTTGGACCCGATAAAATTCTTGCGAAACTCATAAAACTTATAGATGAAGAAATATCCAAATACTTGTGGATTTGTTTAATGCAATCTATCAGTCTGGTTATATTCCTACAGAATGGCCTAAATCAACATTTGTGGTGGCTATACCTAAAACGGTCCATCCAAAAAGTTGTGACGACTATCGAACTATTAGTTTGATGAGGCACACTCTGAAGATCTTTTTGAAAGTCATCCATAACATATTATATAGGAAATGCGAGGAAGCCCTAACTAACTCGCAATTTGGTTTCCGGAACTGGATAGGAACGAGAGAGGCTTTGTTCGCCGTAAATGTCCTCACTCAGCGCTGTAGAGATATCAATAAAGACGTTTACATCGGATTTATCGACTACCGAAAAGCGTTTGACACAGTAAAACATGATATACTTATACAGATTTTAAATGAGCTATGTGTAGACCAGCAGGATATAAATGTTATTGCTAATCTGTATTTGAAACAGAGACTAATATAGCAAAAGCGTCTCAACTAACAAAGGATATAGAAATACAGCGCGGAGTTAGACGAGGATGCATGCTCTCTCCCATTCTCCTCAACCTCTATTCTGAAAGGATGTTTGGGGAGGCACTGCAAAATAGAAAAGAAGGAATTTCGATTAACGGCATATTAATCAATAACGTCCGATATGCCGATGATATATTTTATTAGCCGAAAGCATAAAGGACCTACAAAGCCTATTTGATGTGTTTGTGTACATAGCAGTACATATGACCTAGCAGTGAACCCCTTGAAGACCAAGTATATGGTGGTTGGACGGACATAACAACAAGTAACAAAAATAAAACTAGATAACGAGGAAATTCAGCGGGTCGATAAATATAAATATCTGGGAACAAAAATAAGTGCAGACTGGAGACAAGAAACAGAAATTAGAAATTAAAGATGAGGATGATGATGATGATGAAGAGATGATAAATATTAACCTAAGGAAAAGGATACTGAAATGTTACATTATTCCCATTGTACTATACGGCATGGAAGCGTGGACATTGACCGAAACAACCACAAAAAGCATAAATGCATTTGAAATGTGGACGTATAGGCGAATGCTGGGGTGAACAGAGTGAGGAACGTAGACGTGCTCGCTAGGGTGGACAGCGAGTTGCAATTAATGCATAACATCAAAACATGAAAGTTGGAATACCTCGGGCATCTCATGCGCAACCAAAAATACTCACTGCTGCAGTTAATAATCCAAGGAAAAATCCAAGGTAAAAGAGGTCCTGGACGAAGAAGGGGCTCATGGTTGAAAAACCTTAGAAAATGGTATGCCCAGACAACACCACAACTCTTCCGGGCCGCAGTCTCAAAAGTTCAAATTGCCCTATTGATCGCCAACCTCCGACGATAGAAGATGGCACCCGAAGAGGAATAAGAAGCGCTGCGAAAGGCTAAGTAGCGGTGCACGTTAGCTTTTAAACTCTGCGGGCTGTAGCCGTCGGGAAACAAATTGCCCGACAGCTCATGCCACAGAGTCGAAGTTCTCTAAAAGAAGGAATGCTGGAGAGACTGGTTTGGGACTTCGACCTGGTAAGGATGAGCTCGCAGAGCCTCTCTAGTGTTCCTCGTTCCGACGCCCTTTGGTGTTATTATCTGAGTGAGCTCACTCGAACATCTTCCGTGATAGAATCTGTAAAACAGGGGCAGGTCAGCCACCCTTCTTCGATGTTCTAGGCTGTGGAGGTAGTTTGTGATGTTAGGCGTATCGATCAGTCTAATTGCTGTCTTCTGGATAGTGTCCATCAAAAGCTTTAGAGAGTGCTTCGGAGCGCATTACCACACATGAAAGCAATACAAAGATGGATGGTCGGATCTGTGCCTTGTAGAGCAGCAGTAGTTGCTCTGGTGTACAGCATCCTACCATGGAACAAAACTGCAAGCTTCTGGAATGCCGCTTTAGCAATACTGACGACACGACGTGGCCTTGCCAGGAAATGTTATTGTTGATGTTGATCCCCAAAAGCTTGACGGAAGGTGAACCATTTGGTGATCCTCCATTTCCACAATTGGTAAGCCAATGTGACACTTCTTTGTCAAAGTTGTTGACCATGTTGTTCGATAAGTGTTGGCGACATAGAACTTAATGATATCTCATTTTTTAGTGCCTACATTTGGAAATTTTGTTTGCTAGAAGTTGTGTGATTTCACTTTCGTGAAGTATTCACACAATAAACGCAAGGAAGCCTAATACTAATCTTCAAATGCGCGGACTTCACCGGTTAGGCTGATGACAGGTTCACCCGTTCTTAACTTAAACCAGTTAATTTTTCCTGTTAATAATCCCCTCACCAATCAAAATGAGGCACTAACCTGACCACTAACCCAAGTCCACGTTGACGGTAATAAAATGTATATGAGATATGTCTGTTGTTAATTCGGGTAATCTCTCCAATAGCGCGGTAAAACCGGGGAATCGATCTTCATCTTAAGGTGCCTTATCCTTGAGGACGTTGGCTATTACATTTGCCCATTCAATCTTATTTGTGGCAGCTCTAAATAATTCTATGGAGGTCATATTTGACCACTGTCGCAGGTTTTTGAGCCAGGAGTTGCGTCTTCTTCCTGGTCCTCTCTTACTATTGATTTTGCCTTCGATGATAAGACGAAGCAGTTCGTATTTTTCGTTTCTCATAATGTGGCCAAAATATTGTGTTTTTCTTTCTTTTATGAGGTTCATAAGTTCTGTTGTCTTGTCCATTCTTCGCAAGACTTCCTCATTTGTCGTATGACTCACGTAAGATATTCTAAGCATTTTACGGTAACACCAGAGTTCTAATGATTGTATTCTTTTTTTGTGTTGCTTCTGTCATTGTCTAAAGGCTTAGACCATGAGGTCTAAGCCTTTAGACAATGTGTTGGGGCAACACCGTACAGTACAGTGGAAAAAACATAGCACTTCAGTATCCGAGCTCGTAATGGGATATTAAGTTGGCGGCTGCATAATACCTTTTGCATTCTATAAAATACGTTAATTTTTACTTTCTTGTTCTGATGCTTGCTGATAACCGTAGTTTTTGTTTTCTTTGTGTTTAGTTCCATCCCAAACTTTTCACATACTGTTGTTACTCTGTTCAACAGTCGTTGAAGTGCTTCAGCACTATTTGCTAGAATAACCGTGTCGTCAGCGTAACGCAGGTTATTAATGCATTGCCCATTTATAATTATACCATCCGTGGTGTCTTCTAAAGCTCTCCTGAATATCTCTTCCGAGTAGACGTTAAACAATAGGGGTGAAAGGACACATCCCTGCCTTACTCCTTTCTCGATATCAATCTTTTCAGATAATTCGCCTTTTATTCTGATTATAGCTTTTTGTTGTTGATAGAGGTATGAGATAATCCTTAAATCTTTGTCATCGATGTTGCATGATGTTAAAATTTCTATTAGTTTATCATGTTTCACCATATCGAATGCCTTTTTAAAATCTATAAAACATAGGTACACATCACAATCGACGTCTCTGCATCTTTCAACTAATACACGTATTGAGAAAAGTGCCTCTCTTGTTCCGAAGCCATTCTTAAAACCAAATTGTGTTTGACCAGTGTGTTCGTCTAATTTATTGTATATTCTATTGTGTATTATGCGGAGGAAAAGCTTCAACACGTGATTCATCAGGCTAATAATCCTGTGTTCTTCACACTTCCTGGAGTTCTTCTTCTTCGGTATTGGTATAAACACTGATGTCAGCCAGTCATTTGGCATTAAACCTGTTTCATATATTTTGTTGAATAGGTTCTCCACTATCTCGATATGGTTATATAATAATATCTTTATTATTTCAATTGGGATACTATCTTCCCCAACAGCTTTTCTGTTCTTTAGCTGTTCTGCTGCTTTGATAATTCCCTCCTTTGTGATATATAGTCCAGTCGACGGCTCCTGTACACCAATGTTTAATCTCTCATGGTATTGAAACATTTCTTTAACGTATTCTTCCCATCTATCGATAGCATCTCGTATATCGCCATGTTCCAAGTAACCTCGGATAAACTATACTTATGATCTTCCTTTTATTTGCAGGAAAGTACTTCACCAGAGGGAATGTCCTACGTAGGCCAGGATCATCTTTCTTACGATGCAAGTTCACGGCACGAGGACGACTGAGCCTGGCCAACTGGGGGCGACCGCGCTTTCCCTCTATGGTATTGAACTTGGTTCGGTATGACCGCCGAAAGTCGAAAGCCGAAAGCAGCAACAGTCGACGATGTTGTTTGTAATAATAATGGTGAAGTTGAACTTGGGAGGTAGATCGGACAGAAATGAACTTGACGTTGAGTCTGTGTCTTTCAATTGATAAATAGTTCGATTTTAGTTTTGTCCTTACAATACGTCGTTTAGCCCTAGATAATCATCTTACGCTGAATTCGATGGCTTTTAAAGGTCGCTCAGGATGGAAGACACACAGGTTAATATCTAATAAAATATGGAAATTTGTTAAACTATGTCTAAAGCTATAGTAGAACTTTTTTTAATTTATGCTTTCACTCCTGATTCTTGCCACAAAAGTATACATTTCTTATGGATATTATGTATTTGAATCATGAGAACTAGTACGTAAAACTAGTGTATCAATAAACAACTAGTGCGAGGGAAACAACCCACTATTTTGAAAGAAAGGAACCTCGGCAAATCACTAGTTATTTTACACAGTACCAATTCTTTGTGCCATCCAAATTTCTCAATCGATAGTATTCCACAACCAGTATTTGTCCAGTCTTTAACTAAAAGTATGGCCCAACTTGAGTAATAACTTTAGTTGTCCTGATTTAGGTTCTTGTGCATTGCTGTTAAAGAACTTTCGACATAATGCATTAAGATCACATAACATAGTCATTTTACCAATGCCAAAAGGATATATATGCGATTGTGAAAACCTCTTGAAAGTGGTTGCCGTCATTGCACGTAGCTGATCGATTTTTTTTGTGATAACAGACTGATAGAGAATTCAATTTATCCCCTTAGAGTGTCAAGCAAATGTATTATAGCATTTCTACTTTTCCCAAGTTGACTTTGCCATGGTTCTAATGAAAAACCTCATAGGTTTGTTTGACTAAACTTGTACATTTGAAAAAGACACTGACAATGGGCAGAAGTAGTGCCATGGAACGTGAGAAATACCAAAAGACTTTATAATCGAAATTTTTGCTGATTGGTGTTGTAACTGTATTGTTATGTAGATATGCTTAAGATCTTAAAAGTTATTTATTTATATGTAGTTATTTCTTTTTATTTGTTTTTTTTATTTTGTAAATTTCTTGTAAAGTTTCTATATACTTATTATGTATTGTGTAGGACGTAATAGATCAAAGTTGTTTAATTTCTGTACTACTGAACTCATTTTTAGAGGAAAAAAATTCGGTTAAATAGATCTCTACGTATCAAGCCGATATAGTATTCGATATTATGGTTCTCCGATCTGCTGTATTTCATAAAACTTAAAATTTTAGTTGAATAAATATCAAAGAATCCCTTACACAGTATAGGTAATCCTATCAATAAAGATCACCATAAAAATAAATTTTATTGTAGTTACCTTTGCTCCTTTTTCAATAAGCTCTACGAGTAAGTTCAAGTCAACCAAGTCAGAAGATGAAATGTGGCACAGGCTGGACTGTTTTTATCAATTTTGAATTATCATTCATATCTGATCGATGAATTTTGCTGAATATCTCTTAAGTATAATGAAGTATCAATATTTGTGGTGTATTTGATGAACAAAATTGCCGGGTATTAATTCATATATATTAGTAATATTTACGATCATTAATTTGTATTGGGTACTAAAAATTGTGTAAAAACATGCCTTGAGAAGGTATTAAGAGCTATTCAGACTAAAAGGCATTCCAATATATCGTATTATGAAATTGGAAATTATGGTTCTAATGTACCGTTCATACTATCAAAAAAGATTAGTCTATTGACATAATTTGGCATAAAAAATCGGTGAATTGGATGTCCCTCAGGTAGCAAATCTAAAAGAAGTGTAAAAGATAGTTAAATCTTGAAATATTCTCCCTATGTTGTGTGATGCGGTGCTTTAATAATTTGAAACCTCGTTATGGTACAAAGTATGCTTTAATAGCAGCGAGATCGGAAGAACTATCAAAATTTCGTTTATCAAAAGTGCAATGTGACCTTTTTGTTTCCAAGCTGTTGAAGTTTCTATATTTTAATGTAAGAGCCAGTACTTTAAGTAATATTATTTATTTCTGTACAATCTCGAAAAGTGCGCAACTGTACGTTGGACAGACCAGATGCCAGGTAATTTAGATATTTTATAAGGTAAATGGTAGTTTTGATTGGAGTTTTCGTCACCCGTGAGTTGTACCTAACATTAACAAAGCCGACGAGCTTTATGGACAAATGCAGGAGATACTGTTGAAGTATTTTCGGATTTCCCTATAGTGCACCTATTTAGAAAAGCTTTTATCCACAGCAATTGATTAAGTACCGAAATCAAAATATTATTAATACTTGTTGATAAGAAGTTGGTTTCAGATTGCGAATACAGACAATAACAAGATAACAAAATAAAAACCTGTAACAATAGTTCTCTCTACAAAACTACCTTGCCTTGTCAATTGTTAAATATTTTAGCAAACATGTTTTGCAGCTCATAAACACTTGGTATCTGGTGGCAATGAAGGTGTAGGTGAAGTTCTTAGGTTTTTGTAAGCACTTTTCCATCACTAGCCCGCAGTACCGAAATGAAACTTCTCTAAGAACTTTCCCATATACTCGGATACTAGAACAAACGTACAACGTTAGATATGTAATTACACGCTTGGACGTAAAAACATGTAATCCCTCGAATACCTATTTTCTTTCTTTCACTTTTTATTTTTGTTTATCCAAACCGTAGTGATTAAGTATTGGAATTTATAAACCAAAACTTTACAAAATGGTTCTATTTTTGAAACGGGAGAATTTGAGACAACTTCAGAACTTGGAAAGTTAATTTAGCATAAACAGCATTTTGTGGTAACACTGATCTCCGGTCAACATTCATTAAGAAAATTGATAAACTCATAATTTATTTGGTCGAACTTCTATTATTTTTGAATCCATTCTATTCCTAGTTTATTGATCCTGTATAGACATGTATCATCATTCAATGTCCTGAAGCTGTCACGAATGACTCTCAATTCTATGTAACTCCTGCACTAGATATTATTTTGTATAAAAAATACATATTTTATGTAAAATAAATCTTGATTCCGGTTGTAAATCACTAATAACAGTAAAAACTTATTACAGTGACTAAAAGAATCGTACACAATCCAGTGAATCTTATAAATTGATAGACCCGAAAAAATTGACGTATTGCAGCTGAAAGGAACCATAACACATAGAGTCTTTGGGAATCTGAAAATATATTCGGGTTTACAAAAGTTGAACCCCTACCCTAGGATTCCGATCTAGATTCTGATTTTTTTCACAAACAATAGTGAATGCACTAGATGTACATCCCTCATATGCCATAAATCCAGTACAGTAAAATTTTCTACAGCTGATGGCTAGAGACCTAAGCATGTTCATGGATTAGTTATCATAACTACGTGTTAATCATATAATCAATATAATCAACAAAATCTTCTAACATTAGCTCGTCTCATTAAGCGATGATCCTGAAGTGGATGAAAAAACATTAAATAATTGTAATATATATAGGTATACCCGTTCAGAGTTTACTTTAAAATGAAGCATCCTCAAGAATCTCCTACACATTAGTTTTAAATTAATGTGGTGCTAATGTTGCGCATTCACCATTATTTATATATATAGAAGCATCTGTGGAGCCAAAATCCTAGGGTGGTGCTCAAATTTTGACAGCGGTTTCGTTTTCAGGACTGCAAAAACCATGTGTGCAGCTATCTCAAACGGCAATATGACCCGAAAAATGAAAATCATGGAATATGCATTAAGTCTTGCTCAGCTACTAAAACGTTAGACTCCAAACCATGGATGATCATGTTGAAGATGATTTATTATACATGTATCGTGTACGCGTCTTTTTTGAGTCACTCTACAGGCTTTTGTTTCTGTTTGTATAACGTACCTAGAGCCGTACTAAGAGAACAAAATAGAAAATGTGATATCTTCTACGTACTTAAACTGTAAGGTTTTGAATTATAAGCAGTTATTATATATTACACTCACTTTTTGTCATGGCATATGAAACGTATCTTCAATTTGCAATTAGGTGACTACCTTGGTGAATTCCATCCTTACTTTAGTGTGAAAAAAACACTTATCAATTGACTCCGAGAAGAAAAAAAAGAAGGCAAGGAATATAACAAAAGTTGTCTTATTCATCGCATTATCTGACAAATCAAACTTGTCATGTGTATACCTCGCAAAGTAGCACTTTGATAAGAACGAAAGGCCTTTTCTTCCAATAGTTTAAACGTTCAGGTTTTGTGTAATGTTTCAACTGATATTGACATGTTTTTAAAGTTTAAATGACTTAAAAAGCATATATTTTGGATATTTCCTCCTATTCAGCCTCAATATAACCTTCGAATGGGATTCAGTGCTATCTTTTAGATAATCATGAATTTTCTTCATATGCGCATGACAAAAATGAATAAAACCAACCTTTTTGTGCATACTTATCAAGTACTTAACATATTAGTGCGTATAGAAGTTTTTGTAAAGGTGGTTAATAGCTGTAACAAAATTTTGTACTACTGTTACGATATCTGTTATAAAAATTAATTATCAGTACAATTAAGAGCTACAAGATGTTTGTACAAAAGCTTTAACTAAAGCCATATTAAATAAACCTCACCAAATGGAAAAGTTCCTCATATCGTTGAAAGCTATATCGTACTCCACAGGTTTCAATAAAGAGAGAGATAGGCACGAAATATTTGTCTTCAGTTTGCTGTCAGCCTTATGTGGTGTATAACTAAATCAAAATAATTTGCTACATTAGGTTGTAGGCCATGCAAAAAGACTTACAGCTCCCAATGACATGCCATAAAATATAGAGATGGCTTTTTCCTAAATTTACAGTAACCAGGTATTTAGTATTTAAATATGATCCACTTGGGCTAAAGCTTATACAAATACGTTTTTTAGGTAGATAGTTTTGAATATCATAACTTTTGTGAATTAAGTCTCACACCAATTTTTTGGAGCGATACGTCTTTCCCAACTCAATAGTTGAATCGAAGTGGCAACGTTGTAAATAGATACAAGTTGCTTTTGTAGAAACGTCGTTGATATTACAATAATAATATAATGATAGAAATATTCCATAACGCATTAGACGGCTAGTGATGAGTGTATGTAAATCAATGTAAAATTTACTATTTAAATCACTTGTATCCCAAGAAAATGACAAACTGAAATGTTATGTTAGAAAATAGGCTCATTGTTCTTTCCTGTGCCAAATTCAATAAAGTATAAAATGTATAGTATATCAAACGATTTTTATTTTCCTCTCATTTTCCGTAGGTCAATATTCGCACAAAGTGCTTATGTGACTCCTAAAAGGCTTACGCACTTCTGAGCAAGATTGTTACAACTTGTCGCTTACAAAAGTAACTACACGTAGATCTGTTATATGCCACTAAAATGTCGAGGCATTTTCCTTGAAAGTCAGATAAGTATCGAATTTATACAATGCACAAAGCTACTGGAACACAAAAAGTACAATCTCGGTGTCTTGTACTAAATGTAGGAACAAACCATGTTGAGCTTACTTGCTGAGTCAGGAGCTTCTGTCTAAATTTGTAGTGCAACATGTCTCATAATAGACTATACTAATTCAATAATTAATGTAGCGAAAATGGACGCCATATATAACCCCCTCAGAGGGGAATTTTTCAAGAACAACTCAAAGTCCTGACATTATCAAAAACTTATATTCATTAGTTTTTACGAAATAAAATATTTTTGTATTTTGATGCATCGAGTGAAATTGCGTTACAGTAATTTTCACATGAGGGAGTATGTGCCCCACTTTCCTCCAGTTAGCAGCACTCATGTCTGCGTCACGTCAATATAGAGTTATGATCACCTTGTCAAATAAATTTAAAAAACATCCAATAAGGATTCAGATTTTTTATTTCGGTGGCCTGCCACCTTTCTGTCATCTTTACGGATCCTGCTTTTGTGGGCTCTCTGTCATAATCATGCTAGTCCACGAGCCATATATCAACAAATACTATGTCTCCCTCTTCATGTTGTTCAGATATGAGAGTACTTGTCATGTGGATGCAATTTTTGGATTTGCAACCGGAAAACTCAAGAGCAGAGTCGAAGCCACTAATATCATGAATTTAAATTACTTCAGAGGCCTTTTTATACCTACATATCACATCGTGAGAACATACTTTAAATTCTCAAAAAGTCACCGTTTAAAACACCACAAATTCTCAGATTGAACAGTTTTTGAACAACACAAAGTAATACTGAAAATCAGCATCGAAAAAGCTAAGTGAATAACGTAAATGAGGTAAATTCAAATTGAATAGTGACTCGAAAAAAAAATTACAAACGAGATTATAAACGCAAGTTTAGTTTACTTATAGACTGGCAAATAACACTGGCTCGCTATACATTGATAACTAAAGGTTGCGACCACATGTTTGTTCGTAGGATCTTCAAAGTTTGTGATAGCATATCACGAACCATTTGTTGGACCCAAATAACTATAGTTTTCAATGGTACGTTGATGCGTTGTCTATAGTGCAAAAGAATATTTTAAAACTCTTTACTTCTACATTGTAATTGCAAAGCTTCCTCAAATTCGACCAGTGTACATAAAAAATTGTACTTGGTATGTATTCATACAGTATAAGTATGTCTTCAAATGCGTAAGTCAGTTTCCCATTCCATATTTCTCTACAATTCTCTCTCTCTACATCACAATCATGTTCGTAGTTTCGAATCAACACGTTATACGATTATAATGTATGTAGTAGTAATTTTTTTTCGGCTTAATGTAGAGTATTGTATAAATACTACAAACGTTTGAGTTTTCAAACCCCCCACCATCCTGATTTCATCCCATTCAAAAACAAAAGTGGAAAAGGATCAGGAACCCTTAAAACGCCTGAACACGAAGTTTGGAGGGGTTTTAACAATTTTTCGTTTTTTACCAATTTCTCCGCAGCCGATGCACCGATTTTCAAAATTATAGCAGCATTACCTTTTATCACCCTACAGCATATGGCTACCCAAATTTCATCACAATCCCAGCAGCGATTAGGCAGACAGACAGACCGACAGACAGACCGACGGAAGCGAGTGACGTGGATTTTCGTAATGTAGATATCATGAATCGTCCCATAAAGCGTATTATCTCGAAATCGAAAACTTTCACAGTCACAATACTCTCCTCACCTATCGATTTCGAGAGTAAAAGGAACGGTTTAGGCGGAAAAAAGCGAATTTAAATAATTGTAAAAGACATTATTTTAGATCATTGTTTGAGTTTGTCAGTGTTCTGGCACTTTTGTTGAAAGTTTTCAGTGAAAGGAGCTCTCCAAGAAACGAAAATGCCAATTCTGATTTAACAGATGCAAGTGGGGGGTGGGTTGGCGCAGTGGTTAGGGTCGAGGGCTCGTGACCGGAAGGTCCCGGGTTCGATTCTCGTTAGAGGCGGAAATTTATTTCTGGTTTTTTTCAACCAAAAATAAATATCCATAAAAAAAAGCTCAGCGAGAATCCCCACCTGAGCATTCACTGTTGGCTTCTAATTAACAGTGCTGTTCCTAAGTGGCGCCGGGAAACAGTAACAAAGCCTACACAGAACACGAGGCTAACGACCAAAGTAGTCGATGCCGATGACACAGAAGTAAAAAAAAAACAGATGCAAGTACATCGCTGGAGACATATCCCCATTTCTTTCAGCACTTACAAAACTTTTGTAATTTTTTCGGAATAATTCACAGATATTTTGTCTAAAAAATGACACGCTGCATTAAACCGAAGTGTAATAATATTTGTAATTATTTAATGTCCTACTTCATTAATTTCATCCAAAGCTATATAAACAAGCTATCCAGATAGTTGGGACCGTGCATCTTTGCAGTGATTGCGGTATGTTCGGCTTTATGCATGCGTATTTGGAAGGCAATACTGTTTCTACATCACCATATACTTCAGAGGATTTGGGTATAAAAAACAAGTTTAAGCTGTGAGAAACAAGGCACTAATGAGCTTCAATTCTGTCCGGAGGTTATAATTATGATATATGATTTGATCGAGGTTATTGTCCTAAAGATGTATTGTGCTTGTGGTAATAGAAAGGGTAATTGCTTTTCTAAATACTAGTGATTTATTTATTTCTTGTACCCGCAAGATTTTGAAGCTTGTTTCTGTTGACAAGCACAAGTTAGCAAATGAATCAATTCCAAAGGTTTAACAGTAAAATTAAACTACATCTGGGTTCAGCAGTTATATCGAAATATTAAAATAATACACTGTTTTCATAACTTCCAGACACTACAGGTAGCGCCACGCTACTCTAACACCTGTCGTCTCAACACGTGTTGCACATTGTTGTTTTCGATAGATACAGGTGGATACACGACCTGTCATCCGACAGTTTGATGCTTTCTTGTGCAAATGCATCTAAGCCGTGAAACGAGAGGAAAGTTACATTTGGAGGAGTTGTACTAAAAATGGAGCGCAGACTACGAGAGATGGAGCTGGTGGATGAAGAGAAAATGGTAGCGGCATACTTATTGCACTCCGCATTGCACTGCAAGACTATTCTAGGGAGCACCAAATAAATGAGATTTTGGGTCTTTGGGTGCATTTTATGTTCATGTCCTCTGACAGTAACAATGAAACATGTAAAATATATGTTAGGACGACGTGCTACACAGTTTATTAGAAACTAAATTTAAAAGAATAGTACAACTTTTAAGAGAAGCAATATACAAAATATGTTTTACCTCAATTTAAAGTTTAGATAAATGGAAGTCTTACTTTATTTTATTAAAGGTAAGTTATTATATTGAAAGAGAACAAACAAACAAAGAAAACAAAAGTCTATATTTTTTTGTATGTAAAATAACTTCGTGAATTGGAAATAGACTTTCTTCAGTGTTTGTAAAACAGTGCATTCCAGTCTGCAGGTAGCGACTTTATAAAAACTTCACATTCATTTCAGTAGGCAATCCTATTAGAAGAGAGTACCGGTGGAGGATTTGGTGCTGCTAGTGTTATAACTTGATGCTGTGTAACTGGGGAAATGTTTCACTTACACCAAATTTCCCAGGTGCAACCCGGGCTCAGACACACCGGGCTGCTGTTCCATTACCCAATGACTACTCCTCACACTGTGAGATGAGCAACCACTGAGTCCGCAAGTCGTGCGTCCTAAGTAGACGAATAGATCCAATGACCATTACTAGCAGGACTCACAGTTGTCCGCCCAGACCCTGCGAATTTGTCCAAGAAACTCCTGATATTTGGTCCGCTTTTCCTCCTCCTTAGAGACAAAGCAGGCGCTAAGAACTCCTTAATCAACATCGCACCAGTAAGTCGGGCTCGGGCGCCCCTCGTTCTCTACCTATTTTTACTTACATGAACTTTACAATTTTGTATTATCGCCTCTATCGTATTTTCTATTGCAGCAAGAAGGAAATAAACATTTCCTCAACTCAGCTTTACCGTGTGACCAACGTAAATTGACCGGCGAAAAGAATTCGGTGAAAGAAACGTTGCCATAACACTTAATAATTCCTATTTCCTTATTTTATGACTTGTTTTATTTCATATATAAATAAATTATACTCTATAGTCTCATGACGTCACGCGACTAGAGGAATTCAAAAATTTTCCTGATTTTCTCGACATTCCCGGGCCCAAAAAAATCGCGGAAAAATATGAGAGGGTTCTTATGCCATACTCTATCATATATAGCCATAAAAAAAATCATGATACTAGTCCATTACCCAAAATCTGGCATTTTTATCTAAACGATGAAACATTACGTTAAAAATTAGTAATATTTATGTTCACTTACAAGTATTTTAGTTCAATACGCTTACACTAATTCAATAACATCATAAATAGGTGAAAGGGTACGATACTTTAGAAAAAAAAACAGATATTGTGCAAAATAAAATAACTCTCATTTTCGTGTTTGTTTCAAAAGAATCATATCTAGATCAAAAAGGTATAAATGTCGAATTGAAAACCTACATTCGGGAGCATAGCCAGGATTTAAATTCGGGGGACTGCGTCTAGTGGTTTGAGTCATCGATCGATGGAGTCGATACCTTGTCATCGGCGCTGTGTATCAATTGCACCACGGGGCACCGTAGTGTAGTTGATATCGCGTCGGCCTAGAATGCTGGAGATGCTGGTTCGAATCAAGCCGGCACCCATCATTTTTTCGATTTTTCTGTGGGCCAAATAATTTGAATTATCTCCCTCTTGCGGAGTAAGTAAGCACCTTTCATTCCATGAAATCCTTGTTGACTGAGGGGTCGTACTTCAGTAACAAAGAGGACTGTCGTGCAAATGGCGGTGGGAGATTCACACTCACCCAACAGCCGACTAGACGTCTCTGGATGACTGAAACACATGGTTCTCAGAGAGACACGGGGGGTGGTGGGTGTCGATGGAGTCAATACCTTGTCATCGGCGCTGTGTATCAATTCCACCACGGGGCACCGTGATGTAATTGGTATCGCGTCGGCCTAGAATGCCGGAGATGCTGGTTCGAATGCAGCCAAAACCCATCATTTTTCCGATTTTTCTGTGAACTAAATTATTTGAATTATACTCCTCTTGCGGAGTGAGCAAGCACCTTTCATTCCATAATCCTCATTTGATTTGAAATACGTAGTGCAACTCAACATACCTACACTGGCATAGTTATTTTCCTGAAACGATTACGTCTTTAGGCGTTCAGCTTGCTAGCGACATTGTTTGACAGCTGTGTTAGGAAAGAGGTCTTGTTTTTTTGCGTAGGAACTTCGTAAGTTGGTGATTCTGAAATCATAAAGAGCACAGGCTGTAGCATTAACATTGTTGACAAATCCAAAATGATAGCCGGTAATATTTCAGCGTTATTGGATCTCGAACCTACCTTTCTGAGTGAGAAGTGTCAAACGAACAGACAGTAAGGAAAGACGAGACAATTAAGAATCACCGACTTATGGTACCCGCACAAAAATCGGCATCGGAGTATCGGACGGACGGTACGGATCGGAAAAAGTTACTTTGTATTAAATTTAATGGGCCATCGCACGGCGGACGGTAGGCATCGGATTTTCAAAACTGGCGAAGATATAGCAACTAGAAATAAAGCTGGCCGATGCGTGCCGTGCGAGCCGATACCCACGTATGAGCGATGCTGATCGGCGATTGCCGAGGCACCGTCGGCATTTTCCAAGTTTGTAGCTGTACTGCCTGTAGACAGTGTTGCCATTCATAGCAGCTTGTTGCGAAAATAGCGACATTTTGATTACGTTGAGACGTAGCGGCGATTGAACAAAATAAACCGATTTGTAGCGACTTTTTGAAAAATTCTGTTACTATCTTTTTTTCGTCACTGATTACTGCTTGTCTATTCTTCTTTTCGGTTTCGCCCAGACTGTCTTGTATTGGTGTCAAGACCACAGTATAGCACAATATCTCAGGTTGGCGGCAATTACACGCGCATGCCCCCTTTTGGATGATTATTTGTAGGGATGCTAACGATACATCGATACTTGAAATTTATCAATACTTCTGCACTAATATCGAGTATTTTTGTCTTTATGGCAGATCTCCAAACAGGACAATCTTCGAGATTTTGCGCACACCTTACACAAGTCACTAGATGTCCACATGGTAAGAAAACTATACCAACCTCCGCATCCATACAAATCTTAGACAGCCTCTTTCAGAAGCCTATTTTCCTCTTCTAAAGTCAACGTTTTCTTCACTGGTGCATTACTCCTGACAGGTTCCTCAACGAACTGCTCCGTCACTTCATTTGCTATATCTACAGGGATGTCTTGACACTCTGGAGATTTCACAGAAGCTATGACTTCTCTCACAGCGCAGTCTACATGTGGAAGTGATTCTAAGGTGTCTTGGTCATGTTCTGCTACATGCTCATGTTGGATGTTCAGAGCTGCCTCAACCAAAGCGTCTCCTTGCGAGTAACCTATGCCAGTCTGCTCTAACTTTTCGCGAATGGCACATTTCACAGTCTCTAATGTTAGGCCTATGTTCAGGGCAGTCATCGATTGAGTGGTTGAAAGCTGTGCCTGCACTTCTTGCTCTGTCACTGGGTATTTTCGCCGGGTGCTTTGGATCTTTTGGATAGAATGACTAGCAATATTCCTTCCACAGGCAGTCACATAGTCCTGGTCCTAGTCAAAACTAGCTTCACAAAAGCACATGTCGGAAACCACCTTGCATGCTCAGTCGACGGATCGTCATGTGGATCCCAATGCTTCAATCCTCCATCACAATGGAAACATCTGACTTGATCCCTCGTGCCTTCATAATAGAACCCTGCTTGCGCTAAAAGTTCTGGGGTCTGGATCAAATCTGAAGACCAACCAACACAGGAACGTAGCCGTGATTCAACAGTAGAGAAATCTTATCGTTTTGGCCCTTTATGAGTCTGCATGCCCAGTTCATCCAAGTTTTGATCATTCTGAACGAGCTGCGCATTCGTAAGAGGCTTTTTATAAGGTGTTACAGGACCACACCTTTTGTTGATAACACTAGTTACATATGGACAATTAGGGAAATGTGTCCTATGTTCATAATCTGGATTATCACCTTGCTCCCATTCTCTCACTACTCCTTCACAGAAAGCGCATTTCGTGTTGTCACCATCGCCCAAATAATAGAATCCAGCGTTGGCCAGACTTTCAGGAGATACTACATTTGATGAAGGCCAGTTTTCGAATGTAGCCAGTCTTGTTTCTACTGATTCCCTGTACGGATCTGACGAGCTTGTAGGCATGCTGAACGTGTAAAGAACAGGGATGTTTCCTGAGGTAATGGGATTAGTAACGAATGGACAGGTAGGACTAACATTCCACTTCCAAACCTTGCTTTGTAGCAAAGAATCCTGCTCTAGCTATCCTCTGGGGGTTTACTTCTGCGTCAGACGGCCGATCGTTGAAGGTCTGCAATCTGTTTATTTCTATGTTCATTTTTAGAACGGCTAGTTACTAGCTCAGGTCGGAATGTCTTACTCAGACCGCCTAATGAGTAACACTGAAACTGCATCGTACTATCATGTCCCAACACGTCTCATCATTTTCAAAATAAATTATGGAATTTTGATAATCGATTTTGATTTTGACCTTCATCAGAAACACGAAAGACTCGACATGATAATGATGATCGCTACCTGAGAGAACCTCCCTCACCCCTACCTCATGCCGCGCAGGTCAATTTACGATGGTCACACAATAGTTTCGTTTTCTCCATTGGCCTATCCACTTATTGCTACGACTGCATCATTGATAAAACAAAACGCCCATGCATACATTTACCCAGTTGTAATAAACATCGCAACATTTATAACATGTTCGTGATTCGAACGTTCTCTTTTCTTCTCTGAATGTGGAGCTTCCAGCTAAAGGAGTGGCTAATCGAGAAACGAAAGCGAACTAGTGACATTTATGTTTACAGCTGATCTTTCAAGTTTTTGAGGATATATATTTAATTTAATTACTACTCTTCCAACTCATTAGCCATGCACCAAAATGTAATTGATATTTGAGTTGAGCATTTCAGTTACGTATTGTACATTACAAAATACTTCTTCAGCCTGTATGTGTCATCTTCTTGCTCTATAATGCAAGTGGGTTATTGTTATTAGTAGACATATAAACAAACAGTATGAATAAATATGGAGAACGCTAATCAAAGTATTGAGTATAACCCGAAACCCACTAGTAAATCCTGAAAAAATGGAATCAAGTTCATTGACTCAGTACTTCCTACTTCCCACACATAAGGGTGATACCATTTTATTATTTTCCCATTGCTTGAAGCTATAGTCTGTATCGGTAATCCTCTTGCAATCAAATCATCGTCCGCCCGCCCGCGAAAATATATCCAACCCAAATACTCTCGTAGTTTCTTGCACCTGTCTTCGTAGAAACTAGGACGGCACAGTTTTTATTCTGCAAGCTTCAACTGGAGAAAACGAAATGATTAGGAACCATCAAATTGCCTAAAAACGAAGTTTGAGCTGTTTTTAAATTTTTTATTATTGCTGCGCTGCCACTGACACGATTTCTAAGAGCTCTAACCCTTTTCCAACCACTTAATAATACTGTGTCGGAATTTAACTAAAATTAGCTCCAGGTTACAAAATACAGAACGATCTAAAGCAATACTCATATTTTGAAGAAAATTCAAAGTCCCTTGGTTTCTGTAATAAGCAAGGTAGAGTTCGGATGGACCTAAAAAAGTGTATTATGCCGTTAGCACTTTCTTACGCAGGTCAGTGAACATTACTTTATCACTTCAAAAAAATTTTCTGTTTTATAACCCTCCACCACCCCAATTTCACCACCACATAAAAAAAATTGAAATAATTAGGAACCTCTAAAAATGCCTAAACAGGAAGTTTCAGGAATATTTGATTTTTTGCCCCCATACACCGATTTTCAAAGATGTAGCATTGATTAACATATTTACGGGTAAATATGTTAATCAATTGTTGTAGCAATCACCGTATTTTTTATTAACTTCCAAAATAGAAAACCAATATTCAATCCATTTACGCTGTTGTATTTGTCAATACTTTACTTTTTAAAATGATGTATCACAAGTATGAAGTATGATGGCTTTAAGGTTTTGAGGTAGGGGTTGCTGGGAGTGATGGCACAACATGACGTTCGATGGAGGAGTTCCCTCTCGAAGTAAAAATCGACGTGTCATGGCGATTTTTATTTATTTTTTTTTATTTCATTGATAAGGTGGGTAGCAAGTTTTCGCTGGGACGCGCTGTATGAAGGCAACATACACCGATCGTTATTTTGCGCACCAACTAAAACCTTCACCCATATCTGGAGTACGCGAATCTATAACTAGACGTCGGGCCTAGATAGGATGCGGCAAATACAAAAGCCTAGACATTATGGCACAGATGGCGATTAATGTAATAGAGACACATTTTTTGTCAGACATTTTGACTTTGGTAAAGGCTGCAGAAGTGGCTGATCCGTTAATATACAGTTATCTTTCAAGATTTGGTGTTTTGAAAATAGAACAGCACGATGAACTACCGCTACGTTTTAGATTTTATGTGCATGCTTTAATTGTATACAAGCTACTTTATTAGTATAGTATTAGTAAGTCTCTATTAAACACTTTAGAACAACAAAGTGTAGCATATGGTCTTGGTATTAACTACAACAAGAGCAAGGTTATGATCGCAGATAGAGAATAGAGAGCACGATAATCATCAAGAGATAAAGCCAGTAGGCCGTTGTGAAGTAGTTCAAAGTTTTGTGTACTTCGGTTCTTTGATTGAGAATTCGGGTAGCTGTGAAAATGAGATTCGACGGCGGATTGAACAGGCACGTGTGGCCATGACAGAGCTTGTTAAAATGTGGCGTGACCATAACATCACTAAAGCTACCAAAATGTCGCTGGTTCAGTCTCTTGTGTTCTCCATATTTTTGTATGCCTCGGAAACTTGGACTGTTAAAAAGTCAGATCGAGCTCGCATAGATGCTTTTGAAATGTGGACATGGAGAAGAATGCTGAGAGTTCCCATGCTGGATAAGCTCGGTAATTCAAAGAGACTATCCTCCATATTGTGTCGACGAGAATGCTTACATTCTTCGGACATATACACAGAAGCGATAATATGGAGAAACTTGTAGTTCAGGGTCACGCCCCGAGAGGGCGGCGCCGTGGCCGTTCCCCTACACGCTGGGTGGATGCGACGAAACAGTTACTGGATGTGAATATCAAGAGCGCCGCTGAACTGACAGTAAATCGCGAAAGATGGCAAGCTACAGTTCTCAAAACTATTGATAATATCCGTGTTGGCAATACTCTAGCTCCGACTTAATGCATTTTACGAGTTCACAATATGTCTGTTAAGCCATTGTGACTATGATGATGATGATGAATAAGCCTAGGTTAGGCTAGGCTGGTAGCGAGTGGAGCGATTATACCTCCTGCGACCTATTGTGTCTATTATGGTTCACACCTATTTGAAGTTCACCGTACAGTCCACGCCTCTTGGAGAAGGCGAAGGTCGTGTTGCGTCAAGGTTACGTGATGTCTGTAGTTTTCGGTTGGATGAAACTAAAAGTCTGATACTTAGCTCTCTCCAGTACTGGACAGTCCTCCACGTATAGGAGGTAAGATAGTCCGATGTTTGTTCCATTTCTGCAAGTGGTTTCTCAGACGACAGTGCCCTGTCAACAGACCGCCCATAATCAGTCATGCTCCATTCTAGGATTCTGGGGGTGGAGGCTGACTAGGGGGGTATAGTATGAACGCCTTCGGGTGTAGTAGACCTACTGTTTGCAGTGCAGGAGCGCTTTCCCCTCTGCATAATCTGAGATGGTTTTCTACCCTATGAACGCAGATTGTCAGCCAATTCATTGCCTTCCACTCCACTATGACCTATCAATGAGTTTAGCTGGCTTATGTATTTATATGACAACCAAACTTCGTGGCACTTTGTGTTAGCCCGATTCACTTTTTTTATATATTTATTATTTATTTCAGCATATACAATACATTACAGTAAACAAAATCAAATACAATATAAAAAAAATAAAATGAGTATAACCAGACACCTAAACTGTAAGCTTGTGTGTGTCACAACCTAGATTATTACAACTAACAGTGATGGTCATGGAGTAGGTAGAGTAACGTAACACGAAATAGGAATTGAGCAAAATGATAAAATATTAGAATAATATAAATAATATTATATTGTAAATAAAAGAAAAAGAAAATAAGCATAAAAATCGATTAATGAGTAATCGAAGCAAGGTTATTGAAGTTGTATAATATACTATATCTTTTAATTTCCTTTTTGAATGTATATTTATATTCAGCTGCTATGTTATTATACAGCTTTGTACCATTAAACTTTATGAACCTCTTGAAACGGGTATTTTGAATAAAATTTCGGTAACTGAATGGATAGCTAGGTGTGTTTAAAATATCTGTGCACAAAACAATAATCAGTCTTATATCTGCAAGCATCACATAAAGTGGGCATATGAATTATTTGAAGACACCGTACTTAGTAGAGATAAATCTAACAAAAAATTAAACCAGCAATTCCATCATAAGTGGAAATACAATGTAGTTAACAGTCGTTTTTTCGTCCTCAGCCTTTTACAGTTGATAAGATAGTAATTGTAGAGGTCCTTGTATAACTAGGTGAACACTACATACTAATTTTAGAGTATGTCTGTTCGACTGCAGTGAAAGGTAAGTGAATCTGAACTACAAATGCTTACACCTTTTTATTTGTAACTGTAGAATGTACCAATTATTGGTGCACTGCTGTTGCTGACATTCATCTGTTTTGCAAGTGTTCCATTTTATCTCGCATATCAAGCACATTTGTTTGGGATTTTGCAATTAAGCGGAAAATGTTAGAATCATCTATTTAAATAAGATAAACTCCTACGCAAATTTCAATGTGTGTTGATTTTGTTTGCGTTAGGTGCTCAATGTAAAACGACACGTGACCTAAAAAATGTTTGAATGCACTTCTGAAACCTATCCTGTGGTTATGTGTCTAGTTTTATAACAATACCTTCGTCAAGGAGATCAAAGCTAGTATTCGGATAAACCAAAGGGGCTTCTTTGACTCTCGTTTTTTCTTTCTTTCACGCATTCTAAAAACGACATTCTAAACCCACTATGATTTGAATTATTTCTCAAAAATGTGATGCCATAGAAATAGCTTTATTAAATTCACAGGTCACCGCGACAATTATATTGTTTATATTCTAGAGATGGTTTCGGTTGAGTTTGTTTCGAGACGTTTTTTCAAATCACGCTCGAACAATTTAAAATTTTCCAAATTTTCGCCAACTTCGGGGTAAACAATTTTTTTATAATTGATTGGTATCAAATCTGACGACAAATGTTTGTGCATTTGCAAGGCGTACTATTCACCTAATTGAACAAACAATTAGATATAAAATAGACATCTCAATAATGTCCACCTCTGTGACATAATTTCTTGTCGTCAATTAAGAAGAAAATACGAAAAAAAATGTACAACTCGAAAACTACTAAAAATTGCGTGACATATATGGGGGTGATTCAGATACTTTTAGGTGTACTCTAACTCTGGCCCTCCACCTAACACTGGATACTCTGTATGTACGTGAAAAAAGTGATGGCCCAGACTTTAGTTTGGAGAACATTGAACAGATTTTCTCCTGAAACATATCCAATCATACTGAATCACAGTCAACTTTAATCAACATTAGTTGAGATGTTGATATTTTCCTATAAGGCATGAAATGTTAATGCTCCTTGGAAATACCTTCAATACTCAATAGTATAACAATTACCACATACATACAGTTTATATATCTTGTATATCGAATTATTTGAACTAATATCTCCGCTTTATCTCCGTTTGTTGTTTCTGTATGACAAATAATTGATCGTTGCGTATCTGTTCTGATCTTATTCGTTTAGACACATTTTTTAGTCTTTCAGATTATTCCACCACGAGTTTATTGAAAACCACTGATTAAAAGAAGGAATGCTGAGACACCTCAAAAGATCTGTCAAGGGTGACAACTTTTTATCCACTACTGCACCTCGTTGAATTGTTTTTATTTTCATGCTTACATCCCCATGTAAATTTCTCGAATTAAATTCTTTCCAGATAATGTCGGCTTTTTCTAAGCTTTTTCCAAACTACTTCACCTCTCTGTATCCTCTGCTCCCCAGAATCACCCCCTAAATATTTTAAACAGCACGAGGTATCGAATAATTGGGTCTTATGAATAAAAATGAGCATTAAGTTTATACTCCAAAATGTGGATCAAATACTCCACGTGGTATGAATAAAAACCAGAAGCAAATACTCCACTTGAGTAGATACTCTTATGTACAATTTCTTGTGAGTATATTCTCATTTTTGATATGAATAAAAATGTGTTTATGCTCTTTGGGATGAGAATATACTCCAGAATGTTGAAGTCTGATAGTCACCAGACTTCAGTTTGACCGCGGCAGAGTTATGACTGAGTTCGTGTTTAATTTGAGTTCAAAAAAATATTATAAACCTAAAAGAAGTAGGTACGTGTGATCGTGACTTTAAAGCATTGTATCGATTTAGTAAAGAAAATGTTGAGTGGCTATCACTTAATTTTTTGGGTGTGGAATCTGAAGAAACAAGGGGTGATGCTAGATGTAACACTGATAAAATGAAAATATTTTTGAGATACGTAGGTGATCCGGGATTGCAAACAGAAGTAGCAGGAGATATTGGTGTTCACCAAACTTCTGTTTCTAAAGTAGTGACAAAAGTTGCTGACCAGATGATAGAGAAATGTAGACGGTGGATAAAATTCCCTAACACTCCGGCGGATGTAACAGAAGCCAAAAGAATATGGCAAAGTACACTTTTCCATGTGCCGTGGGTGTGATCGATGGCATCCACATTAAAATTAAAAAACCGCCTCTTCATGGTGATAAATATATTAATAGCAAGGGATATCATAGCAGCGTGCAATTTGCGTTCAAAAAAATATTATAAACCTAGGAGAAGTATGTGTGATCATGACTTTAAAGCATTGTATCGATTTAGCAGAAAATGTCGGGTGGCTATCAAATCATTTTTTGGGTGTAGAATCTGAAGAAACAAGAGGAACACTGATAAAATATTTTTGAGATACGTAGACGTAATCCAGGATTTCAACAAGGAGAAGCAGAAGATATTGGTGTTCACCAAACTTCTGTTTATAAAGTAGTGACAAAAGTTGCTGACCAGATGATAGAAAAATGTGGACAGTGGATAAAATTCCCTAGCAATCCGGCAGATGTAATAGAAGCCAAAAGAAAATGGCTAGGAAAGTACACTGATCGATTGCACCCACATTAAAATTAAAAAATCGCCTCTTCATGGTGATGAATATATTAATCGCAAGGGATATCATAGCATCAATGTCCAGGCTACTTGCAATGCAGACGAGTGGTTTGCAAGCGTAGACGCATCATGGCCAGGATCTGTCCATGATTCACGGATATGGAGCAACTCAGAAATGTTTAGCATTGCAAAGAGAGAGTTTCAGAGATCGAGTGCTTTACTTTTAGGAGATGAGGGATACGGCATTGCGCCGTGGCCAATAGTGCCCTTTAGAAACCCTAATACTCTGGCACAGCATGCTTACAACAGCTGGTGTTTGTGACTCAGACAAAAGTATGGGAAAATCACGTAACATAGTATGCACAAATCCCATTTGGGATTCGCAACTTTTATTACTTTCTTCCTCACTGCTTTCACTCATTGTACCAATAAATACTCGCTGACTGACTGCTTCGATAGTATTATCAGAGATTTAGAAAAATGCCGAACGCGAACGTTTGTTATCTGACACTTCTGACAGCCTCTGTCAAGTTTGAAAATTAAATAGCGAGTATCTGCTCTTATGTACCAGGAGCAGAAACTCATCAAATCGAAATATCTTTATTCATATGGAATGGCGTATAAACTTATACTTTATGCTCATGCTCATGAGAACATACTCGGAGTTTAAACTCTGGTATTATTCATATCACCCAATATCTTATTTCAAAGATATGTGAACGACCATCATTTTGACGTTTGATTTTTTAAAATCGGTCGATTCGTTTTCGAGATAATTAGAAAAACCTTTATATATCTTATTTTTTTCAAATAGAAAAAAACACAGGAAAATATCACTTTTTATTGCAATAAGTATTCAAAATGTTGCCCAGTATTGGCCAAATAATGATATAGGCGATGTTCAAATTTCTGACGGATAGTTGCAAAAGCATCGGATATCATGACAGCTTTCGACGACGAGTTGACGGAGGTCATCCAAACTTTCAGGTTTGCGACTGCTCACAATAGATTTTAAATGACCCTATAGAAGAAAGTATAATGGCGTCGAATCAGATCTAACAGGCCATTGTATGGTCCCTCTTTGCCCTATCCATTTATTTGGAAACGTGTCATCTAGCCACTGCCGAACCGGAAGAACAGAACGTGGAAGAGCGCCGTCTTCCTAAAAATAGATTTCAGCCTCAAGTATAGGGTTTTCATCCTCTAAAAATACATCTTTTCGCAAAAACAGCAGTCTTCAACAACCAAAATATACAGCTGCCGGCAGAGATGATTGAAATAAAGGCTTCTATAAAAACAACAGTTTTCAGGAATCAAAGTATAAAGTTGCTGTTTTAATGAGATAACTAATGGTAGTTGAAAATACATCACAGTAACCTACAATTTGATTTAATTTAGAACACATAACGTTTAGTGGAGACTTCAGTAGAACGTTTGTCCTTGCTCTAGGCAGGGTAAAAGCAATATGGTTACGGGTTGCAAAAGATGGCACATGAAATTTGAAATTTATTACACAAGGATAATCGCCCTGTAAGTTCCGCGCCTCCAAAGGTGAGCTTTGCCTATTTGTCGCAGCGCGTTTGAAACCGCGCCGATATCTTTAGTTGCGCCGTTGCGCGCTTTTCTTCATTCGCTGTTGAACCGCGGTCGCGGATGGACCACTCGTTTCTTCTTCACGATTTCCACCGAACTAGTACGATCGAATAGTAGAACGTCGACCGCGACTTGCAGTGAATCGAGCGAAAAACGAGAGTAGTTCTTGCGAGTGGTCAAGGTAAAGTGAGGTATAGTGCCCACGCACCCAAATCTGGATACACTCGAGGATTTCTTGGTTTCTCGGGACTGACAATCCATTAGAGGCACATGCTGAGATAACTGCACCTGGGTGATTTCAAAACGTAAGGAAACGTTTATTTTTATAAGGGATTTGTCATTTTTCTTATGTATGTAAATAAATTAATTTAAATCACATCGCCTTAGTATAAAAAACGAAATAAAAAGAATTAGTGCCTAGTCCATAAACTAGGTACTTTTAACCCTTCTGCGTGTTAATGTACGTGTGTGTAAATCCTACACAACCAAAAATTCTTAAGCTGTCCATAAAAATCACTAAAAATTTGAGAGGCGACATTGAACCCCCATAACATTTTTATAGTGCTTCCAGCTGAATCAAAAGCTGATATTCAAGAATTCTTTTGAACTATATAATCTGTCAAATCTTAGGGCAATCTGGAAGGAAAATATGAGGTTATGTATTTTATTATCTCTAATTACTTTTAGTACACTCAAAAGTGACACAGTAGCACTCCTTGCCACTTTTTTACTTAACTTTCGTCAAATGTCGCCATTTATACGATTTTTAAAAACAAAGCAAGTGTATCTAATATGGCTTCACAGAAGTACAGCACATCACTTCCTAATAGAAATTAAGTTTTCAGATAGATCGGTATAGACATATCGAAAACTTCGAAAAGGTTTTGAATTATGAACTTATTCCAGGAATAATATCCTTGCATTTTGAAATTCCTGAACATACCAAAATATTTACAACCAAAAAAAATAAACCCAACAGCTTGACCTCAAAGACTACCCGAAAACAGAAAACCATAAGAATGAAATCCGGTGATAATATGACCTTCAAAAATTTGAGTTACTAATAGGCCAATTTTCTCAAATCAGTAGAAGCATTTAGTGGCTTCCAAATTATATGTGTATCAAAAAGCACTTCTATCAACATAGAAGACTACATAGGATAATACTTAGATATTGGAGACTATTCAATAAACGTTATTGGATATCCTCTTGACCATGACAATGACGATGATAAACAATGGTTCTTAAAATCGACTAGAGTATAAGGAGCAAGTCTCTTGAGAAGCTCGTTGATTTCTCTTTTCAAGTTACATATTGACAGTCTAGTCAAACTCAAAGGTAAAATGTTATAAATTCAATTCCCAGACCCTTAGATTTATTTACCCTGGAACGTGGCTGAACTTATGTTTCTTTTCCTTCTAGTGTCATGGTTAAGGACATCAGACAACGTTTTGAATTTTTCGTACATATGAGATTTTCATAGATGATCATTGCAAATGTAGTCGTAATACCTAGACTTTTAAATAAAATTTGGCAATGGTCATCGTGTATCGGTACCAGATTATCACTCTGAACGGAGAGGTAATTACAGCATGAAATTATTAGTTTTGCAAACGGAGTACCTCCCTAACGAGAATAATAAATATAATGGAAATAATAAGATACTTTACCGAAGTATGACAAAAATATAAATATCATCTAAAAAAATAACGGTTTGTGCAGCTCATGAGCGACAGTACTTATCCACGCGAAATGTATACACACTCGACAGATTCTGTGAATTCTGGGTTAAGAGACACACATCTGATGGTGTTCGTGACTACCTGTACACATGCTGTGATAACTGTACTTTAGCATTTTTTTGTGTAACCAATGTAATGTCGATATGCATGTTTATGTATTGTGATTCTATTGAACTGAAAACTATCCAACAAGGAAAAGCAAAGAATAGGTATATGAAAAAACACATATAAGTGCAACCTCTAACCTTGCTGACTCGCAAGACAACTTCTGATGTAAAACTGCTGGGAAAAGAGTTAGTAGTTCTTAGCTGCTAAAAAAGTCGGTAGAATTGTTCCACAAGCATTTTTCGTCATAAGTGTGGGACTCCGTAAATTCGAAGCTCTCACTTATAACCTATAAGTCGTCCGCACACTTGTCGTGATGAGCATCGTCGTATTACAATTCATATCAATGTTGCTTGTCTTTTCCGAAGGCTTTTTTGTCTATCAAGCCTTAGCTTGCATGCCCTACAGGCCTCAAAATTGTGTGAGTTTCTCTAAGGTTACCATTATTTGTACGGTTGGTAACATTAGTAATGAATCTATTACCTAAAGTCAATTTTATTTTTCTTTGGTCGTCCTACTACGGTCAAGTAGATGATTACATGTATCCTCCGAGTCTGAACAGTGTACACAGGTTTGATGTTCGTCTTCCCTATCCTTCCAATATAGTTTTCTACTCACCCAAAAAGTCAATGAAACCGGATACTTAAGTAATATATCTGCGTTGCTCTGATGTCAATTTATATTTTCATGTGTAAAAGCCGTCCCGTGGACCAGGTGTTATGGATCGTCATTTAACATTATCATCTGTCACTTAACAAATAGCCAAGTTCTTTCCTAACTTCTCTACCTCCTTTTCATAGCTCATTCTTGAACCTTATACGGAGAAAACCCAGCTCTTTAGACTCTGCATTGTACTGCTTAAAGAATAAGAAGGTGAGCCTGGTGTGGGTCCTCGTATACATTGGTGTACCGCGTAACGAGAGAGCGAACCGAATTAGCAGGGGCCAGGTAGATTCTGTTCTGGACGACTAGCGGGCCCTGATAAGAGTCGAACGCTATGGCTTCTGAATAAAGGCAGACAGACACTCAACCTTCTAGTGGGGGTTCTCACTGGCCATTGCCGGCTGAATAGACATTTGTTGGTCATGAGAGTGGTAGGGGACCCCATCTATTCCAGATGCTGGGAGGAGGCCGAGACAGCGCTCTACTTCCTGACCAGATGTGCTGTGTTTCGCAACCTTAGGGTTCAGACATTCCGCACGACGGAGGGAGTGACTACTATATGCAGCGAGGTGGTGGGACATACTGACTTTCGTCAAGAAGTCTGACAGGCAAAATTTAGTGTTTACAGTGCTGGTTCAGTGTGGTTAGCCAAAAGATCCAAAGGTGGCCTAATTGCCTGGCATTGCCTCCCCATCACTAATACTACTAGTACTACTGCTTAAGGATCTATTATTATTATTATTATTAATTAGCATGACCGTTTCTCTCTAACCTCCCAGCAGTTTCGTATATTCCTTTTTTCAAGCTCCTAAACAGATTTAGAAGCACAACTGAGTTTGCAACTTCTGCTTGCATCCTTCCCTTTTCAGTTTTTGGGGCTCCGTCAGCCCGAAAAGTGCAAACGCCTTATTTTCCTTAGTTGCGGTTGGCTTTATTTGTTCGACCATTCCTGTCAATCTATATGTTTAATTACTTTTTGTGTTTCCCTCAGTTTCTGCCTAAGGCTGACTGTCAGCAAGAACAGTTTGATTATCTGCAGATTTTTCGGAGCAATGAACAAAACATGTTATCAATATCATTAATACCACGATTTTGGTAATTTTGTAGTTTTGAGGGTTTTTCTGTATTTTTTATTTGTTTTTAGACTACCACCTGCAAATTATATGAGGTTATTTCAAGGCTGACTATAAACTTGGCAAATTATTCTTTTTTTGTGGTATCCTTAGTGATGTCTAAGAATTCAGACCAGTCTAATATCTTACTATCTTCGATCTTGCCCTCCATTATTGTAACTCGAGTTTCCTACTTCTATATAGATATATACGTGACTTGTATTTTGCTTGGTTTCTAGAGACAATTTTTTGCAAATGCGATCCATGCTTGCTATTTTGAACCCACAATTACCACAATTCAAACGCCTTCAGTCCCCGCACTGAGGGGGCTCACACCGTCAGAGATTCCAGCATACTGATACAATGTTGAAGAAGTAGTGTTACAAATAAAATGTTCAGACGTAAGGTAAAATCGTACCACTAACAAATTAGATTTTTAAATATCTACAGAAAGTATAGCGACCTATTAAAACAGAATTTTCCCTAAACGCCGACCTATTAAAACAGTAGATTCCATAAACGGTTTTCCGAAGAAAGCTATAACAATTCAATTTACCGTTTACGTGTTTGCATATTTACATGTAATAAATACTGTACTATTTTCTGAATACCATACTGCTGATACATAATGTACTTGTAACTTCTAGTTAAAGATAACTGGTAAACTGGGAGTTAGAGACTGAAAAGGAAAACTTTGAGAGAGTTCCGTTGAAATTTTAATCTGCAAAATATCTAGTCAGGTGAAATTGTGATATCGGAATACATTATTCATAAACCCGTATCTATAAGCACCGGTTACAACCGTTACGCAAAAGTGCATGTATACCTGAAAAACGATTTTTTATCACAAATGATAGAAAGCTACCAATCAGGCCAGCTAGACTATCTAACTTCGTATTTTGTCACTTCGGTGAGAATATAGTAATGAAGAAGAATCCAATTCCAATTGGAAACATCAACATTCCGATACGGTACAAATTATTCATTTTCGATAAAGGCCTGTGACGTCACGTAGCAGCGCAGAAAATATGGCTGATGACATTGTTTATAGTCAGTGGCATAATACTTGTTTTATCAGTTCAAATTTAGATAATAGTATGTTGCAAAAAATAATAGGTAAGTTACGTCACATCAGTTCTCGTCGAAGATATTGTACTTAGGTAAAACATAAAACCACAGCTGATTGAACGAACACTGCTCACCTATGTATGAGTAACTATGCCAACACTGGCTTGTTGGTAGTTCATTATTTGCACCTATCATCATCATAGTCACAATGTCTTAACAGACATGTTGTGAACTCATAAAATGCATGAAGTCGGAGCTAGAGTATTGCCGCCAACACGAATATTATCAATAGTTTTGAGAACTGTAGCTCGCCATCGTTCGCGATTCACTGACAGTTCAGTGGCGTTCTTCACATTATCGCTTCTGTTAATATGTCCGAAAAATGTAAGCATTCTCGTCGACACAATGGAGGATAATCTCTTTGGATTACCGAGCTCATCCAGTACGGAAGCGTTAGTTCGATGGGCGGTGTAAGGAACTCTCAGCATTCTCCTCCACGTCCACATTTCAGAAGCATCTATGCGAGCTCGACCTGCATTTTTAACAGGCCAAGTTTCCGAGGCATACAAAAATATGGAGAACACAAGAGGCTGAACCAGCGGCACTTTGATGGTAGCTTGAGTGATGTTATGGTCACGCCATATTTTAGTAAGCTTTGTCATGGCCACACGTGCCTGTTGAATGCGCCGTCGAGTCTCATTTTCACAGCTACCCGAATTGTCGATCAAAGAACCGAGGTCCACAAACTTTGAACTACTTCACAACGGCCTATTGACTTTATTTCTCCATGATTATCATGCTCTCTATCTATGATCAAAACCTTGGTCTTGTTGTAGTTAATAGCAAGACCATATGCTGCACTGTATTGTTCTATAAGATAGGATAAAAACGATATCAATAAATTTTTGTTTCCTCGTCTATCGCTGGAAAAACTCTGAATTCCAGAACCTTTCACGTGCCTTTTTTATAGTTACGTATGTAAAATATTCGCAACTTTCGACGAACTTCATATTCTTTCCATGATCTCTATTTTGAGAGTCCGAGGTATACGAAAAGGCTTTGTTTGTGTTGTAAATGCTAAAACACCAAAGTAATGCTTCCGGTTTGTCTTATAGGTACATGAACAACTGACAGTTTCTTGAAAGACAATATTATACTCTGGTGGGACTAAACTGTGTAAATTTGTTATAAGGCGCTCACAATAGCAGCGCAATAATATAATCTAAAGCGGCCCACAGACGCTCCGGAAATCCTCAGAGGAAAACTGCACAGTCCTGGCCTGAAGGCCCTTGCACCTTGGCCTGAATACACCCTATTCCACAGACGCTCAAGAAACCTTTCAGTTCTAGCAAGCATGGCATTAAGAGACGGCCGGTTTTTCAATTCCACATCCGGTGGCCTGTACAGTCCGGCGAACCTCCACATACGCTCCGATAATCCTTCAGGCCAGGACTGTGCAGTTTTTCTTCTGAGGATTTCCGGAGCGTCTGTGAGCCGCTTAAGACATCTGTACAAAGAAAAATTTAATTCTGTTGAACCCCACTTTTGGAGGCCCCGAGGCCCTAGGCTGGGGTGGAGCACTTGAAGGAAGTGGAATTGAGAACTGTGAGCTCTGACAACATCCTCAAGTCTTTTTACGTTTTTAGAGTTAGATTTTATTCAAAATAATAACTTTTAGGGTCGTAGAAGAGTATGTGTTCGTATTTGAATCAGATGGCTTTAGGCGTAGTTTTCATATATTTTCATGCTGTCAATAGTTAAGTTAGAAATAATTTCTATGGTGTGTTTATTTTTTACTGTAGCTAAAATTTGCATGAGGAATACTTGGTCAATCTGGTTCATGATATTTGTGAGAAGTACTTTCAAATTAACTTTCATGACATATGATTGTCGATGGAAGTATGGATACCCACTGTTGCCTTCTGTTGGTGGCATAAGATGAATCCCATTAGCTCCTTTATGTTTTCAAAATATTATTGTCTCTTTTTTAGTTCAATTTTCTTCTTTCCAATGTGCTAGAATTGAATGACATTACTCAATCGTCAATGTCCTAGTTTGATTGTTCTTACTATCAGTGATGTTGCCAGATTCCTACCTACCTACACCTACCCCAATTCTTTTCTAGCATCACATTTGCTACATATCATATATCATTCACAGCTTCGGGTCTGTTTCTTTCATAACCTTTGCATTGTCCAGGTTTCATATGTATAAGGTATGGTTACTACGTACAAATATTATATAGCTTCCTGTATCCTGTAGGCTATTTTATTTTGATGTTTTTCACCTTTGCTATTATACCATGGCTACCTGCATGCCTATATGTGTTTAGGATGTAAGATTGCGCGAAACAACGTGAATTACTGTCACTCCTTCTTTGTAAACCTGTTCTAACATTTTTATATTTGGCCAGCCTACATTCTGCACATCGACGAATTTCACGTTCATCTTGTCTTTCAGAAAAAAACTTCTTGTTTGATGTACCTAAATCAAATTGAAGAGTAGTATAGAGTGTGTTAATAGAGAGATCATATACAGGGTGTTCCTTAATGATATGCGAATATTCAAGGGAATAAATCTACATGAAAAATTAATGATAGTTTGCTTTATAAAGTATGGTCCAAAAATGTACCGTTACGAAAATAGAGGGTGTTAAAGTTTAAGGAAAAAAATGGAAATTAATTAATATTTTTAAAACCGCTGAACATATTTTAATGATATTTGGTACATAGTAATAGTAAACAGAAGTGCACATTTTCCAGTACATAAATAATTTTCAGTTTCAGTAGTGGCGTGCGTACGGGCAACAACTCTGATATTTTTTAGGAAAAAAATGATACGCCAATGGTTTTTTCCGAAATAAAAATTATCTTCGAATTTCCCATTTAATTCGGAAAATAACAGCTCTCTTGAATTTATTTCCTCCCATGCGCCGTTATTGAGTAAAAAAATAAAAACTCTTGTACGTTGTCCGAGAAAACTAAGGTAATTATTAAAGGATACAATATTTTTCCATAGATCTAGTTGCCATGAAATATGACAATTGTTTATGACACTTGCCATTTTCCTGTCAGTTTGTAATTGAGATCTGTTCGTTCCGATTTATCTTTTTCATTTCTTGTTTTTACAGTCTTATTTCATTTCACTTCCCACACCGATAGGTGAGGGGAGTATTGTGATCGCGAAAATTTTCGATTTTAAGATAATACACTTTTTGGGCGTTTTATGATGCCTACATCACGAAAATCCACGTCACTCATTTCCGTCGGTCTGTCTGTCTGTCTGTCTGTCGGTCTGTCTGTCGGTCTGTCTGTCTGTTGTCGTTTTTCTAGCCTCCTAATCTCAGTAACCGCTGCATAGATTTTGATGAAATTTGGGTAGTGATATGGTGTAGGGTCGTAGTAGGTAATGTTGCTACAATTTTGAAAATCGGTGCATGGGCGGCGGAGTAATTAGCAAAAAACGAAAAATTTCAATTATGCCTCAAACTCCGTTTTTAGGTGTTTTAGGGGTTCCTGATCATTTTTTACTTTTTTTTGGGTGAGGGTGAAATTGGGGTGGTTGGGGGGTGGGGGGTTGTAAAGCTGAAAAATTTGTTGTACTCATAATAGGCTGTCTACTGACCTGAGAGAGAAAGACCTAGCGGTATAATACACTTTTTTAGGTCCATCCGAACATTGCCTTGTATATTACAGGAACCAAGGGACTTAGAATTTTCCGATGTATACATACGAGTATTGCTTTAGATCGTTCTGTATTTTATAATGTTGAAATTACTGAATTGATGTTAATGAAATTTCGGCACAGTATTACTACTTTGGCGAGGATGGAAAACGCCTCTGATTTTTAGAAATCGTCTCAGTGGCGGCGCAGCAATATTAAAAAAACTAAAAATTTGAAATCAGCTCAAACTTCGTTTTTAGGCGTTTTAGGGGTTCCTGATCATTTTCTACTTTTTTTTGGGGTGGGGGTGAAATTAGGGTGGTTGGAGGGGTGGGGGGTTGTAAATCTGAAAAATTTGTTGTACTCATAATGACCTGAGAGAGAAAGACCTAGCGGCATAATACACTTTTTTAGGTCCATCCGAACATTGCCTTGCCGATTACAGAAACCAAGGGACTTGAACTTTCTGATGCATACAAAATACATACGAGTATTACTTTGGATCATTTTGTATTGTGTTACGTGGAAACTTCTGAATTGACTTTAATGACATTTTGACCCAGATTTATTACAGCGACGAGTATGGAAAGCACGTTTTTAGAAATCATTTCAGTGGCGGCGCGGCAATAATAAAAAACTAAAAATATAAAAAACACCTCAAACTTCGTTTTAGACGTTTTAGGGGTTCCTGATCATTTTAAAATTTTTTTTGGTTAGGGGTGAAATTGGGGTGGTTCGGGGGTGGGGGTTTGTGAAACTCAAAAATTTGTTGTATTCATGATATATTGTCCATTGACCTGTGAGAGAAGCACCTAGTAGAATAAAACACTTTTTTTGCGGTCGGGCGAGCCATGATTTGATTGCAGGGGCATCTAGACTATAGTTTCATTCTGTGAGAAAATAATGAAACTGGTATCATCGGAATGTGTGGGAAGTACTGAGTCAATCAACTTGACTACATTTTCTTATTTTCGTAATCTTGTTAATAATGGTGAATTATTCAAATGCAGAAATGGCGGATATGCATTACGTGTATGGCCTCGCTGACGGTAACGCAGAGGACGCCAAACGTATTTATCACGAGAGATATCCTAATCGTAATTTGCCAGACAGTCGAACTTTTTCTAATATCCATCGTCGTCTTGTTGAAACTGGTAGTGTCCGAAAAGGCACATCTGAAGGTAGACCAAGAAATGTGAGAACACCTGAAATTGAGGATGCGGTGCTGCACGAAGTCGAAGAACATCCTGAAACGAGTACGAGAAAGCTAGCTAGGAACTTGAATATTTGCCATCAAATAGTTTGGCGAATCCTAGTGGATTTTTTGTTATACCCGTATCATATTTTAAGAGTTCAGGCATTACTTCCCAGCGATTTCCCACGTCGTGTGACATTTTGTCAGTGGTATTTAGAAAAAATTGCGCAAAATCCACAATTTGAATCAAACATTCTGTTCACAGACGAAGTCAATTTTTCAAGAAATGCCATTCAAAATTTCCACAACAATCATTTGTGGGCGGATGAAAATCCCCATGCCGTAACCGAAACTCATTTCCAAAACCAATTTTCGGTTAACGTATGGGCAGGAATTATAGGTGACCACTTTATTGGCCCATTCTTTTTACAAGGACGACTTGACGGACTATCTTACCTGAATTTCCTTCAAGAACAACTGCCTCTGCTGCTTGAAGATGTTCCAATTGCAATTAGAAACCAAATGTGGTACATGCACGATGGTGCACCAGCACATTGCAGTGCCAATGTTCGTAATTATTTACAAATTGTTTATCCAAATCGTTGGATTGGTCGCGGTGGGCCTCAAGAATGGCCACCAAGGTCCCCCGACCTCAACAGTTTGGACTTCTTTTTATGGGGTCATCTTAAGTCGCTAGTATACACAAGTCCCATTAACACTGTAGAGGATCTAAGAGGAAGAATAGTTGCAGCGTGTAATAGAATAAAACATACTCCAGGAATATTTCACCGTGTGCGCAGTTCCATGAGTAGGAGGGCGGAGGCCTGCATATTAAGTGAAGGGGGCCATTTTCAACAGTTTTTGTAATTAGTTACTGTTGTATATTATTTGATTAGTTTTATTATTCATATGTGTTTAATTTTTCCAATTAAACTAATAACAATTTTGCAATTTTTTTAATTGCAAAACGACGCATCGCAGGAAAGAACAGACAAGAGCTGTTATTTTCCGAATTAAATGGGAAATTTGAAGATAAGTGTAATAAACAATTGTCATATTTCATGGCAACTAGATCTATGGAAAAATATTGTATTCTTTAATAATTACTCCAGTTTTCTCGGACAACGTACAAGAGTTTTTATTTTTTTACTCAATAACGGCGCATGGGAGGAAATTAACTCAAAAGAGCTGTTATTTTCCGAATTAAATGGGAAATTTGAAGATAATTTTTATTTCGGAAAAAACCATTGGCGTATCATTTTTTTCCTCAAAAATATCAAAGTTGTTGCCCGTACGCACGCCACTGCTGAAACTGAAAATTATTTATGTACTGGAAAATGTGCACTTCTGTTTACTATTACTATGTACCAAATATCATTAAAATATGTTCAGCGGTTTTAAAAATATTAATTAATTTCCATTTTTTTCCTTAAACTTCAACACCCTGTATTTCCGTAACGGTACATTTTTGGACCATACTTCATAAAGCAAACTATCATTAATTTTTCATGTAGATTTACTCCCTTGAATATTCGCATATCATTAAGGAACACCCTGTACATAAGCCTAAGTATATTTAGGACAGTAGCTGTCGATATGGAGATAAGAGGATTTTCACTTATAGGGCAATCAAAAGAACCTACTTTTTATTCGACTTAACATTATTTTGCTGCAGTTATTTAACCGTTTATACGTTTCTCCACTATTTATATATACTGCATTATATACTGCACTACATTTTTTTACCTCTCTTCCAATGCGAAGGAAGTCGTGTGGTCGCAAAGAATGAGATTTGTATCTGCGCCACGAAAAACCTTGCCATTCTCTTACGTCGGTCTATCTGGTCCCTTTTTAACTTTCAAAACACTTATATGTATATCCGATCTTAGCGAAGTTTTCGCAGTAGGATTTTACCAGGATTACCCCTACAGTAAGACAAATTTTAGTGATATTTGTCTATTAACGAATGTAGTATCAATTAGTAGCTATCAAAAAGTAATTATGTTTTACCTACATTATTTTTGTTGTTATGGATCCACACAGTCTCTATTCTGCACAATTCTTTTGAAACCTATTTCTTTCTTTTATCTAATTGAAACGTTACAGAGAGTGTTTTGTACTTGATCAAACAAATGGGGTAAAATTATTATTAGTTTTTCATTGTCACATGTTAATTAATCAGATATATGCAATTAGGCTTTTCATATTTGCATGTAAACTACAAATTACTAATAGATATACCAATTATCGTAAAGTTGGCTAATAAATGACTTTAACAGCAACACTGAGTACTCTTCCATATAAAGTTGACTAAATGTCTAACAGCAAACACCTCTTACACAGTAGACGTCGACAAGTTGTATAATAATTAAAATATTTCAGTTCGCCAAATTACTAACGCATTATTCGCTACTTGTCCTAATCCACGATGATTCTAGAAGGGAAAATGTATTTCATTCTTTTAAACACCTGGAGACAGGAAAGGACAGAGATACCCCAATAGTATCGCAGAATGCCATACATACTAGAAGAAATACTTTGTTTTTGTTTTCCGTGGAAGATCTTAGCAATATTAGTATCCGACATGGTAGATGAGTATTTTGGGAGGGATAAAATACCATCTCCTCTGAGTAATTGTGAGGCCAATAATCAAACAGTCCACCATAAGAGCTCTTGCCCTGCCTTGCCTTCCTATACGCAACTACTTTGACCATTAAAATTATGTAGCACTGTCGGTATAGATGAGACGCCGATGCTGCCACCTGTACGGTTTTTGCCCGAACGGTCCTGCGTTTTCATAGCGTATCCAGCCACGGTATGGAATCCACAGAAGTTAATTTTTTCATAGTGCCTCCAAGAAGTACGGAACTTAAGCAAGCCTGAAGACATTGAAAAAGCCTTCACGGAATCATCAACGATCTAGTTTCAAACAGGACATCAGTGGACTAGATACGGAAGGGATCAGAAGGATATGTCCCCCTCTCATGACTAAAAATATAACAGTCCCATACCTACTATTTGTCTATAGCATCCCCTCCTCCTTCCCACCTGGCCAGACAAAACTGTTAGCCCGCTGGTAATGATCATTGCACTGTCCAATTGCCGGTATGCCGTGCTGCGTGCACATCTTAGCCATCAGATGCAGAAGGCAGTCATCCTTGGGTCCCTTTGTCTACTTAGGGTGCACAATCCATGGACCAAGTGGTTACTCATCTCACAGTGTGAGGAGTGGTCACTGGGTAATGGAACAGCAGCCCGGTGTGTCGGAACCATGGCTTCACCGTCTTTATTTTGTAAAATAGAGGATAACAAATAAAAAGTGAAATGCTAACAAATTGAATAAAAATGTATGAAATAGAGTAAAATTGAAAAGTATTCTATTTGCGAATGGCATACGATGAATGAGTAAGTAAATAACGACAGACAGGAATAAAAAGACACGAAATATGAAATTAGGCTACTCTTCTATTTAATCGATTTGGTAAAGCAATTTTGCTACGATTACATTTATTTTCGTCACTGGCGCTAAAACTAAATAGGATTTAACATTTTTCACTTGTTATATGGCATTTTGCACATGATACGTAAACTACAATGTAGGATAATTTATTTTTTCCAATTATTACAACTTGTTTAATATTTTTTTCTGTTATTAACGCATGAACAATAAACAGACTAATTACCAGAGGATATCCAAACTGTGCGTGACTAAAGGAGCTATACGTATAGAAAGTCTCCCTGTCTTTCAACCTGGTCCCTCACTTTTAATGTGCTGGATGGTTTGGTTGTGAGTCCCGCATTCATTCTGAGAAGAATATTAAAAATCACCCAAATGCACTAAATTTTAGATCAGACGTGGACGGATTAGGAAACATACAGAATGAACTCGTAAAATAAGGATTTGGGCATCTTCGCGAGAAGGTCTGTTTTCTTTCTTTCTTTCAAACCTTACCTTGTCTTTGTAAATAGCCAGACACATTATTGTTCTTTGTTACCAAATCACCCGGTATTCATCCACCATGAGGACCGTTTCATATGTACACATTTTTTAAAGTTATGTAAACGTCATATATTATCATAATACCACAGTGTAATTATTTTTACTTTGTTATTAATTATTTTGTTTTGCCTTTTACAATTTGTACCATCCTTCTAAATGTACAATTTTAAATTTCAAGACTCCACTGAGGATGATTCAATTTTAAGAAATATCGAAACATACGAAAAAAAAGTGATTCTATTTTTCGCGAAGTGACGAAAACTACAAATAATATAATTGGAATTCAATCTACGGTCAGGAACATAAACTTTGATCTGAGAAGAATGTGTTAAAGGGGTGATACACGTACGAGCAAGCACGCATACCTATGGCTCGATGACCTATTTCGCCTTTGTGTCACCGTAAGTACGCGTACTTTAAAACCGTCGCGCAAACCGCCAGCGATCCAACTGGTTTGAAATCTTGCTCGTAGCTTGTCCCGGCTCGTACTGCGAGCCGCGAGCCACCACTTTGTTTCGGCAGGCCATCGATGCGCAACGCTTGTTGCGCTTGGCGTTTGTTAAAGTTTTGTTTATTTAGGAAAACTATCAAAATGAGTGATTTCAGCTTCACGTGTGTCACCGACGTCGGCGTCGAGCCGAGTAAGTTCGCGAACTTAAAAACCACGTACTTAAAGTTCGTACGTGTGTCACCCACTATACCTCAGTTGAAGAGGTAGTTCTAAGTTCTAATATCTGCGCTGTTGACTTCTGTCGAGGCTTTGCCGCACTGTAATCAACATCAAACTTTTTTCAAACGAATCTAATAACGTTAATGTCCCCAGTGGATTAAGAGCCTCTTAAACAATATCGAATTTGTTAAAATATTGGTATTTCCGGATAAGGTTCTGCATCTATGTGTAAAATATTTTTAAGCAGAGAGATACAAGCATGAGATCCAATGCAGAATACATCTAAATTATTCATATTATGAGGAAATAGCAGAGCAAGACAGATGGAACACCAGGGGCGTATCCAGACCTCAGTCTTGGGGAGGTAGCGGGGCATGAAGTTGTGTGTGGTTTCACCATTTTTTGTAACAACTTCGTGAAAGATGTTGATGCAAAAGAAAAGGATAATGTTAATAGTGTTAAAATAAAAAAGAAGATATAAACAGCAAGTGAAACAGTGGAGTATCAGGTATTTTAGGGAGATGAAATAAAAAGTCTATTGATGCATTAATCAATTTTAATTTTACGGAACACAAATGATATGTAATACGTATACCATCCGTGAACATTTTATTGGCACAGCATACAAAATTAAACGATCATGAACGCTCACCAGTCAGGTACCCTAGTAGCCACAACACGTACTCTATTTTTTTAATTAGTGCTTTAACTTTTCTAGTCGGTGCAACTTTCAAAACAGGTAATTAATGAGTTAGGTAAATTTTTGTGACAAGCTACTACGTTGTATAGGACATTAGAGAGGTTTTAAGCCACTAAAAATTGGTACGACGCTATCCGTAAAACGTTCTGCGTTATTCGACAATTGACATTAACAATTATTGGAGCTATTATTTGATTCTAACTTAACCTCACATTATGATCTATTTGGTCGGAAATGTCCAAGAAATGTTACATGCAACAAGTAAACACCACAAGCAGAAAATAGATCACATCACAAGTAAAATAAAAAATAGGTTATGAAGGATCCCCGAAGCATGACAGTCCAGATTTCACTACCATAGGCCTTTACGGAAACACTGATCTGGATCCGGATAGTTTAGTCATATGTCAAACATCTGTCAAGTGGGACTTACGATTTCATGAGGGCTGTTCCAAATTACGGTACTATCACCGTCCCAGAACTGATTTCATCATGTTCTTAGAACTGTAAAATGGGCGGGACATGATGAAATCAGTTCTGGTACGGTGATAGTACCGCAATTTGGAACAGCCCTCATGAAATCGTAAGTCCCACTTGACAGCTGTTTGACGTATGACTAAACTATCCGGATCCAGATCAGTGTTTCCGTAAAGGCCTCATAGTTCAGTCCCGTGACGATCACACGCTGTTGCCAGAGACACCTAACTTTGTAGCTTTTATTGGATAATACTGTCAAATAAAATTGACGGAAGAAAACCTGATCCTTTTGTACAATGATAAACTACAAAAAAAGTATTGTTGCTATCAAAATCATCACGGTTCTTTTCTCATTGCCGCATAGTGGTGTAGACCTGTCAATACCGCACGTAATCATATCGAACCGTAAACTACCGTAGCTAACGTACTACGTTATCGGTTATTCGCCGATTCGGTTATTTCGGGAGAATTGCGCATGCCACAAATAGCCGATAACGTGCAATAACGTCAAGGAAACGGACATCCAAAAACTCTCCATTCAACTGATTATGTAACAATGGAAATATATTAGATATGCATCACTGTAATAATGCAAAACAAACCCTTTTGTAATTTAGTTACTGCAAAAAAAGTTTTTTTTTTCAGTGCGACAATTGCTTAAATAAACAAGTCAAAGTTGAATCGAGTTTTTTTTTTCGATAATCTTGGGGGGGTAATTATCCCTGTTACCCCCCCTTGTATACGCCTGTGTGAAACACATTATACCAACGAAATCGAATAGATTTGAAATCGTTGTATTATGCTGGTATAACAAAATGCTAAGTCGGTAAATTCTGAAAGCAATTTCGAATTCGAGGAAAGATCGTGTCTATATTAGCGATGCTAAACGTCTGGTTTTCGTATTTCTCATCAGTTTCAAGTAAATTATAGGTTCAACTAAGTACGCATTATAGCAGTTCTTGGGTAGTTCTCTACATAAGTAACTCACTCAATAGAAGAGGCTTGATGAATACCCGCATAAGGATGCGTAAAGCTACAGCTTATTTTTTATTCCAACAAAATTTGAAATTCACTATTATACTTATCTCAATTGACCGATACAACCTGCGTTTAAATACATCTGTTATTTCTGTTTGTAGTTTAGATGCTTTCATTCATAGCACTGGATGACAATAATCTATCAATTGGAATACCATTTAAATTTACATTATTCGATAAATCAGCATTCGTTTTGATAAATCAATAAAAACAATTGGATAATAAAAATTGAGGTTTATCGCGAACACTATTTTTGCTCATTTTGGAAGGGACTTTTCTCAATTTCAATTTATCCATGTGCCTTTGTGCCTATATGATGAGTATAATAATGACATATCAAGAGGTATGACCCTTACTGTTAATCATCCCTATGTACTAATAATTGCTAAAAATTCCGAAATGCGGTCAAACCATGTGCAATTTAACTGTTTCATTGGCGGCATTCTGTAAAATATCTTCCCCTTAACACGGCTAACCCTCCATAACTATCTTAAGGCATCATACAATGATTCTGATCTTCTGGTATAGTCAATCAGCTGCTCAACATTTTCCAGAAACAATTTTGCACGCCTACACAAAGGGGGCACAGATAAATCATCATGTCCACATCCGTAGCAAACAATGCAGTAGTAGGTGTACCATTTAGCCATATCTACCACTGCACTGTATTTAACATAGTTTTAGTATGATATATTTGCGGGAAAAGTAGGTAATGCCATGAGTCATGCTCACACGTGTAATGGTGTCTCAAAGCAATAATTATTATACATGTTATAATAATTATAAACAGATTAATTGTCATTTGAATATTTGCCAGCTGAAAAAGGATATCAACTTGTATTATGAACTATACATATTTGATACGAGTTTGATAGTTGTCATTAGGACTGGCTAGATAGTGCTACATGTCAGGTGAAAGGCAATATGCTCTATACATTGAGATCAAGAAAAATGACATAGTAGCTATAAAGCTATAATTGTATTTAGAACTGTCTTCAAACGTCACGTTATTATGGTGTTAGGAGAACTTGAAAGATAAGCAACTGAAGTGAATTGCCTGGTTACTGCAAAAAGAAGAATAGTGGTTAAAAAAAAGAATAAAACCCAATAAAAGCAGTGTAGGTTATTTAATTTTTTGTGATAAAGTGGTGTAACGATTCAGGAAACGAAGAAAAGACGAATGTCACTATTTGAAACATTTTTCTTAGGCTACAAAATAAACAATTTCGACAATCTCACCAAATTTTGGATGCAATTCAAGGTCAATCATAAACAGTGGCATTTTTTTATCATGTCTTTGATGTTTTCTACGACCTCCAGGTAGGATTTTTTGCACATCTTCTAGCTTTAACTTAGACTAAACTGTCCTGAAGGTGCCTTACTATGTTGTTCAAAGTAGTTACCGTTGTTCTTGTTTGCGTGTTATGGTTGATTTTCATGGGTTTCGGTCAACGATTGAAACTATAAATTTTCTTCACTATGTTTCGGTTTATTTTAATCTGAACCATCTTCAGGTGCGTTAATTTTAGATGTCGTTGACCGAAACCCATGAAAAACTACCATAATCTATAGTCGCGGTCACTAGAAAAATAAGCATAAACTTGTTTGCGTGTTTATGGCAGTAATCCTGTTTTTGTCGTTCATATTATTATAATAGGCCGTGAAGCTACAATTAATTCATTTATTAACGGTATCGTTCTAACTCTTGCAACTAGCACAACAGTAAATTGTGATAATGTTAATAATATTTTAATATATCTCTATTTACCGTATACATAATCATGCGGCGATTCTTCATGGGGGTTGGGTTGTTAGCAATAAATCTCCAGACTATTATCAAAAACGCATTTAATTAGAAATTAATGCACTACTTAGCACCAACAAGATATTCAACCTAGTATTATAATTGTAGATTTTCAAGCTGTACGTCATACTACGAAAAAATTAGATGCTCTGGGTAATTGAAACTTTTCAGTAAATAATTGAATTCTTTAAAAAACACTATACTACGGTTACTCTTCTTATGAATAAATCAAAATCAAGCTAAAATATTAAATATATGTTTATCAGAATGGTAACTAGCAGAGGGTTGGTGAGATTTGAATGACATCGCCTGGCAAAATGGTTCCAAGCGATCAAACATCTTGTTAATTTCTTTTTACCTTTTTACCTATTTTATTTCTATATAGCTCCGCCATCCATCTTTAAAGTAGTATTTTTTTAAATCAGTATTAGAAACTCTTATTCCTAGATTTCGTAGACCACCATACTATGTATTTTATTTATTGGTCATAGAAATAATGACTACATCTTTTTTATTCTAATAACTTTATAGGGTGCTTAAAAAATTGCTGTACAATTTTAAACTCCAGGCAGTAGAATGAATACAAATAATTTGAACAGACACAGAATATGTTCAAATAAGATCTGAACAGTTCAGAGGTTGCACTAGAATTTTAGCAGCTGTTACTTTACGCTGATTATGATGCTGATATGAATCTTTGAAGCTATTGCTATGCCATACATTCTAAAGAAAAAAAATGAAGTCAAGCTGATTACCTCAGTACTTCCCAAACATTACTGTGATACCAGTTTATTACTTCCCATAGCATGAAGATTTAGTCTGAGATCCCCTTGCAACCCAATCATCGGCAGCCCCCCTCCCCTAAAATGATCAGGAACCCCTAAAACATCTAAAAAAGAAGATTGAGCTGTTTTCATATTTTTAGTTTTTCGATTATTGCTACGCTGCCACTGACACGATTTCTAACAACCATACGCGTTTTCCATCCTCACTACGCTAGTAATACTTTGCCAAAATTTGATTAGAATCAATTTAATAGTTTCCACGTTACAAAACGATCTAAAGCAATAAATGCTCGTATGTATACAGAAAATTCTAAGTCCCTTAGTTTCAGTGATAGGCTAGGCAATGTTCGGATGAACCTAAAAAAAACCTATGTCACTAGGTCTTCCTTCACAGGTCAGTGGGAGTCTAGCATGAAAGCAACAAATTTTTCAATTTCACAACCTCCCTCCCCCCAACCACCCCAATTTCACCCCCACCTAAAAAAGTAGAAAATGATCAGGAACCCCTAAAACGCCTAAAAACGAAGTTTGAGCAATATTTCATTTTTTTTTTTTTCGTTTTTTGTTAATTGCACCGCCGCCCAAACCGACTTTCAAAATTATAGGAACACTCGTAGGAACATTACCTACTGCGACCCCACAACATATCGCTGCCCAAATTTCATCACAATGCATGTAGCGGTTACTGAGATTACGAGGGTAGAAGAACCTCAACAGACAGACAGACCGACAGACAGACAGTCCGACGAAAATGAGTGACGTGGATTTTCGTTATGTAGACGTCATAAAACGTTCAAAAAGCGTATTATCTCAAAATCGAAAATTTTCGCGATCACAATACTCCCCTCACCTATCGGTGTGGGAAGTAAAAAAGATGTTTTCCTTCTTTGACAGCCTCCTGCATTATCCAGCTAATCAGATTTGCATTGATTGTGCTTGTAAACACTACCACTCTACATATTTGTCTATATACGATTGTATTTAAATACTATAAATACTATATTAAGTCAATTGCATACATATTCTCGCGATCTGAAATACGTATGTAGATGTAATAGCATTAAAAGTAAAAGGAAAATGTACTTAACGAGACGTGTTAACAAGCAAAATTATGACAGTCACGCTGTGGATAACTAGTGCATTCTTTGTTGAAAGTAAAACCAATAACTAGCAAACTTGTGCTGCTATATCTGCTTACGTAACGTCCTTTATACAAAGGTACATTATGGAACATCTAGACCTTGGTAGTGTAGAAACATCAGTTGAGCACCATATTTAGATCACTAGTAGTCTCCTTTACATTACGCTAAAAACTAAATTATTTTTCACTGAGAATTTACCATAGTGTGGATGTACTTAGGGAAGAAAGTTCTGGGTTAAAACTAAATCTGATGCCCAAAGAAATTTTTGATCTGGACTTCAAAACTCCAAAACTCGGGAAGTTTGCAATTTGGCTGGACATTTTCCATCTACTTTTTTGAAAACAAACAAGAAGTACCCAAACCAACACTAGGTTCTAATGAACAACCGGGCTCTGCCAAGGAGTCACTCATTCAAGCTGTTAGGAGTTAACATTACAGAAAATCTGATCTGGCACGAACACGTTGCGACAATTACAACAGCTGCTGTAAAAAGCTTGGGTACCTATTTAGAGCCAGAAAGTACTTCTCACCATGTAACGTCCTCGTAAAGCCCAGATAAGACCTGGCCTAGAGTATTGGTCTCATGTCTGGGGAGCTGCTGCCCCTACTACCCCATATCTATACTTGATGCCGTCCAAAGAAGGGCAATTCGACTAATTGGCGACCCGGCCTTAACGCGGCACCTTCAGCAGCTTTCTCACCGGCGTGTTGTTGGTGACCTCTCGCTCTTCTACCGATATTCAAACGGAATCTGCTCCTTTGAGCTATCCTCTATCGTTCCGCCGTTCACCGCTCCTGCGCGACCGCTGCAACTCATCCTAAGGCAGTCGTTTCTTCATACATCAAGAATCGAGCCGTACAACCGCACATTCATTCCCAGGGTATCCAAGGCTTGGAATGGACTGCCAGGAGATGTATTTATTGGGCCTGCGGGTATTGGCTCATTCAAATCCCGCGCGTTAACAAACTTCCCCTAACATAACCCATTCACAGCAGCCGCGGTACTCTTGTTTTTAGGCTCTGCCTACGCGGTCTGCTCAGTTATAAAAAAAATGTGCCGGCTGGACTTGTTTCAGATAACGGTGCGTAATTTGATACCTTGTGGATTTATATTCTAAACCTTTTCCTTTGTAATTATTACCCTGGATGGGCAAGGGCAATGATAGGAGTGACATAGAGACAAATTTGAGGTTATGGTAATCAATGATGATTTACTAATAAACATAAAACTTTGAAATGGGTAACTTATGGAGGTTTTGATATTTTTTATTTTATGCCAATTACTGCGCCGTCAGTCAAATAAAAAAGAATCAATACTGCAGCGGTTACCGAAGTTACGCAAAAACTAAAATGAGTTCTTCTAGTTCTTCTACTGTTTCGAAAGAGCAAACAAAAACTCTTGAAACCCTTATAGTATTTGTGCCTAATAGCAAAATGTCCTGGAGTTTAATTTTTGTAAATCCGATTGCACTGCTATGCACTGGGATTCACTCGATAATGACAAGATATAAAGACGTAAAGCGTAATAAATGAAATAGCAACACATCATCGAACCACAGAAGCTTAGAGCTAAGATAAAGGAAATTCATAGTTTTTAGCTTTTCAATCCTCAATAACTGTTAGACAACTATTCAAAAAAATTAAAATCATCGATGTCCGAAAAGCTAGTCCATAGATGGTAATATAAGGGTTTCTTAAAATGCTGCCTTTGGAAAGGTCAACCCTCACTTTAGTTTCGCATAGGTTCATACAGATGATATATACTTTCATTATTATATACTTCTTTTGCTATCCATATCTTTTCCTCTCTGTTATCTCTGCCCCTTTCCATCTTGTGTAGCAGACTAAAAGTTAAAAGTTTCGAAATTGTCTCACTTATTCAAGTCACTATTAGACCTCAGGTATCTTTTTTTTTTTTTTTTTTTTTTGGCACTGGAACATAATGTCCATTAGCCAGGCACTATATGTAGCGGTGAGCACATGCGCATGCATGTACCTGCACCAATTCTGATACATTATAGTGAATTAATAATTAACTTATTTCATATCTTCCTAACTACTTTGTAATTTTAATTCATGCATTTTATACATACATACCTATATATTTATATTAATTTATGATTTGCTTATTTTACATTTTTAAATAACCATATTGAGATCCTAACAGAAAAAGGAATTAGCTAACAACCCTATCGGAAGGATGGAGGGATTTGCTAAAGGTTAGACAGCTCAGGTATCATGTGCAGGAGGTATAATGAGTCCAAACGCAGCTGCAGTATTAACAGATTATTACTACATGTGGTTTATTTTTAATTAGATACATATACTTCTAATAGTCTTTGCGTCCCTGATATCTCGAGTATCAGTCTACTATATGTTTTTTCTTTTTAAGGAAATCAAAAGCATTTGTAAACTATCTGCAATTTCCGTTTCTTTAAGGTTGAACCCATTTCTAAAAACAAAACAAATTTCTTCTGTCTAAGGAACTGTTACTAAATGTTACCACATTGTAACTAATCGAGAACAAGAATTTATTGTCGTTTTGTAAATACTGAATTGTAAATAATTAAAATAACTGTCTCCACGGTTAGTCGTTGCGATTATAAGTACCTAAGTTCAAAAACTTAAATTCCTCGGATTTGTAAATTCGATACAGTCGCCACAAAATCAGTATTTTTTTTTTAAATATTATCATGCCAATATGTATTTGACTTGTAAGTTGCCTGACATCATGTTTTTTTCGTAATCTATCCCAGTAGTCTAAAATCCTGTAAATAATCTAAACCTGACTCAGATCACTACAACAGGAAGGATAAGACTGGTGAAAAATGACTGGCTATTTAAGATCATTAATCACCTTAATGTTATTAATTTCCGTAACAATTAACTTACGAAAATATGTGCAGATTTATAATGAGGCTACTAGGTCACCAAATGTCACGACGGTTGAACTACGTAAAAACACAGAATGCTATCTGGCATCTACATCCAAGTCTGAGAAAACCTGATTCAATGTGTTCACTTGACAAACCTTCATCAGATACGCATATATCTCATCAATCAGTGATGACATTGCTGCCCTCTTTTGTTCAGCTTTGTTGGTTAAAAGACACGAACATATATGGGTGAAATGAAATATACACGAGAAAGTGACACTTGTTTTCTTAATTGTAACGTAAGTGCAGGATATTTTAGGCCTTTATTCAAGATTTTCTGCATTTTAAAGGGTTCGTTTGAGATGCAGATAGAGGGCTTAGATAACTTTTATTGGGCGACAGTTGAAGAATTAATCGTCATAGTGGTTCTTGCTGGTCGTAGATATTTGATTGTTCGCTATGTGGCGCTCAAAGTACGGAAGTAATGTAGCGCATAATGTGAAGGTTTTGTGCAAAAGCACTTTCAGTTGCTTTTCAGAGGAAGAACAATCTGATTCACACATAAGAAAATTCTTGGACGAAAGATATATACTTTCATTCTAGTAAACCATATTTTCCTATATTTTATGCGCACGGCTATAATAATCTTAATCCAAGGATGTGATATTTTTGATCATATAGGGTTAAATATTTTCAATTCAAAACTGACAATGTGTTGAAAGTTAGAATATTGAGATCTTAAATCAAGCATATGATAATTTTGGAATCGAAACAGTGCATATATCACCGATAAAAATACTATAAATTAACTGAAGTATGTCAAAATCTTGGCGCAAACAGCTCAATATTTCGGACTTCTTGAAATAAGCATTCGGTAATTTTAAGGTATATACTGGTTGTCCAAATTTATATTGGAGAAAGTCGATTGCCACAGAATATCAATTACATCTACCTGTAGTTTTGAACTAGAAGACCATGTCACGCCCACCAGTCCGCCATTGTTTATGTTTTTATTCCATTCACAACTACTTACACAAACTCATTCATATATTGCATATCACATACTTGGTACGTACGTACGTACGTATGTGTTACCTGTAATCCCATCTGCGCAACAATTCTTTCAGGAGATTATAACAATCTAACATAGGTAAAATTATGAATTACTTACAAATGGCTATAATGCCTGTGGCGATCTGTCGGTGTGCATAAGCCAAGACTATCATATTATCCGCAATTCTCAAGCTGTTTGTATTCTTGATCGAGGTAATAGGAGCTCAGTTGGAAAATATGATATCCTTGTCGAAAAGTATTGAAATTTCAGTTATGAAAAAGGTATATTCTTGCTCATAGTATGTTTCTTTAGAATGGGTATCGAAATTAATATGTTCTGGGTTCTTGTCGCTAGCATGCCTTTACAAGATCAGAACTCTTCAATTGAGAATTTTTCTTAATGTGTGTTTACAGAACAAGCAATGCACGAGACAGATACGATTTTGAGTTAGACTTACTGCACGTTATAGGAAAATTTGAAAAAGTAACGAAAGAATTTAGGCATAATCTAATTATAGTACGTAAGCTGCAATGAATTATTAATTCGAGAGCTAGAGGAGCCACTAATTACCAGCCAGTTATTAGTAATTTATTAACTGTCCAAATAACTATCATCTATCATCAAGAAATGCTATACAGGCAACTGAAGCGTTATTAGACCTATTGTCTTCCTTCAATATACGTTCTTATATGTATTGGCTAGTAAAGCTCAATGGGCCACATTAACACTCATCATCATATAGTCACAATGTCTTAACAGAGATGTTGTGAACTCGTAAAATGCATTTACTCATTTTACGGGTTTCTCTTGGAATATCTTTAAGATCTTTAATGCAGTAGTTTCCCATTTGCTTTCTGCATCCTCATGCCGTTGACCAGATGGTATCTACTGGTTCATCCGCCTCTAGGGGCAATTTCTCACCCCAAGGACAAGAAGGTGTCCTGACTCTTCTCAACTCGTCCAAAGCTGTTGGTTGAGAAGAGGTTACTGCTTATACCGACAGTAGTTCGGTTCCTTTTAGTCGCCTTTTACAAACACGCAGGATATACGATGGGAGATATTCTAACCCGCCTCCACACGGGTAACACTGGATGCAAATAAATTAGAAAACTCTCCCAAGTTCTGTAAGATCTCGGTCCTGAGATCTGCCAGTCGCAAAATTAGTAACAGTTAGTAAGCTTCCTTTACTGGCTTTACTTTATACCTACTTTGCGGGTTTATTTAAATATAAATAGCAATGGATCGCATTAAGTTTCCTGCAATTCGTCTAAAAAAAATAGGATTAATAATTAGTATTGGTAATTAAGTACGTTTCCCACTTCAGTGAGGTTCCGGCCTTGTAGTATCAACAGAAATCTGCCAAAATCAAAGTTTTTTGTAGAAATGATCTGAACCGCACAACCCCAATTATGAACTGGGATACTATTTTCGGTCGGTTATGTTAATGAAAATTAATTCCCTTGTATCGCTTAATATTTGTTGTACTCCTTCCTAACACAGACAATTACAAAAGCTGTATGTTTGAGAGAAAACACGGTATACTTACATATACGTATACATTTTGGGACTCCACTACTCCCCACATTGGCTGAAATCTGAATACCTGCGACTTGACGAATTTAATATGGAGAGAACTCCTTCGCAAAAAGGAATGATGCAGCTATCGCAGAAGAATCGTAACTAAGATTTATAGTGATATATGTGTACGTTGCATAATAGATCGCCTTTTTATACATTTATTTCATCACATTTGTCTCATAACGAAAAGGAAATCGACCTTATAGCGGAATAGTATTCAAGGAAACGACATGAGATCGCATGTAATGTGGCTAAAAAAATCTACAGGTATATGTTTCCTTGCGTTCATCGCTTGTATAATACACATAAAGTCATGCAATTCTATTACGCACATCTCTAACCATGAATGGAAATTATTGAAGCGGCATCTTTTTAAGATTCCACGAGACTTGATAGACATGATCAACTAAGCTTTGAGTGATGACAACAAAACGTTCGGAGGTCTTGAACTAAAATAGAAAGGTTTATATAGTTCAAAAAAGAATACATTATACTACTAGTTATGGTTATAGTTAATAATGAAAAACTGCTTGGGTGATTTTACTTTTCTTATCATCAGTAAATACAATCCAAAGCTTATGCGTATATATATTGCACTTCTTGCATTAAATGCGCTTCTGCAGAGTTTTAGCTAGGGATCACAACCATACTAAACACTGATGTAACGATATCGAACTTTAAATATCGATGATTTAACGTCGATGTCTGCATGTCGATATATCGATGAATCGACATAGACATAAGAAAAATATCGGTTCTCTGGGTGTTCAGTACGACGTAAGGCATAATTTAGTGTGAATAAACCTGAAAAGTTATGTTCCTCGTCTAAATTCTTATTTTGATTTTCAAAATTTTGATATTCAAAATTCAAAACTCGTTTCATATATCCTCCCATGGAGATCCCATCAGACGATAAGATGGTCAACATCGTGCTGCCATCTGTAATTGCAATATATAGACTAATGACTATTTCGGGCTAAACATTTTTTTGTATACCTTAGTTATGTCGTTATAGTAGAGGGTCATTAATGTTCGCGAATATCAACCTTGTCCTTGAAAGAGCAATGAGCGGCATTGGCATTGGCATTGGCATCGACCTTGACCGTGATTAAATCGTTAGATCTGAACAGAAAATTATTCGTACTTTGAAAAAACTGGTTTTGTGAATTTGTTTTGTTTACATTATGCAGTCTGTTACCAAGAGAAATGCCTGAAAATCTAGATGAAACTAATGATGCATATGCCATGATTCATGATATTCTATGAAAGTTTACCGTAACATCGATGTATCGCGAGCATCGATCTTTTATTTTCGATGCTTTTTGAAAAATTGTCATCCCTAGTTTCAACATAACAATGAATCTGGAATATGTAATACTTGTAGCATAGATATTCGTAAATTGAAAGGAAGTCAGTATTTTTTAATCTTCTGACGGATTACGATATCTTGAATACAGTGTGGCATATTCTTTGTTGATAAATCTATGAAAGATGGAGAGAATAGTGTAACATACCATAATAATAGTTATCTAAAATACAAAATTCATTTGGGTCCAAAAATTAATAAGGAAACCCAGCAAATAAATGTATAGTCAGCTGGCAAATATTTATCTGGATCCTTGAAGTATATCCAACTATACTGAGTCATAACAAACAATCCAATAGTGATTATTTTCTTTTCTTTTTGCAATAATTGCTGTCGCCTCACTTACTCTCTGGTTGCCGTTTCAGAAAAGGATTTATTGATTTTCGATTTTAGTTTAATGCCTACCCTTCAGTTATATAGCTTTTAAGTTGTTATGCTCCACTATAATCTAATAAAACAGACATCATAGTACTTTTGACATGGCTCAACAAACAATCAGCTGCCTTACTCAAGGTCTGGGGATGCTTTACGCCGCTCCCTTTGCGCATCGATATTTTGGGTTAGAGAGAGATAGATTTCAACAGCGGCGGCATGGCGGGGTGATGGCTATCACAGCGCTAATCTAGTACTTTATGGGAGGTAAACATTAAGGACAACATAAACTTTATGTTATCTTTAATGTTTACCTCCATATTACACCGCATAGGTTGAGTATTATTTCTTAATTCTGCCCTGTTGTACACTTTTTTCTACTCCGCCTCTGTCAGGACGAATTAAACTATCCCAAAATGGCGTCGCTGACGTCAGATATTTGCAACACGTCATCACAAAGAAACCGACCGTGAGTGAGACAGTCGTTGAGCAGTGCTTTTGAGTTGGAAATGCATTAGTGGTTGTTCTGATTTTGTGTTTATTATTAATGCATAGGCCAATGTATACGATAACTCACTGTCTCGGTGGAAAAATCAAAGCACTGTCATCCCGGGACAATTAACAAATATAATTGTTATTGTTGTTATTTTTTCAGGGCAAAACCTTAATAAACTATCACAAGGTACTTTAGTGCGAAGTTATGTTCAAAATTAAATGCGAATACCTTCATATTTGTCTCCACTATGGTAAAAAAATGAGCATAACAAGAGTCTGATAATACAAACAACTGCTTTGTGCTCTCATAATATTTTATTGACTAATAACGTTATTTATACATTAGTTCTCGTACGACCAATAAAATCTAAGCACTGATCGCAACTGCCAAATTCTAAAACTGCACGAACTAGTCATGAAATTATCCGCAAAACACCAATTTCCTACTGCTGTACAGGGAACTGGAGTACACCGATCAAGTTTCTAGGCGTGAACAAACCTAGTGGACCGTGACACACAATCATTAACACAAAAACGTTCAACAAGAAAGACGAGCTTACGGTTGACAAATCAGATTACGTTATTTCTTCATTTCTTCTCAAGGTTATGACCAGACCGTGTTCTTTTAGATTACATAAATTTTTGAAGGAAGTAGTTTTGTTGATTGTAAGTGGTTCAGTGGATAGACACAATCGTAATGTGAACTTAATTGAGAGCGATTTGCTCGAAACAAAAATTGTTGTATGAAGGATGTACAGTCTCTGCCACAAAAATATGGTACAGTAGAGTTTGCCTTTAGTCAGTTTTAGGATAGTATTTTTCTGCGATAACAGGTGTTAACCTATCGCAGAACTGCTGATTTTCTTTGTAAATTGTGACATAATGCTCACACATAACACATGACATTGACATTTAGTAAAAATCTCCTTATAGCTTATTATATAACTTGCTTATTATAACTTTTTGTGCTGCTGAGAGGACCTGTGCTCACATGTATCTGAATAGTCTTGATTAAAAATAATATACTATTGGGTAAAACTTACTTTATACTTTTTATAATAGGTCTTGTTTCTTCTGGGTATTAATAGATATCTTTAAAATGGATAACAAAGGGTAGCATAGTTGTTCAGAATGAGATAGAGTCAGTATGGGACATTCATGTGCCAAACGCATCACACAACCTATATTATCATGGCACAAAAAGTGTGCCCTCATTAATGAGGGAGAGAGTTGCAGCTTTATCAAAATTTCTTCTAGCAGCTGGGGGAGAAAAAGGCTTGTAAATTTAAAACTGTAGCAAGCCACATATCTTAAATCTACTATACCGATAGGTCTAATCTACTTTTTACAGTAACTTCAGGTTTAATGTATTTTTTAAAACTTGTCCTGTGGCCGTCCGTCTATTACATCGTTTTCTCTCTACCTGTCCCTCTCTGTTTCTTTCTCTCTATCTGTCTCACTCTCTCCTTCTCACTTTCTCTCTCACTCCCCACTCTCTCTCTCCCCCCTCTCTCTCTCTCCATCTCTATATCTTTCTCTCTCGCTCCCTTTGTCTCTCACTCTCTCTCTCCCTATATATCCCTCTCTGTCTCTCCCTTTGTCTCTCTCTATTTGTCTCTCTCCCACTCTCTCTGTTTCTCTCTCTGTCTCTCTCTCTCTCTCTTCTCTCTCTTTCTCTCTCTCTCTCTCTCTCTCTCTCTCTCTCTCTGTGCCTGTCACCCTCTTTCTCTCTCTCTTAATGTCTCTCTCTATCCCCCCCTCTCTCTCTCTCCCTCCCTCTTTCTCTCTCTCTCTCTCTCGCCCGCTCGCTCTGTGTCCCCGACAGACCTTTGAAAATGGCTTCAATTGTGTGGTAGCCCGATCCAGGTCCCTATGAGAGAAGTGAGGCTGCATGCAATAGACCAGCCAATAGGCCAAATATAGTTTTCCAGTCAAAGGACGACAACATTACCTATTTGATAGATATAGCCATTCCCAACGATGTAAATATCCAAAACACCTACGCTGGGAAGATATCTAAATACACGGACCTTGCTATGGAAATAAAACGACTTTGGAAACAAAACAAAGTCACTATTGTCCCCCTCATTATGTCGGTCTCAGGCCTTACACCAGACACGTTCACACAGCACCTTCAACAGTTAGGCCTGGACGAAAAGTTACACAAAGAGCATTCCAAAAGTCTGTAATCCTAAAGACCTGTAATATTGTGCGATCCTTCCTAAATTCCGATCAATAGTCAGGGTGTTGACTTGGCACAGCCCGTCAACACTTGTCGCTACCGCAATTATGCGAGAGGAACTTAGAAAGTCGGATAATAATAATAATACTCTTTATTTCCGTATGACCCTTACAGAGTGTTGGAAGATAGTGAACAATTATAATAATGTATAAAAACGAACAACAAACCATTTTCATTAGTAAATACATTGTTGCAAGAAATAACAAACAACAAACAGATAAACAAAGAAACAGTGAACAAAAATATAGCTGCCTACATCGGTATTATGCAATGTCAAGGGTACAATTCATATATTCCTCAATGGAGTAGAATGAATGCATAATTAGTAATTTTTTGACCTCTTTATTGAAAGTGTGAATAGAGTTTAATTTTTTGATATCTAGCGGTAATTTATTGTACAGTTTTATGGGCATAAGATAAGTTCTCCGAGATGTTAATGACAATCGATGGACAGGAATATATATATAATACGGATTTGTTTTACGGCCGTAGCCGTCTCTCCGTTCCCAGTTTCCATTTTTTTCTATCGAAGCACATGTCTTCTTCCAAATCCCTCAGTTCCATGGCTTCATCTATCTCGTCCCTCCAGCTTCTTCTCGGTCGTCCCCTTTTTCTTCTTTCTCGTGGCACCCATTCTAGTATTCGTCGAGGCCATCTATGTTCTTCCATTCGTTTTGTGTGTCCAAACCACGTCAATTGCTTTTGATGGATCCTATCTATCAGATTTGAGTCTGTTTTCGTCATTTCCCGGATTTTTTCATTTCTAACTCTGTCTAATCTAGACTTTCTGCAACTCCGTCTTAGGAAGTCCATTTCAGCTGACAGGAGTTTATTGCGATTGCTACTACTGATATCCCATGTTTCTGCCCCGTACGTGATAACAGTTTCAAATATAGTCTTGTGTAGTTTTTTCTTCGTTTGTATGGTGATGTTCTTGTCCCATAGTATAGAATTGAGAGAGCGTGTGACTTGTTTTCCTTTACTAATCCTTTCTTTAATTTCATCCTGGCTATTCCCTTGCTTGTTGAATATTACTCCCAAATATTTACAGGTTTTGACTCCTTTTATACAATCTTGTTCCAGGTGTAAATTATCTGTCTCGTCGTTTCCGATAACTAAGTATCCGGATTTGTTCGTATTGATGGACAGTCCTGCTTCATGGTAACTTTCTTGCAGCTTTCTTATCATATAGCTCAAGTCATCACGATCCTCAGCTATAACTATTTGGTCGTCGGCGAAATAGAGACTATATAAATTATGGTCGTCAATTTGCAGCCCCATATACTTAATTTTCTTTGTCCAGCTTTGTAAGGCTTTGTCTAAATATATTTTAAAAAGAGTAGGTGATAGACAACAACCCTGTCGTAGACCTTTCGAGGTGGAGAAAGCTGATGAGAAGTGTTGTGCTTTTCGTATTCTCGTCGTGTTATCTTTATAGAGGTTTTGTATTGCTCTGATAAGCGTTTTGTTCACTTCGAGATCTTCCAGGCTGTTCCACAACTTTGACACTGGAACGCTATCATAGGCCTTCTCCAAGTCGATCAAAGCAATATGAACTTCTCTATTTCTCTGCATTCTTTTCTCGAGAGCTATTTTAAGAGAGAATATGTTGTCTATTGTAGACCGTCCTGCTCTAAACCCTGCTTGTTCCTCTGATTGTTTGTGTTCTATTTCTTCTTCCACTAAGTCTCGGAGTACTCGGGAATACAGTCTGCCTATAGTGCAAATAACAGCTATACCCCTATAGTTTTGTGGGTTGTTTTTCGGACCTTTTTTGTGTATTGGCGTTATATAAGATGTTAGCCATTCTTCTGGAAGAGGTTCACCGTTAATACATCTTTCAAATAGCTCTCGAAGTTTTTCGAATAGTTTCTTGGGTCCGTACTTAATAAGTTCTGGGAAAATTCCTCCAATGCCTGGTGCTTTTCTGATCTTTGTTTGTTGTATCGCCCTTTCAACCTTCGAGATATCGATGTGTACTCTGTCTTGTATTTGTTCTTGTTCCATTGGGTGTGTTGGTAAAAACTGATCTCTATTTTCCTGAAGCAGTTTCTGGAAGTGTGTCTTGAAGTCGCTATTAGATACGCTTGTCAATACGTTTTTATTAGTGTTTGACTCTTTTAGATTTCTGATTATTCGCCATGCTTCTGAGCTCTTTGTTCCACCTATGTGTTGTTCTATATATTGGCATTTATGTGTCCACGTTGAGTTTTTCTTAGTTGTAACTTCTCTCTTTACTTCTCTATTCAATTTTTTGTATTCTTCTTGTATTGCTACGTTACTTCTGTCTTGTATTCTTTTTATATGTAGTTCTTTCTTTGTGCGTATTTTGTTTTCAATATCTCGGTCCCACCAATATGGTTTATTATTGGCTGCTTTGTCTTTGTATCCAATAGCTTCCCTCGCAGCTTCTTTGATGCATCTCTCTAAAGTTCTATATTCTTCTTCAGTGGATTTTTGTTCTGCTGCTGATACATGCTCTAGTTTTTCTCTAAGTCTTTTCTGATATAAATATCGGGTACTGTCATTTTCTAGGCTTTTTAAATTGTAATTTTCAATTCTGTTGTCGTATTCTGTATTATCTAGTTTCAGTTGCATATTCTGTCTTGTTGATGCAACATATGGAATATATATTTTTGCATGTACTAATATATGGTCAGAGCCACAGTCCGCCCCTCTCATAGCTCTAACATCTAATGTTTTTATGTGAGATTGTTGTTTAGTGATGAAATAATCAATAATTGATTTTTGCCCTTTTGTATGTTGGTACCAAGTATATTTGTGTATATCTTTATGAGCAAAAAATGTATTCTTGATGGTCAGTTCATATTGCTGGCACAGGTTTATTAATCTTTCCCCATTGTCATTTTTTGTCTCTTCGCCGTGGTTGCCCACCACTCTGTTGTTTTTTTGTCGACCGACCCTTGCATTACAGTCTCCGATAATTATTATTTCGTGTGAGTTAGGCACTTGATCTAGAACGTTTTCCAACTCTTCTTCAAATTTATTCTTCTCTGCCACTAAGGCGTTATCGTTAGGGGCATAAATTCCTATAATCGCAATACTCCTTCCTCTTATATTCAAGATTATTTTTATCAATCTTTCGTTAAGTGCTTCCCAAGACCTTATATTTTTTCCCCATTTCTTTTTGATAATCACGGACACTCCTGCTTTTGCTCTTTCACTTTTATTGACTCCCGAGAAGAGATGTATGTAGTCTTCGATATTCTCGCATCCATTCCCTTTCTTTTTTGTTTCTGGAAGAACTATTAAGTCTATGTTTCTTTTTCTAATTTCCATAATGATTTCTTTTTGTTTGTTTCTTATTCCTTGAATGTTCCATAAAGCCATATTCATTGTCCATTTCCGTTGCCGTTTCTTTTTATCCATAGATCCGATCTGATTCCGAGGCGATTTTCTGGGATTTTTAGCCATTGTTAATTTTTTATCGAGTATGAGGTCGCTGGCCTCATGCCTCAACCCCCAACCTGGAGGACCAGGTAATTTTTGTTTGAGGTTTTCTTCCTCTAGATTGGTTGTCTTTCTGGACTCAGGGGACCAATCTTCCCTCTTTGTTGTGCTTTTTTATACCACAAGCATGCTTGCCACTTACGCCAGATTAGCCGAACTGAAGTTCATCTCCTTCGCCTTCACTGCCGGTGTGGTCTTCACCCGTATCCCTGGGTAAGGGTGATGCGTTATACCCCGCAACACTGGGTCCCCAGTTGAACTTAGCCACCGGCTCTTTGAACCGGGCCCACCCCCGCGACGTGGACGCGCCAACTGAGATTTACCTAAGTGAGTTCAGAGAAGAAGTCTCTGGGTCTCCTTAGGCCGGGTTAATGTTTGTGTATGGTTCCACAAACAAAGGCTGGACAGGAATATTCAAACTGAAATTCTTACGTAGGCTATATGAGTCCGAGCGATGTATAAACTTATCAATATTTACTTTAATATACAAAGCACACTTATATATGTACAGTGAATATACTGTCATAATTCTCAATTCAAAAAACAATAAACGACATGAGTAGTTATTGAATGTCATAGTCCTAATCACCTTTTTTTGAAGAACAAAGAGTTCTTTTAGGCGCGCGTAGTTGCCCCAGGACACAATGCAGTAACTGAGCACAGAATTCACATAAGCGATTTAGGATGCAAGCACATCTATGAGAAATCCTCAGTCCAATGGTTCCTTCCAAGTAGTATAGTATAATAATATCTGTTTTTATCGAACAGTTCTGATGACCAGATCTATCAGAGATGACGCAAATACGCTGACGTAATAGTTTACCACCTAGCTGTTGTAAATTGTGCTCCACGGAGTTTTAGGTCCATGTAGGTATATCCATAATACGTAAATTTGACATTTTTGGACATTAAAGAATAACTAGATTGAAAAATGCATTGATTGGCAGCACTTGGCATTTGAACGATCCGCCCAATAAGTCTGTATACACTTCATTTGCCAAATTTCAACCCATCAAGGAAGTCGCGGTGAACGATTTTCGTGAAGGTCGACTATTCGCCTTGGATGTTCCAGAAAACTTTGATGATAAAATGATTGAGGCGGATCGGCATGTAACATACCGTGACACAGAGTAGTTGTTAAGCATTTCAGAGACCGTAATAGATAAAATTTTGCATCATCATCTGTATCGAGAGCTGTGTAGTCGATTTATTCTACATAATCTAAATGACGCGAAGAAATAGACTCGTGCTAAATGGTGCAAGGAAGTGTTGGAAAACTGTAATCGCGAAAGTTTATTTTATCGTAACAAATGACGATAACTGGATTTATTTGTATGAACGTGGAATGCAACCACAGTCAACTGCTTGAGTACTTCAATGTAAACTGGAGGCAAGAAAAGATGTTTCGAAAAGATCGTATCCATAAAGCCGCCAATATTGACTGATGTACCACAATTATCGTGTGCCTGAAGTTTTCAATGGCGTACCAAATGCAAACTAAACATGAACATTTGCCAGCTCCCATGCAGTACGTTCGACAACTGGTTATTCGGAAGACAACGACACTTAGGCTAAGAACGCATTACCCATATCCTGGTTCAGCATCTGATAACCTCTGTTGGGAGAAAACATTAAAATTCGTACATTCGAACATTCGTACGAAAAGACATTGATGAATTTAAAACTCTCGTCTCTCAGGTTCCATTTTCCTAGTGTAATTATGTGGGTCACTCAAGTAGTCCTTAAAAACGTATATAAAACACGTTTTTTGGATAAAATCTTTTTTATTTCTCAACATAATCTGCCTTTCAGTTCTATACAATATTGTTCTAAACGTTTTCAAAATTCTGTAAGCCTTATTCCACAAAAGTGCAAAAGCTCCTTAAAACGGACATCCGTTTGGGGATTATCTCCTTGTTAGACTTGAAAATTTGTCCGTCTAACCACTTCTTCAATTGTTTTTATTTTCATAATGTCATCCGCATGTAGATTTCACAAACTAAATTCCTACAGAAAGTGTCGGAAAAAGTTGGCGGCCAGCGAGACTTGAACCCGCGATGTTGAGTATGCGTGGCCACCGTAGCTCAACTGCAGAGAGCGCTGAAGTAGCTATCTGGAGGCCGCGGGTTCAAGTTCCGCCGGCCGCCGACTGTTTCAGACATATTTGGGTACGAATTTAAACCATTTCTTCAAGTTCGCTGCGGACGAAATCTGGTGAAAAGGTGGATGTTGTAATAAATGTATCTTTATACTTGAAAAAAAAGATTCTCATCGACAGTTAAGTATTTGTATCTATGCAGCAACTGATCAGGATTGTGTGAGCAGGCAGAGATTTTTTTATACCCAATTTTTCAAACAAACCTGAAACGACTACACCAGTGGGCTGAACTATTGATGATGTTGATTCTCTGTTCACTTAAAACCATGTCGTGATTTTTTTCGGTAGCAGATACTTTCAGAAAGTATTGGGAACAATGTTCGTCATTTGAACGTTTAAATTAATTCACCCAATGGTAAACAGCTGCCAACGCAGGAGCCGGCGTGCCACGGACCTCGCCTGCGAGTTCATCATCATAGTCACAATGTCTTAACAGACAACATTGTGAATTCGTAAAATGCATTTACTTATTTTACGAGTTTCTCTTGGGATATCATAGATCTTTAATGCAGTAGTTTCCCATTTGCTTTCTGCATCCTCATGCCGTTGACCAGATGTATCAACCGGTTCATCCGCCTTTGGGGACAATTTCTCACCCCAAGGACAAGAAGGTGTCCTGACTCTTGTCAACTCGTCCACCCAAAGCTGTTGGTTGAGAAGAGGTTACTGCTTATACCGACAGTAGTTCGGTTCCTTTTAGTCACCTTTTACGACACGCAGGATATACGATGGGAGATATTCTGACCCGCCCGTTCACGGGGGCCATCTCGCCTAAGAGTTAACCTTTGTAAATACATGTGTTTAATTTTAATCGCTGTTCGAACCTCCCTTTTGCCCATTTTTATAAGCAAACATGCAGCTAACAAGGTGGCACTTGTAAAAATAGTTTTCGATATTAACAGCGTCATCTCACAGATTTTCTAAAAATGTATATACCGGGTGTCCCAGAATTTCCTTGACACGTGATATTTTCGTAACGAAAAACGGTTCAAGCAAGAACTGAGTAGTACTTTTGAAGGTACTATGGGGTCTATCATACCATGCATTCAAAACATTTTTTTTGTACGTCAACCCCTAAAACTCACCCCCAACTTTTTTTTTCAAATAGCACTCCATAGGTTTTCCTACATAAATGATATCCCCATTTTATTTATAATCTTGTGGTACCTTTAATTCTATATGCAAACTTATTTTTTCCGTAAAATCATAAGCATAAGACAAATGAAGTGATAATTTGTTTGACCCCTGATATTTTTGTAACAAAAACAGATAAAAAAAAAGTAGGTGGGTTTTTCAAGTGACCTATCATTCCTTGCTTATGAACCATTTTTTTCCTACTTAAACCCCTGGAATCCACCCCTAGCTTGTTCTTTCAAATTTCAATCCACAATTTTGACTGGAAAAATGAATTCTTTACTTGAATTTAATTATCGTAGTGCCCCTACTGCAATTTATCATTAATTTTTTTCGTTGTTTAATCCATGAAATCGTAAGCATAAATTAATTAAAACACATGTATGGAAAATATTTTTTTATTATTTAATGAATCAACTAATAAAAAAAATGTGACAACAAAACTAGGTGCAAAAACATGAAAAAGTTTTATGGTTACATCGGGCTGCGCCAACCCCGTGTGCAGGGTGTGCCCGCACACGGGCGCCAAAATTAACGATAAATTGAAGTAGGGGCATAAAAGGTAAGGCACTACGATAATTAAATTCAAGTAAAGAATTTATTTTTCCAGGCAAAATTGTGGATTGGAATTTGAAAGAACTAGCTAGGGGTGGATTCCAGGGGTTTAAGTAAGAGAAAAATGATTCATAAGCAAGGAATGATAGGTCATTCACTACCCTTGAAAAACCTACTTACCTTTCTTCTTTATCCGTTTTTGTTACAAAAATATCAGGCGTCAAACAAATTATCATTTCACTTGTCTTATGCTTATGATTTTACGGAAAAAATTTTGCATATAAAATTGAAGGTAGCACAAGATTTTAAATAAAATGGGGATATCATTTATGTAGGAAAACCTATGGGGTGCTATTTGAAAAAAAAGTTGGGGGTTAGTTTTAGGGGTTGACGTACAAAAAATGTTTTGAATGCATGGTATGATAGACCCTATAGTACCTTCAAAAGTACCACTCAGTTCTTGCTTGAATCGTTTTTCGTTACGAAAATATCACGTGTCAAGGAAATTCTGGGACATCTGGTATATCAAAGGCCAAATATATCGATAAAATAACAAAACCATTGCGTTTTCTGACTCTTTTCTATGGTCCTTCGTAATGAAAGTAGCGGAACATTTTGCTCCAGGCGACACAGGGGTATACAAGGGGCGGGGGTAACAGGGTAACTACCCCTCCCAAGATTTTCGAAAAAAAAGCTCAATTCAACGTTGACTTATTTATTTAAGCAATTGTCGCACTGAGAAAAAATCTTTTTTGCAGTAACTAAATTACAAAAGGGTTTGTTTTGCATTATTACAGTGATAAATATCTAATATATTCCCACTGTTACATAATCAGTTGAATGTCCTATACAACGTAGTAGCTTGTCACAAAAATTTACCTAACTCATTAATTACCTGATTTGAAAATTGCACCGATTAGAAAAGTTAAAACACTAATTAAAAAAAATGGAGTACGTGTTGTGGCTACTAGGGTACCTGACAGTTGAGTGTTCATGATCGTTTAATTTTGTATGCTGTGCCAATAAAATGTTCACGGATGATACTTCTTACATATTGTTTGTATTCAGTAAAATTAAAGTTGATTAATGCATCAATAGATTTCTTATTTCATCTCCCTAAAATACCTAATACTCCACTGTTTCGCTGGCTGTTTATATCTTCTTTTTTATTTAAATACTATTAACATTTTCCTTTTCTCTTGCATAAACGTCCTTCAGGAAGGTATTACAAAAAATGGTAGAAGCACCCACAACTTCCCCGCTACCCACCCCCCAAGACTGAGCTCATACGCCCCTGTCAGGCGATAATTATTATATAGCCAAAACTTGTGTTAAAGTTTTAGAACTAGTTTCACATCAGGTAACTTGCAAATCTCCTCAGTGTCTTGCATAACTGTTGCAGGATACTGTGACAATCAATTTGCGTGGTGATACCCGCCTTCATGGGTTCAGCTGTTCACGGAGGCGATAGGAGGTTTGAGAGGCATGTACCGTTAAAGCATCATTTAGATTGTTATGTATGGGCATGGGAATGTCGTAATATTGTCCTTGGCTAGGAATCGTCAATCTCCTTCAAGCTCACTGGCGTCCTTATAGGTACACTTTCTCGAATAAAATTTATATAAAAATATTAAATAGGCAGTTCTTACGTTACAGGGTCAGAATCAGATTCACGGGAACGCTTTTAATGATGAACCTTCCAGAACATCCTTTTTCTAAAGCAGTACCGGTGGACCGTCAGAAAAAATGGTTAGACAGTAGACTCTTCCTCTCTTCTAGACTCTTCCTCAGCTACATAAACATGTAACAAAGAGAGGTACATTTATTACAACTCATAGAAGCCCTATGATATAATGTCGAAATCTGTACTATGTCCTCATTAGTGTTAATCCTGGATAAGAAAAGGGAGAGCTAAAAGCTGGTCTGTTGAAGAGAGACATAGATACTGGAGCTGGCATTTTTTTTACTAGATTTGAAGAGTCAGTCAGCCTGCGAACATGAACATTCAATTTTCAGACTATATGACATAGCATTGTGTACCATATTGATAGCACAGCGACAATTAAAGCACAATACCACATGAGCGGATACTTTTTCTGAAACTCAGAATGTGCCTAAAGTAAGTACTGTACCTCTAAAGTGGTATGGACTTGCAAAAAAGCTCTTAGTAGCGAGGAAACAAAAACAGAATCCACTGAGTACGGACATCAGAAGATACTAGTTAATTTTCATCTATATCGATAACATACAATCGAACAATAGGGCTACTTACCTGAAAACATATGAAAACATAATAGCAATTCTTTGGAGATATAAAGGAAAAACGGTAGCATCAACAAGATTGTTATCATTGACTTTAGTATTACAATGTAATAATTACACCTCAAAGACTATAAGCATTATCTTTCAGAGAAATGACACAGCTTGTTCATCTTGGAAATGTTTTACACGTATATACATACATATACATCGATTTTTCAGTGGTTTGCTAGAGACTTTCGTCATCGCCCAATAAAATATAGCGGAAACTCTAATTCCATGTAGCATTTAGGGGAATCATATTGAGGGCAGATAAATCACATAGTCAGTGGCGGATAAAGGGCGGTCCACCAGGTCTCAAGACCCCCCTGAATGGATCGGCAATGATGTCTATTCAACAGAACATGAGTATCACTCTTAACAAATTGGAAGAGTCACAAATGTTGAAATATATTAGGCATATGAATAAAAAGCAGAGGTAGTAGGAACTATAAACATGGAGAACCTTCTTCCCTGGGTCACGCTATGCGTGGAGAAAGATACCACATTCTACAATTCTACAAGGCAAAATACAAGTAAAAAGAAGTGCCATGAAGTTGTACTTCATGGCTGAAAAACTTGCGTGAATGGTACCACTTGAATTGATAAAATTATTTCGAGCAGCCGCATCTAAAGCATGAATCGCCATGATGATAGCCCACCTTCTTAGAGGAAATAGCAGATAAAGAAAAAGAAGATGATGCCTTTAGTGGTTCAGTATATCCGTATAATTTGCCGATGCCAGTTCATCAACTGCATGTAAAAACATTTTTTCTGCTAGATCCCTTCAGTGGCGCCTCCCCAAGGTGGCGGATAGGGGAACGCCTCCCAGATATGGGTGGTACCGGGGAAATCAAATACCCGGGGCTGACCAAAACTAGCACGGTGGAATAGCGTCTGCATCCAGAGGATCGGCTATTCCTCAACAATTAGGACACGACGGATCTCCATGTGAGGAGCGGTACTCCGACACCGTCTGACTCCATGTTAGGGGCGGCTGATAATACACCCGCAGGAAGCCACCCAACATCAGTAGGCTATCCGGTGCGTGGCGACACCGCAGGGTATACCGAAGCCCAATGATGTAATCCAGCCGGCAACCTTCGCAGGTGCATCCTCAGGAGGCAATTTGGACCGCTGCCTCCGGAAATGTCGTCTGGGAGCCCTAAGGCCAACCACCTGACGGGCCCTATCTTCGGGTTCGACCACCCCGGAAGAAAAGCACCCACACCGAGCCGGTTTCGGAAGCCGGCGTTGGGCAAGGTGGCGGTGCTTCGAATTGCCCTGCTGACGACCCCCGCAATGACATGGACCGTTTTAGGTGGACGACGGAGCTCAAGGATGACCTACTGAGCTGCTACGAGAGCAGTAGCCCGCGCCGTAGGGGATACATATCCCGCATGTATGAGAGGTGGTGTGAAATGCACCCAGAGCATAGCACGCTTACCTCTCAGAATTTGCGAGATTATGTATCGTACCTCCGGAGGCAGGGATATGTTCGTGCTCCAGCTCAGCTTGCCCCTTCGGCGGACGGAAGGCCCGTTAACCAGGCTGAAAGTTCGCCGGTAGGCCCGCTGAGAGGGAAATCGACCAAGTCGTCACACCTGGGGATTTCAGAGACCGAAGGGCCTTGCATAACAACGGAAGGTCCTTGAAGCTGGCAGATTTGAAGAGAGAGGATGAGGTTGTGGGTGAACGTCTATCGGAGGCCTCTGACATTTGGAGCATCAATTGCGAAATTTACGCTGCGGCTCTGATGCTAGCTAGACAGGGGAGAGTGAGAGACTCTCCTGTTGAGAGAGCACAGAGACGGGTGCGCCAAATGGAAGCGAAAATCCAGTTGGCTCGCCAGGAAGCATCCCGTATCCAGTGTGTGATGGAATATAGAGCGGCTGGGAAGCTTTTTACGCGCCGAGTGCGCCAGATAGCCTACGGGTTGAGGCGCGACCATCATACACTCAGTCAAGCGGTACTGGTTGTTGTCAAGCAACACTGTCTTGACAGGATACGGATGCTAATCGCTGCTAAGCGATCGTTGGTGGCGCGGGCGAGAGCTCTGGAGCAGAACAGAATGTTCTACGAAAGACCTTCTCGCCTTTTCCAACAGCCGCCTCCAGCCATAGAGCAGCCGCCAACTGCTGATCGCGTGGAGGCCTTTTGGAGGGACATTTACGAACAACCCAAACCTCTCTCAGCAGACACTCCGGCCTTGGCGCAGTTTGAGTCCGTTTGTAGGAGGACTCCTAACTTGAATGTACTGCGTCACCCGATAAACACGGAAGAAATTCTTGACGCCTTACGAGGCGCAAAGAATTTCGCAGCTCCTGGCCCGGATGGCATAAACACCTACTGGTGGAAAAACTTCCCCAGTTGCCACCGGCATTTAGCTAGAGTTTTTAACTCGTGGCTAAATCAGGAGCAGCCAATTCCGGCTTGGTTTGTCGAGGGTCGAACCGTGCTTCTCCCGAAGACCGGAGATTTGTCTGATCCCAAAAACTACAGGCCAATAACATGTCTGAACGCGTGTTACAAGCTCTTCACCAGAATCTTGTACATGCGTATCCTTCAAGCTGTGAATCCTGTATTTCTCGACGTGTATGAACAGAGAGGGTCAAAGAAAGGAGTAGCTGGCTGCAAGGAGAACCTGTTGATTGACCGATGTGTCACGCAGGACTCTGTGCAGTACAAGCGAAACCTTTCTATGGCCTGGATGACTATCGCAAGGCATTCGACAGCACGTCTCATGAGCTCATTGTGCGGCTGTTGGAATGTCTTTCGCTGGATAATCAGATAGTGGTGTGCATCAAACAACTGATGCCACTCTGGAAGACCCGGTTCATCATAACATCAGGTGAAACTCGGGTTCAGACAGAGTTGGTGTCATTGAAAAGAGGTGTCTTCCAAGGAGACTCCTTGAGTCCCTTGCTCTTTTGCATCTTACTTTTGCCTCTGTCCATAGCGCTGAGAAATACTAAAGGGGATACAGCTGTGGCACGCCCAATAACCGGAGGCACAAGCTCACCCATCTGTTTTATATGGATGACCTAAAACTTTATGCCTCCGGCCAACGCGAACTACAACAATCGCTGAGGGTGGTGCAGGAGTACAGTCATGCTATCGGAATGGAGCTCGGGACAGACAAATGTGCATTGGTTCATCTCAAGAAAGGACGAAGCGGAGATAGTGGAGATGAGGAACAGCTCGTTGATGGGAGCATCCTGCGACAACTGCATGCCGGAGATACTTATACCTACCTTGGAGTGGCGCAGCGTCATGTCCAAGAGGCAACATTGGTTAAAGAGTGTCTCCGCCGCAAGTATTTGCACCGACTCCGGCAGATCTGGTCGTCAGAACTGTCCGGCAAGAACAAAGTCGCTGCCACAAACATGCTTGCGGTCCCATTGTTATTATACACCTTTGGTGCTATACACTGGAAAGTGAACGAGCTGAAGGAAATCGACACGAAGACCCGCAAAAGGATGAATATGGAGAGAAGCCTGCATCCTAAGTCCTCTGTCCCGCGAATATACCTCCCGCGACACCTGGGAGGGCGTGGACTATTGAGTTTGGAGCGTCTGCACAACAGAGTAGTACTGGCCACTGCCGGCTATGTAACGAACAGCACCGATCCCCTGATCCTCTTCGTGCGAGAGCACGGGAATGCGGGAAAAGGAGCCTTTCTTTTTAGCGCAGCGAAACGAGCAGCCGAGGAGCTCAGCCTCACACTCGACTTCAAGCGGAGGTGTCAGCAGTCCATTACGGAACTTGCTGCCGCAGAATTAAAAGCCCACATCAAAACTGCCGAAGTCGACTTCCTCTTAAGACTTCATAAAGATAAGCCAATGCATGGAATCTTCTACAAACATCTAGAAGAGCATGGCTTGTCTGAGCAGTTGACCTTCTCTTTCCTAAGGTCTAGTGGGTTGAAGTCGGAGACTGAGGGCTTTATAATGGCTTGCCAAGACGGTGTCTTCAACACCTTGGTATACCGTAAAAGGGTTATGGGTGTACATGTACCCGACACCCATTGTAGAGCTTGCCGACAGGCGCCAGAGACGCTTATGCATCTCTTGTCGGCGTGTAAGACGTACGCTGGGACGGCTTACGTCCATCGGCACAACGCGGCTCTACGAGTGCTCTACTATCATTTAAGGCACTCATACGGTATCGATGAGACACCGGTGCTGCCATACGGTCCAGGGGATATAGAGTCCGTTGTGGAGAACGAGAGATGCCGGATTTACTGGAACTACTCGTTCCCCACGCTCGAGCTTGTACAGGCAAACAAGCCCGACATAGTCCTTCTCGACCACCAACAGAAGGCGATGTTCGTTATTGAGTTTTCGGCGCCTGCCGAAGTGAACATCGTCTCTAAGGAGGAGGAAAAGCGGACCAAATATCAGGAGTTGCTCGGACAACTTCGCAGGCTCTGGCCAGACTACACTGTAAGTCTGCTGGTTATGGTCATTGGATCCCTAGGTGGAATGAGGAATACGCTGCTCTCTGCACTGCGCAAAATACCGGTGTGCCGTGCGGCGGCGCACATCTTAGCCGCCAGAATGCAGAAGGCAGTCATCCTTGGGTCCCTTCGTCTACTTAGGGCGCACGATTCGCGGACCCAGTGATTGCTCACCTCACGGTGTGAGGAGTAGTCATTGGGTAATGGAACAGCAGCTCAGTGTGTCGGAGCCCGAGCTGCACTTTTTTGTTTTTAACATAATAATAATACTGATATCTTTTGGCATGTTTACTATTACGAATATTAACTACCCACCAAATTCCTATAACATTGTTTATACATTCAATAGCTATAATCGTAATCTCTGTTTGCTTTCGCTATCACTTCTTTCTTTCTTTGTCCATTATTTTCCCCGGTCTATACCATGGTAAAATAGGCGGTTATCAAAGATAATCATTATAGACCTGACTTCGGAGTACCACTATTCAAGTGGTTTTTGCTACCCACATATTGAACCAGTTACGCCACTGATACAGTTAAAGGCTGCCTCCAATTTGCATATAAACTGGTTCGCAGAATATTTAGTGCCAAAATAGGGCAGTGGGTAAGTGAAAGTGAATGCAGGTGAAGCAGAACAAAGACGATTATGTCAGCAGTACCACCAACATCCAAAATCGGAGCGATCTCAAAGTGGCGCCTCGGTACTATACCGGTTTGCAAGGTTGCTTCATACATCGCCACTGACCTGCTCTTCTTATTTATGTCCGTTGTTCTTCGGAGTTATTTTTGGAGCTGGTACCTTGACTTGAACGACCTTGGCACAGACATACGATGGACAATGGACGGCTATTAGATAGGGCCGGAGCCGGACGTTCATCACAGAGGACCAAGATGCCATCGAACACATTATTATTATCATCATCATAGTCACATTGTCTTAACAGACATGTTGTGAACTCGTAAAATGCATTAAGTCGGAGCTAGAGCATTGCCGACACGAATATTATCAATAGTTTTGAGAAGAACTGTAGCTCGTCATCATCCGCGATTTGCTGTCAGTTCAGTGGCGCTCTTGATACTCACTTCAAGCAACTGTTTCGTCGTATCCATCCAGCGTGTAGGGGAACGGCCACAGCCCCGCCCACTCGTGGCATGACCCTGAACTACAAATTTCTCCATATTATCGCTCCTGTGTATATGTCCGAAGAAGGTAAGCATTCTCGTCGACACAATGGAGGATAATCTCTTTGGATTACCGAGCTCATCTAGTACGGAAACGTTAGTTCGATGGACGGTATAAGGAACTTTCAGCATTCTCCTCCACGTCCACATTTCAAAAGCATCTATGCGAGCTCGATCTGCCTTTTTAACTGTTCAGGTCTCCGAGGCATACAAAAATATGGAGAATACAAGAGACTGAACCAGCGACATTTTGGTAGCTTTAGTGATGTTATGGTCACGCCATATTTTAGTAAGCTTTGTCATGGCCATGCGCCGTCTATTCTCATTTTTACAGCTACCCGAATTGTCGATCAAAGAACCGAGGTACACAAAACTTTGAACTACTTCACAACGGCCTACTGACTTTACTGCTCGATGATTATCGTGCTCCCTATCTACGATCCTAACCTTGGTCTTGTTGTAGTTAATACCAAGACCATACGCTGCACTGTGTTGTTCTAAGATGTTTAATAGAGCTACTAGTTCTTCCTGAGCAGCAGCAATAAGGGTAGTATCGTCAGAAAATCTTGGATATTTTGCTTCCGCCAATAGCTATACCGCCATTCCAGTTGTCCAATACCTGTCTCATCACAAATTCAGGGTATATGTTAAATAACATCGGAGATAATACACATCCCTAACGAACTCCTTTTCTGGTTGCAGTTTGACCAGACAGGTTACCTTCCACGAGTCGAATTAGACTCGTAGAGATGCTGTATGAGAAACACTAGGTGATAAGGGACTCCCATAGAGCTGAGGATTTCCCACAGTTTAGGCTACTTTACGTTATCAAAAATGGAAAATAATGCTCTCTGGCTTTTTCAATATACAAAAAGGGTCACCCTCTGGTCGCTTCCTCGCTCTTGATGGTACTTTACCTCAGCAAATCTTGACAGCACCCATGCGGTATATGTGGTAGACCTACAGGTGTACGTATCGGGCGAGACCATTGGCGGCCGAATATATTGAGGTTCTTGAAAAATAACACTTATTTGAAGCGTTGTGGGCGCATTTCGTACATTGGATATTATGTATTTTATAGATTTTTATTACCGATCAAATTCTCGTTTTAAGACATTTGAGGGATTTCTGATCATCTTCCATTTTTCGGAACGGTTGTGAAATTGGGTTGGCAGAAAAGGTGGGGGATGGGAGAGATGTAGGTATTATAAGAAAATTAATTTATAAACATATCTGATCAACATTGCCTTTGAAGACATATTTGTGGATTTAAACATGTTTTATGTAAATTATTCTCTCAAATCATAACGCTATAACCTGCAATTTAACATTACTAGCTTCGTCGCTTAGTATCTTGACTTTCGTCTCGGGTATCGTTGGAAAAAATGCTGGTTTATACACGGATTTACAAAATTACTGCCGCATAAAAACCTATAAACTTAAACGCTTGTTTACCTCTCTGATGCGACACTTAACATATTTAAAATTGCAAAATAATGTCCAGTCTTGTTCCTTTAATTGTGGTCCTATGTAAACCAAGGCATCGGATATAGACTTATCATCACTCTCGTAAACTGCATTAAATCGCAGCTAGAGTATTGCCGACACGAATATTTTCAACAATTTTGAGATCTGTAGCTCGCCATCGTTCGCGATTTGCTGACAGTTCAGTGGCGCTCTTGATACTCATATCCAGTAACTGTTTCAGCGTATCCACCCAGCATGTAGGGGAACGGACGGCGCCGCCCACTCGGGGCGTGATCCTGAACTACAAGTTTCTCCATATTATCGCTTCTGTGAATATGTCCGAAGAATTTAAGCATTCTCGTCGACACAATGGAGGATAGTCTCTTTGGATTATCGATCTCATCCAGTAAGGAAACATTAGTTCGATAGGCGGTATAAGGAACTCTCAGCATTCTCTTCCACGTCCATATTTCAAAAGCATCTATGCGAGCTCGATCTGCCTTTCCAACAGTCCAAGTTTCCGAGGCATACAAAAATATGGAGAACAGAAGAGACTGATCCAGCTACATTTTGGTAGCTTTAGTGATGTTATGGTCACGTCATATTTTAGTAAGCTTTGTCATGGCCACACGTGCCTGTTGAATGCGCCGTCGAATCTCATTTTCACAGCTACCCGAATTGTCGATCAAAGAACCGTGGTCCACAAAACTTTGAACTACTTCACAACGGCCTATTGACGTTATATATTGATGATTATCATGCTATCTATCTACGATCATAATCTTGGTCTTGTTGTGGTTAATACCAAGACCATATGCTGCACTGTGTTGTTCTAAGATATTTAATAAAGCTACTAGTTCTTCCTGAGAAGCGGCAATTAGGGTTGTATCGTCAGCAAATCTTAAGTTGAATATTTTGCTTCCGCCAATAGTTATACCGCCATTCCAGTTGTTGTTGATATTACACATCCCTGACGAACTCCTTTTCCGGTTGTTGTTTGACCAAACCGGTTACCATCAATTCTTACACGAGCCGAGGTAGACTCATAGAGTTGCTGTATGAGAAATACTAAGTGGTAAGGGACTCCCATAGAGATAAGGATTTCCCACAGTTTAGGCCACTTTACGTTATCAAACGTCTTAGAATAGTCCACAAATCAGATAAAAACTGGAAAATAATGCTCTCTGGCTTTTTCAATAATCTGTCTTAAGTTTAAGATCCGTTCACGTGTACCGCGTCCTTTTACGAAATCTGCCTGCGCCTGAGAAATTTGCCAGCCAATAAAACCCTCCATACGAGATTGTAACTTGTCATAGACTTGTCCAATAACATTTGCTGTCATCACACATAGAACTCGCACCTTTGCTATAGGGGGAAATTGGGATGGTGGGGAGGATGGAGAATTTAGTAGCTCTAAAAATTTCATTATCAACGGAATGTCTGGGAAGTAGAAGAGTCAAACCTATACATTTTTGAGAGCAGTGAACCAGCGTTTGCTGCATTTGGGGAAACATGAAGGGAATGATTTCCACCTTACCTAAATTGAGCTTTAGGATATCACAATCCTTATTTGGAATATGTCCTGAATCGCATTAGGCACGATGTCCCTAGTCCACGACAGCGCTCTTTCGATCTTTTGGATCGCATGATGTGGACCTGTGTAAAGCCCGGTATCAGGTTGATATAAAAGCAGTGAACTAACCGAAACAACTGTTCCAAGCGAAATATCCCTACTGGCATTGAATTGCACTATTGGCTCGAGTTTTTCCTTTGAGGAAACAAGAATTGTGATATCTTTGACCTCACTTCGCGTAAGGTGGAAATCATTTTCTTCATCCTTCCCCTAAAGAAAGCACTCGAGCCAATAGTGTAACTCTTACTGTTAGTTCACTAGTTTTATATCAGCCTGACTTAACAGCACTGTCTTGGACCAGGGACGTCGTGCCTGATGCGATTTAGGACATGTTCCAAACAAGGATTGTGATATCCATGAACTCAAGTGGAAATCATTTACTTCTATAATTTTCTTCTTCTTGTAAGGGCAATAGATTTCTTAAGTAACGGCAAGATTGTTTTGTGACAAAGGCCCAGGATATTATTTGAATTGTGTATTATTTGGCAGATCTGTCTTTAACATTTGTTTCCTTGAATGCGTGTCTGCTCTATGTTATTTCCTTTCTATGTTCGGTCGTGCATGCCACCCAAATAGTAAAAAAGGAAATGAATATTAGTAGGGGTTGAGAACTCAGTTATGCTTTATGAGCATGCGCTTAAAATCCTTAAAAAGGAGTACAATCCTAAGAAGTCAAAGAGACCCAACTACCTACTGTGAAAATTTTCTGCATAGGTATTATAAAATACTATCGACAGATACCTTTAGTGGATAGAGCTCCTCCGTACGATCTGAATGAGGAAGACCTGAAGGAAGGTTCCAGGACCTAAAAAGTAGAAAGAGCTCATTTGTGTATGTATTACTAACATCACAGTACCTTAGAGGACAGGTGTTTTAATGGTCTGGTATGAGAGATTAAATTAGTGCGTGAATTTAGATTCTACGAAGAAAATGATTTCAAGGATGGCCTACACCTACAATAGAGCGATGATAATAATTTATTTGCCAAATGCACGAAAAAAAAATGGAGTAGTTATGGAACATTTCGATCGGTTAAGAGCTGTCAAGCTTATACAGGGTGTCCCACGACGATTAAGACAAGCAGTATGTCGGAACTGGGCAGTAGTAGTGAATTATAATTTTGGGGGTGTAAATAAGAGCAAATATAGTATCTTTGCTTATTATTGTGTCACCCAATGAGGTATTTGTTTTTGGTCACGTGACGTCCGATTCAAATTTTTTAATGGGACACCCTGTATATTTGTGACTTTTTGTGTTCCTCCCGACAAAACAATTCCAACAAACTAGCACACTTGGGGCCTAAAGTGATTAATTCAAGAGCTACAGGTACTTAAAGGATTGTACCATTACCATTATGAAACACTACCAAAGTAATTTAACTGTAAGGGGTACATGTTATAATCAATGGTATAGTGGTACCATTCTTTAAGTACCTGTACCTCTTGAGTTGATCATTTTAGATCCCAAGTGTGCTAGTTTGTTGGAATTGTTTGATCGGGAGGAATACAAAAAGTCACAAATATACAGGGTGTCCCATTAAACATTTTGAATCGGACGTCACGTGATCAAAAACAAATACCTCATTGGGTGACACAGTAATGAGAAAATCTACTATATTTGCTCTAATTTAAGCCCCCAAAATTGTAATTCGCTATTACTGCCCAGTTCCGATATATTGCTTGTCTCAATCGTCGTGGGACACCCTGTATCTTAATTAGCAAGACAGCCATGCATATCTTCAAACTCCAGCACAACTCGCCTCTGATTTTCTCGTACTGAAGAGTCCGGCCCACGTCGTAATGTACGCCCAAATTGGCCATAAAACGCACATAATGCTTCGTCAGTCAGATGTTACTTGAGGCAAAAAGTTTATATAGGATTCTGAGCAACTACTTTCACTCAATGCAGATAGACTCAGCCATGTGTGATCAAGTTGATTTCAGATATATCGAAATCGGTGACAGTTGTATAAAAAAATGTAGAAAAAATGTAGTCAAGTTGATTGACTCAGTACTTCCCACACATTCCGATGATACCAGTTTTATTATTTTCCCACAGCATGAAACTATAGTCTAGATGCCCCTGCAATCAAATCATCGCTCGCCCGACCGCAAAAAAGCGTTTTATTCTACTAGGTGCTTCTTTTACAGGTCAATGGACAATATATCATGAATACAACAAATTTTTGAGTTTTACAAACCCCCACCTCCGAGCCACCCCAATTTCATCCCCAATTTAAAAAATTTTTAAAATGATCAGGAACCCCTAAAACGTCTAAAACGAAGTTTGAGGTGTTTTTTACATTTTTAGTTTTTTTTATTATTGCTGCGCCGCCACTGAAATGATTTGTAAAAACCATACTCGCTTTCCATACTCGTCGCGGTAATAAATCTATGTGAAAATGTCTTTAAAGTCACTTCAGAAGTTTCCACGTAACACAATACAAAACGATCCAAAGTAATACTCGTATGTATTTTGTATGCATCAGAAAGTTCGAGTCCCTTGGTTTCTGTAATCGGCAAGGCAATGTTCGGATGGACCTAAAAAACTGTATTATGCCGCTAGTTCTTTCTCTCTCAGGTCAGTCGACAGTCCATTATGAGTACAACAAATTTTTCAGATTTACAACGCCCCACCCCCCAACCGCCCTAATTTCACCCCCACCAAAAAAAAAGTAGAAAATGATCAGAAACCCCTAAAACACCTAAAAACGAAGGTTGAGGCATATTTGAAATTTTTCGTTTTTTGCTAATTACTCCGCCGCCCATGCACTGAGTTTCAAAATTGTAGCAACATTACCTACTACGACCCTACACCACATCACTACCCAAATTTCATCAAAATGCATGCAGCGGTTACTGAGATTAGGAAGCTAGAAAAACGCCAACAGACAGATAGACAGACAGACCGACAGACCGACAGACCGACAGACCGACAGACCGACAGACCGACAGACCGACAGACCGACAGACCGACAGACCGACAGACCGACAGACCGACAGACCGACAGACCGACAGACCGACAGACCGACAGACCGACAGACCGGCAGACCACAGACCGACAGACCGACAGACCGACAGACCGACAGACCGACAGACCGACAGACCGACAGACCGACAGACCGACGGACCGACTGACCGACAGACCGACAGACCGACAGACCGACAGACCGACAGACCGACAGACCGACAGACCGACAGACCGACAGACCGACAGACCGACAGACCGACAGACCGACAGACAGACAGACGGAAATCAGTGACGTGGATTTTCGTTATGTAGGCATCATAAAACGCCCAAAAAGTGTATTAACTCAAAATCGAAAATTTTCGTGATCACAATACTCCCCTCACCTATCGGTGTGGTAAGTAAAAGAGCCATTACAAAACTAAATCTGGTCTAAACATAAATAATAAATATATCCATTCCTGCATGCATATGTGGCTACTTGCATATACTTCGATTCATCTATCTAATACTTTAGGAAGCGGTTGATGTGAAGTGAAATATACTAGTCGCAAGTAAAATCTGAACACCTAGAAAAAAAAGGTGTGTTCGCATGAAATGTGTGCATACCTTGGAAGTACCCTCTCTGCAACATATCTAACGCTTATTCATTCAGACGCTGTTCTACCTATACTACACCTCCAAAAAGCTCTATAAGTGTTAAAATAGTATGGCTTTCTGTCGATCAAGAAACTGATCTGGTGCAAATGTGGCGAACGACTATTTGGTTGTGTGAAGATGCTCCCTAGAAGATCATAGTCCCAGTTCCCAGTTTACGCAGTTTTTTTTGAGCAGGGTCGGATTTTAGGCCAACGTGAACGCGGTATTCTTTCAGAGTAATTGCTGTATACATGGGACATAGCTACAGTTGTAGCAACGTGGCGCGCAGGGTTCGAAGAAGAACAAAACCAGCGAGCTAATTGAATCGCTTATTTCAGAGACCCCTCATGTCCCAAAATTACTATTTTGAGGAAACCTGAAAAAACTGTCCTATTTAAAAACGACTTGAAGATCTATAAAAACAACTACTACAATATCATAAAGTATGTGTATCTAGTGTCAAGTTGCTGACAAAAGAGAAGTGAAAAATCTTTCGGCTGAAATAAACACACCGTTTTTGAAAATCATTTTATTTAGTTAGTGATCTGAATTACAGTAACATAAGGACAAGTCAGTTTTCTTGAACATCTTCTGATGTGTCAGCAGTAAATGGCCATTTAACGATTTTTTGATATTTGAGAGCTTGTGAGGTTTGTCAAATAAATGCATACTTTAGACATTCGCTGAACTCGTTGTATGTGTAGGACAAGTGGGATTTCTGCTTAAAATAAGCGAACATTCTAGAAGAACATGTTAATCTGAAAAAGTCGAAATGTCAAATTTGTGGACATGTAGGGTTTCTCAAATAAGTGATTCAATTGTTCTGGGGCCTTCGAGACAGATTGCGTGAAATATCGTCCGCATCTAGTACTTCCACTCACAGCAAATCATCGTCTCCAACGGTTAATTGATGCAGGTCTTATTCTAACGGGCGGTTGCGCACAAAAGTGTAGTTGAAAACATAATTTGGGTAGTTGAATATTCAAAATTAGGTAGTAGGTTTTTTTATGTTTTTCACCCTCAAGGTATGGTCAAATTTTTAACAGTGGTGCCTATTTTATTGTATTTAACTTTAATCTAAGAGTTCATGCGCTAGAATTAATTATTATTAATAATGATTTTTGATCATGTGGCATCAGCTTTTTGATAGTCGGTAAGTAAAAGAAGTCCAATGGGTATTTGAAAAAAGTCCTTAGGATAAGCCCTGCATTGGTGCCGAGAACACCGACAATGGCATGCTGTGTGGCATCAGACAGCCTTCTCTGACGAGTCCAGGTTTTATCAGTTTGCTTTTTATGCATGTACAGTGTACACCGTTCTATTAGTTTGACGTTTTGGGCTGCTTTTTGGGCTTACTTGTGATTCGCTTAATGACGGCCCAACGCTATATGAATGATATATTAGAACCAGTTGCCGTTCTATTCTCCGAGCTCTCGAAGAGGATTTTTTCAGCAAGATAACGTGCATCCATATATGGCAAGGGTGCCGTGAGGTTCCTACACGAGGCTAATGTCAGGGTGCCTCCCTAGTCTCCATGAACGCGATCGAGTTGAAAAAGTATGAGATTGGATGGGTCGCTACATTCGCTATTTACTCAATCTGGAACATGCTGTGGGAGCAGCTTGGGAAGCTTTACCTGTAGAATATATTAACAACCAAATTACCAGTATGCCGCGTAGGCTATAGACCTGTAGTATTTTTCATAAACTAATTATGGCAAATGGATTCATTAATTATTGGTTTTAGTCCTGACGCATTTCATGAACCGCATACCTTTTTTCTCGCATTTCACTTGCAAGTAGTATACTCTCCAAAGCACCGAATATCATTACTTCCAAAACATTAGTCAAATCTGTTTTCTGATCCAGTTTCAAAACTCCGCATGCTTTTCTCATTGTCACACAATGCAATATGAAACGACACTACCTGTTTAAATATCAGATGATAGTGGAGAAATTATGACTTTTAAAGTCAAAGCTTGTCAAGTAGTTTCGCCAGATCAATTGTTCACTGAGCACTGATAACAAGTGACTATGCAAAGGGAGTATAGCTTCAGTATACTTGATCATTTTTTACTTTTTCTTTTCAAAAATACTACTTAAATAAAATGATGACAAATATACCATAATAAATAACTAATGATTAGATTGACGTCCATCAGGTTCATTAACCCATAAAGCCTTACTACTGAAACACCAAATTCTCATTTTGGCAACCTCTCTGGTAGCCTCTATCGAGTGCAAATTGTCAAAAATTATTTAGTAAAAAGTGTCAGTAATTGATAGCTAGAGATGTTAGTAAAGAACTTGTATTATAACAGATGTGGCTTTAATTGTGCGCCAACGAAACGTGATGAATCAGAGGGAGAGCTATAGATTAAGCTTTAAATTATAATTTTTGATATTCAAAGCGCTTGAAAAATGTATTGTTTTCAAATAAGGTATCATAGTCAAGTAAAAGAACACTCTCGCATGACAAGCAACTCCTACAAAATCCTTTACAAACAACTTTTGATTAAAGTTTGATAACGAGGTACAGCTGTTTTGGTAAAAGCTATGTTGATCTCATTACTTATCTAAACAATAGAATCGTCTGGATAGTAATAACAAAAATTTAAAAAATAATAATGAAAGATGTATGTCAATATAATCAACTTATTTACCGTTTATCTACAAGGGATAATTGTAATAAGTATATTAGAAGCATTTATGATTCACTTCAAAGGCAAATTTTAAAATGTGCTACTTGTATTTATTTATAAAAAAAATCATATAATCGTTCCATAACAGAAATCTTGCTTGATTTTAGGAAAATTTTGTGTTGTTTCTTCCCTCACCGATAGTTATTATGAAAAGTTGTTAACTCCATACAGAGATGACTATGCTGTTTCAAATCCTTTCTCCCTCCACCACAGTACCCCTCCCAAAAGTCTTGATAAGCATAAATCTCTTGGAAATGGTTCAAACACTGTCCATATTAAGAGCAACCACAGGAGTTAGTCATGACGTCACAGAAACACTCTGATTTGTTTCGGGTAACCTATGTGCCTCAGTGGGAAAAAATTATACCTTGTTCCTCATATTTCATTCATCTGCAGCGCCTATTCATCAGCTGGCCTATTACCTAACATTAACGGCATGAAAAAATGCACAATTTCGTGAGTGTTGCCTTAACGCCATGCCGGGATGTTGAAAATTAATGATTTCTCTTGACGTGATAATGTTAATAGTGTCTACTGATGTAATACTTGCGACATTACTCACACGCAGAACTATGAATGACTTTGAAAAGTTGGCAATTATAAGAACATATCTGCAATCTTGGACGACTGCCAGAGAACTTTTAATAATATTCAGTGTCAAAGTGGAGTCAAGCAGATTGACTTTCAATGTCTTGATACAAACCAGCTTTCAAATTATAGAGAAAAAGCCTCCAAATTCTCAGTATATAAAATGTTCGAAACCTTTTTTTATTTTTTGAGGATCTTAACCGAGTTTTTGACAGTACCTTCAAAATTTAACACTCGATAGAAACCTCAGTGACATGGGTTTCGATTGAAAAATGCATATGGGTGTAGGATTCATCCCAGGGGGAGGATAATATTGTTCCCTCAGAACCTATTTAAACAACTTAGGGTCGTTGTTTTGCCCAGTATCAGTTGTATGTGAAGGCGCCCCAAGAAAGCAAAAATGTTTAAAATATATTTTGTTTCGAATAACTTTAGTTTGTTAAAAATGCATTTTTAGGCCCTATACACTTTATAAGGGCATTTAATTTTAGGCACCATTTTTCTTGTTTCATTTACCTATCACTGAAATCAATATTAGGTATGATTTTTCATTTATTTACACAAATTATACTTTTATCGCAATTAAGTTTATTAAAAAATGGATACTAACCAATTCTTAAAAACCAAAGGTCTCTGTTCTTATTGCAACGAAGCATGTATGGAGAGGAAATATTTTGAAGATGGGTTGTGGTAGTTTTTTGTTCTTGCTATAACCGGTTGACATTTTTGGACATAGACAAATGCTTTCCATATATTCATAAGTTCTGTATAACCCGAAAATGCGAAGTAAATGCAGAGTCAAACTACTTCACGCATTTTTTTTAAGAAACTATCAAAATGGCTCTATGAGTTTTGCGACATCTTTCGAAAAGTACCTATCGCAATACAAACTAGTCATGAGAACTAACTGTCTCTACGCTAGAATCAAATGTAATCTTTTATAAAATGTAGTAGATATTTATAGGGCCTCTATTTTAAAAATCAGTTGATCCAAATTAGTTATTGTTTTGGACTTCATTGTAATTACCTAGTCAATTTGTCAACAGCATTAAGGTCTTAGACGTCAAAATAACACTACCGATAACAAACAAAGCAACCTAACGAACACTGCATGCACTTAAGTCACTATCACTGTGGTTTTTTGTGGAAAGAGGGAAGGCTGTGAATTTGTAAAAACCGGGCTGCCGTCAGGTTTCAATAGGGTCCGTTATTTACTGAAACAGTTTTAGCTACCATGACTAAAATAATTAATAACTACTTCAAAACGGCCGTCAGCCCTATCTTTTTAGTGGAACAATATAAACCACATATTCCAAGACACATTTTTAAACATTATTTACTTTTATGCCTACAATTAAAATAGGTTAAATAGAAAAAACGCTAATCTGTATAAGAGCCATTGTTAAAATTCTGATTCTTAATCGTTAATAACTTTCTAAAGTGATCGATAAAAAGTGTTGAATTATTTAGGGTAGATACCTAAGTGATTAAACTTATCAAAAATGGAAAAGCAAATAATTCCATCTACTAATCAATCTAGTGAATGACCGCCCTTAAGTGGTCTTGTACAATTAAGGAATGCATCTTCCAGCTTTTTTAGTGGCGTCCACTGTATCTTGTCAAGGCTGTCAATCTGAATTGTCATATGTTTGTTTTAGGTTATAAGACAACCAAAGTGAAATGTTCAAACCATGGACCCTCCTAGGAATAGCCGTGACCTTATTCGGTTCTGGAGTATCCCCGTTGGATAATGGACTGGCCAAGACTCCGCCGATGGGATGGCTAGCTTGGGAGAGGTTTAGGTGTAATACGGATTGCAAAAATGATCCTGATAATTGTATTAGGTAAGCACAGCTTAATTGTGATCTTGAGCAGCAAAATCTGTATTGTATTCGATAGGCTTAACATTGCTATTGACTATTCTTTATTGATAACCACCTTTCTCTATCATCACAATCTCAATCTGCTAGTCTCAGAATAATTAGTTAAGGCAATGGACCCGAAACTCTAGTGTCGACAAAGAAACCGGATGACGCTTGGTATTTGAGTTCTAGCGGCGGTTTGGAAACCCTTTTGTCAATGCAACATAACCCCAAAATGGGAGGGAAATCGTTAAGTAACTGTATGAAAATGAGGTAGCCTTTTAGTACATCTACCAACTAATGTTTCTAAAAATCCTCATCTGCAATCTACGGGCGGTTTGCGCGTACCGATTTTTTCTTTGTTTTTTTGTAAATAACAGAAAAGATACTGTCATCCGCTTCTGTTAGGCAATTTATGAGAAATTTGAGCTCACAGTTCGTTTGTTCACGTCATTTTCGTAAAAAATCGTTAAAAAATCGTTAATATTAAATTCTATTAAAAAATCGTTAAAAAATTGTTAATATTGTTTAAAACGGGTGACTTTTTTTACATGTTTTTTAGAGGTCCAACTAGGGCATGTAACAATGTTATCCATTTTTATTATGTTTAACCGCATTTTTCAACCCCTATAAGGGAATTCTTTAACGCGGCGTTAGAGAACGCCGTAACGCCGCGTTATAGAACGCCCTCTGTTTGACCGCGCCTTTAAAGGGCAAAAATTGAATTGTTTCGAAAATTGCATGATTTGATTTTGATCACAGTGCGAGCCACGGCCTTGTGTGCTTGCGAACTTGCTTGACTGTGTAGTCCACTGACTGGCAACAGAGAATTGCTGTGCAATTCCGCTTGACTATAACGTCGTTGCATCTTTTGATTTAATTTAATCCTTCAAGTAATGGATGTCAAGATACCTGTGAAGGGTATCGTTGGAAATTACGATGGGGCGTTAGTAATTGTACGCAATGTCCTGCTCTGCAGAACCTGCAGGTTTTGCATGTGTGTTTTGGCAAGGAAACATCAAGCCGCACAAGCGTAGGTCCAAGGCAATGTACAACTATTGAAACCAATTACGAGATTTTCGTTCTTACGAAGGTATACAAAATATACCTCCTCCAATACTGCGCACATTTGCAATTTTAAAACTGCAGTTTGTTGAAATGGAGTGTCACTGTTTTTTTTCCGCAAAATTACCGTTACTATATAAGACATTTCTTAAAATTCTATTAAAAAAAAACGCTACTGACATAATTTATGTAGATCACACATTTACGTTATTATTTTTGGTGGTAATATATATCAGATGCGTCACTTAAAGAATATTCACGTAAGAATATCTAATGACTCCATCCCTAAAGTAGTATCCCTTTCTCACGAGATGCTCTACAAACCACCTTGTTTGTCGATGATAAGCTTTGTAGCCTTCATCTTGTTGGTATATTTCTATGTCACTGAAAAAATATTGATGCAAGACAAGACCGTCACATTATGGTTGCACATAAAGCCGATTACTCTCAATTATATGTGTCATAAGCATATCTTCTACATGACATCCTTGTGAATCGTACCATTATTCATAACACACGCCCAAGCACCTTGTAAATATCATGAACTATTAGGTAACCTCTCGTTTGTGCGTTTACATGCGGTAGTGACAGTACAATTGGATCGAGAGTGAAACCGAGCTAATGATTTCGACCGCACGCATACCACTACACATCATAGCATAACAAACTCATTATCATATCATTTTGAATAACTAGAACCTTGATCGATTCATCTATTATTGTATTAGGCCGACAGCTCTGTGAAAACAGAATTACCCTTTTTCCTTTCTTTGTCAATGCGTCCATATATTTCTCGACAGATAAATAAACTGAATTATCAAGATAAAGCTAAATAGGCCACTTTCAGGCCTGAAGATTTTTTTTTAATTTAACTCCCAATTGATTTGCTATCTGTAAAACTAGTCACAATGAGCAAATAGTATGTTGCACTAACACTAACATGTAGGGAACAGTTCAGTAACTATTTCCTCTTACATCTTTGCACATACACAAAGTTTAGCACTGGGAAGGCCTGAAGATGAAATTCAAATTTTCAGCAAGCTGGGAATAAATACTCCAAAAATGTGGCGTCAAGTGCCTTGACTCAGTACTTCCCACACATTAGGTATAGGTACTAACAAAATAATATTAGAGTTCCTCTATCCTTACACCATCAAAAAAGTAGCCAATGATCAGGGACCTTTGGTACATCTGAAACCGAAGTTTGAGTGATTTTTAAATTGTTCGTTTTTTACCGATTTCTACTTTACCACTAGCAAGAGTTCCAACAACGATACCCTGTCACCATTCCCTCCACGGTAGTATTATGGTGTCGCAATTTTAGCATAATTAAATTCGTAGTTTCCAAGTTACATGTCTGTATGTACATTATAATAATATGTATTATGTTACTCTAAATACGATAATTTCAAGGGCAACATTCGGATAAGTCTAACAAGCGCACGATATCACAAGACAATTTTTTCAGCGCAATGTATGTATTGTACTTTATAAATACAACCATTTTTTTAGTTTTCAAAACCCCCACAATCCCAATTTCATCCCCTCTCAAAAAAATAGAAAATCATCAGGAACTCCTGAAACGCCTAAAATGAAGCTTGGAGGAGTTCTGATATTTTTTTGTTTTTACCAATTTGCCGCTACCACTGCACCGATTTTCAAAATTATCGCAGCATTACCCACTGCATATCGCTACCCAAATCATCACAATCACAGTCTATGCAGCGGTTACTGAGCTTACGCGGCTAGAAAAAAATGAAGTCAAGTTGATTGAGTCATTACTTCCCACACATTACGGTGATACCAGTTTATTATTTCTCTATAGCATGAAGCTATAATCTGAGATTTCCTTGCAACCAAATCTTCGCCAGCCTCCCCCCCCCCCCCCCCAATTGTGTTATGCCGCCAGGTCCTTCCTTTATAGGCCAATGGACAGCGTATTATGCGTACAATAAATTTTTCACTTCCTCAATACACTCCACCCCCCTAACCACTCCAATTTCACCCCCACCCAAAAAAAAGGTAAAAAACGATCGGGAACCCCTAAAACACCGAAAAATGAAGTTTGAGCTGTTTTTATATATTTAGTTTCTTTATTATTTCTGCGCCGCCACTGACACGACTTATAAAAACAATACGTGTCTTCCATCCTCACCACGGTAGTAATGCTGTGTCAAAATTTCATTAAAATCAATTCAATAGTTTCTCGTACAGAATACACAATACGATCTAAAGCAATACTCATATGTTTACATCAGAAAAAAATTCTAAGTTCTTTGGTTTCTGTAACAAGCAATGTTTGGATAGACCTAAAAAAGTTATTTATGTTGCTAGGCCTTTCTTCGCAGGTCAATGGACAGTCTTTTAAGAATTCAACAGTTTTTTCAATTTTACTACCTCCCATCCCCCAACCACCACCAATTTCACCCCCACTCAAAAAAAGTAGAAATTGATCAGAAACACCCAAAACGCCAAAAAACGAAGTTTGTGCTGTTTTTATATTTTTTGGTTTTTTATTATTGCTGTGCCGCCACTGACACGATTTCTAAAAATCATATGCTTTTTCCATCGTCGCGACGGTAGTAATACCGTGTCAAAATTTCACTAAAATCAAATCAGTAATTACTGTTACACAATACAGAATGGTCTAAAGCAATACTCCTATGTAAGCATCAGAAAATTCTCTTGGTTTCTGTAATATGCAAGGTAATGTTCGTATGGGCTTAAAAGTATGTATTATGCCGCTAGGTCTTTCTTTCAGAGGTCAATGGATAGGCTATTACGAATCCAACAAATTTTTCAATATTACAACCCCCCACCCCCGAACCACCCCAATTTCACCCCCACCCAAAAAAAGTAGAAAATGATCAAGCACCGCTAAAACGCCTAAAATGAAGTTTGAGCAATAGTTAATTTTTTTTTTGTTTTTTGCTAATTATCCCGCCGCCCCTGCACCAATTTTCAGAATTATAGCAGCATTACCTTCTACGACCCCACAGCATATCGGTGTACAAATTTCATCGCAATCCATGCAGCGGTTACTGAGATTACGAGGGTAGAAAAAAGCGAACAGACAGACAGACAGACAGACAGACCGACAGACAGACCGACAGACAGACCGACCGACAGACAGACCGACAGACAGACCGACAGACAGACCGACAGACAGACCGACAGACAGACCGACAGACAGACCGACAGACAGACCGACAGACAGACCGACAGACAGACCGACAGACAGACCGACAGACAGACCGACAGACAGACCGACAGACAGACCGACAGACAGACCGACAGACAGACCGACAGACAGACCGACAGACAGACCGACAGACAGACCGACAGACAGACCGACAGACAGACCGACAGACAGACCGACAGACAGACCGACAGACAGACCGTCAGACAGACCGACAGACAGACCGACAGACAGACCGACAGACAGACAGACCGACAGACAGACCGACAGACAGACCGACAGACAGACCGACAGACAGACCGACAGACAGACCGACAGACATACAGACCGACAGACAGACAGACCGACGGAAATAAGTGACATGGATTTTCGTTATGTAGACATCATAAAACACCCAAAAAGTGTATTATCTCAAAATTGAAAATTTTCGCGATCACAATACTCCCCTCACCTATCGGTGTGAGAAGGAAAAGCCACTCACCTACTGGTGTCAGGTACGTATTTAGAGAGGGGTCCAGGGAGTACCACCCCCCCCCCCCCCCGAAATGTTATAAAATGTCGTCTAAAAAATGGAACCTACAAATGTGCAAATTTAAGGTGGCAACTATAATCTGGACCCCCCTCCCAAAACCAAATCCTGGATACGTGCCTGACTGGTGTGGTAAGTAAAATGCAGCTTTTAAATTTTTGCTGTGTATTAAATAACCAGTAGCAGTTTGTGACCTGGTTTCTATTTCGAAAATGATGAATCCCCACAGTTATATATACAGCGTTTTGAAAAAGGCGTCAAGAAGTTTTAAACAGGAGTTTTAAGGTTTTGAAGTTTAGAGGATGAACAACTTAAAAATAGGACTCTGGTTTTAGGTATAAATCGTAAATCAGGACATCATGGTTTTGATATGGTATGGCATAATTATTATATCAGTCAATTTCATTGCACCATATTCTCAAGCAATGCAATTATCGCCCTCATAAAATTAATTTGGTTTAAGAGATCTTTCATCATGTACTATAATAGGCAAGTGGAATTTTTATAAGAAGTTTTTAAATTCTAGGACTCATTAACCCTAACTCAAGAATGCTTCAAAAGGAGGTATACAACGTGTGTTGTTAAAAATATACCTTATACGAAAAAACTGTAAGGTATCTGTGATGTTTTTAACCCCTTAGACATATTGAAATATTTCATGTTTTGGAATTTTAAACATACGGATAAAATAGACAAACCACGAACTATATATTTGCCATTGTCAGAAATATGTATTATCATAGTTCACTATGGAGCATCAAACTCTACCTACTCCTAAAAAGGGCAAAGTATAGAAATAAACTAGTTCTTGATTCCATGAGGACAATAGTGATCACATTTAACATTAATATGAACTGATTAGAATTACTTGATCTTATACTCTTTCCACTGAAAGCTTTTTCACTACGCTAATTATCGTGTCTGAATATTCAAGGGTGTTTAAATAATGGTGCAAGTTTTGAACTGTCCGGCAGTTTTTCATACTACAAAATGTTACAACGTTTTCTGCTTTTAAAACGTTGGTATCAAGATTATGAATCATTATAAAGCGCGACCAACATACAATTAACAGAATATTTCACTGCAACAATAATAATCGAAAATGTGGTATGACAGTTCACCAATTGGATCAATGAGCATACAAAAGTAAATACTAGGCGACAGTAAAGATGTTGTCTTTTTCTTCGAAATAATTAGCAAGCTGATCGGTCAATATCGATTCAATTATTTTACTAATTAAGGGGACTATTCTAACTGGTCTAAATTTTTTTGTTGTTGCGTACGTCATCCTTTTTATAAATCAGTACAACTTTGGTAATCTTTAATGCTTATGGCCAGCAACCTTCTTTAAGACATTTGTCATAAAGGATAGTCAGTGGTAACAGGTAATGTTATTGCTAATTTTAATACAAGGGAAGATTTCAGAAAATTCCTAATATTTACACCTACTCCATATATTCTCATAGATAAATCCTAAACTATAAATCAGTAGATAGTTCAATGCTTTCCTACATAATACCATATCTTAGAATCCTACGCCTTTTAAATACCCTTTCATTTGGCTTGTTTTTTAATGGTTTTGTTTAACATTTTTATTCCGTGCTCAGCGGAATCTTAAATAAAAATAAGCTTAATTAAACCTTTTGGGAGTCACCGATTTTTGTTCAGGTTTTTCAGTTTGTGTGTTCTGGTTGTCGTACATTTCACATGAAAATCCTACGTATTAATGGTTTATAGACTTGATGACAAACTCTTTTTTATTTGTTTTCAGTGAAAACCTGTTTAGGACAATGGCAGATATCCTGGTAAACGAAGGATATGCAAAGGTCGGTTACGAATACATAAACGTAGACGATTGTTGGTTGGAAAAAGAGAGAAGCGTCTATGGAGAACTAGTGCCAGATCGAACGCGATTTCCGCGGGGAATGAAAGCGTTAGCAGATTATGTAAGTTATACTTTATATACGAGTACACTTTTGTGTTCTATTGTTATCATCTTTATTACCATGATCTACAAAAATTACGTCAAACAGTATGGCTCGGTACTTTCTGCGGATTTTCAAGTTAATTCTGATTACCATAGAAGCTTTCGCTGACACACAAGAATGAGTTAGGTGTAAAATCGTAATTTAAACAATTTTATGATCATTGTTTTTTAGTAGTGAGGGGGTGTGGGTTCATTTACCTTAATGGTTGCCGCTCAGCTTTAAGACTTATTGTTGATACATACATATAAAGGGTTGTCTACAGCTAGTGCCGTCTCCCTTCCGTCAGCCAGGTCTTCCATTTTTGGCGGTCTTCCCAGTCTCCGTCTTCCAGCCCTTTTTTTGTCATGACTTCGTCGACTCCATTCTTCCACGATCTTCTAGGTCTTCCTCTTCTTCTCGTTCCTCTGGAGCTCCATTCTGCAAACTTGTTTATCCACGTGTTTTGTGCTCTACGTACGTGCCCATACCATATGAGTCTTCTTTCTTCTATATATTGTAGAGCGTCTTTTTCCACCTTCATTCTTCTCCTGATCTCTTCGTTTGTTATTCTATCTTTTCTGGTAAGGCCACAGCATCTTCTCCAGTATTCCATTTCGGTTGCCAAAATGCTCCTTTGGTTTTTCTTATTTATTACCCACATCTCTGCTGCATATGTCATGATACTTTTGATTATTGTTTGATAGATCATGTTTTTTGTTTTCCCGCTAATGTTCTTATTCCATATTACACTGTGGAGTTGTCTTATGCACGACCTTTATTGTTAATCCCCGGTCAAAGGCATCAGACCGAGTCCCATCCTAAGTTCTTTGCGAATATTGGAATGCACTGGACTATGCTCTCCTGTATTCCCTCCTGGCCTACATTGAGATAGGAGGAGGACAGTCGGAGATAACGTACTTGCTGTTTTCTCTGGCTCACCCCACTTCCTGCATAAAGGATTTGCCACATCGATTGAATCGATTCCCAACTTTTGCAACTGTGTACTGTGCACAACTTATCATGGCTGAGGAGTATACGTCAGTGGACTGGCCTGTGATTCGAAGACTTGATAAGAACCGCTGAAAGCAGAGAAGAATTTGTCACTGTGATATCCAACCTTCACTGACGGAGATGGCATGTTAAGAAGTACTGAACGTCCAATGGTCAGTTAATAAATCTAACCACCTTAGATTCTTCCCACTCAGTCTGAGAGCGTCTGTGGTATTAGAACTCAAGAGTCCCCTTGCGTCCTCTTAGACTGAATATTTCTGTCCCAGCACTTCTGGTGCTCATTTGATACCCAACTAGTGATAGCTGTCCGTACCATGATGTATGATCCACATGCTGGTTCTGGTTCCTTGATACACCAACCTGTCCTCTCTCATTCCCACCTACTCCATGTGACCTGACCTGGCATTTAACAAAATTTTACCGTCTTGGTATTTGCCAGTGTTATAGGTTTAAGGTATTATGGCAGTCTCACACTATTTTTGAAGCATATCGATGTCTTGCTAAGGCCATTAGAGCCGTGCGGCTCTCTGTATTTACATATAGATAGTCTTTTTACTATCCTTTATCTATGCATATTCTGTCACATTCTATACTTGCGGCTGTTTCTTCTAGGAGAACGGTACCCAGTTTACCTAGGCGGAATCTTATGTCCCATCAGACCTACCACCGTATATGCCACCTGTTGTACCTGATGAATTTTTGGGGCCATCAGTGTACCAGGTGATACCGTTCGACATTTTATGATCATGAGTAGAGACATGCAGTATGTCATTGGATTACCTGATGGCTAGGATAGGGAGATAAAGATCCTGCATTTCCCTGAACATTAGCAGGCGTCCTTCGGGTCAATGTTGCCCTAGATGACTCCAGCAAGGGCCGTACTCTATAAATTTTGAAATAAAGACAAAAAATCGCTCAACCTCACGGAGGGAGTTGTCACGGGCCATTGCCGACTGAGCTGATATTTGTCACTCATAAAGGTTGTGAAATTTATTTATTTATCGTATGGCTCAAAAACATGACGATAGTAAATATAGATTAAAAGAAAAACTATTATAACCTATACTAAAATAAAATATATACAGCTACAAACTAAGATACATAGTCTTTGGTATTTACAAGTTGATGTCAAGTTCTTTCAACCACTTCAGCGCCAACGGTGTGGCTGTGAAGAACTCTTCTCGCGATCCCTGAAACGCACGCAGTTCACATTCGCTCGTAATATGGTTTATAGTTTGGCGGGGCGCGCCACAGTCACATAAGGGAGATTGCACATAGCCCCACTTGTAAAGGGAGTCGGCACATCTGCCGTGGCCTGTTCGGACTCTATTAAGTTTTACCCACTCTGAAATATCCCATCTGTTCAAGATCCTAGGAAAAAGACGAAAATTCGTTTCACTCCTGGGCCCGTATTCTTAAAACGGGGAACGACGTTCACGAGAGAACGTACATATCACTTAGCATTGATGTTCTCCCGTGAACGCTGTTCCCCGTTTCAAGAATACAGGCCCTGGGCGGATGTGCTTTGTATCGCAACCTTGGGTTTCAGATGTTCAGCAAATCAGAGTAATAATACCATTCTCGTTAGCACGATACATAGTTCTCAGGATAAATTCAGCAATACAAAAACTACTGAAAAATTAAAAATTAAGGCACATTAATTAATTTTACATATATGTATAAAATTTATTGTAACGACGATTAATATTTGACAGTCATTTTGAAGCAGTATTTGCATGTTTTCAAAAAAACAGAAATATCTAGGCCATATGGCAGTTTGTTGGATAGCCTTGAATTTTTGATTCCGTAGTAATGATGTGTATTCCACTCGGGCATTGATACAGCATTAGTCTGACGCCTTTTGTCGTAACAACTCATTTTCAATCAATTTTATGTTTTTATGTTAATTAATCCCTAGCTATACAAATATTTGACGAATATCTAAGACTTTAGATTGTAACAACAGTAATTTTTAGAAATAAGAAATGAAACAGTTTCCGATTACCGGTTGGAAAATACTACAATCACCAAGTACTTTATATATTGGACAACATTGTCACCATCCCCTTCCATCCCAATCTCCATTCCCTATCTATTCACGTTATATGAACACTAATAGTATTTTATCCTGACGTGGAACTCTCACTTAGATAGTAGAGCCAAAAGAGCATATAACTGATAACTCTATTTTTTCTAGTCAACTGATGTTCAACGTCCCTAGAATAGTATCTCGACAAAACGTAACATTTTACCTTCCTGCCGCACGTACCAACTATTTGTATTTCTCCCCCTTGTTTACAATGTGCAGAAACTATAACTGCATAAGTAGCCAGCTTGACATATTTCATTGTAATATATCTAGCATAAAAAACCTTCTGAAATAAGCCTGTTTTTTGTAAATAATCGCTCTTAGTTATAATATGTGTTTTTAATTTTATTCGGCATTTTGACCTTACCCTGTAAGTGGTATTTGTACTGTTGGGTATTGTAATTGATAAAATAAAATAAAATAAAATAAAATAAAATAAAATAAAATAAAATAAAATAAAATAAAATAAAATAAAATATGTCGCTTATGAAAAATGTCGGCGAACAGTGGGACGCACTTGGGGTCTGTCGCCAAGAGTTACCCACTGGATCTATACAACAATCATTAGGCCTATGCTAACGTATGGAGCCATTGCCTGGGTACCTAAAGTTCTGCAGGCGGCGGCGATTAATAAGTTATATAAAATACAACGTATGGCCTGCATTAATATAACAGGAGCCATGAGCACAACACCGACTGCTGCTATGGAAGTAATAATTGGCAATGTTACGACTTCGCACGGTTGGTATTAATCCAGATGTAGGTATGGGACGACTGAGGCAGCTGGTATGGCGGGAAGCGCTGAAGGCACTACTCATGCTACAAGCAACCAGCGACTCAATTAAACCAACATTCGTTTTTAAGAAACCCCACAAAATAGATATTAAACAGAATGTTGAGCCAAATGTGACAAATGCAATTTGCATATACACAGATGGCTCCAAAACAAGGGAAGGCACTGGATGTGGTGTATACTCCAGGTCTTTAAACCTAAGAACAAAGTGGGCTATGGGCAAACACGCCAGTATCGTTCAAACGGAACTCATATCAATAGCCGCAAATGAACTAGCCAGGAGAGATGTATCTGGCAAAACTGTAGCAATCTGCACTGACAGCGGACAAGCACTACTAACCCTGAAAAGACCTTGTATCACCTCAGGGCTGGCAATGGAATGCCACCAATCTTTAGCCCATGTTTCGGACAAAAACAATATTGTCCTGACGTGGGTTAAAGGGCACAACAACAACAAAGGCAACCGTATAGCGGATGGTATAGCCAGGAAGGCCGCTGACCAAAGAATTTTAGGACCACGTGGCCTTTCTGGAATGTCGGCAACCACAATTTCGGAAATAGCCAAAAAACACTCCCATGCCCAAATGGTAAAACGATGGGAAGAACTACAAGGATGTCGATTTGCCAAGGAAACCCTTGCAGGTTTTGACATGGCAATATCCAAGAAGTATTTGGCGATGACCAGACCAAACCTACGTCTCTTAGTAGGATTCCTGACTGGCCATTGTCAACACAGGAAACACCTCCACACTATGGGGTTAAGTGACACACCGATATGTAGAATGTGTGAAAGTGAAGACGAAACTGTGGAACACGTCATATGTGAATGCCCAGAGTTATCTTCTATTAGAGAGTGTGCGTTCAGTGAGTCTTGGCCTACACCTGCCCACATAAGGGAGATGTCCCCTAGCGACTTGTTCACCTTCCTACAATTGGCAGGATGGACGATGACCCGAGGAAACAACTCCCTGGGAGGATGCACAATGGGCCAGTTGTGGCCTAAGAGCAGTGGGACCACTCACCCTCCCCACTCTACAGATACAGTATTTTATCCAGAATGTACTTAGAAAATAGTATTACGTCGAATCAATGCGGGTTAGCAGCAACTTGGATGTCATTTTATAGGAGCCCAATATAGACTCGACGATTTTCCTTTTTCTACTTTTTTAAACAAACAAAAATCCGGCTGAAACATTTCGATAAATAATATTATTACATGACGAGATGTGACCTTGAGGGATGCTGAATCCAAGGTCATCATCGGATAGCTACATAAAAATCCTAGATTCGCAATAAATATACATCGAACCAATTTCTACTGAATGAAAATAGTGTACTGCATTTACTTTTAATGAGTGTCAGTGATCTGATCCTGTTTCGGAATACACGGGGTCAAAATTATAATAAATGTAGTCCCAAAAACTGATAAAAGACGCCTCCATTTTTGGGTTAGGGTCAGGTTCAGAGAAAATATTGTGCATTTTAGTATAATGAAGGCGGTGATTAAAGCTCAAATCCACCTCCAATTTTACATAGATCCTGATGCAATGCATGCAAGAAAAATTGTTAGGTGAGGATAGTAGAAGCGTCAATAGGGAAGCAGTTCCTAATTGATTGCAATTTCTGTGGGAATGAAAGTGTTATGTAAGCTGTACTTACTGTGCATTTTCCAGATTATTATCGGTTATTAATCCGCTGCTAATGTCCTTTAATGGCATATGGTGTAACGACAATTAGAGACGCGCGACGTAGGGAAAATTTTCCGCTTGAGTGCATAGAATCCATCATACTTGACTAAAGCTAACCAATAAGATTGTGATGGTTGTGAGAGTAATTTTGAAAGGAGGCTGGAAAGCATCATAAAATGCAAGTGTCGGGTTTTCTTATTACAACTATAAGGCATATAAGCTTGTTTATGATTTGAAAAAAGTTCAGGAAAGTGGCTGGCAGACCATATAAAATACATCCTTCCAGTTTATTAGTCATAATTAGAGAGCGCACTATGTGCAACGTAAAAAGTTTAAAACATGAATGAAAAGTGATTAGCACATGCATTAAAAGTAATAAAACGTGCAAAATCAAATAAAAAAATCCACGAGTCTTATACTTTTTATTCTAAAACTAATAATGGATATTTAACATATTGATACTTTGACGTACACGAAGAATAAGTGTTGTTTGAAGGTTGTAGATGCTTCAAAACGTCCGCTTTGGACTTCCATTCTCTATATAATTTTGAGTACAACGTTTGGATTTATCTGCTATCTTCAATCGAAACGTTGCCGTTGTACAAAAAAATTTTATAGACAATGGAAGTCCTAAACAGATCTTTTGGAACAAACAATAACGTATTGTTTAACATTGACATTTTTAAAGGCAAGGCAGCCTTAACTTAAAATATTGTTATAGGTCAAAAACCTCTCCACATGCAGTGACCTTGCTGGCCAGTTTTTGAATCTGGGTGTCGAGCTAGCTTTAGTTATTTCTGACAAAACGTCAGTAAATAAAGCTCTCAATTTGAAACAAACATGCAAATATGAATATGTAGTTCTCATTTTGGATCTATCAACAATGCAGATGCAACGCTTTGTGTCTTTAAGACTTTACAATCACTGACTGCAAAGGCTGCTTTCTGACGCAGCTGTGAATCAATGTTGCTCGTTCCAGGTTAATGATAAATTAAATATAATATAATAATATAATAATAATAATACGAACGAACTTATACGAACAGAACTCACAAAACACAGAATGTCACATCCGAACGCGTGCAAGGAGAGGCTTACCATAAACAGAAAACTAGGGGGCAGAGAAATTATAGACGTACAGTCACTTCGCATGACACAAATACAAACACTCAGACATTTTTTCCACACCAGATTACTAACTTACATAGGGCCATAGTAAAAGCAGACAAAAACTATACACCACTTAACCTCTCTAGTCCAGATCAGGTAGCAGACACATGTAATTATATCCAATCACAACAAGAAAAAATAGACACCTGGTCGCAGAAAGCACTGCACGGCAAACATAGATACCGTGTCACCCAAGACCACATCAACAAAAAATAGTCATACACCTGGTTGCAGGATGGCCAGCTGTTTCCAGAAACGGAGGGTTTCATGCTTGCTATCCAGGACCAAGTGATTGCAACACGAAACTACAAAAAATATATAATTAAAGATCCATCCATAACAGACGATAATTGCAGAAAATGTCAACGACAAAAAGAAACAATAGATCACATAACAAGCGGGTTCAAAACTCTTGCCGGTACCGAATACACAGCCAGACATAACTCTGCGGCCAAGGTCATACTACTGTTTAGTATCACAGATGCTAGGTAGGTGGCCACAGTGTCAGTAAACTGTTTATATCATCCGATGGAGACTCATATATCGAACAGTGGAGCGCAATGAAAGACCAAAATTAATCATTTTCCTGTATTCTAAGCTCTCTGTATATTTACACTTATCTGTTTTTGTTAGCACGATCAATTCAAAAAATCTACATCTTATTTAAATTCACCATCTACATTATGTACGAATTATATTCTATGTATCTACACTCTGATTGAATGTGTAATAAGCAAACATGATATCTGCATCATTACGCATATAATTTCTGCATACCTACTCTCATCAAATGATCCGATATCTCATGGCGACGGAACAGTTGCTTAACATATTAAATGATTGCTATCATTATTTTGTTGGAAAGTAAATGTGATGCTTTAGATTGATGCAATTCACTACACAGTAATTATGAATTGAATAAATGTCATAGATGATACATGAAATGCGCAGATATACTCTCATCATCGTTTGAATATCCGATATATTACTCATAGTAAAAGTAGAACATACTGCTTGAAATATAATAATGAAGTCAAGTTGATTGACTCAAGTACTTACACATACATTGCGGAGATACCATTTTATGATTTCCCATATTCTCATAGTTCGAAGCTACACAGTTTTTATTCTGCAATCTTCAACTGATGGTATCCTAATCACATATGGCATGCCGATTTTCCGATATTTAAAATAGATTACAATATTATCAGTGTCAATCTTTAAAGGGCAATGTAAAGTGTTCCGGGGTTTCCCAATCGCCCTATCCGAGACCCCATCCTACCTCGGCCCATTTTAACCACTCCAAAAAGTAAATTATCAGAGATTAGTACCCAAAAATAAACTTTGAACGGCTTTTATATGTACTGTTTGATTTTAATTTAGTTTCACTGCCACTAAAACAATTTTAAAAAACCATGACTCTATCGGTCTCTACCACAACCCACGATATGATTTAAAAAGTTCATTACTATCAGTTTAGTGATCAGCTACACACATTACAGAATTATCTACAATACAATTTCAAAATTAATTTTTTGCCTAAGGTAGGGCAGCATTTGGATAAAGCTGAAAAGTATGTTCGTTCCTTTACAGGGCAACGAAGAGCCCGCTAATAATAAAACAAATTTTTCACTTTTACAACGCCCAACCCCAAATCACGCCAATTTTACCCACTCTAAAAAATGTGGAAAACGATAAGGAACGCCCGAATCTCCTAAGAGCGAATTTTGAACTGTTTTATATTTTTAGTTTTTCGTTCTTGCCATAAGCGTTTTCCATCCTCGCCACGGTAACAATACTGTATTGAATGTCATTATAATCAATTCAATAATTCCCAGGTTAGGCAGTACAGAATTTTCTAAAGCAATACTCGTATGTATATGTTGTACTCAATAACCGAATTCGGCCACTGCCCGAACTGTACTCGTATACCCAGAACGCGTTGTAGATTTCGCTAATTTCTCACACTGCGTTGCGGGTAACCTTTGTGTGCGCAGAACGCATTGTGGGTAAATTGCAAAGACCCACAATGCGAAACTCCGAATACCATCGGAAGCACACGACCATTTTCGCATTATGGACAATACAAATATAGCCACAAAGCGAAACTTGATAATCAAAAATTGTAAAACAATGTGTTATATCAAATACCTGCTCACGATATAGGAAAAAATTAATTTCCTCTTCATTCATATACCTTTGAGCTATCGATTATTAATTTTGTCCAATTTTCAATAATTTGTATCGATTCAGCTTTCAATACTGTGTTTAGATGACAGGCATAATTACCACAGTTCTTGTCCTCCTTTAACCTTACATGTGATTTTTTCACAGTCACCTATGAGATGACGCTATATAGAGTTTATTCAAGCCATTCTTGAATTATTTTCGAAGTGTTTCTGTCGATTCACTGATCTTACTAAACATTGTTCTGAATAAATAAAAAAACACTTGTTGCGGTATGTTAGGTTATTAGATTTCCGCTTTGTGGACAAGGCGAAATGGTCGTGCGTTTCCGACGTCATTCGGAGTTTCACATTGTGGGTATTTGTAATTTACCCAAAACGCGTTCTGAGTATAAATTTCGGTCAGTGACCGAATTCGGTTATTGAGTACAACATATACATCAAAAAATTCCCTTGGTTTTTGTAATAGGCCAGGCAATGTTCGAATGGACCTAAAAAAGTCTTTTTGCCGCTAGGACTCTCTTTCACAGGTCAATATGAATACAACAATTTTTTCAGTTATACAATTCGCCACCCCCCAACACCAAATTTCACACTCCCCCCCCCCCCCCCCCCAAACGATTAGGAAACCCTAAAACTCCTAAAAAAAACGAAGATTGTGAAGTATTTGAATTTTTTGTTTTTTTTTGCTAATCATTCCTACGCCTATGCACCGATTTCCAAAATTATAGCAGTAAATTTCATTACAATCCATGCAGCGGTTACTGAGATTTCAAGTCTAGATAAACGACTCCAACACAGACACAGACCGACATGACAGACCGACGCACAGACCGACAGGCAGACACACCGACAGACAGACCGATGGAAGTGAGTGACGTGGATTTTCGTTATATAGATATCATAAAACGCCCAAAGGTAATAGTTAGTAGAGTTAGGGCCGGTTTAACCGGTCCCTGGTAGGTGCCAGATAGGCCCATATTATTTATATGGCGTTATACAGGGTGTGCCAAAAAATAGTGTCAAGCGGAAGTCCAGAGATAGAGCACACCTAGAAGTATCTGAATCACCCCCATATATGTTATGCAATTTTTTGTAGTTTCCGAGTTACGAATTTTTTTCTGAATTTCAGAGAATCCTCTACCTCGACAACTTAAAACTGTTCCAAAAGAAAAATTAAAAGACTTTTCCAAATTCTTTTTTTTTGGTAACTAATCTCCAAGAGTTTACTGTTCATACATAAAATAATCGGCTTCGTATCTTTGATGAAAGTTTTAAAAATTTTGGTGTAAAGTGAAAAATTTACGATCTGATAATTATGGCTTAAATCTTCGACTCGCACTTAAAAATCCAAAGAGGTGATCTCATAATTTCTAATCAGGTCTAAAAACTTCTTCAGACTTTCAGCTATCACAATCATTGAAAAAAACTAGTACTTAATGGGGCTACTTTCGCTCCAATTGACCTTCAAAGACAAGAGGCGAAGATTTCTTGAAATTAGCGATGTGTTTTTCAATTCATCAGTAACTTATGTTAACGCGTTAATAGCAGATTCATTATCAGTATCGCAATAATAAACGTTAAAAACGTTGCATAAATTAGACATTTATTAAAAAAAATCCTATTTCTTGCTAAAAAACCACAAGGAGCGCATTCTTCAAAACCGGTTTTTACCTGAGCGCCAACAAAAAGGGCTAACGCTAACGCAGTAAACGATGGCAATGTTAGAAAGAGGTAGCTATGATATTGTTGTGACATCTTTTCAAAATGTGTCATTGCATAAGTTGTTTTCGTTGTCTTTATCCAGTCGTCTGACTGTCTTTGCGGCTTTAAAACTATACGCTTTTGTTTGGATTGGTGTTGTTTCTGTTGTCTGACTACTTGGCTATTCCTACGGACCTTGAGTGTACGACAACTGAATTTGAAGCCGGCGCCACATATGCGGTACTCGGCGAGCAACTGACCCCGATTAATTGCTACTCGGCTATGTGGCTGCAGGATTTTACCCGAGTACTCGCCATATGCCGAGCACCGAGCATTCAGCCGGCGCCATAGCCGGCGCTACACATGTGGCATTTAGGGAACAACGAACAGCGAATATTCGCAATTCGGCAAACGCCTACTGTGTGGCTGGAGCAGTTTGTGCGAATGGTCGGAATTTGCCGAACACAAATAAGTACCCGAATACTGACACAGAAACAGGAACAGGGCCGGACTAGAGAATTAAAAACTTTATTCGCATTGTTTATTTGTTAGCATGTTAGCATTTTTGAATTCTGTGTGTTCAAAAGCCCCCAAGTATTGAATTTCACCGCCCCAGCTGTGACAGTTTTGGAAATATTTAAGCCTTCCGGTACCGCTTACTGAGAAGGCGGTGAGAAACACCAGTTGAAACTTGTTCATGTTGTAAACCATTATTAGGGAATACTTCTATATTAAATAAAATATGCAGTGTGTTCTATTAATAAAAATCGGGGACATTTGTTTGTAAATTTAGAAAAATAATTTATAACTTGGCAATGTCGCAAACGCGAAAAAAATTACAAGGCGAGATAGGGTATTAGTAGATATTTCGATTTAAAATAAAACGTACAGGGTGTTACATTTAGAAAAAACAAAGTAAAATGACCTTCAAATTACCGTAATTTAAAATTCTACCAATAACACCCTGCACGTTGCTGGTGTCATCCAAAATAATATTTATTTAATATTTAAGTAACTCGCTGTATAATATTTTTGAGAAAAGTTAAAGGAATATATCAATTTGGAGGTATTACTTGCGACCTTGCAAATCCGGAAATTAATAGAAAATAAATTATAACTTGGCAAGATCGCAATAATATTTCAGGGCTTAATAGAGATCAATGATGGAAACTAGAAGAATTTAAAAAAAAAAGTAATAGTACCATATAAAAAAATCAAGTTGATCACTATCCTACTTTCCCGAAACACCCTGTATATTTCAGAATATTTTTAGGATATGCAAAACTTTGGTGAGAGCTTCACAAACTTCGGGAACGATTTCAGAAATGAGTTGATGTGATATTTTGAATAGATATTGAAGGCTTTGATAACTGTCGCCGGTCGCTAGAAATCGAAGCGCCAGAGCTAGTCGTTCTTTAGCAGGAACAGCTTTTCTCCATTTTGTGTCTTTTTTTGATATCAGTGTTCCTGTTTTGCTGAGTAGATATTCAAAATTTTCGGAAGACATTCTGCAAAAATTTTCAAAAAATCCAGACGGTTCTTTTAATAAATCGGCAACTAGGTGTGGTCCGCCATACCTGAAAATGTGTTTAACATTGTGGTTTGATGTTATTGCTAATTATTTTATTACCTCTCTCGGCTTCTATTTAATGAGACCATCCACCATCGCCTTCTTCTTGGTTGATTTTTTCTTTTCCTTATTAACATATAAGCACTACACATAACAAAACCAGCACTTGCTGCCACGACTATATCATTATTATTTTCCATTGATGATGACGTTGATTCTACTGTCGATAAATTTTAATAATAAATAAGTTTCAATTTGCTACGAATATTCGGGCTTTCCCATTCCCTTTCTTCTCGAAACTAAACATAGCCAACTACGCACATGTAGGGCGATACGTGCTCGCTATTCGGCGAGCAAGGTTGAAAAAAGGCAAGTATTGATACTCGGCAAATACCCGCATATGTGGCGCCGGCTTAATAATAAATAAGTTTCAATTTGCTATGAATATTCGGGCTTTCCCATTCCCTTTCTTCTCGAAACTAAACATAGCCAACTACGCACATGTAGGGCGATACGTGCTCGCTACTCGGCGAGTAAGGTTGAAAAACGGCGAGTATTGATACTCGGCAAGTACCCGCATATGTGGCGCCGGCTTAACGATGCTGTTTTCTGCAAGAGACTATGCAACAAATTGACGGTCACCTGATTTAAATCCGATAGAGTTTTTTGTTTGGTACTACTACAAAAGACTAGTTTATGCTAAAGAGTGTCGAAACATCAGCGAATTACGCAACAAATTAACACAGGCCGAAGAAACAATAAAAAACAATCAAAGAGCTTTTGTTAATTTAAAAAACAATTTTTTCAGATGATGTAGATTATGCATCGAACAAGAAGGTAGACATTTTGAAAATTTTTTGTGAAATTTAATAAACTTAGTGAAGAAATTTGATAATTTCGTTTCATTTTACAATTTCCCACTTACAAAAAGGAAGTCGTACATGTAAAAAAAAATCTGAGCAAGGTGACACAGGTGGTCATCTATCGATATTCTGTTCGCACTGAATGTGTATTATTGCGGCACTGACAATCATTCGGCTATTAGCGCCCTAAACTTAGTTATTGTTTCATTTAAAATCCTATCGCTAATTTCAAGAAATCTCCACCTCTTGTCGTTGAAGGTCGATTGGAGACAAAGTAGCCCCATTAAGTACTCCTTTTTTTAATGATTATGATAGCTGAGAGTCTGAAGAAGTTTTTATACCTGCATAGAAATCATGAAATAACCTCTTTAAATTTTTAATCGCGAGTCGAAAATCTAAGTCGTAATTAACAGAACGTAAATTTTTCACTTTACACTATAATTTTCATGACTTTCATCAGATTTACTAAGCCGATTTCTTTATGTAATGAACAGTAAACTCTTGAAGATTAATTAGCAAAAAAAATAATTTGGAAAAGTCTTTTAATTTTTCTTTTGGAACAGTTTTAAGTTGTCGAGGTAGAGAATTGTCTAAAATTCAGAAAAAAATGCATAACTCGGAAACTACAAAAAATTGCATAACATATATGGGGGTGATTCAGATACTTCTAGGTATGCTCTATCTCTGGACTTCCGCTTGACACTATTTTTTGGGACACCCTGTATAGCCATATAGCAGCAAATATTCATGATCCAACAGAAGATTCAATACTAGAGGAGATGGAGTTATGATATTAACGGTTATGTTTATAAGCTTAAAAATTAATCCTAAAACACGACAAACTGTATCAATATCTTTTATAATGTACACGATAAACTGGATCAACTTCTTTTAAAATGTACAAATATATATCTGAAATGAAATTGGTTTCCAATCTGATTATTACCATATCCTCCAACTATGCATTTGGGTACTGATCATTACTTAACAAAATAGACGGCAACGATATACGTAATACATAAAAAATGCAATTACCAAAAATTACAGACCATTAAATGTTGTATACTGAATGCTAATTTAACGCCATTGACATTGGCATTTGGCAATGAAATTCACTGCTGTTTATATATTTTGAAGTGTTTTTTGTGCATTGCAGGATAAATATTTGCCAGGCGGTCTGTAAAGTAATGGCGTAAACTTCTGAAGGTATTGGTAAAATATTTATTCGAGCATTATAGAAATATTTTACCTATGACTATTATAGGTTAGGTAGTAATATTCGCCATAACATTATTTACGGAAATCCATGACTTTGTACAGCCTGACAAGTGTAACAAGAGCCGTGAGAAATATGAAATAGACAAGCAGGGGCGGCGCGTGGATCGAAAAAGGGGGGGGGCCGAAAACAACTAATATATGGGGTGTCCCTGAATTTCCTTGACACGTGATATTTTCGTAACAAAAAAATGTCCAAACTAAAACTGAGTGGAGTGTTTGAAAATACTAAAAAACAATTTTTGTACTTCAACCCTTAAAACTCACCCTGAACTTTCTTTTTTTAAATAGCACTAACAGTTTTTCCTACATAAATTAAGTCGTTATTTTATTCAAAATTTTGAGGTACTTTTGATTTTATACAAAAATTTTTTTTCTTAAATTTTTTTTTCTAAAATAAAATAAATGAAATAAGGGTTTGTTAAGAAAAAAAAATATAAAAAAACTAAGTCGGCCTTCCAATGGTTCTGAATGACCTGCCAAACCATGCTTTCGAAACATTTGTTTTTACTTCATCCCCTAAAGCTGATCCCCTACTTTTTTCCAAATAGCACCCCACATCTTTTCGTACATTAATGAGGTCACTATTTCATTTAATATTTTGTAGTGCTTTGACCTCATATAGGAATCAATTTTTTTCATTAACCTAAGATAAATAAAGTGAACATTTGTTTGAGACTCGTTGTTTGAGACGTAATATTTTCGTGATAAAAAAGCATAAAAAACAATTGTTTTCGAAAGCATGTTTTATAGAATATTTAGTAGTATGTATACAAATACTCAAACAACAGAAAATCAGCTTAGTGGAAAATTTGGTACAATCAGTATATTGAAGCACACATTGAGGATTGAAACAAAAAAGCAAGCAAAAAAAAACGAAAACACCCCGTCATTCGACGCATGAAGGCGAAGATTTGGTGGGAGTGCGTTATGACTGGGTACATTTCCACGTGTATAGTACCCGATCGTGTGATTTGTATTGGCCAAACCTATGCGGTACGCATCATATGATTTTGAAAGAGAGAGAAAGGAGAAAAAGCAGAGCAGAGAGATTGAAATGATAAGAATAAAGGATGCAGAGTGCTGGAAATTGGAAAATAATGCAGAAGTGGGTGTAGTTATAAACTACTTTGTAATAATAACAAAATAGGTATGTCCGTATACAATGAAATTTAATAATTCTAAAAAATGGACACGTAAAAGACTAAATTTCCTATTAATTTTTTTAATCCTCAAAAAAAGTGGGGGGCCGCGGCCCCCCATGCCCCCCCGACGCGTCGCCGCTGTAGACAAGGATAGCAAGAGACGAGAGGATATGAAATAACGTGTACATGTGAGACAGCAGCGAAATTCCCAAGTCTCTTGCTACACTTATCAGGCTATAGTTCTGTTAGTAACCTAATAGTTTTCCTGTTATGTTATTTGTTTTATATTATTTATAAATGTTATAACGCAGTCATCGATAATCCTTAATAACAATAAATAAATGAATTAGTGTTTCTTTGCAATGTATGTATCCCTATTCTCTGGACCATGAAAGGGAGAACATGGATGACCCACCATTCAGCCCAGACCGCACACCAAGCTGCAGTTTCCTTTATGATGACATGTTTGACGCATATGAAGTCATTTGTATCCAAAAGCCGTTTAGTGTCATGCATTAAGCCCGCTACTCACTATTCGGTAATGCGCCAATTCGTCGCAGTAATTCACGAAGTATTGCTTAGTGAGTATGATGCGCTGTGCCGATGCGTTTCGTTCAAAGGAAAAATGAACTATGCGACTTAGTCAACGAAGCGACGAAGTTGACACTGCGGTCTTAGATCTCATTCGCAGATCGTTCGTTGAAGCAAACAGTCGTCCTGTGCGTTTAGTGATTAGTTAAAAATGGAATGGGATGAGGAGAATATTTTTAAATTTAAACAAAAAATACAAGTGTATCCATGTTTAGTCCAAGTGACAAAAACAAAAAAAAATCCAAATAAAGTGCATGGTGCTTTGCTGAGGAAATGGGTGCTGAAAACATCGAAGAATTGAAAAAGAAAAAAGAAAGTCTTTTTCAAACTTACCCAGGCTACTACTATAAAAGCTTTTTTGATCGCACTTCGCATAACGGACGAATTTCCATGCATCATCGAAGTGAAGTGAAACAACGCATAATAGATGTAATGCATTGGATGGTTGGATTAACGAAATGAACCGACGAATTACATTTAAATAATGAAACGAATCAACGTATAATGAGTAGCGGGCTAAAGAAAATTCAAACATACGGGTGAATGAGCAAATTAGCTGTGTAGATTTCTCGCTATTTTTTTAAATTAAGAAACTGATATTACAGCCGTATTATTTTTGATAACCTTCAAATGAACACTTAGTTGAATATCTATCTATCTGTCATGGAAGGTAATAATCAATGATTAGTTTTTTTCCGAAAAGTTAAATTGATTACCGTTTTATTCAGCAATAAAGAGTAGGACCAGAGGTAGCGCGATTTGACTTTGTTTTAGCGCTCTTTTCCATTCCACACCGGTGGTGAAAGGAGTATTCTAGTCAAGGAAAATTGCAACTTTGAGATAATATGCTTTTTTGACATTTATCATGGTATGCTGTACGTTACTCATGTAAGTTGATCTGTCCGTCTGGCAATGTCTGTCTGTCAAACGATATCTATCTGTTGCCATTCTTGTAACTGCAAAATATTAGTAACCACTTTACCGATTTCAATTTAACTTGGAGTGCGGTATACTGTGGGGTCATAGTAGTAAATGCTTTTTTATTTTTGGAAATCAATGCATCAAAGGCGGAATAATGAGCAAAAAATAAAATTCTCAGAAACGCCACAAACTTCATTTTTAGATGTTTTAGGTGTATTTTAAGTTTTAGGTTCATTCGGTTTTAGGTTCATTTTCCAGTTTTCGAGAAGAAGTGAAGTTGAGCTGGTACTTTAAAAAAATGGAGTCAAGTTGATTGACTCAATACTTCCCACACATAATGATACCATTTTATTATTTTCCCACTGCATGAAGCTGTAGTTTGAAATCCCCTTGCAACCAAATCAACACCCACCCGTTCGCAAAAAAATATCCAACATAAAAACTCTCGTAAATAGTTTCTCGCGTCTCACTCTTTTGGAACTAAGACGCCACAGTTTTTATTCTGCATGCTTCAACTGGACGATGCGAAACCATAAAGAGCCTCCAAACCGACTAAGAACAAAGTTTGAGCTGTTTTTATATTTTTAGTTTGTTGATTATTGCTGCGCCGCCACTGACGCGATTTTTCAAAAACAGGTGAGCTTTCCGTCCTCGCGCCGCGGTAGTTAATTCTGTGTTAAAACGTCATTAAAAGCAAATGAATAATTTTCGCATTACGCAATATACATAGAACGAAATAAAGCAATACTCGTATGTATACATCAAAAATTCTAAGTCCCTTGGTTCCTGTAATAGCAAAGCAATGTTCGGATGGACCTAAAAAAGTATATTATGCAGACAGACCGACAGACAGACAGACCAACAGACCGACACATCGACAGACCGACAGACCGACAGACAGGCAGACCGAAGGAAATGAGTGACGTGGATTTTCGTTATGTAGATATCATAAAACGCCCAAAAAGCATATGATCTCAAAATCGAAAATCTTCGCGATCACAATACTCCCGTTACCTATCCGTGTGGTAAGTAAAATGGCTTTAGTCATATTCTGCAATTTACAGCAGTATCTGAAGATTACATTTTAAATATATCTGTGATCGAGAGATCGCAATCGCGTAATCTCAGTAACTCTTGAGGAGTCCTGGTGATTTTCATTTTTTCCCGGGAGGGTAGGGTGGGGACTTGCGACGCACATTTATTTGCATCAATAAAGAACTATTGTTTTGAAAAAATATCTGATGATATTCTATATTCTACAGAATTTTCCGAACATTGCCTTTAAATACATTTGTAAGCTTTTAGATAGTTTGGAGGTCTTTAATCATTTTCTACTCTTATCAAATCATCGGTCCGCCGTAATATTATAGCGTTGTCAAAATAAAGCACCAAAAAGATAATGGCTAGATTACATCATGAGTTCAAGGAACAAAACTATGCTGTTTTCGTAACAACTTACTGCTTCATGTACAGTGTATAGTGCTTCATGTACATAGTATAGTGATACTGAATCATATACATGGTTTTACAAATTAGGAAAGTGCTAATTGTATGACACCTGTGGACACATCCTTTCAGTGACTTTATTTTCTCCGCAAAAGAAAATACTGATAGGTTTATTCCGATTTACAAATATATAATTTTTCATCCTAACAACTTACCTCATACAGATATTTTACAGGATGCACATTATAATCTAAATTCATTGACAAATGAATAAATTTAAAACAATACTTGTTTTGTTACAGATTCATTTGCGAGGACTGAAATTCGGTATATACGAGGACTACGGAAACTACACATGTGCAGGTTACCCAGGCGTTTTGGGTTATCTTCAAAGAGACGCCGACACATTTGCTTCTTGGGATGTTGACTACGTCAAACTAGATGGTTGCTATGCTCATCCTTCTGAAATGGATAGGGGGTATCCAGAGTTCGGATTTCATCTTAATAGGTAAGCGATAGTTTTTTAAGTAGTCTCATTGCTTATCGGGGTGATTTTGACAATTTATTTTTTGTAAAATTAAATGGCACTGCTCCAAGACCGACTGGCCAGCCTTCTTATTTAATCAATTAAAACTGACGGTATGTGATGATTTTTGACTGTTACTAAAAGGTACCGGAAGTTGGAGCGTGCAGTTCCTAAGTATTTTAGCAACCATTTGTGTGACGTTTTGATTCTGGACGTGCTCTAAGGATGGTACAATATTTTGGAGTCTGTACATGTTTGTACATTTAGTTACAAAAATAACTAATAAGCATATTCATTTATTTTTATGTAACTAATATCCAAATTATGATCGACAAAGGTCAACAAAGGTTGTCTTTTGTATAAGGGTACAGACTGTGTATTAATACATTTAAAATTACGTGTTCTCCTTCATACCAGTTGTTTTAGTGATCATAATCTATCTTGAACTGCTGTTCTGTTCCTCATACTTTTTGAGTTTGGCACCCGATTATCCCATCTTCTTCGATAATGAATACTTCTGTATTCTATCATAAATTTTGATGCTCCATGTTCTACACAGCAAAAGTTACGAGTTGACAGTGGCACTTAAATCTCTTCAAAAAATACAAATTTGACTGTTCCATTATACCCACAGCCTGTGGTGTGTAACCGTTAGCCAAATAAAGACATGGGTGAACCTCCCATACAAAAAAATGAATACTGATAGGATGTTATAGGCAAGGGAAACAATCTATCAAAGATATATGCTCAACAGCAGTGCGTGTCTGCAAATTTGACGGAGGCAGAGTCAGCCCTTCAAGGCTTTTCCACTAGGAGCCTACGCTCGACACGACAGATTTCAACACAATACCAGTAAGAATTAGTACAAGTTAAGTGAACCAGATTGAAAAAATGCAAGAATTATTACTGTACAGCAAGCCTTAAGGTTGCAGTACTGACCTTCGAATATCAATTTATTGTTCAAAAAGCAGTCCATTCTTTCAACGCTGCTTAAAGGCACCGTAAGTATTAGTAAGTAATAGTTTGTTTTTACATCGAGATCTAACCCCAACCCGCGCGTCGAGGAAAAAGCTTCTGTTTGTTCTGAGGCTTCTTTAATTAAACGGCGTGGATGATTGAAATGTAAGTCCTCTTTCGGCATGTTCGAGGAGCTGTATTTGAGCTGAATAGGCTGTAATGAAGTCATTGCTGAGGGTGCAGTGCCTACCGCACAGTATCCAGTAAAGCCTTAGGGACACCACCCTTGCATCTGCTAGCTGAAGACAGAAGAGACATCTACTTCTCCTCCGCGTATATCGGAAGAGCTACCGACGACCAATATCGCCATTGCGCCCATTGCAGACAGCTTGATATGGCGGAACATACGCTCTTCGAGTGTGAGAGGTGGCTCACATACAGACAAGAAGCCCGTACAAACCTACCTGAAGATCTGAAGGCAGCTGACATGGCGAGACTGATGATCTCCCATAAAGCCTATTGGAAGACCATCCACTGCATGATGAGGAAAATTCTGGGCGCCAAGAAAGGAAACAACGTAGAAGCGATACTTAAGCCTCAAGATCAACGAGCACAAACCAGCCCTACACTCATGTTGTGTCGTTCCGTGAGTGGTAGGAGGGTTTGAAGGTAGGAACAGAGGAACGGGTTTTAGCCGGTCGGGCCATGGTGGCATGTCGGATGGACGCGTTTGCGTCCGTTGGATATGTGATCAGAGGGCTCAAGCTGGTTCAACGTCATATGAGCAGACTGTCTCTGCTCTGCGAGTACTGCTGCCCTTGCGATCAAGCCGATTTTCTTAAACCCTCTAAAAAAACACCGCGAGTCAAGGAATTGCTTCTGTTTATTCTGTAGCTCCTTTAATGGAATGGATGACCGATCGATGTAAACTGCTACCGCGATGTAGTCCGCGACCGCGCTCATCGATGTAATTCGGCATATCCTGAATTTGAATTTTAGAACGATACATGAGAAATATAGTGATATATAAATATTGAGTCAGTCCACTTGACTCTAGCCATCAGCGTTTGGCTTTCGGTTTCTGTGCTTAACAGTATTGAAATTTCTCAGCATTTAGCAAGATTAATATATGTGATAGTGGTACAACGATTTGTAACGCCAATTAGTCAATATGGCGCACGAATATGCATGAACTTTAAGATTTAACGAAAGTTCGAAGAAACCATAAATCGCCGTTCTCCCAATCTAAATACGACATGAATATATTGAATAATTACCTATCCATCTATGACCTTTAGCGGCTAACGCACCTTACAAAAAATATGTTATACCTGTTTGAAAGAGCTGGTAGTTAGTGCTAATTTTGGCATTGTCTGAACTGAAGTATAATATATTACCATTTCGATATTAATTTATAAAAAATGTTGAAGTGTGTCCATAAATGCTCTGCAGGTGCGGGCTGTGCAAAAACCGGTTCTCAGTATTTTAAAATCTTGCAATTAATTCACGAATTTGAGGTTGATAGTATCTATTATAGATTTTTTTGGATATAACGCTAACGCTATCGGTACTATCGATTATGAAAAGGCGATAGTATTAATCAAATGCTGCTAACACCTTGTGAGATCATAATGGAGCCTTCAGTTGCAGATGTCTACACACCAATAATAATTTATTACCGTATCGGGTTAGGTAATATGCCATTCAATGCCTGTAGACAACCACTTTTTAATGCTGTATCGTAGAACACTCCTCAAATCGAAATCCGTATTTCTAGAATAGACGATCCTTGATCCATCCCACTTTCTTGGCCAATCACTAAAACCACATATGCTAAAATGTCAACTATTTACTGATGTTCCCGACAAACTACAATTAACAGAAAAATGGGAATAAGCCATATTAGGTCTGTTTTACAGAGAATCACAAACCAGTCAGAGCCAATCAGTATTCCCCATTGCAGTTGTCAAACTATTTCTGACTAGTACTGGCCAATCAAATTGACGCTGACTAGTTTGTGATTGCTGTAAAAACAGACCTATTATTTGACATCTGTGTCAGGAAACAGCGATTTTGCGTTCACTCTTGAGTCCTAAAGAACACAGGGTATCTGCATTTGTATTGTTGATAAAACCAAAATGAGTAATAGTTGGGGGTAAAACGTAAATGGGTAATAGTAATAGTAATATATCAGTGTATCAGGATCATATTGCTATCGGGGTTATGAATTAATAATTTGACACATAGATTAAATCCCCAAAACAAAATGAAACTGCACCTCATTCGGAATCCAACAGCAGACCATAAGTCAATAAACTCATAACTCAATAAACATATGACCCACTTTTTGGTTTGGGGAGGATTGATCGGATTTTACCCTTATTTCCTACCATACTGAGTCACAGTTCACTGGTGAATCAGAAAAACAATCTTGGTAAGAGGAAAGTATGGAAATATGGCTGTATTAAAGTAGAATCATGGTTGTGTTTCTATTAATTCGACGATGACTCAGTACAATGGCCACACACACTACTCTTTCGCGATGTAATTAAGGTCATTTCAACTTTTTAATTATTAAAGGTAAACATATAATTTAAGCATTTTATAACATAAGTCGGTGCAAGAAATCATCTCTTAAAGTTTCCGGGGTTCGTCCTGGGATACGGTGTACATATAACTGGCTCCCATTTTGTATTTATCTTCAGTTTTTTTTTGTAGGATAAGGTCGTTCAAACAAAAACTCCTATTTTTCTATATGCGACGTATTAAGTCATCTTCAGGCAACTAAAACAGTTGATGGTGTAAACTATAAGCAAATTAACTTAAACAACAGAAATACACATTGACTTTTCAATTTTTTTATTGAAAAATGATAGATTCCACTTGCTAAAACGCACGACCTCAAAACAATAAAAGTATTTTTCCCAATAAGTTAACTTATACCAGAAAAACGAATAAGTTTTCATCGTTGGTATGACAATAATCATAAGAGTTTAACTAGATAAAAATACTGGAATAATAAGACACTACCAACGGTTTTAAAATATAGTATTTATCACAAGGCAAATGCAACACTGTAAGTTCTGTAGAATTTCAGAATCATCGACTAAGTTCGGAAGTTTTCTAGATGTCAAATAGTCTCGCTTGTTCCAATCTCCTTTTCAAATATGTTGTGCTTTGATAATAGCTACAGTGGTGAACGAGACATTAAAAAAAAGTTGATCTTTCAACATAGCCGGCTTTAATGACTAACCAGTAGACCGCGATGGATCAGTGATACAATCACATGACAAATTTCAGACGTCACGTTAGGATTCTTGATGTAAAAGTGGAAAATTGGAAGCACTGAATACCTGAACATGCGTTTTCAAAGATCTAATGTTTAAAAACGTGAGTAACTAAAATCATGTACATTTGATAGTCGTAGAAGTAGTTCTCAGGAGCCTATATCGAAATGAGTGAATAAAAAGGAGGTGACAAGAGCAGAGATTCACGACTTGACTTAATTTTCAAGCTACTTGACTTGACTTGACATGATATCAAGCAAAGATCAAGTCAAATATTTGTTTTCGCAATTCAAGTCAAGCAGTGACACATCAAGTAACTTGAGTTTTTGAGTTTTTCAAGCTAACGACTTGATTTTTCTTGAAAAAAAATAGTTCTTTTTTGATATTAATCTGATTAACTGCTAAAACGCAGTAACAATAAAAATCTATGTACATAAAGATGTAATATTTTGTTTAAAAAAACATCCAAAAATGAATACTACAACAAACTTAGTTAAATAATGAATGTAATAATATGAAACAAAAATACGAAATATTCTGAATTCTGACAATAATACATAGAGAAACAACAAACTCAAACATGAAAAGAGTGAATATCTAAAATAAACACTTAATATCCTCATTTGCCATCCATGATTTGAGATATATAAGACTTCTAACGGAGTTATCACCTAATCGATTTCTTGTTTTGGTAAGAGTTGGGGCAGCTCTAGAAAACTGCCTTTCAACTGGAGCTGAAGAAGCTGGCGTTGCCAAAAAGTCTTTGGCCATTGCGGCAAGGTTTGGAAAAATACATTCGTGTCTTTTCCACCGTTCTAAAATATCTTCAGTACTGTCAGCTCTTGGGTCATAAATATATTTGTCGCTTTTGTAACACCAGGCCGTATCATCGCCTGCATTGTGGGCAGGTTTTCTATTACATAAACTTAGTAGATCTATTTCAAACTTTTTTACACCAGACACGACTATGGTTTGAAGATGATGCTACTGGAATTGGAACTGATGGTTGTGGATCAGACATCTGCAGAGAGTCAGCCCTCTGCTTTAAAAATATCTTCAAAATGTTTAACTGTTTATAGTTTATATATGCAACTCTTTTCCCCAACTTTATGTCGGGGTCTAGAATTAGGACAACACACATCCAGTTAGTTCGCTCGTAATGCTTAAGGGTCTAGGGTATAGCGCGCGAAATTGAGAATCTATGAAAAGACTTATTCTAGTGTTAACGAGGAGGCGTGGCTGCCTGTTCTTACCTTTAAACTTACAGTAATGATTCAAAAAGCAAATTGAAGAAGAAAGCTTGCGCTTTGTCACCTATTTGGGCTTTTTTTGATATCGTGTTTGGTTGTTAAATTACAGACATTTGAAGAATGTATGATTTTGCAATGAGAGTTTTTTTGCACTCTAGTAAACTTTTTTGAGAAAATCGCGAATAGTTGTCATTCATTGAGGTCTTAACTATCACCTTCTGAAATACTGTGTATGTAATTTGAAAAACAAGTGAGTTCTGTTCGAAATTTTACAGATCGATGTCAAGTAATATCAAGTAGTTTGATATTACTTGATATCGAAAGATCGAAAATCAAGTCAAATATCAAATTTTCAAAAGCTTGAGCTTTCAAGTCAAGTATTTAAAGAAAAACTCAAGCTACTTGACTAGATGAATCCCTAGACAAGAGCCACTAGTGCATAGGCCTACAAGCGGGCCCTTCTGCACCTCTTCTTACTCTACTTCCTAAGTCCAACCCTCATCGCAAAGGTGAGGATGGCCTTGGCTTCTGCCCATCCTATATCTTCAGGTTGAAGGAGCCTTGAACATAACAGGGCACTCCAATTGTCCTAGAGGACGTTCGGTATGATTTCCTAGGAGCTGGTACCGATACTAGCCTTGCTATTTCCCATTGCTAGTGAGTCTTTCGGGACCCAGTCTAGATCCCCGAGGACTAGCTCCGCTAGATCTGACGAATTTAGGGCCACTGCGTGAAAGGTGCAAGTCTGCATGATGGCAGGAGATCTGCCAGGAGAAGTTTCTTCTAACGGGTCCCATGCCACCTCCTGGACGGTCTTGAGAGGCTTTTGACCCTCCTGGTGGTGAAGAAAACCAAAAACCCTTTATTTAGGAACCTAGCGCCGGTACTCTGTAACATAAGAGATAGAAACATCTTTCTATCACCATGACGACCATAACGATCGGGCAGTTTTGGGTGCCTACCACACAGTGTCTACCACAGCATAGTAAACAACCGGCACAATATCTCCGAGGATTTCCTATAAATAATAAAAATGGTTCCCACAAAATTTCACCTTGGGATGATTTTACGGATGAGAAGTTTGGGTAGAGATGCGAAAATGAAAATATCGATACCGGTACCAACTCGATATTTTTTAGCCAAATAGGCGCGTTTGGTTCGTACAGAGAATTTTGTGCAATTGATTACACCCCTCAATAATTATATAATTATTTGCAATACCGATACCTCGCTCAGAAAGTATCTAAGATAAAACTCGATATAAGTGCAGAAGTTCAAGTATCCCCCAAAAGTGGGGACGCGCGTGTAATTGCCTCCAACCTGAGATATTGTGCTGGTTGTTTACTGTGCTGTGGTGTCTACTACGCTGACATATTTACGAGACCACCTGATCCTATAGCACATAGTGCACAGATACACGTTTCTAAGTTACAGAGTACCGGCGCAGCACTCCTTTGACGCTAGATCTAAATATTGATCGATGATTATGCTTGTCTGTAAATATTTTTAATTGCTTATTCATTGCATATTTTTTTCTAGGACGGGTAGGCCTATGCTTTATTCCTGCAGTTGGCCGGTTTATCAAATCTACGCTGGAATGCAACCAAATTTCTCTCTCATTACCCAGCATTGCAACTTGTGGAGAAACTTCGACGACATTCAAGATTCGTGGGCGAGCGTTGAAAGCATCATCGATTACTATGGAAATAATCAAGACCTCATCGTGCCTAATGCCGGTCCTGGACACTGGAATGATCCCGATATGGTAAGTGAACGTAAATATATCAATCATATGGTTCAAAATATGGAAAAGTTCATAGGGATTCATCAGTAATGCCAGCCATAGACGTAACGATATACCTGCGCAAGGTTAGACTTGTACTAGTAGCGGAACGCTTTTTATCTCCAAAACTGTCACAGCTGGAACGATAATATTCAATACCTGGGGGTTTTTGAACATGCAGAATTCAAAAATGCTAACAGAAATGTTGTCAGATTTATCACTTTTACGTTACAAGTCAAAAATGGGGCATTCCGTTCAAAATTACAGAATTATAACGTGTAACGTAAAAGTGGTAAATCTGGTCATATTGCTGTTAGCATTTTTGAATCCTTAATGTTCAAAAACCACAAGACATTGAATTTTATCGTTCCAGCTTTGGCAGTTTTGAAGATATTTAAGTGTTCCGGTACTTTTTACTAACCCTGTATACCAAACGCGGTACGGATGTACCGAACATTTTGGTGAAAAAGCGGATACCTGAAAACCCGAACTGTTGCGTAAATATGCAAATATGTTCCCATCGGAAGGAAGAAGAAATCCGGAACACATGATGAAAGCATAAAGATGTTATAAGATGCTGACTTTGCCTGGTTTCATAACATGAAATCTAAAATTCATGAGCCGCTCACATGGAACGTATGCCACCTTGTATGAATATTATGCGTATTTATTCATAAGCCAGTCTCTTTTGCAAGTTACTTAAATCCGACTAATAGATATATAATAAAGAACTAGATTGAATTAAACATTTGCTCAACTTGACCTCAGTCTGGCGCCGCCGTAACCATTTTAATGCACGACTATACCAAAGAACTATACGTTGTAGCTCCTGGGTACCAGGGGCATTCATACATTTCCATCAGCTGTAAGATATTATTGTATAGATTCATATAACGATAATAATCAATCAGTAGTATCATTAAAGTTTTAATTATAGTATAATGCTTCTGGATAGGTAATTGACCCAGTGATGATGAAATTAGCAAAGGAAGTATCGTAAACTGACGTCTGCAGACTGCGGGATCGGACAGAAAGCAGATTCGGGACTCTGATACCGTGCTATAAGAGAAGTGTTTTATATGCCATTTATTTAACCACCTTTTAATCATGTTTGCACATACAATGATATTGTTTGCCCGCCCAGGGGTAAATTTATGTTATTTGACCAAACTCTAAAAGCTATTCACTATGATTGTCCTAGCAGGGGTAAGTTTTTACAAGCGTAAAACCAGTAATATTCACATGTGACGAAACTCCAAAAAAATTCTATGCGACCAAGCCAAAGGTTATCACTAAATAACGCAAACGAAGCTGGTGACTTGATACCGATGGTTAAACAGTTTTCGATCGAGTGGCACCGATCTTTTGAATTGTGTTATACTGGGACCAGGAAGGCTGCCTTACCACCCTAAACTATTGCCTGGATAGACATGGTCTAAGTCTTGTCTATAGATAAATTTAAATTACCTAATGGTTTTAATCGAAAAACCGTATCAAGATGGATGAGATGGATGAATAAATTGCTTCAACTTCACCAAAAATTCAGTCCATGTCCTTGCCAGCATGCTGTGAACCATTGAAAATGCTCAGTATTTTAGGAGTATCAGAGATACCTTTTTAAATCTTTTAAATAAAATTGGTACAAAGGTGTTGAGCAGTTTGCTTAACAGAAAAGGTTATCGTCACATTGACCAAACGACTCTAGATCATTTTTATGGAAGACACTGCTGAAGCATCAGGATGTCTCCCAAAAAAGGAATAGTTATGTTATGATCAGCTCGAAATTTAAGTATATTTATTTTTCATATGTTATTCAATGTTTCATGTATCATGTCGAACGATTTAGCCAAAAGTGTAATGAGCTAATGCATCATCATCATTATCATCGTCATCATCATAAAAAGTATCACGTGTTTCGTACATAAAAAAAGTTGTAAACCCGCAAAACTCATTCTTATAATATATCAGAGAGCAACCTTCTTCTTCTTCTTCGTCTTCTTTTTCTTCTTTTATCATTATGACTTCGGCGCGTTAGCTCCATCAACCAGCGTTATGAGGACTGTAACAGAGTCTGGCTCTTGGCCATGTTATAGTTCAGAAAGTAAAGCGTCACTTATGTTTCTTCTTAGTCAGATGTCGAAAATATCATAATTACATAAAAAGATGAATACCGCGATGTAAAAATATGTATTAAATATCACGATTAACAAAGATTGGAAGTTGAAGATACTGAAAAATGCTGAAATGCGCGTGCTATAACGGCCCTAACCTAAAATCGACTCGGCTGGCTCACGGCCGACACGAGACTCCAGAGCAACCTAAACTAGTAGATTATTTGTCGCTGATGTCAATGTCAGTCAAGACTCGTATTAAGGGGTACTCTGATCACAGACCATACTCTGATGACAAGCACTTACTTTCCCGTATTATTTCCAAAAAATCTTGTTTAGGGGGCATATCCTACACAGAACTAAAGAATAATAACTTTGGGAGTTCAAAGTATTCAAGTAACGGATAACTAATACAGTCATAATATCCAGGCCAAGTCTTATCTGGGCTTTATACAGCGTGAGGAAGTTAGATTGCGAGAAGTACAGGGTGGTCCAAAAAGTTGTTGCTTTTTTAAACCCAATTGAAAAAAAAAGTAGCTAACAAATTTTTACAAGTTTATTTTGAAAGTATACAAAATATCTGGGAAAATGTATGTTTTAAAGATAACATTTTCCAAGTGTGCGCCGTTTCTATCCTGGCACTCCTGAATCTGACGTCTGACATTTTCCATAACACGACGGCAGGTGTCTGTAGATGTGGCGTCGATCTCTCGTCCAATATTGACCTTTAACTCTTGCAAAGTGGTGGGGCTGTTGTTGTGGTACACTTTACTTTTAAGATATCCTCATAAGTAGAAATGACAAGGAGTTAAGTCCGGGATCCGGGGAGACCTGGAAAAAGCGCCTGAACGACGGGTAAAGAGGGATTGGAAGTATGGCAAGTGGCTCCGTCCTGTTGAAACCATCAAGTGTCCGGAGTATATCTCTCAAATTCTTGAAGAGCAGGAGTGAGGAAAGTTTGACGCAACATAGCGTTGAGAATCTACCGTGACCGTGGCTCCTTGATCGTCTTCAAAAAAGTATGGTCCGATTATTCCGGATGCCGATATTGCAGTCCACACTGTGACTTTCGGACTATGCAAAGGTCTTTGACGTTTTCTCCTCGGATTTTCCACACTCTAGTAGCGACAGTTTTGAGTATCTACGTGGCCATTTAGGTAAAAATGAGCCTCAGAAAATAAAATTTCGGCTTCAGCAGGCATTCAATTAGTGAATTCGTTACAGAATTGAAGTCTGTCAGCAGGGTCTGTCGGTTTCAATTCTTGCACTAATTGCATCTTATAGGGATGCATGTGTAACTCTTTGTGAAGGATGCGAAGCACCGACGATCTTTTGACATCTACAGCAGCTGCACGCTTTCGCGTTGACAAGTTTGGTTGTTCGCGTACAGACGCCCTCATTCTCTCAATGTTTTCAACTGTTCTGGTAGATCTTGGACAGCCAGGAACATGTTTATTTAATGTTGATCCAGTTTTCTCAAACTTATGAACCCAGTGCATAATCAATTGACGACTTGGGCACTGCTGAACGTCGTGCAAATTAAAATGGCGACGGAATCTGCGGCGTGCAATGGTGGCGGAATTGTAGTTGGCGCAATACTCTCTTACACAGAACGCACGTTCCTCTCCCGTGTAGCGCTGTATAGTGACTAAATGTCCCTGAAACAATATTGCGTTTAGCCCACGCGTTTGGCGACCAAGCGTCACTTTTGACACTTCCACCAAATGTTCTATAGTCCAGTCAAATATTAACAAATTTTTGGACCACCCTGTACTTTATAGCTCTGAATCGATACCCAAGCTTTTCCCAGCACCTGTTGCAATTGACGCAGCCTAATCGTTCAGATCGGATTCTCTGTAATTTTGACTCCTAAAAGTTTGAATGAGTGACTTTTTGGCAATGCCTGATTGTTCATTAGAACAACAAGGGCTTGGGCCTCTCTTATTTAATACAGTATATTACTGGGATTCTTCTTCTTCTTAGGGTGCCACTTTCTTACGAAGGTTGGCGACCATCATGACAATTTTCGCGGCTCTGAATAATTGTGTTGTGGAGCAGTTATACCACTCCCTCAAGTTACGAAGCCACGAGGTGCATGGGGTTTAGAAGTTTTGAATTTTACCATATTTTCCCAAGCAGTAATGGTCCCCAGATCCGTTGAAAGCGAAGCAGCCACTGGAGGCCTTTAGAGTTCGAGCTCGAACACAGAGATCGGTCTATTGCTCATGATGCCTGAATGCAAAGTACTGTCATCCGCAAAACTCTGGATAGAGTTTGTAGTGCTAGAGAGTAATCATTGATGTGAAGTAGAAATAATATCGGAGCCAATACCGATACCTGTGCAATCCCAGCATTGATGTTATGGAAGGAAGAGGTGAACCATCTACCACGATATAAATTTTTCGACCTGAGAGAAAGTTAGCAAACCAGCCGCACAGCTTAATAGGGAGGCCGTAGGACGAAAGCTTGTTGCTCCACACATAATGTGACATAAGGCAGTCTATCTCCAGTTGATCCTTGAAGGTGGAATCCATACTGTCTGTCGTTGATCGAGCCATGGAGCTCAAGGTATTTCATGAGCACTTGGTTGACTCATTTCTCTATCTCTTTAATGGTCACAAAGAGCAGAGCTAGGGATGTAGTTGGTTGGATCAACCTTGGATCCCTCTTTTGCACTAAGTGAATGCTGTTTTCCAGTCTTTTGGGAAGATGCCAGAGTCGTAATACATCCGAAGAGGCGGGTAAGTGTGGAGGTGAGCTCCGGTGCGCACTTCTTCACAGCAATAGAGGCCTCATTCAGGCCATTCGCCTTATTGATGTCAAGTGACATCTTTCTGACCATTTTTGTTCTGAACGTTGTTTCGCTCATAGCTTGGGTTACTCTCAGTTTAGATGGTAAAATGGATCGGACATTTATAGAGGAATTTGCTGCAAATATTTTGGCAAATACTTCAGCTTTGTCCTTGTAAGCAGTTGCGACTGTTCGATCTGCACATGTGATCGGAGGGAAGCTGCTCCTCGAGAAGTTACTGTCTATTTGTTTGGCCAGAGTCCAGAAGGAACGGCTGCCATTGGAATGCGACATAACCTCCTGTTTTATTTCGGCATCATGATGGTTTTTTGCATTGTTGGACGGTTTCATTGTATTTGTTCGTGGACTCATTATCAGCCTGTCTGTTTTCGATGGCGAGGTCCTGTAATTAAGTGCGGTTAGCCAAAACTTTTTGCAGATAAAGTGACTTATCCAACCAGCCCTGCCTAGTTTGTATGATTTGATCGCAGAGTTAACATCTCTAGAGGGAGCCTAATTTGAATATTGGCCAGCCAACATCTATAGCGCTATTGCCACTCTTCTTCGTCCGCTTAAGGACCTTTCAGTTTCTTCAAAATCTGTCAGTTTCCGCAATTTGAACACATGTTCCTCAAAGTATTTAACTGGGTATTTAACTATACATTCCAATATACTTGCAATGTAACTAATTTACATGAAGATAATTTGTATTCATTTAACGAAATCTCAAAAATGGTAAATTTCATAGTGGAATGTCGCAATAACTTCTAAGATGTCGTAAATCTGGCAGCCTACAATCGGCGTCCCCTGAAGCTGTCATGTGGCTGTCATTGTAGTTGTGGTTATTGCGTATATTGAGATTTTCGTTGTTTTAGTGTATATTTGAGTGACTTTGTGACTATTTGTGGTGTGAATTAAATTATTTATGAAAAATATTGTCATAATTGCATGATGGGACGAAATAAAAAGTGCATAGTTTGCTGCAGTAGCGACGAATCGGTGAACACCACTTATCATAGGTTAGTATAGGTTTTGTTTTGGTTTTCAGTAGCGTAAAATATGGGGAAGCACTTCATGGTAATAATAGATTATTAACTGTTACAATCAAATTATAATAAGAGTAACTCTCTAAGTATAGCTAAATACTAATAATAATTGTACCAGTTTGTGACATCACAGTAATAATTGAATCTATTAATGAACATCCAATTTTAATATAAAGTCGTGCGCAACTGGTAATGCCCTCAAGCTGTCAAAATTTCCGTTACATGTTCGCTGGTCAGCGACCTGTGCATTTTGTTGTTTACATTCCCTCTAACCCTGTGGATTTGATTGTGATTTCCGAGCAGACAGTTGTTACATTATGTTTTGTACAGCAAACCGCAAACCTCCCTCCAGGGAAAGCTGAAAAAAAGTCTCCTAGACCATCCCAGTCAGCATGGCCGTAGTGACTGATCTGTGACACATCTGTCACAGAAGGGAACGCCAAGGACCAAAGTTACCAGCACTATCTGGTACATGAGGCAAAGGTTCAAGAATATGGTGATTATTCTGATTATTCAACATTTCTTGGCATATAATTACAGTGGTACCTAAACAAGATACTCAGTAAATGCATATAACACAAAAGGAGCAGAAGCTCGCGTTGGGGTGTTAAAGGTCTTGCACATATAAACTATTGGCTCTACGAATGCGATCACATGACAGATGATATTTAGAAAGGAAAGAATATAAGACCATTGCGTAACGAACTCCGCACCTCACCAACGCCAACGTCAACAACGGTGCGAAATTGGGTGTGAAATGTACTGTTTCCGGCCGACCTGTTTGATGCAATTGTTCAATTGAACGTTTTCAAGTGTGAGACATTTTTATGTATATTACTCGGTATATTAGTATCATGGTTCGCAGAGGTAAAGAAAAACAATGATCGCTTCTGAAATAATGTGTACAAAGATCTGCAACCCAGAATCCTTAAGAGTGTGAATTCTTATAATTTTAAGGAAAAATTTTATATCCTAATGCTAAACCTTAAAAGTCTTATAAAGGTCTCGTAATTTTTTCAGTTATTAGTGACACCTGTATCTGATATCTAGAAAATATTTTTAAAACACCTATTTATGTTGGATCAAGTTTAGTTTGTCCATTTTTGGTCCATCTTACACTTTTCACGTAAAATCCGTGTTTATGCGTAATAATTATCGACATGCGGATAAAAATCTTGTGATATAGGATACAAACTTTGTTGTTAGATGAACAGCAATAAATGACCAGATCAAACATTATTATAGAAATATCGTACACCACATCACATTTTACTAAACGAATTTTTTTTTTTTTAGTCCGCTATCTGTTTAGTGCTCAAACAATACCAAGATTAAATCATCCTCATAGTCACAATGTCTTAACAGGCATGTTGTGAACTCGTAGAATGCATTAAGTCGGAGCTAGAGTATTGCCGACACGAATATTATCAATAGTTTTGAGAACTGTAGCTCGCCATCGTTCGCGATTTACTGTCAGTTCAGTGGCGCTCTTGATACTCATATCCAGCAACTGTTTCGTCGTATCCACCCAGCGTGTAGGGGAACGGCCGCGGCGCCGCCCACTCGGGGCGTGACCCTGTACTACAAGTTTCTCGATATTATCGCTTCTGTGAATATGTCCGAAGAATGTAAGCATTCTCGTCGACACAATGGAGGCTAGTCCCTTTGGATTACCGAGCTCATGCAGTATGGAAACATTAGTTCGATGGGCGGTATAAGGAATTCTCAGCATTCTCCTCCACGTCCACATTCCAGAAGCACCTATGCAAGCCTTTCTGCCTTTTTAACAGTCCAAGTTTCCGCGGCATACAAAAATATGGAGAACAGAAGAGACTGAACCAGTGACATTTTTGTAGCTTTAGTTATGTTATGGTCACGCCATATTTTAGTAAGCTTTGTCATGGCCACACGTGCCTGTTGAATGCGCCGTCGAGGTAAGATTAAGTTAAGTTAAAATTTTAATAAAATGATACAATTTATTGTATGTCTAAGTTTTAAGACTGGTTTATTGGTATGGCAACAGAGCCAGAGCGAACACCCCTCCTCCCGCTATATGAGGGCTGCAATTCCACCGAAATAGCGCAAAACGCATAGAACCAATGTTATATTTTATTTTTCAATTTTTAAATAATACCAATACTTCTCATAATCCTCTATTTTTTTTTTTTTTTTTTTAATTTGCGGCATCAACTGCTAAAGGTCATTAGCCGCCTTCTCAAATGAAAATTCAAATGTGAGCTATATTTATTATGGAGATTTTGATGTGGATTATTTCTATTGTCAAACGATGTTTCTTAAATAAGTGTAGTTGAACATAAACATTCGTAGGTTTATTGTAGTAACATTATTTCAGATTTTAGATTTTCCAATAGATGCGAATGTATTTTAGGTAGGATAACAGCGAGGTTGTATTTTTTTGGTCTTTCGTGCAATTCGTTAGTGTGTTCGGTATTTGAAATCTTTCTCTCGCGTGACTATATTTAGGGCATTCGATGAGGATATGTTTCACGGATAATGGACAGTGACAAGATTCACATTGGGGGGGATTGGACCTGAGCAGTAGAAAGTTATGTGTTAGATTAGTGTGGCCAATTCGAAGACGTGTGATCACGACTTGATCTTTTCTATTGTGTAGACCAGGTAAGTAACATTTCTTGATAGTTTGTTTGAATGCTTTTAGTTTGGCTTCACATTCATCCCATTGCTGTTGCCATAATTCATATATCTTATTTTTAACATAATTTTTCAGGTCCTTTGGATGTACGGGAGCCTCTGTGTTTACTTCTGTTGCTGCTCTTCGTGCCAAACGATCAGCATGTTCGTTTCCAGAAATTCCTATATGACCTGGGGACCAGACGTATATCACGATTTTGCCTTCTGTGTATAGGAGGTGTTGCAAATTAACGACCTCCTGTATAATAGGGTCGAAACTAAATATATCACCGATGGAATAAAGCGAACTTAGGGAGTCGGAGCAGATAATGTAAGTCCCTACTTCTTGATTTTTTATGTATCTCAATGCTTTTGATATTGCATACATCTCTGCATTGAATATAGATGTAATTGGGTTTAATGTAAAGCTACTTTCAATGTTATTACCCACAAAAGCACATCCCACCCCAGTGTCAGTTTTTGATCCATCTGTGTATATTATATCTTTTGCGTCATGATGTCTGTTAATTATGTGGAGGAATGTTTGTAAGAGGGTGGTATTATTTATGTCGTTTTTCTTATACACTGCGCAATCAAGGTATACCTGCGGTTTCACAATTGTCCAAGGGGGTGATTCACTGAAGCCGATCTCATAAGTGTTTGGGAGCTCCGCGTCAATCCTATTGATGGTTTCCTGGATCCTTACCCCGGTAGGTCTCGTTATGGTTGGACGGTTCAAGAATTCCGCGTTATTTTCATTGAAAATCTCTCTGTGGTTTAGGTGAGATGGTTGTGCCCAGATGTTAATGGCATAGTTCAACGTTAATTGCTGGATCCTAATGTTGAATGGGGGTACTCCTGACTCGCAATGTATCGAAGAGAGTGGGCTTGTTCTATAAGCGCCTAAACATAGTCTTAGGCCTTCATTATATATCCTCTCCAGTAGCCGGAGGTGGGTCTTTCTTGCAGCAGCATACACCACATGTCCATATTCCATCTTTGATAATACGAGCATCTTAAATAAGGTTAGCAACACCCCTCTGTCAGCACCCCAAGTAATATTTGACATACATCGTATTATGTTAAGTCTTCTCTTGCAGTTAGTGACTAGTTCATTAATATGTGCTCTCCAATACAGCTTTTTGTCGAAAGTCAGACCCAGAATCTTCATGTTATTTCGGACAGCAATTGGTACACCTTTCATTGTCAGCCGCGGTTCACTGTGTGGTCTTCGGAGTCTACAGAAGTGTATGCAGCATGATTTGGTTGTTGAGAAACGGAATCCTATAGCTTCCGATTCTCTCACTAGTCGGTCGATCGTCTGTTGGATTTTGTCTTCAATGATTTCAATATCTTCCGAGGCATGAAAAATCGTTAGATCATCTACGTACAGACATTTGCTTACTTCGGGTCCTATAGATTGTGTTAGACGATCAATAGCGATAATAAACAGAGTCGCACTCAGTGTTGAGCCTTGGGGTATACCGTTTTCTTGTATGCGAGCAGATGATAAGGTGTTTCCCACTCGCACCTTAAATGTGCGGCTTAGCATAAATGCATTGATGAATTTGATAAGGTTTCCTCGTATGCCCCACTGATACAATATATCTATGATTCCGCGTCGCCAGGTGGTGTCAAATGCCTTCTCCAAATCAAATGATACTGCCACTAAGTGTTTTCTCTGTGCAAATGCATTCTGAATAGCGGTGTCTAGGTAAACTAGTTGATCAATGGCAGATTTATGTTTTCGAAAACCCATTTGAAATTTTGACAACAGGCCATTCTTTTCTAGATGCCACACTAGCCTTCTATTGATCATTTTTTCTAGAATCCTGCTCATGCAACTTGTTAATGAAATGGGTCGATAGTTTGTTGGGTCTTTTGCATCTTTTCCAATCTTTGGTATGGGTATTACGATTGCTTCTTGCCATTTTTCTGGGTAGTAACCTTCATTCCATATTTTGTTAAAAAGTTGTAACAATACAAATTTCTCTGTGCCAGGGAGGTTTCGGATCATGTCATAGTTTACTAAGTCGCCCCCGGGCGCTGAATTGCGGGTTTCTGATAGAGATTCATCTAGTTCGTCCATAGTGAAAGGTAAGTTGTAAGGTGATGTATTTCGTTCGTTATAGTCCAACATGATAGATTCTGAATCATTTTTTATAGTTAGGAAATGTGGTTCATAATTACTGGAGCTACTAGCTTTTTCGAATTGCATAGCAAGGGCTTCTACAATATCTCCGGGATCAACTACTTCTCTGTTATCAATAACTAGAATGGGGGAAGGTGAAAGAAAGTGTTTTCCTGTAACGGATCTGACTTTATGCCACACTTCTGATGGTGGTGTATCTTTTGTAATTTTTGAAATGTATTCCTTCCATGAGGATCTTTTGCTATTGAGAATTAGATGGCGTGCTTTGGCTCTCAATTTTTTTAGGTTGATTAGGTTTTGCAGTGTAGGACTTCTTTTGAAAATTCTTAGGGCTGCCTTCTTTTCTTGTAGTGCTTGATGGATTTCATTATTCCACCAAGGAACGGTTTTATTTTTCCCACGATGCTGTTTTTTGGGTATGCTTTGTGTGGCAGCTTCGATTATAGAATCGGTTACTGTCTGTAAGGTGGTATCGATGGATGTTTCAATTTGGAAGGGTTGTATATTATTTCTAAACAGTTGCCAGTTTGCTCGTTTCATTTGCCATGTAGGGTGTGGTGTAGGTTGAGAGAAGGTTGTTGCAAAATTAATAGTTATTGGAAGATGGTCAGAAAAAAGGTGATCGCTCAAAACGTTCCACATCAGTGTTTGGGAGATATTGGGGCTGCAAAAGGATAGGTCTATATTTGAGAATTTCATAGATCTCGAGTTGAAAAAGGTTCCTTCGCCAGTATTCAGAAGTACTAAATCTAATTCTGAAATGATTTCTTCTATAATTCGCCCACGTACATCTGTGTGTTCAGAACCCCAGAACAGATTATGAGCGTTGAAGTCACCTACCACCAAATATGGTCTAGGAAGTTGTAATAGAATATCCTTTATTTGTGTTTGATTCCAATTTGCGTCAGGTAGATATATATTACATATAGTAATTTTTCTTGGTGCAAGTATTTGTATCGCCACTACTTGTAGCTCGGTTCTTATATGGACTTCTGTCGCTCGTAGGTGACTATTTATGAAAATAGCTACTCCTCCTCTAGCTCTATGAGTAGGCACGACGTCTTTTCTAAAACAATCGAAACCACGCAAATTGAAGGTTTTGTTCGGAATAAAATGTGTCTCTTGGATACATATACAGAATGGCGTCCTTTCTGCCATAATTAGTTTTAACTCAGGATAGTGGTTCGCACATCCATTCATGTTCCACTGAATCAGTGTATCCATTTAGTGAAATGTTTGTATTTGTGATATCTGTTCGAATTAATTGAAAGGACTATACTTACAGTAATTCAATTTCTATAAAGAAACAGGACAAAGAATACAGTATATAAAAACAATTAACGGGTAGTTTAGGTAAATAAATATAAAATTATAGAACTTGTATATAACAGAAACAGTTCAATGTATAAAAATAAATATAAAAATAAATAGGATAAAATGTGGTAGAACTTGTATAAAACAAAAATTGATCAACAATAAATAAGTATAAATAAATAAGATAGAATATAAATAAGATAATATATAATTATGTATTTTGGTTTGCAAAGGCAATTCTACATATCGAAACTATTCTGCAACTTGTTGGGTGGGTGGTTGATCAGTGTTGTTATTCTGAGATCCGTCGTCTGATCTCGGTTTTCTGGCTTTGCCTTTAGGCCAACCCTTTTTCTTTTTTATTTGGTCTGTACCGGTACTTGTATGTGAACTATCGGAATCTAGTTCACCTTCTCTGTAATTAATAGTTCGAGTATTTTTTCCTCTTTTTCTTTTTTCGCTGAATGTGGTAGATGTGTCTGATACAGCAGATACATTTGGTTCTTTTCTTATATGTGGTGTTCGGAATGGTGGTGTATTTGGTAATAGGTTGGGGTCTGGTAGGTTTAATATTTTTTTGAATTGTTCTTCTATTGTGCTTCGTATTAAGGGCATTAGGTCACTGATAGCTGTCTTTACTGTTTCTTTTTGTGTGGTTGTAACTTGTGAATATGATAGGGGACGTATTTGACTGGTAACTTTTCTTTTAGCCTCAATATAACTTATATTTTCTAAGGTTTTAGTTCGTTGGATATTTACTTCTTCTTTATACTTTGAACAGTTTTTGTATCTTGCTGAATGTTCTAATCCACAATTCACACAAATTTTAGGATCGGGACACGGTCCCTCATGAGGTGCTCGTCCACAAACACACGTATTCGTATTAGGACATGAAGAAGAGAAGTGACCATAACGCTGGCAGTTAAAGCACTGCATTGGACCAGGGATATAAGGGCGGACTTCCAGGGAATAAAAAGCTGCTTTGATCTTCTGAGGTATGCGAGGCCTATTGAACGTAAGTATAAAACTTGCAGTTTCAATAAACTTGTTATCCTTTTTCTTGTATATTTTTTTTACCTCGGTTACGCCTTCATCCTCCAATCCTTCCAGAACTTCTTGAAGAGAACAATTTAGAAGGTCAGGGCATGTAATCACTCCTTTTGAAAAATTTAAAGTCCTATGAGCTTTTACGGTTACATTGTGTGAACCAAACACTTTTATATTCATCAAACTTTTTGCTTGTGCTTCTGATACGGTTTCCAAAATTAAGCCTTCTTTGGTTTTCTTGATGTTTCTCAAATTTCCAATTAATCCATGCAATTTTTTTTGCAATCAGGAAGGGGCTCACTTTGTTGAAGTTTTCCCCATCCATTCTCTCCATTACCAGGAACCGAGGGACACGTCCCGTCTTTTCCCAGCTAAATGGATCCTCCTTCCTAGCAGTAGCTCTCCAAGGAGCCACACCTTCTCCTCCTCCGCCTGATATTACAGGGTTGCATGTCGAGTTGCCCCCCCCAGAATCCATGGGGCAGACTGCTGGCGCAGTGTAGGATTGTGAGCTCGTTTGAGCTCTACCTACCTGGGGTTCCATTTCCTGGCTTTGTCTCAACATTTCATTTCTTCTTTTCCCCTTTATCGTAGGGGATGAACGCCTCTGTATCGCAGAGGATGCGGGCCGTTAGTGACACACTTTTGTAGTGCCATCCATCCCCTCAGCACGACCAACACCTTGGGATTACCGGAAAGATTGGGTTTCGAAGGAGTAAGGTTAGGATGGGCAAGGAAGAGGACTAGGACAGGTAAAGTGGATGGATGGAATTAGGTGGCTCCTGGTGGCCAGACGGCCCATAATCCTCTATTTTCGCCAGAAAAGTATCTGTCATTCTGATAGTCCAGGATCCTACTGATCGAATCATGGCATGCAGATATTTTCCGACTGGCAACCATGAATTTTTGTAATTAATATGGATAAAACTTTAATTTTATAAAAAAACAGGTGAGTGCGGATAATTAACAGTACCTACAGTGCCTAATATACCTTCGCACCTGGCAACCCTAACGCTGCGGCTGACTGAGAGCTAGTAACCATTTCTTTTTTCAATCCTTTACATCATTTTTTCCAAATAACGTAAAAATTATTAAAAACCACATAGTTGCAAGTTATATTAGCGAATTAGTTACACTAAAATTAATTACAGGCAATTGCGGCTAATTTTTAAAAGGTAGCCTATATAGGTATAGTTAATCCATTCTTTACTGTCTCAAGATTCATTTAAAATAAATTTTATCAAATAAACAAATACCTTCAGAATCTAGCAGTAGGATCTTAGACTATGACAAATTCTTATAACCACAGTGACTGATGAAACGAGCATTAACAGATACTGTGGTCTATTCAATTGAAAATTGAAATTAATTATTTCTTTTGCTTTTGAAATGTTTACAATAACTTTAGGTAAACTATTGTTATGTGTTAATTTCAAGTAAATTATTATTATTATCTGCAATAAAAATGTATTTAGGTATATTTATCTAACTTTAACTTTTTTTTATATTTCATCGTCATAATGCAGCCTAGTTTATTGCAATAATAGGTTTGGGTAGAATTAAAATAAATCTAGCTATAAAACAGCCCTACTAGGGGGCATCTGCATCAAAAATCATCATGCTCTCGCCAAAAATCAATGTCTGCTGATGACATTCGTCACAACAGTCGAAGGAATAATATATCCGATTTTGAAAATACTGTTATTTTAATGCACAAGATGGGGGAAGTACAGAGTCAATCTACTTGACTTTCCACATCACCAGTCATTGCCCCACGCAACAATACGAACGAGATCTTTTTTCATTATTAATTAACATTACATAAAAACAAAACATACATTATCCTGCAGTACTTATTTATAAGGAGTCGATACACTATAATGTTGCTCAATTAATGCCAAGCTAAAAAAATTGTTCATAAAACATCGAATGTATTTATAATTGCCAGTTGGTTTTATGACTTCTAGCGAACCATTATAGACATACTACAACGGATCTTTGTCCAGTTTTTATATTATTCGTATGAATAATGATTTATTATATTGAGCAAAAGAGAATGCATTGATCATTTAATGGAGTCTACTACTATACTGATTTTAAATTCAACTTATGGATGATTATTACCATGTTCAGTTTGACTGTGTGACATTCATTCAGTGCATAGCCTTGGATGTGGAAATGATGGATCGCACGCTAATCAAAGTGACATCGGTCGTCCGAAATGATCTGGGGTAATAGTATATGGTTCAACGAGCGGTAATGACAGTAATAACTCATGGCGTTAAATCAACAAATGAGTTATTACCATTACTTCAAGTTGAATACTATACTTTATCTACGACTGAAGCAATTAATAGTAGGAATTAAATACATAATAATTGCGAACTATTGACAACTTAACCTCGCTTCTGTCACTGAAATGGATACTGTGCACCAGGGGTCGGCAACCTCCGGTCCGCGAGACTGCAACGTTTTACACGGCCCGCCAAATCACCAATATAGTTTCAAAAAAAAAAATCAACAAACTTAGTATACCGTGCCGAAATTGGAAAATTTTGCAAAATCAATGATCTGTATTTTTCAAGTACCTATTTATTGAAATAAACATTTTCAAGAATGAATTTCATAATAAAGTTGAAATAGGTCGGCGGATGAAAATTCACAAAGCTTGTTGAGAATCTCAATATCCCAAGTACACCGGACTTAAGTATCAAACAATGTTCAAGAACAAAAAGCGCAGTGCATTTTGATGAAGGAATAAAATGCAAGATAAACTAATATTTTATGATTACCTATTTATACATGTTTAATTGGGATTGTATGTTCTTCCTTTTAAGAACTGTAAATTTGTTTTCTCTATCATATAGTGATTGTGGCATGTCAGTTTCTATACTTATTTATAATAACATTTATTCTCGTATAAATATGATATAAAAGCGCTATTTAAGTTTGAATGTGTGAGTTACGAAAAATAATTCATGCAGTTTATTTATAGCTAGTATTACCTATTCAGTAACTTGGTTATCGCTGTATAACTTAAGGGGATTAGATAAAATACGTTATCACGCAAAACGCGTTATAAGAAAAAACTGCTTTTTCAATAGCGTTAGCCTTCGTTTAAAATACAATCGGCGTTATACATCATGGAGGTGGACAAAACAATGGCTGCGGCATATACACCGGTAAAGCTGTTAAATAATATAAGAGAGTCACAAATTATTTTGTAATAAAAGATGCTTGCTTACGCTTGATTCATATTTGATAAACCAAGATAAAACCACTAATATCTTCGCAACATCATTCACGGTAGTTAAAGTGATTCTGATTTGTTAATGTGACTAGCAGGCGTTCCAAAGTATCATTCATCTATTATTTATTATTCCTGAGTTATGTTTCATGACTGAGTGCTATAACTAAAAGACAACCATAGGCCTTTACGGAAACTATGATCGGGTTAACCCGATCACAAGGATCACGGATCCCGGCGTTCGGACGGTGATCTATGATCAGTCCGAATTAAGGTGAGTTCACTCTTGTACGGTAAGTGATCGCGATCGAATGATTCAGATCAGTGTCTGTTTTCCTTAACCCTTAGTTTTTTATTCTTAGACCAACTTTTTCGTTGTTCGATGTCCGTTAAATCCATGGAACCATAGTTCCCACTTGACAGCTGTTTGACAAATAACTGATCGCTCTGGATCCAGATCACTGTTTCTGTAAAGGCATCATGGAAGGTATCCATGTTATCTCAATTGCCAGTTGACAACTGCCATTTGTGCTGCGCTTTACAAGAATTGTCTTTAATCATAGAATGGGACGGCATGTTTTGTACCGTGTAGCCAATGGGTGTTAAGCTTAATTCCTATGCACAGGACTTCCGATATATCTATCGTATACTCTAAATAATATATCCATTCACAAGAATCCTATTTTTTCGTACGAAGTTTGGTTACAAATTTGAAGAATTTGCGTCTTCATAGTTGGTACATATGTCAGCTTTCAGGGGCTGTCAAGTCAAGGCCATTTCAATTTGTAGATATGTGATTTGATGTTGTCTGAGATGAAATCCAATCCACAAAATGACTCGATTTTTTTCCACTATTTACCACTTAACAACACCTGTTAGGTAAACGGTTGAATAGGTAACGATGGATGATATCTTTGATGATTTTATGATCAAAGCATCTTTTTCCGTATTTAAATACCTCAAATTTAAAGCAAGTATTTCCCTAGAAGAAATAGGTTAGGCGAACAAAATAAGGTCTCCTCAGATTTAAATGAATTACTTGACATTCGTAGATAATTAAAATATTTTTCTGTATCACTTAGCTTCATCTCCTGTAACAGATTATTTTTATATTATATATTATATTTAAATATGTCTCAAACCCAACATCTTCGCTTTTTTCCTCTTTTCTTCATTTTCATCCATAAGAGGGAATTTTTACGATTTTCAAATACAAATTAATGATAATTGCCAGCTGTCTGTAAAAAGCTAAAATTTTCAACTCGTCCGATCGTCATATAAAAGTTAAAATGATAGAACATAGGTTTGGCGCCAGTTCATTTTGAATCTGTCAACCAGTAAGAACAACTTCGTAGCATCGTACCCTGGGAAATTATGAGCATGTGAATTAAGCTTTACTTACAGATTTATGTATCGCGATCAATGCCCACGGAAAAATTTTGCGGCTCATAGTGCGCGGGCTGCCATAAAACCTAATGTAAAGTTTTGTGCCGTAAAGCGGCCCACACACGCTCCGGAAATCCTCAGATGAAAAACAGACATTGGCCTGAATACACCCTCTTCCACAGACGCTCAGGAAACCTTTCAGTTCTAGCAAGCATGGCATCAAAAGACGGCCTGCGCAGGCGATCGAATGGTTTTTCAATTTCACATTCGGCGGCCTGTACAGTCCGGCGAACTTCCGGATAATCCTTGAGGCCAGGACTGTGCAGTTTCTCCTCTGAGGATTTCCGAAGCGTCTGTGGGCCGCTTAAAATACACAATTTTAGAAGAAATACAACTAACCTATAAGCAGATAAGATAATATATAAAATGCCTCCCCCAATAAGTTAATCAACTTAGGTACTTAGGCAGGCGAACCTATTGGAGGAAATATGGATAAATGTAACCCACAATATCCCAAGAGTCGCGGTGGTCAGCTGAGGACCTACTCATTTCAAACCTGTACCTACATATACCATCTGTTATTACGGAGCATCAATTCAATAAAGATGCTTCCGAAGGTCGACTTGCCACCTCAAGCCAACAATAGTCAGTATTTCGATCAGTATGCATACACGACGCATCCATAAATCAAACTATAGATCGTTTTTGAAGGAGAGTACTAACCGTTATTTGCAAAATGCCAAAAATAAACAACGACACATCGTTAACTGCTGGAACTAACTTACTAACTGTATAAACATGAACAAATGAGCTATAAATTACGTCTGTCCAATGAAACAAGAAAATATAAAAACCCATAGAACCACACTACCGTTTAAGTAGTAGAAAAAGTGTAAGTGATAAAAGTGCAAAGAATACCGTTAGAAATATTATGTCTGCATAACACGACGGTGATACGTCGCCGACAGTAGTAAATCCTTTCGTTTTGATCTGAATCACTTTGTTCCACATTCTCAGGAATTCTAACAAAACCGGCATTGAGCTACATCCGTATTATTCACACGCGCGTGTCCATGTTTTGTAATATACCATATCCTTGTCTTAAGATGGGTCTACACTAAAAGCCAATTTCCAACTGTTTCCACGCCACACAAGGTACTTTTGTGTTCACGCTACAAAATGTTTTCCTTTCGTGAAGATCATGTTCACCTTTTAGGTTTTTAGGTTTTATATTATTTAATTATTATAATTAAATACTATTAGGTAGCTATCATTTGACCCACACAACTACCACTATCATAATGTAATAGAAAACTTCGACATATTTCTATCATGAGATTGTCAATTTTGTTAATTTCCATCAAAGTCTAAATCCAAATTAACAAATAAATTTAACGTCAGTTTTCTTAATTTTTTTAAGGTGCTGATGACAAATCTGGTCACAGTTTTGAGTTTCAGTCTCGTTTGATGAAAATCAAAAATTTCAAATCTTTCAGATCTTCAGTTTTACCTGAAAAATTCTAAATATTTATTTGGCTATCTATAAATATGAAACCTCGTTTTTTGGATAATTTGAAGGTCGTGATTACAAATCCCGCCACAGTTTTGAGTTTCAGTCTCGCTTAAGAAATCGAAAATCTTCATTTGCCTCTTTATTAAGATGAAACCACGTGTTTTGGAAACAAGTGGCATGGATTTTCGTTATGGCGATATACTTCCAAGATTGTAGAGTTACTGTCTGAAGTAGCCAAGTCCAGTAGTAACCTGTCTAACGTCATTCCTTTTGAGTTTCACTAGCCAGCTAGTGAATTCTTCGTTTAGGTCCGTAAGCAGCTTTTTGCTAGCGCTTGTCCAGAATCGAACTTGAAAAAAAAATGAAATAGAAATTCGATACCTGTGACTTTGTATCTTTCTCTCTTCGTTGTGGAAATTTAATCCAAAGTGCCCCAATTACTTCATAAGTTCACACCTCGGAGCCGTTCTAGTTGAGCTCAATAGTAAACGGTCACACTGCGCGTTTCAGCACGGAACATAATATGTAGACACAACAATGAGGATCATGTTTGTCGTTTTCGGTCGGTTTTGCCTGAGCCATTCCGTGTAAAATCAATCAATCAAAATTCTCAATTATACGAGAGAGCCCCGTCCGAAGAGATCACCCTGTAGTACCTATACGTCGTGCCTAGTCACTATGTTTCTACTCAGATAGTGCACTTTGGGCTTGGGGAGGGCGGGTGTGATCTCCTCGTTAAGGACCTTACAGGTAAGTCGTTTAACCTCTAATTATACTTCGAAAGCCCTGTCTTCGAGATCACCCTGTAGATATTCAAAGATCGTTTCACGATCTGAGTCTATCTTGCTTCCTAAGCTATGGCTAGACTTGAAAGAGCGTACCCACAACGTTTTTGAGGCCGCGTGGTGAGGTGAAACGCCCAAGTGCAGGAAATGTTATTAGGAGACTGTTGAGCATCCGCTTTACGATTGCCCAGCTGTCTTATCAATGCGAGAATCCATCCTGGGGTAACGCTGGCCTTCCATGGCTTAAGGGGAATCCCACTGAGTAGTGTTCACTAAACACTATCGATGTTTTCTGCGGCGTAAGATTGCAGAGTTCCCTCGGATTCATGAATGAATCCAGCCGGTACCGTTATTTGTTTACGTTTTTTCTCTCAAACTGTGTATTTGTCAATCGAGAGCACGCACACGAGACCAACTAAAGGTAATTTCATTGAACTCATGTCACACTGCGGAAAAGGAAACAGAAAGTGTGTGGACATATTTTGGCAATGCAACTTTTCCTTCATAAAAATATGTAAATTCAATGAAAATTTGCGAACAAGATTTCTTTTACATTCCAGTTCAAACGTTCGTTAAAATTATCAGTATTATGTACAACTTCTGTATAAAAACAATTATTATTTCAATAAATGTATAGGTATATTTTGTGTGTTACTATAAAGGAGATTTTTACCTCAAACTTTGCCCCAAAATGCATTCACTATAAAGATATATAAATATAACTTGCCGAAGCAATTGCTTAACAAACGAAACGAATTTATAACCGACCAAAACAAACTCAATCTGTGCAAGTGCAACCTATCCGGAAACATCGATGTTTGCACATCGGCCCAGCCAATGTTTTCGGGTACTATCGATAGACTATCGACAGCCGATAGTCGATGTTAGTTTAGAACACTACAGCTGAGCTGCTTCGCCACAGTGGCGTAACTATGGGCCCGCAGCTGCGGGGGCCCCGTGACTTTGGTGGCCCCGTAGTCTTGGAGGCCCAGGTGCCTCAAGCGCCACCGTTTATGCAGCAAGAAAGTACTAACTTAAAGGGTCGCTTTCCTTGTATGAAAATGTTTTACAAATAAAACTTTAACCTATGAACCCCATGATACATACCGATCATTGAAAAAGTGGGACAATGATGCATTTTAAACTAAAATCGGCACAGTGTCCGCAGTGAATGATAAAATACGGCAAGACGGCATTGGTCATAAAAATGTTCGCTAATTTAACACAGATCACACAAATAAACAACACATAGGTGTAAAATACAAAATCTACAAAAAAATAAATCGAAAAATGTTTTCAAACCAGGAATTTTGTAGTTTTTCGGATGATCTAAACATGTAAAGATCGTAGTTTAGTTTATATTTCACACGTATGTGTTGGTTCTATGTGGGACTTGTGTTGTGGAAGACACAGAGTTGAATTAGCCAAAATTTTTTTGACGTTTTTTGTTTGAGAATTGCATTCGAAAGTCTATGACCCAATGCACATCGCTGTTTTTTTTTGCGAGCAAAACTCAACGTTAAAGCCCTGAAGATGACAATAAACATTGCCGAAAGCTTGGCATTTAACGCCAAAGTCTCCTTTATGCAGTGAACCGCGTTTCTTTCCAAATTTTTGGCCACAACAGCAATATTTTCTCTTTGATATTTACAAGGTGAGTCCTAAGTTGATACTTTTTTAACTGTGTATAGGAGTGGTTGAAATACACTACTTTTTCAAATAACTTTTTTCAGACTGCTGAAAAATAGGTGAGATACAAAATAAAAAATTTAAATCTGGGCTTATGTATGAAGATGTACCTAGTCCGTTTATCTTTCTTAATTTTAAATTAGTAAATCCCAAAAGCAGCCCATTATTATGAACGCAATTTTTGGGATTAACCAAGTTAGAATTGACTACGATAAACTGAAAGTGACTACTATGGTGCACTAATTAACAAGTACAATGCCTGATTATGCCTATTTTTCAGTTTTCGGAAAAAGTGAATTGAAAAAGTTCTATTTTAACGACTTCTGTACACAGCTTAAAAAAGAATAAACTTAGGTCTCACCCTGTATACATGGTGTCCAGTTAGTGTGTAATTCTTTGATATCTTGCAAGGTATACCTGATAGAAGAAAATGTCAAATACAAAAGTTATTTGGTTACTTAAGTCGCATATTCTGAAAATATTTTGAAATATACAGGGTGTCGCGGGAAAGTAGGATATTGATCAACGTGCTTTTCTATATGGAACTATAACTTTTTCTTAAATTCTTTTTGTGTCCATCGTTGATCTCTATTCAACCATAAAACATTTTTGGGATCGGTTGCGACGTTGCCAAGTTATAATTTATTTTCTATTAATTTCCGGATTTGCAAAGTCGCAAGTAATACGTCCAAATTGATATATTCGTTTAACTTTTCTCAATAATATTATACAGCGAGTTACTCGAATATTGAGTGACTATTATTCTGGATGTTACCAGCAATTTGTATCTACAGGGTGTTTTTGGCAGAATTCTAAATTACGGCAATTTGAAGGTCAGTTTACTTTGTTTTTTTAAATGTAACACCCTGTATATTTTATCTTAAATCGAAATATCTAGTAATACCCTATCTTGCCTTGTCATATTTTTTTTTCGCGTTTGCGGCGTTGCCAAGTTATAAATTATTTTTCCAAATTTTAAAACAAATATCCCCAATTTTAATTTATTTTGAATAGAATCCTCTACTTATTCTTATTGCAATGAATTACACATGTCGGACTTAGTCAGGTCTCACAATTTCTAAATTTTCTTCCTGTTAATTATTGAGATACGGCAACACCGCTTTTTCAGTAAACAGTACCGGAACGCTTAAATATTTCCAAAACTGTCACAGCTGGAACGGTGAAATTCAATACTTGGGGGTTTTTGAACATGCAGGATTCAAAAACGCTGACATCAATGTTATCAGATTTATCACTTTTATGTTAGACTTCATAAATAGAGCATTCCATTTAAAATTATGACGTAAAATTAGTAAATCTGACAACACTCATGTTAGCTTTTTTGAATTCTGTATGTTCAAAAACCCCCTAGTATTTAATTTCACCTCTCCAGCTGTGGCACTTTTGGAAATATTTAAGCCTTCCGGTACCGTTTACTTAAAAAGCGACGTTGCCGTATCCCAGTAACTAATAGAAACAAAATTTTGAAATTGTGAGATCTTACTAAATTCGACATGCACAATTCATTGCAATAAAAATAAGTAGAGGATTCTATTTAAAATAAATAAAAATCGGGGATAGGTACTTGTTTAAAAATTTGGAAAAATAATTTATAACTTGGCAACGTCGCAAACACAAAAAAATATTACAAGGCGGGATAGGGTATTAGTAGATATTTCGATTTAACATACAAAAATACAGGATGTTACATTTAAAAAAGCAAAGTAAAATGACCTTCAAGTTGCCGTAATTTAAAATTCTGCCAAAACACCCTGTAGATACAAATTGCTAGTAAAATCCAAAATAATATCCACTTAATATTCAAGTAAGTCGCTGTATAAAATTATTGAGAAAAGGTAAAGGAATATATCAATTTGGACGTATTACTTGCGACCTTGCAAATCCGGAAATTAATAGAAAATAAATTATAACTTGGCAACATCGCAACCGATTCCAAAAATATTTTAGGATTGAATAGAGATCAATGATGGAAACTAGAAGAATTTAAAAAAAAAGTATAGTTCCATATAAAAAAATTAAGTTGATCACTATCCTACTTTCCCGCAACACCCTGTATATTTCAAAATATTTTCAGAAAATGCGTCTTGAGTAACCAAATAACTTTTGTATTTGACATTTTCTTCTATCAGGTATACCTTGCGAGATATCGAAGAATTACACACTAACTGGACACCCTGTATATACGTGTCATATATGTATAATGAAAAGAAAGCTACGGAAAATTTGTTGCGGGGGGGGGGAGAATCTTGGGCCCCGAATTTGAACTTACACACTGCTTCGCCACCTTTATCACTAGGTTGGAATGGCTGAACACATAGCTGCTTGGGTTCCTTGAGAGGATGTAGAAGGGGCTCAATGGGGCCTAAGTGCTGTGATCTGAACAGACCATCCTGGTTCCAATACAGAATAAAACTACATACATACTTGTGTATAGGCTCCCGATTTATAGCACGATCAAAACAAATACACATGCAAAAACTTACCGAAAAGCGCTCTTCGACCTAACAAACCTCAGCATTCAGCAACACAACACATCAGGTCCACACAACATTCAAAGGCACTAAAGTTGACCCGTACTCGTACCGTAGACGATTTGAGTTTCACTAGTTTGATTGAATCTGATACTTTAAACACAGTGAAAGATGAGTAACCGATATTACTGTAGTACTCAACTTCAACGGTTCTTCGATGAATCCGATTGTTTGACGTAGAAAGACATAAACATGCCTTAGTAGGATAGTAGGCGGGAAGTCAACAACTCTGTGGAAACAAATGCACCTCACTTCGCGTCGACTGACGTTTAAGCAGTCAGTGGCGTACAAGAAGCTCCTACCTCCTACCTGGTGTGATATTGATGGTAAAACTTCTTCAAAGATTTTCATAACAAGCAGATATTTATTCTAATGCTACATTTAATGTTTCCGTGATTTTATTTTATGATATTTGTTTCTTAACAATTATAAGGTACAACCTTAAAATATGCAATTTGTCATTTAGATTGTTACCTACCCATTACGCTAGAAAAACCAATCAAGATTCATTTCTGGAAGCTCTTACCAAAAAAAGTGTTTCAAAAAATATTTTGAAAATAGTGCAAAACCAGTTTATTAAAAACGCAGTTTACAGAATGCATTTGCGTGAGTGGCGTGGTACATTTAATTTTTTAGATGATTTATTGAATTCTGTTTAGATCGGTATTAAAGGCAATGATATTTATTTTTCAAGGGGATACTACTGGAATATTACATATAGCGAAAAATGTTCCAAGAATTTAAACGAATCTTTCCATGTGGCCTCTGGTGATGGTGTTGATTTGAATATTTTTTATACTTTATTAAAAAATATTTTCACACCGGTAAGAAACATAGTAGAGGAAATTAATATGTTTTGTTGCTCGCTCGTTTGGTGGGGGAAAAGACTCGTAATCCTAGATTTTTAAAAAATCCATTTCTCGGATTATATCATTTTGAAGAAATACCAGTATATATAGTGTGACAAGCGAAATGTTGGTCAAGGGATTCATAAAAAATACTAACATCAAACATATTTCATTGATTTTAGTAACATTTTAAACGGATGATGCTTATTAAAAGGTTTAGGCACACACAGCGACTTGCCTACACGGTATAGTTTGCGCAAATAAGACGGTATACCACTGAGTGTCCACACATTTCAAGTAAGCTCGCGCAAACCTCCATTATTTAATAATTCGGAAACTGACTATTTCATATAGGTGTTGCTATCCTTAAAACTGAACCCTATGGTCCAAACACACAGGCTTTACCGACAGGCCAGTTAGAAGAAGTAAACAAGATTTTTCTTTGTGCCCACAGTCCTTACGCGGCAGCCGGCACACTAACCGCTGATTCGCTGATAAATCCATATACCCTTTGTACAGATAGCAGGTAAAGAATCCTAAAAATAACAGCACTCAAGTAGAGGCATAATATAAATAGCTATAGTACAGGTCAGAAATATAAGAGCAGTTTACATTTTTTGTACTCCTATCGAGTGTCGACACTACAAAGGACCCCTTAATCCTTCACAAGACACCCGACCGGTCGAGTGGCCCTTATCGCTTTCGGCTTTTTTTGCTGCGCCGTTAACGATCATTAGTATAGTCAAAATTGTATATATCTGTGTATAAAGAGATGTTATTATACAATAAATAGAGCAATTTATTTTGTCTGTTAATCTATTGCAAATTGGTATTTTCTATTAGTTTGATCTCCTACGACTTTCTGAATTATTATAATATATATTTTGTATAGATAATTACGGTTTTACCATTACTCAGCTCTACATAATAACGTAACTGCACTATAGAAGTGTGGACACTCATTGAGACCTGAAAAAAATGTAAACAACTCATATACATCTGACTTCCACTAATACTTTGTTTTGTTTGATCGTTTCGGGTTATTTGTTATAGGTTTGAATGCATTTTTGGTTTTAACAGTGTATAAGTGTTAAAAGACTATTTTAAATAATTCCATAAAAATGATATCCCGCAGATTTCGTGTTTGTGAACACAGTAAATAATAACAACAGGGTCTTGGGCACAATCACATGCCTCTTAGAGCATGGGCGTTGCCTTTTCTAACCTATTCGAATTCGTTGGTGCAAGCCAAAACTTTTAGCAGGCTGAAATTTACACAAGCCCCGCTTTTCGGTGTGCGCGAGCTACAGTCTTACCATCCACACGCACGGGCTTCCTGATACAAACTGGTTTGCACAAGTAAGTACGGGGTTAAAGCATGCACGTTTGGCCGGGGTTTTACATTTCAGGTAGCATTTAAATATGTTTATTCTTTGTAATCTGATGTTGTCCTTTGTTTTTAATGGGTTGATAGTGAAAAAGCATAAAAATATACAATTGGGTAGAAAATATAAGTAACATAGCGTTAGCATCGCCTACTTTTTGCCAGCTCGAGGATAAATTCTGCAGGATGTCATACAGTATCCAATAATGATGTATATGAGAAATCAACGACGATGTGTTTCGTATTATAATACAATTATTGTGCATAATAGGTCCCTAGGCCACTTGGTAACGTAAAATGAAATGTGAGATTACATAACAAAGAAAGTGGTATTAGTAGAACGCGCGGAAGTCAGTTTAATCAAAACAAACAGGACAGTAGCGTGATAACTAATTGTTGCTATGATGATCCAATTAAACGTGACAAGGTGTGATAGTATCTACGAGCATTGAATATATAGTAGGAATACTTAATAGTGTTACTCCAAAAGAGGTATGAAAATAATATCGGTGGAGAATTGAAAACCTGGTACAGAGCCGTATTCAGGGGTAAATGTTGCTTGTTTCCGTATGTTTGACAATGTAATAAAAAATCTTGGTGCTATTGTTGATTAACACCTCCGATAGGATATCCAGAACATTGCTACATTGCTTGGACAAACTTACTTAAAAGCATTTTGCAGAAAAATTTTTGAGATCAATTTATCATGGTCTTGTAGAGTGGCTTAACTCACTGCCTACCACACGAACAAAAAATTTGCAGTCACCAAATCCTCATCACTTCAGTTTTACCCCCGTATCTGCGGACACTATAGGCAAGAAACAAGAAAATGTTATTGAAGAAGTCTGTATACGATGCCTTCCAAATTACCTACAGCCTACCAAATTGCATCCAATTTGATGAAGCGGTTACTAAGACTACACTGTTAAGAAAATAACAGCAAACAGACCGAAAGACAGAAATCGTACACAGAGTAAACTCCTCAAAACACATGTTTCAAAACCAATTACAGTATTCGCATTCACATATTTTATTTCGAAAATCAAGCTATGGTTGTTCGTTAACTCCTCAGGTTTACTTTGAATGGTGTATGTATATAAAAATAAGAAAAAAATAAATTCTGGTGGAAGTAGAACATCAATATCAAACAATATATAAAATAAGGTAATGTGCAAGCATTAGTGAATAAAAAAATACTCAGCATACCATTCATGCATGTCAAGCAAGATATACACCTTTTTGCCAGACCCATAAAATTTATACATGCTAAATCTAACCACATATGAAATAAAACCACATGAACTGTTGGATCGTGGGTTGTTCGCCCGGGTTTGTCACGTTCCGCTTCGCTGCTTGACGTTTCGCCAACGCAAGTTGTTGTCATCCTCAGAAGCTATTACATGTTCGGCGTGAAAAAGTGAGACTGCGTCACTGGGCCAAGCACTTATATGTCCCGGATTAGGAGTGGGGGAGCGGCTGTGCTGTTTCTTAGGCCCAGTTTCATAATCATTGGTAACCTCTAGTAGTCACTTAACCGACAGATGGAAGTTAACCAGTAGTTATCGGGGAGCTCTGTTTCACTAAGGAAACCAATGGTTATGTTTATTTATCTTTATGTTGGCACCACGGATTGGTCTCAGAGCACTGCCATAATCGTGTTTCGTGAATTCAACCTAACCCTTTGACAAAGAAACCCAACCTTTCTTTTCATATTTTTCATTTATGTCATTACCGAGTATAATCAAAATTCATCGACGTCTTCGACGTCAGCGTCAAAATCCATGCTTTTATAACCTCCAAAGCTGTCATCGGTTGACTACAACAAACGTCAAGATAACCCATACCTTGTCCTTGGGTTAACATAACTACTGGTTGACCAAAGCTTTTGACGTAAACCGTCGAATATGAAATGGATTATTTTCGCTAACCACTAGTTTTCTTTTGACCACTAGTCTACTAACGATTGTGAAACTGGGCCTAAGTGCGGATATCCATATTATGTTGAGAATTTCTTTACTCCAAATTTCTGAGCTGTACTCGGTTGAAAAAGTGATAGTAGATGCTATATTTAGTTTATTTACTTCTGTTTCACTCTGTATCCGTTTCGTAAAGTACTCTGGCATTTGAAAATGAAATAAAAATCAAATTGAATTTCAAGATAATTGCGCAATAGTTGGGTGTGAATGAGCCAGGATCAATAATTTAGTTTTATACATTTATAAATTATTATGCAGTGCAATGCATTTTGAAGAAATGTCGATAGGCAAAAGGTCAAAACAGAACATAGCATAGATATACGGATATTATTTTATTATATCACGGAATCGTACCTAATTTAGAAAGTCCTGAATTATCAACGCATAAGAATGAACTTTTGAAGCTACATAAAGCAGCAAAATACTACGTACGTTACTTACATGGTGGATAATGTAGTAAAAATTATCAAACCACTTCCCACGCCGCGAGGAGAGGAAATATTATAAATAATGATTAAAAAAAGTTTCTGATTTTAATTAATGCGAAAAACTCAAACTATCTATCCTTCCCTTCTATCTGTTCTTTGTTCTTGTTCTTTGGTAATGGCCTTAGATATATATCTTAAAAATGGCCCTGCTTGACCCTGGTACTTCCCACACATTCTGGTTAATAACATAAATTTTGAAGGTACAAAACTCATCACACTCTCCACCACCCCGATAATTGTGCCACCGTTACTTTGGATACTATCTATAATAAAAAATTAATTATTTGCCAAGCGGAAAAAATGGGCACACCAATATCTTGTAGTGAGCATTAGCGTGACAAGGTTTTCGGTGGCCCCCCGATTTTTTTTACGGGGCCCCCTCTACATAAAACAACATACATAGGTACTGCCAATACTGGGTGAAAACGAAATTACTATCTACGGTGATATTTCTAATCGGTTTTTTATGATATTCATTTTTGTATTTAACCTGTTTATTTTTATGCTATTTATTTTTCTATTGTCCGTACTCTGCGATACGAATAAATAAAAATAAAATCGGTTTATATCTAGATAGAAAAAATCTGGTGAACTCAACTTTATATTTTGACGTTTTTTTAAAATAACAATTCATAGACCTTACGTACCTAAAATATGATTATACGTCGATTAATGGCACAAATACGAGTCGCATTAGTGTAACGTTGCGACTAGTTTTAGTCATTTTGGAGTCTACGTTCGACCACGGTGTCGTATTTTTAAATTTTGCCACAAAATAGGTACTGATAAGGCAAGATATTTAATTTGATTATGGAAAATTATGAGGCATAGACATATTCCGCAGCTATAAGATAAGTACAAGTATTATCGTTATTACTATGTACAAAGCTTGCTCGAGGAAGTCGAGACTGAGTGGGGCCCCCCGGATGTCCGGGGCCCCCACGCACCGCGGGCCCTGCGCGCCCTTTCGGCACGCCACTGGTAGTGAGTAAAAATCAAAAAGGATCTGTCCACAGGTATCGTGGCCTAACCTAGCACGATACATTTGCGTGTTTCTCATTTAAAAACCATGAAGATGGCTCAGTATAGCCAAAATTTACGGAATATGTATTCCGCAAACTTTGATATAGCCTACTAAACACAAAACAACATAGTTGTTCAGAATATACTAAAAAACCGCACATATTTTGCCTCATGCGTAAGCCATATCCTAGAAATAATTATTTCAGTATTTTGTGTTGTTAGCCTAATAGTAATATGATTTCATCAAGATATAAAATATTTAGGTGGTATGATATATCTAACAACAAAATTGGAGCGTTTAGTTATGTTATTTGTTGTTAAAAGGCTAGTCTGCATCAATTGGAACGATTTTCATAAATAGTAATTGTTTTATGTTATCGTCTTGGAATCAAAAAATGGAGTCAAGTTGGTTGACTCAGTACTTCCCACACATTACGGTGATACCAGTTTATTATTTTCCCATAGCATAAAGATTTAGTGTGAGATCCCCTTGCAACAAAATCATCGCCAGTACCCCCCCCCCCCCCAAATTATTGTCATATGCCGCTAGGTCTTTCCTGCACAGGTCAATGAACAGCCTATTATCAATAATACAAACTTTTGTATTGAATTTCACCTCTTCAGCTGTGGCAGTTTTGGAAAAATTTAAGCGTTCCGGTACCGTTTACTGAAAAAGCGGTGTTGCCGTATCTCATTAATTAATACAAACAAAATTTTGAAATTGTGAGATCTTACTAAATTCGACATGCGCAATTCATTGCAATAAAAATCAGTAGAGGATTCTATTTAAAATAAATTAAAATCGGGGATACTTGTTTTAAAAATTTAGGAAAATAATTTATAACTTGGCAACGTCAAAAACGCGAAAAAAAATATTACAAGGCGAGATAGAGTATTTGTAGATATTTCGATTTAAAATAAAAAAGACAGGGTGTTACATTTAAAAAAACAAAGTAAAACGACCTTTAAGTTGCCGGAATTTAAAATTCTGCCAAAAATACCCTGTAGATACAAATTGCTGGTAGCATCCAGAATAATATCCGCTTAATATTCAAGTAACTCGCTGTGTAATATTATTGAGAAAAGTTAAAGGAATATATCAATTTGAACGTATTACTTGCGACCTTGCAAATGCGGAAATTAATAGAAAATAAATTATTACTTGGCAACGTCGCAACCGATCCCAAAAATATTTTAGGGTTGGATAGAGATCAATGATGGACACTAGAAGAACTTGAGAGAAAGTTATAGTTCCATATAAAAAAATCAAGTTGATCTCTACCTTACTTTCCCGCAACACCCTGTATATTTCAAAATATTTTTAGGATATGCATCTCAAGTAACCAAATAACTTTTGTATTTGAGATTTTCTTCTATCAGCTATACCTTGCGAGATATCGAAGAATTACACACTAAATGGGCAGCCTGTATACATCGGAAAAAATTCTAAGTCCTTTAGTTTCTGTAATAGGCGTAAGGCAATGTTCGGATAGACCTAAAAAAGTTATTTATGTCGCTAGGTCTTCCTTCATAGGTCAGTGGGTAGTCTATTATGAATACAACAAATTTTTCAATTTTACAACCCCCCAACCCCCAACCACCCCAATTTCACCCCCACCAAAAAAAAAGTAGAAAATGATCAGGGACCCCTAAAACGCCTAAAAACGAAGTTTCAGCAATATTTAATTTTTTTTGTTTTTTGCTAATTACTCCGCCGCCTATGGACCGATTTTCAAAATTAAACGAACATTACCTACTACGACCCCACATCATACCGCTGCCCAAATTTTATCACAATCCATGCAGCGGTTACTGAGATTACGAGGGTAGAAAAACGCGACAGACAGACAGACAGACAGACAGACAGACCGACAGACCGACAGACAGACCGACGGAAATGAGTGACGTGGATTTTCGTTATGTACACATCATAAAACATCCAAAAAACGTATTATCTCAAAATCGAAAATTTTCGCGATCACAATACTCCCCTCACCTATCGGTGTGGGAAGTAAAATGGTAGCTTTCTTCCAATCTTACGAGCTACCAAGGGGGGGTATTATCTCTGGAGCTACCCATCTCAAATGAAGTGCTTTATCATATAATCTTGGTCTTTTCTAAAGGCCCACAATATTCCGGTGAAATAAAAATTGACCAGAAATCCCTAAAACACCTAAAAGCATGAGTGCTTCTAAGTAATTCTGGCTTATGCTTTTTATGTGCCAAGATGGCTGACAAGATATACATGCACCAGTTTTGATACAACGCATTTACGCGCCAAACTTGCATTCTTCTGCTTCGTGTCACTTTCTATTCATTATCTTCATCTCCAGTCTGAATGAAACTGTGATGGATGTATAGTCGACAAAATGATCTTTATCTTGCTGTTATCTGTTTGATTGCTGTCCAGTTCAATCGCGTATTCGTGAATGTTTTTTATAAGCTCAAAGGACATGAACGGAACTTTTATCTCGTCAACATTTGCAGGTTTCTGGCTTTCAAGAACTAGCCCACAAGTTTCTTAATTTCGGTAATTATGCTAGACTCTTAGAAAACAGGAGTATCCCTTAATAATTTACACTTATTTTATGTCTGTTTTTAAAATGTATTATCGGACAGGGTTTCAAAGAGACAAGTCAGTGAAGCTTTATGAAAGTATAGGAGGTGTGTACAGAATAGAAGAATTTGAATTGGGAGGAACCAAGATTTTACTAAAGATCTTCAAGCAAGCTCAGTCACAAGACGCTGAGCTAGGGTTAGTTATTCAGTTGCTATTAAATGGAAACAAGCCGAATCAACAGGAAATAAGTGCCATGAGTCCCATCACTAAAGCCTACCTCGCACAATGGGACTCACTGAAGGTGAGGGGTAACCTCTTGTATCGAATCTGGGAGGATACCCTACTGATGGCAAAGAAAAACTTGTAGTACCAAGGAAACTACGGAAAACAATTATGGAACAATTACATGATAGTAGCAGCGGAGGTCATTTTGGCATCATTTCCTCATGCTGAACAGTTCGGCAGCTAAATTAAATCTCTTCTGAATCCCCAATGCTTAAAATATTATCGGTGAAGTTTACTACGCAGCCAGAGCTCTGCATAAACTATTTTGGCTTCAGCAATCGCGTTGTCCAAGTTCTTTTTACAGGATGCATAGTCAGCCTCCATCTCATTTATCCTCTGTTTGAGCCTTGCATTTTCATCTTTAACTTGGTTGCATTCCTTCTCTGCTTTCTACAGCTGATTCAAAGCCTGTAATCTCTTGATTTCACCCTTCAAAGCTGAAACTTCTTTGCTGAGCTTCCTCAAGCTTCCCGTTGTCTTCTTCAAAGAATCATCACTCAGATATAATACACTATACACTTGTAAGCCTTTATTTTCACAAACTTTGCAAATCTCTATTCGCACTAGGTCGCTTCAGAACAAAGAAAAAGTGACAGAGTGCCTAATCCGGTAAATATGGCGGATGGGGCATCACTGTGGTGATGATGATAATGATCCACCATCGAAATCAGCATTTTGGTTTTAATATTATATTATTGAGAGCTTCTTGTTCAAAAGCTTGGATGAAATATCTGCTTCTACATCAGAAAATAATGATGAGCCAACTGCAACTCCAGAAGCTGGCTCAAAGATTTGCCACTCACAAATGGAGCAAGTGCTTTGGAGGCAAAACTAGATCAAATGAAATAAGGCTGGAACTATAGAGTTTTTGAAAGATACTCAAGTATGGATAGTCTATTTGGAGCAGATGCATTCATGAAAAGGGACTCAATATCGAAACTAACCAAAATATTTCCGGCCCAATAGCAACTGACGTGATTTTTTCACTAAATTGACTCAATTTCTAAAAAAAACCTCTGATTAACCACAGAAAGGATGGGAGTTATAGTACCTAATTTGTTTGCTTTGAGCCTATATCTTTGTATTGCCAAGTTTCGATAGCCCTTGCGTTGATTAAATTCAACTAAAACATTTTTTTACGTTTGAAGCCTTATTACCATTATTGTTTAATTTAATACAATTACGCGATTATTTTATAGATGAGAAAATGAGAAAAAATATATAGCCACACAAAAATACCACACTAGATTCAGAGGTGTAGCAGGAAGTCGCTGACCTTTTCGGAAGCCTGTATTTCCAGCAATTTTCATAGTTGTTCGTTGATCAGCAAAAATTTAGTAAAAGTAAAAATCATCTACAATTTTTTATTAGGATACAAACCGAAACTTTTAACGAACAAACTGGTTGGTGTCGATCTTGAAGTATTCAAACCTTCATCATCAGAGAAATAGAAAGTGACAATAGCAATTAGAAATCCATACAGGTACAAACCTTATTGTTTCATATCCGCACCAGCAGTTGATATACAATCCCAAATATCTATGCAAAGTAATAACAATAGGTACTATAGCACGCGTAAATATGCTATTATTGTTTCTTCGCACCTTGAATATCATTAACTTTTCATATCATATGTTAAGCCATCGTTACACGGAATGCTGTGTGGTGCGCAGAGAAAAACAAGTTGATATCACTGTAGATGCCATTCGTTTTCGTCGACAAATTAGTATACCACAGCACTGAGCAGCGGACTTTCAAAATGCATTTTGTCCAGATTTTCCATATTCGAGATAGAGCTGCTGCTGTACAACAATGAGGTAATCAAAATGCATTATTATTATGTAGGAAATCATACCTAGATAAATAGTTTTGAGCAGCCTGCGGTACACACATGCCATGTAAAACACGGATTAGCAAATACACGCACAACTCACTTGGTTTTCAAACTACATGCATGAAATTTCAGAAGGTGATAAATAAGACCTTAGGGAAGAACAATTCAGAGCGATTTTTTCAAAAAAGTATTTTTAGTGTGTACAAAACTCGTAATTCAAAATCATACATTCTTCAAATGCGCAAGCTTTCTTCTTCAATTTGCTTATTGAATGATATTGATATGATATTGAATGACTATCGTGTGACCTTACCATTAAGCTCTCGACTCCCCTCGATGCAAAATCGTCTCCGCGGCGTTTGGCCATCAGCAGTATCGCAAAGCGATCTTTGGACTTTTCTCCCTCATTTTATTTTTGACAGACATACTTGGGAAACCGATAGCACGAGAATATGTAATTTGTTGAATTCTCAAGTTCGCACGCTATACCATAGTCGACCTAGTCCATGGACAAAATGCATTTCGATTGGGATCTTATTTTCGTATATTGTACGAATCAAACAAGCACGTCAAACATTTATAAAGATGAAATCGCTCCTCTGTAACAAGGACTTCAATGTTAACCTAAGAAAAAGGATACTGAAGTGTTACATCTTTCCCATTGTACTATACGGCATGGAAGCGTGGACACTGACCGAAGCAACGACAAAACGAATGCGAATGTTGCGTGTTTCTGGGGTGGACAGAGTGAGGGACGTAGACGTGCTCGACAGGGTGGACAGCGAGTTGCAATTAATGCATAACATCAAAACAAGAAAGTTAGAATACCTCGGACATCTCATGCGCAACCAAAAATACTCACTGCTGCAGTTAATAATCCAAGGAAAAATCCAAGGAAAGAGAGATCCTGGACGAAGAAGGGGCTCATGGTTGAAAAACCTTAGAAAATGGTATGCCCAGACAACACCACAACTCTTCCAGGCCGTAGTCTCAAAAGTTCAAATTGCCCTATTGATCGCCAACCTTCGACGACAGAAGATGGCACCCGAAGAAGAAGTAAGTACGGCAGACCATGTCCACTAGAGACAAACAAACTGCATTATGTCCAACAGTTTTTTTTAATATTCAAAGTTGTTTCTTGTACAAAATTTTGCGATTGAGTTCCACAGATCCCATTACATTATATTATCCCAAATCTTTTTTCTCTATGATTCGGTTTCTTTGTACTGTTAAATGTAATCTCAGTATTACACTTTTCTTATTATACTAAACTACCGAACATAGACATAACATCATGGTGGAAATTCAAGCTTTATTCAAGCTACATTCTTGAAAAATAACGGTTATTTTAAGCCTTGTATGTGAAATCCGTACATGCAGTGTGATCTGCTGTACAAAATTTGATTAATCCTTATATAAGAGGTAAAATCAATGACATAGGGCCGCATAACAGAATGTCCTTGTAAACAGACGATAGGTGGCTATGGCAATTTAACTAAAAATTTCAAAGGACTTACAATACAGGTGGCACTTCTTGTTAAGCCTATATTATCTATGACATTTAAATTCTCCATCCAAATTTATATCCCTCCCTCGAGTATTCAAGTTTTCGCTTGCCGACATCTGGCTTTCCGAATGCGACACTGTATCATGCCAGCCCTTTCTCGCAGCAAGTGGCGCGTCACACTCCATGTGCGTAATTCCACATCCCGTGTAAGGGCGCCTTTACAAAAAATGAAAGTGAAAAGGAATCATAGCGTATCGCCATATACGACTAAATCCTGATGATAATCTTCTCTCTATGTTAGTTAATATCTTCATGGCCAGTATTTGTAAACGGTAATAAAGTGAATCTGTGAAACTAATGGTTTTTTTGTTGTTTTTTATCTCGGTTATTTGCTAGGACTAAGAAGGCCCGAGTCAGCATAATACGCGAGTTAACCTCTGAACTATATTTTTCCGATTCAGGATGGGGGTGAGAAGGGGATCATATAAGCTAAAGGTGGGTACAAATTTGCGCGCCGTGAAATGGCGCCACATATGCGCCGCGCGTTCGTGCGCGTTAGGTGTTCGTTGAAATTTTCCCGTTCGACGAACTTCTTATGGAACCCGTACACTCCGTACAAATGTGTACGGACCTTAACGAGCAACGAACGCGCGGAGCGCAGATTTGTGCCCACGAAAAACCAATTGAGGCTCGAAAAGTTCAACCTCTATTTCAAACCACAATCACGTAAATAAATTTGGACCTTTCTCCAAGATTGACAAAAATGCTCAAGTTTCCACACTTTGTGAATAATTTCCTGTTTGATTTGGACTAACTAGGGTTACTGACGATAAGAGGGTCTCAGAATATCCAAAAAAGTAATATTCGAAGTATTTGAGATTCTGATAAATAAAAGCAAACATTCAAGTACAGTTAAAAAAATGGATAGCAAAATAACAATCGCATGATAATTCATCAACTTTTTGACAAAATTATGTAATACCTATTATTACTAAACTCTATGGAATACATAAATACAGTAATGTTCGGTTCTAACGAACTTCATGGGACCGGCGAAAACGGTTCGTTATAAGCGAAGTTCGTATAAACGATAAATAAAGAAGATGTGTATTTTTATTAATACATTTATTAATACATAGATATGAGGGTACATAAAACATATTTTGTAATATAGTAGATACATTAACGACTGTTCTTAAGAGTCTAATTTAAAAAAAATCTTTTGTTTTAGCTTGTTTTATTTTTGTGAAATGAATATCATTAATATGTAATTCTACTTCGGCTAATTGATTAGAAACACTTTGCGGAGTATTTCGTGACTGCAGAAAATAACGAACGTTATCAATATGTTCGAGTGCCTCTGATGTGGTTAGAACTGGTCTCAATTCTGTACTCACCTCCTCGTCGTTATCAATATAAACTGAAGAAGACACAGAAGCGACAATGGCATCATCATCCAAGCATTCAACACTTAGAAGATTATCATCAATACGGACAAATTCATTCAACTCATTTTCAGAACAAGGAAGATTGTCTAGAATATTGTTATCATCTTCCTGTCCAACTTTTTTCAGCCATTCGGCTAATGTCAAATCATCGTCTGAATCCAAATCATTTTCCACTTTCAAGAAACCACCGTGTTGAAAACAATTAAAAATTGTTTGTTTTGATGCCGTCTGCCATGCCATATAAAGGAAGTTTATTCCATCTAAGAGGTTGATAGAAAAAATTTCACCCCCATTGTCAATAAAATGTACTATTTTCGAAAGAAGTCGACGGTAATAGCTCTTTAAGCTTTGGATGACACCCGCATCCATATGCTGTAGTTTGGAACTGGTATTTGGTGGCATGAACACTAATTTGATGCAGTTCAAACTTCTAACATCTGGATGAGCTGGACAGTTGTCCAGTAACAATATGATTCTTCGGTTTTTACGTCTTAACTCGCCATCCCATTCCCGCAATTCATTCGTAAAAATCTCTGAGGTCATACATGCTTTTTTATTGAATTTCTAATTTACTGGCAACTGTTTGACATTTTCAAAACATCTACTGTTTTTCTATTGCCCAATTACCAATAACCATCTTTATTCTGTTTCTGTTAAATTTGCAACCACCAGCATAGTGATTCTTTCTTTCGAAAGCTTTCCGCCTTCACATTTTTTACCTTTGAATCTCAATGTTGTATCAGCGACAAAATCCCGTTTTAGGTTCGTTATGAAAGACAGATCTTACAACAATATCAAAGTTAAGGTTCGTTTTATCCGAAAGTTCGTTATAAAAGGGTTCGTTATTTGCGAAAAAATTAACACAGGTTTAGTAATACCGAAGTTTCGTACCTCTAGATTTGGTTCGTTATAAACGAAAGTTCGCAAAAAGCGGGTCCGTTATATGCGGACATTACTGTAGTTAAATATAAGTATTCCTGAATTTGACTTTGTTTTACACTTTTTTTGGTACTTGTTCATTGTAATTATTTATTCTGGATTTATGCTTACAATAAACGTTATTCGATTTCATTTTAATTCAATTGTAATTGGTAGAGTTCAAGTCACACATAATGCAAAATCCATAATCTTTCTGATGAGATCAGAAATCAAAGGATTTAGGAACTGTCCCAAAGAAAAGGCAAGGGTCGTTAAAAAAAGAAGAATTCTAAACCAATAACAAACATATTTGAAATTTGTCGAACAAGATCCTCAAAAATTTAACAAAATAGCCCATATTTGATTTTATTAATGCACATACTTCATATTTGTTGTATGTTAATGTTTGAAGATTACAAGTCTATTCGCAAGTGTACTGAATATATGAGAACCTAAGCTGCAAAATATAAAAATTGACCAAGCTAAACCAGAAATTACGGAAAAATTTGGTTTTACATATTTGCCAAACACTATGATAACCAATGACTATTCCGTTTGAAAATATACATCCTTAATCACATGTTCGTCGTACATACTACAAAACAAGTTTTATCGGTATGTGTTGTATTTAACTGTTCCTAACTGAAAGAAAAAGTTAAAAGGAAAACGAAAGGATATGCTTTTTAATTTATTTCGGTAAACATCCATCTGTGCCCATAACGTTTCACTTTGATAATTGTCGGTTCTGTAGTATGAGCGGCATAATGGTAGCTCACTGTACCATAATACAGGTCATTTGTGGCTACCGAAAACAAGTAGAGCGGCTAGACTTGTGTTCGCAGTGTACACACCCCAAATTACACTCGTCTGTTCTCATGTACGTACATGACAATTATAAAGCAGGTCTGATTTATACGGTGTATTTTCATCTGATGGACTTGAATATTACCAATGACCACACAAAAGCTATGGTATATGGTTTACTGCATGATAAAAGACTTACAAGTTCCAACTATAAGTAGAATATACGAATTTTCATCAAGATGGTTCAATGACATACATCAAGTTTAAGCAGCAGATAGAAGAAAAAAGGGATCAATGTGAATGCATATACACAAACGGTGAGCTGCTCTTTCTACCACGAAAATAAAAACAATCAAATTATACAAATTGCTCAATATATACTGCTGAGTTGACAGCCATTCAAAAAGCCCTAGAATATTCCCTCGGTAATACCGAGCTTAGATATGTTAGAATCTTCACCGAGAATAAAAGTGCAGCTAAGAGATTAGAGAATTTAACAATATCACCGACTTCCAGCCATGTCATCTCGAACATAATTGAGTTGATTAACAGACACAGCAATTTGTATAAAATTGTAAAAATCATGTTGAATAATTCAAAAGTTATGATTATTTCAAATAAAAAAGGCAAACGGTCAATATAAGGCCAAAATATTTTTGAGATTTTTTTAGATAATTTTTTTGTCCACAAGTTGTGGTCTAGTTTCACCCAGTCTCGTTTTGCAATTTATGCTGGGACACCCTGTATATAGAGAACATGAAGTTATGGGCAGGGCTTCCTTATGAGGCACCCAGCGACGATGATGCACTAATTCTCTATTCATAATTTAATATTTTATAAAGGCAGATTTGAGATCTACAATTAATAAAAGGACTAAAAGTATGCTGGCGAATAAACTGTTTAATGAAGCATTATGCGAATCGAATAACTAATAATAATTGTTTGTAGTCGGTGGTAGCTATAGCTATGTTATAAGGGTAATATTATATGAAATTATCCATTTTAAAAAAGTTACGCTTTCCAAAATGTTACAGATCTACTTCTTCATGCACATGCATCTACATCTGGATCACACAATGTACGATATTATGTAGATGTGATATACATTTGATTTCCGCAGATAATTTTGTTTGTTTGACACGGCCGAAAAAACAACCAATTCATCGCACTTTACTGGCAAATCAATAAAACGGCGAAAATAATGTTTTACTAACTCCTCTAGCGTTCATAAAAGTACAAAATATTTGGCAAAAAATAAATTCAGAATAAATGTTTTGTACTTTAATAAAGGCGCTACAGAGATGGCAGAAACGTTAGTCAAAAGTTTGTTTCATCAAAGTTGGTTTTAATGGGCCAGCAAATCGCGATGAATCGGAGAAGAAAGCATAACATACGCTTCAGGAAGGTTCACTTAAGCGTAAACTATTTCCGATATAATACCTATCACAATTCGTAACAAGAAGCGAGTCAAAGTTTTCAAATATTGTAACATTTAAAAATTGATTGAATAATACGCTCTCACAGAATTGTTTGCCTTGGTAAATCTGACAAAAAATGTTTTTAAATTGGTTAATTTTTATTAAAAATTCGAATTGCTTACCAGAATTATGAATTTTAATGACACTAGTAGTTCCATAGAAAACAGACACCATTTTTCAGAAAAAGATGTCAACAACTGTGGCAGAGATAAATGCCATTATCCGTTATATATATAACCATGATCCTGAATTTTTATTCAACACTGTATTCGCAGAAAATTGATTACTTTTTTAGATATGTATTCGTACTTTTACATCTTGCCGGAAAGCCGTGTAATAAATAAATAATTTATTTATGATAATTACTGGATGCTTAGCCTCAGCAGGTATTTTGATATATTTTTAGGATCTTTATCTTTTTCTAAATATACTGTACTTTCTCACGATCTTAGATGAGGCTAAATGCTAAGCAGATTTTGTTACGTAGTCAGATTGGTGTGATTTCGTATCATGTTTTGTAGTAAGAGAATTTTGGAAACAAACATGATATTTTTTCACTTCTTTTTTTTCAGCTAGACTTCCGCAGATAGCCCTACAGTAGCTATGTAGCTACTATATAATTATTATCTTTGATTTTCATATATATTTCAAACACTGATTAACATTTAGCTAGATAACATTGAGATGAAAGCCTCACATATTATAATTATCATGTATATCAAAGTATGTAGTAACAGCAAACGACGAATAATGGTTCAGTATTTTCATTAAAAATATATTTTGTTTATTCGAATACCTACTTTTTCTGTAATGACTTTAACTTTCTCGAAGGTTGCTTGCTCAATTCCCAATATTTTATAAACATGTATATGCATTTTAATTTATGCGAATATACTTTTTGTCAAATTTGCTCAAGTCGAATCTAACGTTCTTATAGGTTTTTAATTTTTTTCACATCTCATTGAACGAATAATATGAAAAAGGGATAGGGATGAAAAATTCGAGATTGCGCCAGATTTATGACGTTATTGTCATCTTTTTGTTTCAGTTGATCATCGGCAACTTTGGCCTCAGCTATGAGCAGTGTAAGACGCAAATGGCCATATGGGCCATCCTTGCAGCACCTCTCCTGATGTCCGTAGATCTGAGGACTATTAAGCCAGAATACAAGGCTATTCTGCAAAACAGAAAAATCATTGCCGTCGACCAAGATCCCCTTGGTATACAAGGCAGGCGGATATACAAGGTAACCTACTACTAACAAAATAAATCTACCTGTATGATCATAACTCATAGAAATGTTGCTATACATGTTTGCAACAGAACTCGGTACGCTTAGATATCTAAAGTAAAACCATTGATTAGTAAAACTAACAGATAAATTTTAGGGCCACGAAGTGAGCCTGGTCAATTTCCTTCCAAAATATCAAAAGGAACAGGCACATGGTCTATATAGCGTTCTACTTACTACGTTTCTATAGGTTCTAAAAATCAATCCTGAATTGGATTAGTTTTAAGTTTTTCGTAGTTTAAGGTCAATACGTTGATTTTTTGGGATAATATCAAGGAACATGAAAAAATCTAGAATACATAAAAAAATATATGGTAGTAAGGAATCTGTCTGAAGTTGTGAAATTTTGGAAATGCCTGCAAATCGAAATCCCGAAATGCTTTGAAATCCCATAGAAAAGTAATCACACTATTTAGAGATCAGTGTGTTTCCTGTTTTATAGTGCATGTATACGAGGACCAATAGAAAGCCGAAAAGAACCCCTTCTCCACCGAAATACTTAAAAAAAACTCCCACAAATGCTACTTTTCTGCTGTCTCAGTGTAGTCGCTTGATATCAAAATGAATATTTCATTTTACTAAAACACAGATATTTTGTCTTACCTACGATTACAATACAGCTAGAAAACGACCATTTTAGCTTAAGCACTCTATTAAGAGGCCGATATTGGTTAAAAATATTAATATCAGCTTCATAAGGAACATATTCTTTAGTAAAATAAAAGCGAGGTTGCGCAATGATAAGAAGAAATCCTTTATTCGAAGAAGACCGCATTGCAATGGACGACTATGCATTTGTCCTAATAAACATACTCCTTAGAACTGGCTGTTACAGGTGTTAATAAACGCAGTTTTTTATGTCATGCAATTGTCAAACCAACTTAAATTGAATGTAGCCAGATCCCCAAAGTACCGGGTAACAATCAATAAGAAACTTGCTCCTCAAACATTTTTAGATTGACATAAAATACGTCCATCTTTTATCTTGGAATCAAACTACATACGTAATAGTTCACATAAGACTCAGGTTTACGCGACATCCAAGGGTGGGAGACTTATGTTTCATACACAATTTCGATATTTCAGTAAAAGATTAAGATAAAAAAATTGGGCAATGCTTTTTAAAGGTACGCTTGATACTGATCACTCTGTATCATCCCATGAGAATTAACTTGTAATGGGGTGTATTTTGTGACGAACGTAAATTTTTTATAGATTTGTTTTATGTGTGAAGTGTCTACTTATAATGAATGTGCTGCTATCAGAATGCAAACTAAGATGTTCAATAAACGGACCATCCAATAGTCCATTAGGGGGCTATTGATCTGATGGCTAGGAACGTATAATCTGCAGGCATAAGGTCAAGCATATTTTCACGCTCTTCACTTGAATATAATGTCTACATCGCAATGTATTGCAATGATGTTCAATGTTATCCGCCCCCAGGTATTAAAAGAAGCAGCGCCGTAGGTATATCAAGAAGTATAGGCTTGGATAGGATATAATAATAGGATATATAATGATAATAATGATAAGTGAAGCAAAACAAAGTTACCATTGTCCCCGTAATTATGTTGGTCCCAGGCACTACACCAAACACATTTACACCACACCTACAACAGTTAGGCCTGGACGGAAGCTTACATAGGACATTCCAAAAGTCTGTAATCCTGAAGACCTGTAATATTGTTCGATACTTCCTAAATTCAGATACGTAATAGTTCAGGTGTTGACTTGGCACAGCCCGTCAACATTCGTTGCTACCCCAATCATGCGAGAGAAACTAGAAAAATCAGAATGATAATAATAATATTTATTTACTCTCAAATTACATAAAAAACAAATCGTTGAAAAAAAATAATAAAAAAGTAAATAAATATGTTTACATCCATAGAAGGACTAGGCCTGTACATGGACGAATTAGTGTTACAATGTACATACAGGGTGAGTTTTTAGTACCGGCTTGGTCGATAACTCCGCTACTGTAGAAGATAGCAAAAAAGTTGTGTATAAAAGTTGTAGCCACGGATATGCTTCTTGCTCAGAAAATATTTAGATTTATACAGGGTGATTCATAACTACGTGGTGATGCAAACATGCATTTTTTTTAAATGAGACACCCTATATATTATTCTTTATTCAAATTCTACTAATGATTTGCGTTTTTCTAATATAGGGCATTGTCACATTATACAGGGTATTTCAAAAGTTATGACCATTTTTATATCCAAATCGCTGTCAAATGAAAGTACCGTATATCAAAAAGTGATGAATTAAAAATGGATGGAATATTTTATTATACTAAAGAATTGCTTTTAATATACTCTTTCATTTTTGTATAGCACTTGTTATGGCTGCATTCATTAGTTTCTGAGATATTTCGATTTTTCTATAAATTTTAAATATACCTCCTATTTGTTTACTAAAATTTATTTATTTTGAGAAACTACTATCAAATTTTATTTTTTCTTAACAAACAACTAAAACATAAGGCCATAATAATACTTGATCAAGTCAAAATACTGAACTAACGAGACAGTATAGGTAAAGTGTGGTGAGGAAACAATTTTATAGACGTCATGCATAATTATCAAGCAGATCTATTAGGTAGGCTATGAAATATTAAGCGACACAGTCCAAATAAAACAATTCTTCAATCTTTCAAACGCATTAGTTTTAGAGTGTCTCCGTTCTGGATATTGCTGTGCATAATTGATATATTCTAGAGGCAAGTAGACAATTTCTCAAAGATTCTCCTAAATACCCTCAATATAAAAATTAATTTTTAAAGCTGGTTTTTCACACAGTACTGAATTATTGGGCAGGTTATGAAAACTGTCAATTTTTCAAAGCCTACCTGATAAATCTGCTTGATAATTATGCATCACGTCTACAAAATTGTTTCCTCAGCACACTTAACATTATTATCTCGATGATTTAGGGTTTTGACTTCGTCAAGTAGTATCATGACCTTATAATTTAGTTATTCGTTAAATAAAAAACAAATTCGATAGTACTTTCTCAAAATAAATAAATTTCAGTACACAAATAGAAGCTATATTTTGAATTTACCAAAAAATCGAAATATCTCGGAAACTGATGGACGTACAACAAGTGCTATACAAAGATGAAAGAGCATATTAAAAGTAATTCCATGGGATAATAAAATATTGGGGGTTACATTTAAAAATAAAGAGAAAATCTGGATTTCGCATTCTACATCACCCTGTATACGAATATACATCGCTGGCTTCTTTTATAGCCGATTTCAAAACTAGAGGATATTTCTAATCTTTTCATGTGAAAAAAAATAATTTTTGATTCATTATTTCTTGATATACAGTACGTTCATTTGACCGCGATTTGGATATAAAATGGTCATAACTTTTGAAACACCCTGTATAATGTAACAATACCCTATATTGAAAGAACGGAAATCATTAGTGGAATTTAAATATAGAATAATATATAGGGTGTCTCATTTAAAAAAATGCATGTTTGCATCACCTCGTAGTTACGGATCACCCTGTATAAATCCAAATATTTTCTAGGCCAGAAGCATATTCGTGGCTACAACTTTCATATACAACTTTTTTCACTATCTTCCACAGTAGTGGAGTTATCGACCGAGCCGGTACTAAAAACTTACCCTGTATATAAATGTTACATATACTTACGTATATAAGATAAATATTTGGATTGTAATTCTTTTATATCATTAGGTAATTTTTGATATACATAGTTTTGGGGCCAAATAAATATATGATTTCTGCATAATTGATTTCCTCGTTTTAGGTATGTCTTTTGCGTGTAATTTATATTTTGTGTTATGATCGTGTTTAGTGTTATCTTCTTCATTTGAATTTTTGTGGTAACGAGTGATAGCATGTAAGAAATAAAGTTGCTTGACATTTTGTATCAGAGCTTTCCTGAACAAATCGTCACTAGGATACAGTTTTGGTTTTCTAAATATAGATTTTAGAATTGATTTTTGGAGGATATCTTTAATCATTTATACATATATGTTGTGCATGCAGCACCCCATCCGAATATACCATAAATGAGATGGGTTTCAACTAATGCATAGTATACTGTACATAGTTGCTTTTCTGTTATAATGTTTGTTAGTAATTTTATTTTATATGAAATGAATCTAATTTTTTTTTAATAGATTATTAATATGTACATCCCAACGTAAGTGTGAGTCTAAATATATTTCTAGATACTTTATAGTGTTTAATCTGTCAATTTTAATTTTTTTATTATTTATGTTTAACGTAACATTGTTGAATGGAGGTAAATATCTAGAATAGGAAGTAAACGGTAAAAAGTGTGTTTTAGAAAAGTTTATTGTCAATTTCTTTTTGAGTAAGCCATTGAATAATTTTGATAAAGTCGTTTTCAATAATGTTTTTTAGCTTATCCCATTCTTTTCCTTTATACAGTATGGCCGTATCGTCTGCAAAGCTGATTATTTTACCAACGCAATCAATTTGGAAAAGATCATTTAAATATATATTAGATAGTAGTGGTTCCAAAGCTGTCCTTTGTGGAACACCAACTTAACAAACATTTCCTTACTTAATGATTTCGCTACCCTCACGGATTGTGGCCTATTAGAAAATTTTCAAGCAAGTTATGCATTGTCCCACGAAATCAAAGTCTTTCTAATGTGCTTAGAAGTAATTTATGATTCACTGTATCAATGGAGGGTGTTTTCTCATCCATATTTTTACAGATTTCATTCACTACCGTCAAAATTGCATCTGATGTGGATCTACCATTTGTAAATCCAAATTGATTTATGTGTAATAAATTATATTTAGTTAGATGTTCCTGTATCCTAGTAGAGAGTAGTTTTTCAATTACTTTTGATAAGCTTGGTATCACAGATATTGGTCTATAATTGCTAACCTCTGTTTGATTGCCTGCTTTGTAAACAGGAGTGATTACAGCTTTTTTAAATTGTGAAGGATATGCCAGGTTAAAATGTATTTGTACAAACTCAAGCACGATAACCTAGTATCAGTTCTTGGTAAAAAGTTTATTTATTGTCAGGCACTCGCACGTTGTATCCATTAATCTTTGTCTTTTTTTCAAATCATGTTATATTAAACAAAATCACAAACACTGTACATTCATTGAATGCCCGCATGAGTTGCATACGTAGTCTCTATGATAAGCCCTCATAGCACTCTCTTGTAATGTGGTGGATGGATTGAGTATTGGCTCCTCGTTCACACTGAGGCAATGTTATTTTACTGCGTTTTTAAAGAGAGTCAACACATATACTGTATTCTTGTGGGGGCTAGACCACGTGTCTCAGAAAAATTGTCTTCAGATCCTTCCCAGCCCTTTCTCCGGGATTTTACATGGTTAAAGCTTTAGATGATTGTGTTGTTTGAAATGTGGGTTTATGCAATATTCTCGTTTACACTAAATATGATCTGTTTAGATGGGACGGATACTGCTTACTACTGGCAATCAGTAAGTAGTCCTATTCATTAGCAAAACATGTCAGTTTGAAGATCTCAGAAAGCAACCAATACATTCACCTTGCACTGCCAAGCTTTTTAATTGTTATTTCTTGTTTTATTAGCAATATGTATTGGATGTTGGTAGGACAGTTTTCTGTCGAGTGTAGCTTCTAGATATTTAAGGGTATTTTTATGGGTGAGAACCCAAATGGATTTGCATCTCTCATTAAAATGGATGAATACGCGATTTAACGTACGATTTAGCATTCTCCAGAAAGCAGATTTCGACGTCGTTCGGTTGCACTTCGGTATGTATCTTCATTAACCAGAAAACACACATTTCTTGCCTTTTTATGGTCGTCTGATAAATTAAGGTTGATATCCGGTTCACTGAAAGAAATATAATATAACCAAGATTGCGAGCCGCACACTCTCAAAAAGACCGTGAACTATAAATTTTATAACAAGGTTTAGTCGGATGAATATTAATTAGGAAATAAAATATCCATTTGTAGAAAACTGTGAGCAATCGTGTTTTATTTATGTGACCATTAGAACGTTATTAGTCTGCTAGGAAGAAATAGTTTGAATAATTGGGGTGCTGGAAGATTTCTTTGCAGATTGATGACATTGTTGAAGAACCTTGAAAAGTGTCGCGTACAGCTTCAGCTAATTTATTAATATATTATAACTTATTGGTAAATATTAGTGTAGATTTGAAGCTTTATTTGAATAATGTCTTGTGTGAGCATATTAGCGAACCAAAGGAAATACACGATAATTTGAGAAAATGCTAGAGAGCACACCAACGCGATAGAAAGTGCTTGATGAATATCATTTTTTAAGTCAATCCAACCTCACCACCCTCATCACCCAATTTACCCCACTATTTTTTTAGGTGATACTTCTCTAAAATGCTTGTAAACGGAGTTTTTTCTACGTACACTTTGAAAATCACAAAGGTGTTCGATTTTCCGTCACCGCTGCAGTAACATTTCAATATCTTTCAGACGACCGACAGACATATAGACTAACGAAAATATGGTTTTCGTAATGTAGATGCCAAAAAATATCTCAAATTGCAATAATTCCTCTACCTATAGGTATGGGAAATAATGAAGAATAAGTTTTCTACAATAAATAAAAAATTGTCGCGAATAAGTGCATAATAAATTGACAAATATTCCATCAAAAAACAGTGATTATATGGTAATTATTCACTGTGGAAAAAATCCTCTAATAATTTTTAGAAATCAAGTACAAAGATCGGCAATTTTATTTTAAGAGAAATGTAAACACGTCATTATTTACAGACAGTAAATTCCCACAACTGTGACAGAAACCTATTAATTTGTTGTTTTGTATAGCTTTAATTTTCTGTAGCACTGATAAATATAATAAAATTTATGTGTAGTCAAAATATGTTTATAATATCTTTCACCAGTAATATGTCGCTATACTATATAGGAAAATTTTATATTTTTTACGAATGCGCGTCTAATCATTATTGTTCCTTGATTTGTTTTGTTTACAACTTCAGGTTAACATGAAACATGCTAATCGTAATTGGGCCTGTATCCTGTATGTATCTATAACATGCCGTGAACTTATAATAAGCCTGATTCATTAAGCAATAATTTGAAATAAAATATGAAGATGACACAAAACGTATGCAAAAAGCTCATGTTTTACTTCAATACTAACTAATGCTGCGCCGCCTCTGGTGGCGCGATAGTTTGTTTACTCTCGTTGCTTAGCGACCGATAAGAGTTCGATAAGCTCACGCCATCAGGAAGCTGACACAGTGACGAAACAGTTTGTCTGTGCATTAACGTGTATCTTCTTGTATTGAAATATCGCTTGCCGAATAATAAATATCCCTTGAGAATCGAATACGCGAGTGTCCTGTTCTGGTATCAGTCGTCTAGAACGAAGTAGGGTATGCCTTCGCGCAGCTTTGTTGCAGCGGCAAACACGTTGCCGTCCCATTCCTATTTTGATTCTATGATACATCTACCTTGAATATGAATAGGATTAAATTTAGTAATTTGAGTACCGCTTGTATTTTGTACGTTTTTTTGCATTTTAGCACAAAGGAATAGAAATCTGGTCCAGACCCATAACACCGCTGTTCCAGAATTACTTCTCGTATGCCATAGCGTTTGTGAACAGAAGAACGGACGGAACGCCGTCAGATGTCGCTGTGACCCTCAAAGAACTGGGGCTGACGTCCCCTACAGGATACAGAGTAGAAGTAAGTAGAAATAAATTTCGATTGATATGTGTGTAATCACACAGCTCTGCAAAAAACAATCAACGAACTCAGACAGGATTCCTGATGATCTTATAGAAAATTATATTAATTCAGAGGTAATTGTAAAAAGCGCTAAAACATTAGCAATTGTGTCAAGGACGAAACATTTAAAATGGCAACTTGTCAGTGATTTACTTTTCACATACTACAGCTCCTAGCCCACCTTTCAGTCTTAGAACCCGCGCACATAGTCGGCGGTCAGGAGTTCCGAGTCCTGCTTTCAGAGTTTTGCGTTCATTGTTTGGAGTTCTGAGAGCACACAGGCGGCGGTCAGTTACCAACGTTCCAGCTTTGTTCCTAATATTGTTCGTGAAACATGTATTCAGACAGCTCATCTTCTGACGAAGAAAAAGCATTGCTTCTGTTGAACCTGCAGGCGTCCAAGAGAAAAAGGAAACACTGTGTGCACCCAATTAACAGCAAGCGAGAAGATCGAGGGAAATTTCATACGCTATTTGCTGAATTGCTTGAAGATGAAGAACGATTTTTTATATATTTTCGTATGTCAATAAATAGCTTCAATGGTTTGTACAGTTTAGTAAAACATGATATAGAAAAACAAGATACCAACTGGAGAAAGGTTTTTCCTGCAAAAGAGGGGTTGGCAGTATTTTTACGATTTTCATCTTAGACAAGGAAAGTCAGTTTCATAATCATTATCACGATTTTTATAATAATTATCACTTAAATCATATAACAAACATCTTTCTCGAACCAATTCGATTAATTTTTCTGTTTCCGACATGACGGAGTCCACGCGTACTTTGTCTTTCTGTGAATAGAACTCCGGAACGCAAGAGTTCTCAGTGACCGCTACGGTTTGACCGCCGGCGGTGTGCTTCGTTACCAAGTAGTCCATAAACTACAAAGAACGTAGAACTCTGAACGCGGAACTCAGAACTCCTGACCGCCGCGCCGTCTGTGTGCGCGAGTTCTAAAACAACCCAAATAAAAAAAACAATTTTGTTGCTTCAGTTTAAAGTATAATTGCGCCGATGGCTATTGTTACGAACTGTTAGCCTTAGATTTACTCAATATTTTATTCTAGCATCCCAAAGCTTAAATAAAGTAAATCTGCAAAAGCTTATTTTAAAAAACTGTCTCTCCACACTCGCCGTCACTCCCGTATCACTCGCTGTTCGCCAAAAATGTTGCCAATGTTGCCATATTTTCATGATCGAGGGTTGTTTGGGAAAAGGAACGGGGGATAAAAGCTCAAATGTCAAGATGTTTTGCTAAAAACATAGAAAAATTAACAATTGTTATTATAATCTAGATGGTCAAATCACAGGCAAAATATTTTAGACGTTTTCGTCTCTTTAGCCCTTCTGGAGAAATAGAACCATTATCCCTAAAAAGTCAAATTTATGGCGAGATGATTTCCAAAAATTGATATATATGGTTCGCCAGAAAAAGGTGGGTGACGGGAAATTATGAGGAATTTATTCCGGAGTAACGCCATCGGGGCTTATTTTTTTCATGCATACTATTGTCGCAACTTCAGGAGTCACTTTTAATAAGAATTCTTAGTACGTAATTAAATTTGAAAGCGTGTAACACACGATAAATGTAGAAACTGTATTTATATTATGATCAATGTGTCCATTCTGATATTACTTTTTGCTATAAAATTAGTCTCCTAATGGATTGGAGACACAATGACACGCGACACACAATTCGACAATAGTATCGATGACATCCACCCTGTAAGCAACGTTTTGTGTAGATATCGGTGTTCCTAATGATAAAAAGAGTTGCGGATGTTGCAAAAACAATTGTATTTGAATTATTTCCAGATAAAAGTGTAATAGTTGATCTGATGCATCCTAAATTTTAACTTTTTTTTTTCTTTCAAGGACCTGTATGAAGATGTAGATTATGGAGTACTTTCACCACAAACCAAAATCAAAGTGAAGGTTAATCCATCAGGTAATTATATCTAATCATCTCAAAAACATTCACTAGTACCTGATATGAAATCCATATCCTTACTGCAAAAATCATAATAACCTAATTTGTAATTCATCATCATCATTTTTTATCTCAATTAATAATCAAGTTCTTGGATGAATGAAAGAAGGAGAGAGAAGCCTACAAGTGGCCCATTATGCACCTCTCCTTACCCTAGTTCCCAACTCCAGCCCTCATCCCAAAGGTGAGGATGGCCTTGGGTCCTGTCCATTAGATCCTCCGGCTCAAGAACCCTTGAACCTAGTATAGTCTGCCTGTGAGACCCAAGGGCTTCACAGCGACGTAGAAGGCGTGCCGAGGATTCTTTCACCTCGCCATAGCGTGTACACGTCAGGTCACTTGCCACCTCCATCACATACAAGTGACGTTTGAAGGTGTTACGGTCATATAGCTAGCCCACAAGTAACCTTGAGCGGCTTCTGTCCAGTGAGAGGCAGAACCGCCCCATCTTGGTCAGAGGTCCTAAGATGAGTTATCTAGCTTGGCGGAGATGTCCAGAGATTCCTCTTCATGTCATAGGATGTTAATTTGCAACCACACTTCTGTTTTCCTTCTAAATGGTACCTGCTGTCAGCCCCACAGCCGGCTTAGGGCCTAGGAAATTATTCCTCGGCCCTCACCTTACGAGCGCGCCCGCCGTTTCATTACCGCAAACCCCAGCATGACTCGGCACCTACATAAGTGACGCCGAAATGTCATCCAAGACCTTCCCACATTGCAGAACGAGCTTACTACTTACAAGCACTCAATTCTTTTAATGTTACCTGGCTGTCAAAGCAGATGGTAATTCCCCACCTATGCTCGAGAGGCACAATCTAAAATCGGATATATTTCTGCTTGGAACATCGTGGTGTATCCCCCAAGAGAGAGAGCGAGAGCTTTGTTTTTGGCCCGTAAAGTCCAGCGCCAGAACCCTCGTCGGTAGTAGTAGTAGTAGTAGTAGTGGTGGGGAGGCGAAGCCAGGCAAGTAGGCCACCTTTGACCCTTTTTGCCGACCCCACATAACACACACATACTCATTTACCTCTCTTGGCCATCAATAGCCTGGTGTATTTGTGTTCTGTGTAGGCTTTGTTACTGTTTCCCAGCGCCACTTTAGGAACAGCACTGTTAATTAGAACCCAACAGTGAATGGTCAGGTGGGGAATCTCGCCGAGGTTTATGGAAATTTACTTCTGATTGAAAAATCAGAAAATAAATTTCTGCCTCTAGCGAGATTCGAACCCGGGACCTTGCGGTCACGAGTCCTAGGCTCTACCCACTGAGCCACCCACCGGTTTACCCTCGTCGGTAAGTGAGCCGTCTGTGTACCAGACTGGCCGTCTTTCCTCAAAAGGTCACCTGCCGCTTGACCTCCACTCTTCACTTGTAGGATACTTCGCCGCAAATTTACAGTCGAAGAAATATGTAGGATAAATTATATCGTTCCTCATATGTAGGATGGGGCCATCCCTTTGCAGTTCCCAGAGGATGTCGGAGTGTCTCCTGTCGGGATTTACAAAGCACCTGCTTCACTGACTTCACAATCGGAACGCCTCCCCTTGCACTACCAAGCCAAGTGGTTGGTGGACAAAACATTTTGGAGTTTCCAACCCCCACCACCTCACTTTCAACCCTCCCGGATAAACAAAATGAAATACGCAACTACGAGTGGAGGGGTTCGAGAATTTTTATTCTTGGTATTACACCGCCAACAACGTTTCGATTTTCAAAAATATAGCAACACTACCCTCCAACCAAGGCCAGTTTCAAAATTACTGATTTATCAGAACTAATGGGTTTTCTTATGCAAGCACTTTGCTCCTCTAAAACAAAAAATGGATTTCGCAACGGAAGAGCCTCTTCATCATCATAGTCACAATGTCTTATGTTGTGAACTCGTAAAATGTGTAAATGCATATGGGATGGGATATCTCTAAGATCTTTAATGCAGTAGTTTCCCAATTGCTTTCTGCATCCTCATGCCGTTGACCAGATGATATCTACTGGTTCATCCGCCTTTAGGGGCAATTTCTCACCCCAAGGACAAGAAGATGTCCTGACTCTTCTCAACTCGTCCACCCGAAGCTGTTGGTTGAGAAGAGCTTACTGCTTATACCGACAGTAGTTCGGTGTTCCTTTTAGTCGCCTTTTACGACACGCAGGATATACCATGGGAGATATTCTAACCCGCCCCCACACGAGCCTCTTAATCTCATAAATTATTTTCTAGGTGTCGTGATATTGAGAGCAGATGTACAACCGGACTTTCCAAGAAGAGTACCATACTACACCACACAAAGGACGGTGTTCAATCCAGTCCAGCAAGTGTTCAGGATACGAAACAATAACGGGTTTAGCACTAAGTAATGAACATGGTTATAAATGGGTGTTCAAGTCAATAGATATTAGTACTTCCCAGTTCGGTGGATATACTACTTTATATACTGCGTAACATTGAACTTGCAATACCCAGTAAGTGTGAATAGATTTTGTTGGTATTTTGCGAAACAAGGGGGAGGCTGAATAAATAGATCAATTTCGGACGCTTAGCTGACTGTAAGAGAATGAAGAGAGATGGGCTATCAAGCAACAGTAGTGCCTTTTTTGCCTGTCCGTTAACTTATTTGTTAACGTATTTTGTGCCAACTTTTTTCGATTGGGGTTCAAATTCCGGACATTTTACCAATTTTGTGATTTTTTGCCTGTCCATTAGAAGAAGTATTTGTTCATTTTGCTGTATGTTGTGCCAACTATTTTCGATTGCTGCTCAAATTCTGGACATTTTACCGATTTTTGTAATTCGGCCCGGGCACGAAATTTAGCTCCAAATTTCCGGACATATCCGGGTTTTTCGGGACGGATATGAATAGAGAAGTATCATATGAACGCCTTCGAGTGCAATAACCCTAGTGTATCTCAACAGTGCATGAGTGCTTTTCTCTTTGCCCAATCTGAGATAGTCTTTTTAGCGGTGCTTTTTGCAATGCCCGCAAATGGTTCTGGTTCCATGAACACAGATTCAGTTCCTCTTGCGAGCGCGTTGGCCAGTACATTACCTTCCACTCCGCTCCAAATCAAGGTTACCTTGTTCCCTATTCAGAGTTCGTTTAGGAGGTGCATGAAGTTCCATAAGAGTCTTGAATCAACCCGACTGGAGCTCAGTTTATGGTGAGCAGCAAAAAGCAATGATCAATTATTTAAACCAATTTTATTGAAGGAAACTCAGAAAATCTAGTACTGTGGTTCATCTCTATGAAGGTAACGTTTACACTGCTGAATTCTGTGAGGAATAGTGCTAACAAGATGATCGTTTATATTTTTGCTTTTGTTACGTTCCTCCAGGATAATTTGGCTCCTTTACTTAGTTGTCGAACCTCCGATGTAATACGAAGTAGTAGACTTTAACTTCTGTCTATTATATCCCACTCAAAATCAGTAGGTGACAATGCAGGTACCCTTGGATCAAGATTTAAGTTAGCTTCTTAAGAAAGTCTCTGATACCAGCAACTATGTGATGTCTAGGATTATGTTGCTGACGTTATTGATGTAGATCTTTGGTGTTTCTGTTGAAAAGAACTAAAGGTCACCTACTGGATGTGTATGGAATATGAAAGGCAGAATACTGGGTCGACTTCCTCAACTTATACTGGATGAAATACAGCTATGCTTATAAGTTTAGATTATACTGATGAAAATCAAACGTGAACCAAATATCAATAAAATATAAACACGTTTACTGGTGGTTGCAATCTCAATGTCAATCAGTACAGTTGTCAGATGACAGTGTTTAGTTTACTTTATAGTGTATTTGTAACAAGATTAAGTGAACAGTGTATTGTTGAAATGTTTAGGGATATCATAAATTGCACTAAAGCGCTTGACGTCGAAATTTTAAACGAAAATGTGAGCTGTAAATACGTATGAAAGTGCCAAAATATGTACTTATATCCACTACATAACTCTACCAAACCTTCTATGTACATGTTTAAATCGATTGTCAAGAATCTGGATAAATACACAGTCGTCAAACCAGAAAGATAGGTCAGTTCGGAGTACGACAATCGGAGGAATTGCTTTAAGTAAATTATTTTTAGTAATTTAAGTGCATGTTTAATGTATAGTTTAATTCACAGAAAAAGTTACGAAATAAAAAAATTAATCTAGGATGAGGTGTTTTTTTTTTGCTGCGATTGAAGTTAGATCAAACTATAAAAGGTATGATTCGCTAAATATTTTACATAAAATGTACCTATATAAAGGACTTCGTACAAACATGTAGCACAAATGTTAGCATCGATTTTGCTGAAATTTACATCATTGTGAAGCTCGTCTATGTATCGTTTTCTACATATTGGGCAATTATGTTTGGCATGGATGGAGCATAGTATGTTGCTACTTGCGAAATGGGGTTGCTCTACAAGTTTTCTTTAAGTTTTCTTGCGATAAATGAAAAGATCTTATACACTATACAGGGGGTCCAGTTAGTGTGTAATTCTTCGATATCTCGCAAGGTATACCTGATAGGAGAAAATGTCAAATACAAAAGTTATTTGTTTACTTGAGATGCATATTCTAAAAATATTCTGGAATATACAGGGTGTTGCGCGAAAGTAGGATAGTGATCAACTTGGTCTTTTTATATGGAACTATAACTTTTTCTTGAATTCTTCTAGTTTCCATCATTGATATCTATTCAACCCTAAAATATTTTTGAGATTGCGACGTTGCCAAGTTATAATTTATTTTCTATTAATTTCCGGATTTGCAAGGTCGCAAGTAATACGTCCAAATTGTTATACTGCTTTAACTTTTCTCAATAATATTATACAGCGAGTTACTTGAATACTAAGTGGATATTATTTTGGATGTTACCCGCAATTTGTATCTACAAGGTATTTTAAATCGAAATATCTACTAATACCCTATTTCGCCTTGTAATATTTTTTTTCGCCTTTGCGACGTTGCCATGTTATATATGAATTGTTCCAAATTTTCAAACAAACATCCCCGATTTCAATTTATATTAAACAGAATCCTCTACTTATTTTTATTGCAATGAATTGCGCATGTCAAATTTAGTAAGAACTCACAATTTCAAAATTTTGTTTCTATTAATTACTGAGATACGGCAACACCGCTTTTTCAGTAAACAGTACCGGAACGCTTAAATATTTCCAAAACTGCCACAGCTGGAGAGGTGAAATTCGATACTTGGTGGTTTTTGAACATACAGAATTCAAAAACGCTAACATCAGTGTTGTCAGATTTACCAATTTTATGTCATAATTTTGAATGGAATGCCCTATGGATGAAGTCTACCGTAAAAGTGGTAAATCTGACAACACTGATGTTAGCGTTTTTGAATTCTGTATGTTCAAAAACCCCCAAGTATTGAACTTCAGCCTTCCAGCTGTGGCAGTTTTGGAAATATTTAAGCGTTCGGGTAGCGTTTACTGAAAAAGCGGTGTTGATGTAGCTCAGTAATTAATAAAAACAAAATTTTGAAATTGTGAGATCTTACTAAAATCGACATGCGCAATTCATTGCAATAAAAATAAGTAGATGATTCTATTAATAATAAATTAAAATCGGGGTATTTGTTTAGAAATTTGGAAAAATAATTTATAACTTGGCAACTTCGCAAACGCGAAAAAAATATTACAAGGAGAAATAGGGTATTAGTAGATATTTCGATTTAAAATAAAAAATACAGGGTGTAAAAAAACAAAGTAAAATGACCTTGAAGTTGCCGTAATTTAAAATTCTGCCAAAAACACCCTGTAGATACAAATTGCTGGTAACATCCAAAATAATATCCACATAATATTCGAGTAACTCTTTGGATAATATTATTGAGAAAAGTTAAAGGAATATGTCAATTTGGACGTATGACTTGCGACCTTGCAAATCCAGAAATTAATAGAAAATAAATTATAACTGGGCTACGTCGCAATCCATCCCAAAAATATTTTAGGGTTGAATAGAGATCAATGATGGAAACTAGAAGAATTTAAGAAAAAGTTATAATTCCATATAAAAAAATTAAGTAACCAAATAAGTTTTGTGTTTGACATTTTCTTCTATCAGGTATCCCTTGCGAGATATCGAAGAATTACACACTAACTGGACACCCTGTATACGTTTTATAACAAAACTGTTTTTGTTTTCTTTTTTTGCAATAATTCAAAAGTTATATCAAAATAAAAACGGGTCTTTGAATCCAGTACGGAAGACACGCCGACAACTCCCAAACCCGTGTGACGACACTACGGTGGTCAGGATGTTCCTTTGACCAACGACGTGCTATTCCGATAGTAGATTCTAGATTCCCAGCCAATCGTGAAAATAGTTAACTGTAACCAGTGTATATTTGTTGCAACACATACGATGAATGAGGTTTGCAGCTCAAGACGAAGTCTACGATAGAAATAAATATGTTTTTGAATGTTTGAAATTAAATGACAAATTCCAGTAATAAAGTACCTAATCGCAACGCTGTGGTGGAGAAGTTTCTTAGAGTGTTAGACTGTCAATCTGTGCTCAATAAATTTTTTGGTACAAAAAAAATGAAAAAAAGAGTTGCAAGGCCTGGGCTTCGAACCAACACCCCGCTCGAACGCAGATCGACAGCCTATCACTCTAAAATGCTGCATCACCACAGCGTTGTGGAAACGGTTACTTAAACAAAATATATTTGATTAGGTACTTTATTACTGGAATTTGTCATTTAGCTTCAAAGATTCAAAAACATATTTACTATATTTCTATCGTAGACTTCGTCTCGAGCTGCAAACCTCATTCATCGTCTATGTTGCAACAAATATACACTGGTTACAATTAACTACTCTCACGATTGGCTGGAAATCTAGAATCTACTAATGTAGTACGTCGTTGGCCAAAGGAATATCCTGACCACCGTAGTGCCGTCACACAGGTTCGGGAGCTGTTGGCGTGTCTTCGGTACTGTAATCAAAACCCCATTTTTATTTTGATATAACTTTTGAATTATTGCGAAAAAAAGAAAACAAAAATAGTTTTCTTATAAGACTAATATATGATTTTTCAGTTTATCACAAAAAAAATTATTCAAAACCACAATTGTTCGACTTTTGTGCATTATTTAAATGAGCCAACTGGGCCATGTCAGCAATAGCTAACAAAAATTTGAATGTTTGTCTGGGCTTCATCTGGATCCAATACTTCTAGCTGACGTCTTTGTTACAATTTGTGTGTTTTATGAAGAAAGTACGCGTCATCTTTTGTTTTATGTTCTCCTCCTACCGATAATAGTCACCGTTATTCATTTAAAGCCAACAGTATGCTCAATTCATACTGAAAAGCATTGGATATTGGATAACATTATTTTCCACGCGTTCGCTCCATATCCACTCGGCCTGTACTATAAGCAGGCTGCGTCCACACTGAAAATCGATATCTGCGCGGTTAAGCGATACGCGAGCGATGTCAGATCGATAGAATAACAACGCGTGTGGATTGGCTGCGGAAAATCAATGGCGGTAGATGAGGACGCGGGCGATATTATCGATTTCTATGGTAGAAGCTTTCCGCGACTCTCAGTGTCCGTTTGCCGCCGCACGTGTTTTGTTCGAATCGAAGGTAATGGCGGGCGAAGCCGAAATCTGCGAATCCTATCAACTAAAGTGGAGTTTGTATCCTTCGTACATCCATTCTTGCATCTCATCTGCTTTGTACAATGACTCGTACACGGATGTGGCGCTGGTTACAACGGACGGACATCAAATCATGGCCCATCGATTCGTGTTGTCATACAGCAGTGTCTATTTGGCTCAAGTATTGAAGTTGCAGAAGAAGGTAACTACAGCATTGCCGCTCATGATCGTTCTGCCGCAAGAGATCGATCATAAGTGTTTGAAGGTGTTGGTAAGATACATGTACAGTGGTGAGGCGAAAGTATCCAAAGACATCCTGAAAAGCGTTTTGAGAGGAGGCGATATCCTTCAAATTAAAGGATTATATAGAGAGAAGAACGAGTCAGATAATAAAGTCACGCGCGTCACGCAACAATCAAACCAAAGCGCTGCCTCTCCTATTGTATCCATTCCGCAGCCATCCACAAGTGGTTCGTCAAAATTACCAGCTTCCTCAAAACAAACTGTGGCGTCATCCCAACCCGGGCCAAGTATAATCCACACCAAAATAGTTAGTCAGAAGCCAAGCGGCAAAACAATGATCGTGATGCCAGTGAATGCAGATAAAGGAAAGCAGCCCTTGAAAACACTCAAATCTACTACAATCCCAAAGGTACTCAATTTTTCATTCGAACCAACTTTCAAGAAGATAGAGGATCAGTCATTCAAGAAGCTTCAAGATCAATCTGCAACCGAATCTAAATCGAACGAGAGTACAGAGAAGAATAACGCGTCTATTAAGTCTGAACAAAAAGAAACTAACAACCTACAGTTTTTGGTGATTAAAGATGAACCAATTGATTGGAGTGAAGCAGATATGGAGATCATCGAGTCTAAGGAGGTTTTTGATGAAATAAAATCAGAACCGACCGACGAAGAAGAAGAGGAGCAGGAAACCAACCAAGGTGAAGATCAATTATTTTCTCCTTTAACATGCGAGCTGTGTACAGAAACGTTCACTATTCCTTCAGAATGGGTGAGGCACGTCCAAACACATACTGACATGCTCCCAGCAAAGCGAAGACGCCACGACAGTTCAGGTGAATCATATGAGAATGATATTTTTCCAGAGTTGATGTGTGACCTGTGTCAAAAAGGCTTCCCAACTCCAGCAGAATGGGTGAAACACATCCAAAATGAACATACAGAATTCGAACTTCACATGAGCAACAGTAAGGACCCCCAGTTCAAGAAAAACGTACCTGTTCTTGCGAAGAAAAACAACAGTCAAGATGATAAAGTCAATAAACAATGTACAGACTGCAACAAGGTGTTCCCATCCCAAGCCTCCATGTTGGTTCACAAACGAAGTCATACTGGAGAGAAGCCATATGGTTGTGGAAGATGTAACAAGAGCTTCAACGTGAAGAGCAACTTGGTGAGGCACTTGAGGACCCTCCACAATAAGATTGTCAATTCTAATGACATTGCTAACAAAGAAGTATCTGATAACAGTAGCTAAGTTCTCATTGTAATGACATGTCATGTACGTTATATTCTAGCCCATGTATATCTCAAATAAAAACTGTTTCATATGTGTAGATTTTTTTTAATGCTTAAACATAGAGAAAGAAGTGTGTCGGAGATAAAAATTTTAAAAATCAATATTATAGAAATTAACTTAAGTCAATAATGTAGATATAAAATTCATTATAGCTTAATCGATTAGATTAATGTAATAATTCCATGGGGTCTTATCACCGACTATCCAATGTTAAAGCCGAGAATAGCCACCACAGAGAAGCGACACAGCAATGACGATTTTCATAACGCATGCGCGGGGTTACTGTGGACAAATGTCAAACTCTACGATAGACTGGAAGAAAAAGTTACATTTCCTGAAAGTATGTATTATGAAGTATGTGCTATTTTTTTCAGTTTAATATTGTGGATATGCAATAAATACACATCGCAACTCATAATAAATTCTTTTAAAATGTATTATTTTTTTCCGTGTAACAAATTATTAAATTGACGAAAATATTTTTTCAGTGTAATATTATGGATGCGAGTCAATTCAAGCCGATTCAAGGTTACTAAATAATGACCCGCCGAACATCAAAGGTGCCGACAGGTTTTGTAGCTTCTCTGTGATGGCTATTCTCAGGTTAATGCTTGTTCAATATATCGAAGGTGTCTCCTCAAATGATAGACCCTCAAACACACATTAAACATAGAGTATATTCCAAAAAAGTTGAGAACGGTTCTGCCATTTCTGAGCAAATTCACTGTTAGAATGATAAGATGAATCTCCGCATACTCGATAGAGCTCGGAACAGTTATGAAGTTTTATTGAAACAAACCATTGTAAAAATTAAAATTATTTATTTTTTCAGGGAAATCAGTGTTGCCGGATAATAAAAAATGTTTTTTTTTTAATTCGATCTCCTGTATTTTATTTCAGATTCTGTGGTATACCTTAGTACGTGCAGGTTGGTACCAAAAATATGTGTATTATCAATACCATGATATCTGTAATTCAAAACTCAAATTTTATTTATCAGTTCAATTAGAAAATGTATTTTACCTCATAGTTTAAGCAATTATTGGCATATTTGAAGAAATCAAGCTTTTTTATAAAAGTAATTATTATGATTATAAAAATTATTATCTAGTAAGGGCTACAAACAATGATTATATCAGCAGTAACAATTTTAACACTATCTAGCACATCTAAGTTAAAAACATGTTGAGACATTCAATATCTCAGTAAATAATCATTTTATAAACTTTTCTTTTTACATAATAGCTGTTGTATTTTATTTCTCACAATACGGTACTATTCAGTTGTTTCTGTTTCAGAAAATAAATGAGTAAAAAAACAATTATTTTTTTTTAAATAGCAATGTACCCTTTTATGAGACTCATTTGATAGAGATTTTTTTCTCTTTTCAATGACAGAACGTGTCGACACCCAAGTACAAGAAATGTTTCAAAGAAATCAAAAAATAGTTCGTTCTGTTGAGTTTATGGTATCCAGGGCGGGGACTTAACCCCCCAGATTCAGGGACTTAACTACGCCTATGCATCAATAACACTAATCTAGTAGGTATCTTACATCAAAATAAGACAAATGATTATGTACGAGCCTTAAAGACAAAACGACAGACACATTGACATATGTCAATAAACGTCTGTCACATCTACTCACCTACTAAACAGATCTTGGATTTAAAATAATGTCAAGCAAAATTTAAAGGTTGCAAACCTAATCTGACCCCCCCCCCATAATCTTAATATATTATGTTACATTACAAATACGTATAAAGTATAAATATAGTATAAATTAATATAAAATACTGCTTACCTTAACTTCATAGCTTTACAACTTTTGATCTGTGGTAACTCTCTCTCTCTCTCTGTGTCTCTCTATCTCTCTCTCTGTATCTCTCTATCTCTCTCTCTCTGTGTCTGTCTCTCTCTCTCTGTTTGTCTCTCTCTCTCTGTCTGTCTCTCTCTCTCTGTGTGTCTCTCTCTCTCTGTATGTCTCTCTCTCTGTATGTCTCTCTCTCTCTGTCTCTCTCACTGTCTCTCTCTCTCTGTTTGTCTCTCTCTCTCTGTCTGTCTGTCTCTCTCTCTGTGTCTCTCTCTCTCTGTGTGTCTCTCTCTTTGTCTCTCTCTCTCTCTCTCTCTCTCTCTCTCTCTCTCTGTGTCCCTCTTTCTCTGTCTCTCTCACTGTCTCTCTCTCTCTCTCTCCCTCTCTCTCTGTTTCTCTCTTTCTGTCTCTCTCTCTTTCTCTGTCTCTCTCTCTCTGTGTCTCTCTCTTTGTCTCTCTCTCTCTGTGTCCCTCTCTCTCTCTCTATCTGTCTCTCTCTCTGTCTCCCTCTCGCTCCCTCTCGCTCCCTCTCGCGCTCTTATTCTCTACTCCTGCGTTTGCACTAATTTGCAGAAAACTTTGATCCAAGTACCACAATCAACATGTAACACTAATTTCCCAGGAGATTAACGTTTTTTAGTATTGCAACTTTACCCTAAGAATAAACATAAATGTAACAATGATATTAGCTAGATTAAGTGTGACATGACATACACATAATATTCTAAAGTGAGAAATATGACCCCCTTTGAAATTTACCAATTGCTACCATTCGTTGAAATGTGGCAAGCTAACTCAAAAGGTGTAATACTTTATAGTAGTGAATCCACATATAGCAAGCACTGTTATAGTATATCTTAACTCCAATTCTCAGAATCTTAAGTGCACTTGAACAAAATAGGTAATAATTATACAAAATTTGTACTGCTTATAAAAAAGTATCTTGTAAAAAAGTACATTCGGTCTTCTAATGATTCCCAAGTTTGTCGTAGGTGCATTTCATATACAGGATGATCAATTTATCACTCCAAAGTTTGATACCTCCGTTATTATGGCAGATACAAAAAAAGCTTTTGAAAAATAGTTATAGATAAAGCTAGGGTCTACCTTCTAAGATTTCATAATATATAGGGTTATTGATAGTCTCGGTGACTTGTGGCGACGTCTCCATTCATAACTAAATGAGCATCACTGCCGGCGTTGCCATATCGTACACAATGTGTTGACATTTGTGTATTCAAGTGACAAATATGCGGGTTCCTACAATTGTGATAGGAAATATTGAGGGGTGATCTGACAACATACCTCGTGATGTGAACCGAAATACTTTGTTAGTGTTGAGGAGAAACAATACCCCTCATTGCCCCTATACTTTGGCTGAATATTAATTCTATCCACCTTTAAGCTGGAGCTAACTGACAGTGGCGTCCAATGCAACAGCTTAAGGGCCCTGGGTATACACAGTTATACATAATTATGTATTTGCCATGTTAAAACACGGATTCCCATTTCGAATAGAACTCACTTGTTTTTCAAACTACATACACAGTATTTCAGAAGGTGATAATTAATTTGTAATTTAACAACTAAACACAATATCAAAAAAAGGCCAAATGGGTGATAAAACGCAAGTTTTCTTCTTCAATTTGCTTTTTGAATCATTACAGTAAGTTTAAAGGTAACGTCAGGAGCTTGGAAATACGAAATTCATCTTTATAGTGACCTTTGGACCTTTTGACCTTACCTTTGGATTTTTGGACTTATCTCCCCTCATCTCAGACACACACTGGAGAAAGGGAACAGGCGGCCACGCCTCCTCGCTAACACGGGAATACGTCTTTTCTTCGATTCTCAGTTTCGCGCGCTATACCCTAGACCCTTACTAAAACTGAAAATACTACAAGATGAATATTCACCTTTTCAAACTCATCCCAACTATCCAAGTCATATCCCCCATGCTTGAACCTTCTACAAATTGTATGGATGTATGTAGTATCTTCAGGTTTATACAATAAACTTACCTTGTTCACTAGTCATCTTTACATACCCAGAAACGCTGATATACAGTAACTTACTCTAAACACCGACACTTCAAAACGCAAAATAAAACCTAATTTCGCATGATATTAAGGGCATGTGCTCCATATAAAAGAAATGTATTCCTGCTTTTCCTTTTTTTGCCGAAAACTGTTCTCATGCTCATGGCCTCCGAACATGTTCTCTTGCCTCGACAGATCAATTAAAATAAATTTTATCCCATTCATCATTTTTCAGATGACATAAAAAATACTTTAAAACTACTACAAGTTTGTTAGTCAATTTTGAGCAACTTATAATGGATTGTGCGAGTCGAATTGTAGTCAGCGACGAATCTATTAAATATCTTGTAGTTTTTAAATAATTACTTATTTCTATTTTTGACTTATTACGTATACCACCAGTAGAACACTGATTTCTGGAATATTATTTTTTTTCCTTGATATTAGCGATAGGATATCAGGTAAGCATTAGGATTTCCAAAATAATTGACAAAGCATATGAACTTATGAAAAGCTTACTCAAAAAGTAAGATTGGTCCAGATCAATCAAAGGAGGTTGTTTTCTGTAAATTGTATTTAGTAATTCGTAAGTACTTTGTAATGTATAGTTTAATTACCACGAATAATTACAAAAAGTAAAAATGTTAATCTAAGATGAACTGGTATTTTTTGTCTAAGATTGTAATGGTTACTGATAGTCCTCGTACGTTTTTAGTCAGTCTTGTACAAGATATAGATCCTTCTACTGCGTCTCCTGCAAACAAGATATAAAACATTTAATTTTTCACACCAAATGCAACAAGTTACGTAGTTATGCAGTTGTAATGTTTTTGTTTTCTCCGATATCATTGTATCATTCTCTTGACTAATTCAGTAAATTTAACTGAGGAAAAATTGAATACGCCACCAATGTCTTGTTAACCGTGTTAACCACTTCTTTCAGGAAATTACAGGTATGAATGTGTTTATTGTACGATATTTTCTGGATAGCTGGGCTGGAGCATAGTTCTCAAGCCAGGTGGCTTGGTATACATTTATAAAATGATGTTAACTATATTTTTTTATCGCATTAGAATTCGATCTAGTGTCCAGTGTACGTTCTACGTTTATGAGCTGCACAAGTGCACATCATAGGTATAATGTGACAAATGGCTGTCAGGTTCACCAAACATAGAAGAATATGATATACACTGTGTTCCGCCATCATGTCGACAAACTTTGAGGTTTGAAAATTAAGGTTACCGAGAAAAAATGCGAAAAAAAGGGATCAACCTTTTGATTAACTTTTTATTGCATTTTCAATTTCTGTATCACGACTCCATGGGATCGCGCAGTTGTAACGCCATAGCTTGATTATTTATCGACCGATTCACGACTTTTTGGACTCATTTCATAGGGGAATAACTGGGCATATCAACTAAGGCAAAAAAAAATAATATCTGACAATTTCTAAGGCTAAAAAAATTCACCACACTGATTTTTTTTTGTAATGCACTTTCAATTTTTTTTCAATTCAATTTATTTACTTCCATTAGGTACAAACTTTATACATTAATATAACTTATCACTTGTTTTGATTATTTGCAAATAATTTGAAAAAAGCCGTATTAGCGTCTATTTATTAACACAGTTTAATATTCAGCAGGATATTTCCTGTCTAGCCACATGCAATTCGTGTATGTAGCACTAAAATCTTCGACAGAATAGGCCTTTTTGTATTATGACTTTTGTATCACGGCGCCTTGTGTTCACGCATTTAACGCCATATCTTGATTATTTATCGAGCGATTCACGACTTTTTGGACTCATTTTATAGGAGAATATCTGGGTTCATACCCAGTTATCAACCAAGGCAAAAAAATGATATCTCATAATTTATACACCCAAATTTAAAGGGCCTCGAATTAGGCGTTGCCACATTTAGATTTGTTTTCGCATTTCCTGCGACGTCATATATGGGAGATAGAAACACTTCATCGCAATATTGATAATTTAGAAATATACAGGGTGTCCCAGAAAGACGGTCCCATAGAAGAACCCCCATCTCACTGAGTCAAAATATTGCGAATAAACACAACATACCTATATACCAAGTTGCACCGTTTGACCGTGAGAGGGCTTCAAAGTCAAAAATAATTTTTCAATTTTTGTTGATAACTTCACAACGACATTTGCGATTTGAGTGAAATTTGGTAAACGTGTAACACCATAAAAATGCCACATTTTAATACTTTTAACTCTAACACTATGGTGTTTTGGAATGGTGAACCGATGTCTTCGCCACTTACATTAACCACTATTTTTCTTATTTTTAGTGCTTTCGGTTTGAAATTTTTCCACAACAAAGATACATCATTGACAAATATTTTTTGACTCTTAGTAAATTTTCGTATCTGTCACGGTTTAACAGTTAAAAATAATTTTGTGATACTTTAGTAAAAGCGCACTTCAAAAAATACCGGGGGTCTATTTTACCCGGAAATCAATTGATTGCATTTTGTTAGTCTTTTGCTTGAAAAATTATTGTTATCAGAGTGAAGTGACAATGATGTAGGTGGTTTAAATCTTTTTATTGGCTTTAATGGTAAAAACAATATTGTTTTTCGTCAGATACAGTTGCGAGCAATAATTTTTGGACGTCATTGGCCGCATTCAGCGGAGCAAGCTGCTACCGTTTGCGCTATGTAGCGGTAGCGTGAATCTGCTGGATGTAACGCTACAAGTTGAGAAATATGACAGTAACTGACAGTTGTTGTCATAATTTGTGGTTAATAAATACCCATTTAATACCTACCGGTTATTCAAATTTAAACGGGTTTGCTGTCAGTTGTGACGTACAGCTGTCAGCTACCAAAAGTGAGCGTAAACATTTTTCGCTACAAATAATCGCTACCGATCCGCAACATGTTGAGACGTAGCGTAGAGAACAGCAGAAAGATCGGAAACTGTTACGCAACCGTTCCGTCTGCTGAATGCGGCCATTGTCATTTGAAATGTCTAGAGCCTAAAAACAAAACATGAAAAAACGGCACATTTTATTACTTCAACATTTAGTGACACCACTGTTATTTTTGACTGAATAAGTTTTAAAATGGATAACCAGTACAGTTTTTCTGAGCAAACTGATATGCTGCTAGTTCTGGGGCGCTGCGACGGAAACTACAGAGAAAGTGTACGCGTTTACCAAGAAAGGTTTCCCAATCGACGAACACCATGCGAAATATCAATAACATTTTTTCAATTTATTTACTGTCAATTTGTGCGAAAAAGTACCGAACCGACACATTTAGAAGCATAACTGATTTACCCTGATAACGATAATTTTACAAGCGAAAGACTAACAAAATGCAATCAATTAAATTCCGGATAAAATAGACCAGTGCGCTACTACTGAAGTATCACAGAATTATTTTTAACTGTTAAACCGTGACAGATACGAAAATTTACTAAGAGTCAAAAAATATTTGTCAATGATGTATCTTTCTTGTGGAAAAATTTCAAACCGAAAGCAAAATAAGAAAAATAGTGGTCAATGTAAGTGGCGAAGACATCGGTTCACCATGCTAAAACATCATAGTGTTAGAGTTAAAAGTATTAAAATGTGGCATTTTTATGGTGTTACACGTTTACCAAATTTCATTCAAATCGCAAATGTCGTTGTGAAGTTATCAACAAAAATTGAAAAATTATTCTTGACTTTGAAGCCCTCTCACGGTCAAACGGTGCAACTTGGTATATAGGTATGTTGTGTTTATTCGCAATATTTTGACTCAGTGAGATGGGGGTTCTTCTATGGGACCGTCTTTCTGGGACACCCTGTATATGGATTCAAAAGTCTTACGGATTCATTACAAAAAATCCTTTTCGATACATTTTAACTCTTTTTTTTATTCAAAATCAGTAGGTAATCTAAATTGAAATTCATTCATAATATTTTAAGATGCGTTTGCTCGTTGCTGGTTAATATTTTATGTGGTTATAACACTTCAATATTATAACTTTATGACAGAAAAAATATTTCGTTTTAAAATCGGAACGCCACATTACAATTGTGTTTACTTTAATATTCGGTATGATCCGTTTTCGTTCGGTGATATATTAATAGAAAAAATTACTAGTGTCTCTATTTAATATCACATCTGGTAATCCCTCTGAAGTAAATCTAATCAAAAATACACAATGTAATGGACCTTGAGATTTTTACGATAGACTTACAAGAACTGGCAACGGCGCATCGAGCCAAAGCACGACCAACCGCCCTGGACGTTTCGCTATTGCGTTCAATTGCGTTTTGTTTGTAATTTGTATCATTGCGTTCTTAAAAACTTTTGGTTTTATTATTTTGCTCTGCTATAATGGAGAGTGAGCGTAGTGCGCCCCTCGGTGGACTTTGGCACTTTTTCACGGTCAGGCCCTTTAAAAATTACAACTGTTGTTCAATCGTCCATCTAGAGTAATGAAACAGAACCTTCTTAAGTTAGTTATTTATTTTCAGGACACATTCAGTTTTTTATTTCAATAATACTCCATATAAAAAGTAAGGGTATTACTGAACAACGTGAAATGGCAGCACTGCATTTTCCCACTAATTCAGGTATCGTGAGACATCTGGCAGCTTCGGCACACCTAAATTTAAAAGTCCAAGGTCAATGGAAGCAAATTCCAAACATAAAAGGAATTCCGGCGGGAGTCTCCTCTTGTTAGTTACCTACTCTTTGCTATGGCGTTACAACTGCGCGAATCCATGCAGTGGTGATACAGAAATTGAAAATACAATAAAAAGTTAATCAAAAGGTTGATTCCTTTTTTTTGCATTTTTTCTCGATAACTTTATTTGTATTTTCATACCTCAAAGTTTGTCGACATGATGGCGGAAGACATTGTAGACCACGACAAAACGATAATAGAAATATTATCAGGAGTACCAGAGATAAGATATTTTGACCGACTATATTTGGATTTCTACTTTTATATTGCAGATTATATTTATTCAGAAGTCAAATAAGTGATGGAATTTTGCTTAATAACTACTCTCGTTCTGTTTTTCTTCTCATGCTTACATCCGCATGTGGATACTCTCGTTCTCTTAAAAAGTTTCATAACCTGAAATTATTTGAAACTAGCCCATTATTGTGGAAAGGCAGGGCTTGTATAACGTATAAATCCAATGATTTGTATTCAACTTGGCTAATGCTGTCTGTGAAAGGTGGGGAATACCAACAGCAGCAGAAAAAATAAATGATGCTTTTTGGGTACAGATTGACAATATTACAGCTTCCTAAAGCAAACTGCGTACGTTAGTATAGCGAAAATGCAGTAAATAATCAGACAGCTAGTCAAAAACGACATCTCGATGAAATCCGATGATACGCAGTGAGCAAACCGAAAACCACATATTTCAGGGAAAATGCAAAGGACATACTAATCGAATTTTTCACGATAAAGGTTAAAAAGGCCGCTTGACTTAAACATACCTTTTTTTAAATCCACTGTTTCCCCCAAAAAGAAGACAGTCTGTTGCCAATGCGTCTTAGGTGCAAGGGGCCCAGTTGAAAATTCTACCTTCGTTTCCAGATCGAAAAACGTGTCAAAATAGCCGGCGATGGCAGTGAGCGTCCCGTCCTTGATCACGTTCAATTTGAATTTGGAAGTGAATATGCATGCGTCGACGTTACACGTCATCAGATCAATTTCCGTGACAACAGCGGCATCTGTCAAAAGGTTGTCAACCGGCACCACCTCAACGAACGCCTCTCTGAGCACCTCGCTCTTCATGCATCTCATCGAGAAGCCGTACACGTCATCCCAGAAGTTTACCAGTTTATTGTAACGATCTGCGAACAAAAAAGTGCAGATAAGTGAATGTATACTAAACATATTTATTCATGAAATGCAGCACAGGCCAGACAGTTTGGATACGATGTTGAGCAACTATCAAATTTCCAAAACTCATTCACCCACTCTAGTATACCAACGAGTTGAAGCCTTCAACCTCAGACTTCAATCCGCATAATGACACACCTTCCAAGTTTTAACAACAGTTGGCTAAATTATTTTCCGAAATGAATCTTCTATCCGATTGCCGTACCAAAGTTGGTACATACTTGTAGTATGTATGTGCCCTGTACTACAAGTATCAGGTATTCGCTTCATCCCGAGTCAAATCACTTCACAATTAAAATAAAAATAAAAGTACATTTAAAGAAAGGCCAAGAAAGCACATGTTCAAGAGATAAAGAAAGAAATAGCACATAAGTTTTTTAATCAAACTCTGGCCCTAAAACATCTTAAATAATGAAATGACATGTTTTTCAAAAATCTTGTGAATGTGTTTATGCCGATGTATCTTATATGTCTATCATCATCATCATCATCATCATAGGCACAATGTCTTAACAGACATATTGTGAACTCGCAAAATGCATTAAGTCGGAGCTAGAGTATTGCCGACACGAATATTATCAATACTTTGAGAACTGTAGCTCTCCATCGTTCGCGATTTACTGTCAGTTCATATGTGTTTAACACTATCCAAACGAATAATGTATAATTGTTATAACAAAATTATTATTTGCAAAACATTTTCCGCTTTGTATCATAAAAAACTTTAAATATATTTAGAAGACAATACGATAAAGGGCCGGTTGTATAACTTAATTCAAGCTTCATTAAACGTAAGCTTAGCGAAGCTTAGGCTTAACGTTGACATCCATTGTACAATGGTCGGTTTCAGGCACGTATTTTATTAAATAAAAAGCTCCCAAGCGAGTAACTAAGCTCTGCCAAGAAGTCATTTATTTAACCTTATCCATACTCGACGAAAGAAAAAGAGCAATTCGACTGATCAGTAAAACGGCCTGACGCGCTTCCTCGAGCCACTTCAGTTTCGGCGGGAGGTCGGTGACCTTTCACTTTTCAGCGATATTCGGACCGAGCCACATCTTCTGAGCTCTTCCATAATTCCGCCGCTCTTTGGGCATTTCATTGTAACCGCGGAACTGCTGCAATATGTCAGGTTCTCTCATTTCAACGGAGTTATCCGCAATACATCAAAAACCGGACGGTGTGGCCATATTCTTTGATCCAACGCTCGGAAAGGTCTACCAAGTGATTTCTTTCCTGAGACTATTCAAAGCTCAGATTGACAAAATGAGTTCAACTTAATCTCCTTATCACAATCCCGCTACATTGGTAATTAGGATGTATCTCTTCAGCAAAGTTCAAAATAATAACCAGCCATTATTGGGTATAAAAGACAAATTCAAGATAATTTAAGGACGTTCGTTGACTCGAGTGGTTAGTAGGCGATATTATTTCTTTTTTCATTTTTGATAAGTTTAATCGCATTCGTAAAAGTTCAACGATTCTTATCGATCATTTCAGAAAGTTATTAACGATAAAAAATATCAAAATGTTATCATGGGTCCTTTTGGCAAATTAGCGTCTTTTTGTATTTAAACGTAGAATAAACATATTTTAAAAGTGGACATATTATTGCATTAAAAAAACAGGGATTGACAATCTTTGGGATTAGTTAATAAATTATTATTTTAGTAACGGCAGGTAAAAATACTGTTTCGGTAAATAAGACACTATATTGAAATCTGGCGCAGCAGTATATTTCAAAACCCACAGCCTTTCTTCTCTTCACAAAAAGCCATAGTGATAGTGACGCAAGTGTGCAGTGTTCGTGGGCTAGGTTAGCATGCTTTGTTGATTGTCACTTATGCACATGTGATTTATCAGAGAACCATTGACGTCTAAGACGTCAATGCTCAGAAACACGCTGTTTACAGATTGATTAAGTGATCACGATGGAGTCAAAATGATAACTATCCTAGATCAACTGATATTTTAAAATAGACATAATTTATAAATAATTGAAAGATTATTAATATACTTTGGATTTTTGTAATGTCCCGAATAAATTCAGTAAACATATTTTGATAACTCACCTAAGTCACTAACACCAATAATGCTAATATTACACCTATTTGGCAGTACAGTTCCACCTGGTCTCAGGAATGTATTTCTTGCATGAACAAAACTATCTAGCATCCCTTCAAATAGCAAAAAGTATCCCATCCATTCGGACACTATTATGTCAACTTTGTCAACACGCAAATTTGTGTTCTCAACTTGACCTTTAATCAAGTGCACCTTGTCTTGCAGATTATTTTCTCTGAAAAGAGGCAAATATATGAACTTATTTAGACTTTTTCCTGAGCATGTAGCCATGTGACATTTCATTCTATAATTTACATCACAAAACTAAGACAATCACAATGATTTTTGGGAAAATGTGAATGTTTTATTTGCCCTGTGGGCATTTTTGGATTGCTTGTTTTGTTTTAAATATTAAAAAAAGTAGGTAAAATGCAAATTACTATAGAATCTCAGTTACATTCTCTAAAGAGTTTGTTAGTACACATAAATGATATGACTTAAATAATGCTTACCTCACTATATCCATAGCTTTATAGACAACTTCTGATTGGTCAATACCATAAACTTTCTCTGCACCTGCTTTTGCAGCAAACATTGATAAGATACCAGTACCACAACCAACATCTAGTACTGTCTTGCCAGTAAATAAATTCGTATTTTTTAGTATTGCATCTCTATAACTTTCTGTTCTTACTGTATCCTAAGGATAAACATGATCATTATTGATTTTATCAGATAGTTAAAAGACTGCAATCCAGAATGCAAATTATTGAAATAGGCCAGATCAAATTTATAAAGAGTTGTATCACTAAATTCAAAATTAGTTATTTTAAATTAATATTTTTCAGTTCAAGTTCAACAACTTACATTTAACATATCATGATGAATTCCAAAGTGGGAGTATGAGTTGAAGTAGTCAGTACTTTCACAGCCAGAGGATGCTACATTGTGAGCCAATTTTTTATTGTAACTATCACCTGATTCCACTATTGTTCTTGTTACCTCCTTCATCTTCTCCATATCTTTTTGGTAGTTTTCTAACAGCATATCCCTGTGTTTCACCTGGAAAATATCTTCTCAAGCAACTTATCCTACTTGACATAAAAGTCTAAGACAATTATTGACTGACACTCATCTTCTGCGCCCAAAGACAAGTAAGTCTTACTTCTTCCTTTCAATTGGAATTAACGGTCATATATTATCTCAAATTTGTGGGACACTTCAGATGTCATAAAATTTAGGCAAAAACTTTTTTAATAGATCCTGTGTACTTTTCTCAAACACAAAGGCTTTTAGTTCTCCAAAAGTTGATCAAAACATCAGAATTATGGGTAGAGATCATTTTGTCATTTTTTCACAAAATGTCTTACAAAGTTATATGGATTTTCCAATGATCGTGTAACTTCTGGGCATTTTAAACAACACTACACTGCTTAGGATACAATAAACAGACCTACCTGCATTGTCAAATCTTGAATTTGCTTCTGCAGATCCGAAAAATTTAAATGACTTATTGGTGTTTTTCCTTCTATTGCATAGTGTGGGGTTGATGGAGCACTGCCCAGATCATCAAAATCTAAGGAAAAATATTTTTATAACTAGATATATTTGTTCGAGTTGACTATTGAAAATATTTTTTTTTTAATGTTAATTAGGAAACTACATTACCATCTGCATTATGATATACAAACTATAAGTATTGAAGTTTAATTTTCAAGATACACGTTGGTGAAAATGACAAAACATTTTTGAATAATATGTTGAGCATTATCAAACTCAATGGTTAATACTATGACTCAGAGGCAGCAACAGGGGCAGGGGGTAAGTGGACAAATGGCCAGAGAGCCTGGGCCAAGAATATTAGTTTTTAATTTGAAAATGTTCTCCCATCTTTTCCTAGTGATATGTATTGAGTACAGTTTATTTTATCAATTGAGATTATATGACCAGGCACATTTGTTGTGCAGTAAAAACTAGCCAATAGGTAAGCTTTGATTAAAAAATAGGCTGCAAGCTGTTATATTATTTCAATTAGGATGATGTGGGTCAGATATACTCAAGGTCAGTTAATGGTATCTAGGAACCTGGACCTCTAGTTATTCAGTCGCAGACTTCTAGTTGTCTTATAATAGAGTAAGTATATACAAATATAAATTACTTTCTTTATTGATAAAAAGGCATATTCAGCACTTGCTCTGTGACAATGGATAACCTTTTCTTCGCATAAGGGAAGGGGGAGAGTGTGATATTGCTGTTGATCCAGCAAATGCTGATGAAAGATAGGTTGATATTGAGAATGTTTCCCCAAGAATATCCTCCTCACTACCATTCCAAACGAGAAGGGACTTTATATCCGGACATGTCACTCAAAGGATTCATCCATCATTGTTGCTACTAAATCTGAAGAAAAGTTATGGGAAAACGATAATGGGGGATCTGACCCACAAAGTCAGTCAAGAAATATGCAGACAATTCACCTTAACAACATTTTGCATCCCTTTTCATTTTTTGAAGTTTGTAACATACTATGACTTTCACAAGAGAATAGGTGACAATAAATTATTACACAATGGAAATGCTTCTTATATTTTGTGTTTTCTCAATCTGATAAGGGAAACTTTGATATTTAGTCAATCTGAACTAGTAAGTATGGTCGTATAATCATGTATTTTCGGTGTGAGGTAAAGAGTTGTACAATAAAATGTTAAAAGGCTAAAATGTTATTAAATTGTTTACCATACATCAGCCATGGCTCCATATCACCAGGTTTTAAATAAACATCATCATCCCAAAGGGCGATTGAAGACTCTGTCAATATTTTAGGATGAGGTCTTTGTAGCCTGATGTAATTGATCATCTTTATGTATGAATAACAATCCATGTTATACTTATTCTTTAGCTGTAACAGGTCAAAATTATGAGCTATCCGACAGTGGTCCAATGCTACAGCTATTGTATGAAACTGAAGTGAGCAGAAAAGGCATGTTGTCTGTTCGCCATTTACTTCCATCTCGTCCCAGCCGTCAGAATCGTCATCGTCCATGCTTGGGCCTCCAACAGCCCCTTCCATCGAAGGTGGACAATCTAAGAGACAGTATTTCATTGTTATATTGCAGAGATAGTGAGAGTGAAGTCATCATTAATGTATACAAGGATATTTATTTCAAGTTACAGTGTTATAGAATACACTCACCGTTTTCCACAGACATATTTAAACAATAATATCAAAGTTTGAGCAAATAATGTTAAGTTCTTATTCAAATCATTAAGCACATGGAAGCATTACTGATCAAAATGAATCGTAATGATCTACTTCAATACAATCTACTAAAAGCACCAAAACATTAAACAATCATTAAGCTTTCTTTCAGTAAATCAAATTTGTAATGTAATTATTATATTTATTGATCAAAACAGCCTAAAAGCTTTTCAAATTTTCAGTGACAATGTGACAATCGTGACAAGTATTAGGTTAGAATGTCAATGGACATGAAAAACATGACACATGGCAATCGAATGGCAGTCGTTCTGTGGCGGCACAAAATATGTTGAACGTCGTTGAGCATAGGGCTGTTTTGTGACATAGACCAGATCAAGCATGGATCAAGGCATGACCGACTCTACACTAGGCCGGAGCCTTAGACGTGGCAATGTGGCTTAGCTGTCAAATAGTGGCCCTATAGTTTCAGAATAATGATTACATTTTATACGTATTAGAGTTCATCTCGGTTAATAAATTAAGAAAAATACTTTTTAGAACTGCTACTACTAATACCACTTATATCTGATGTCTGTTTCATCACACAGTCAGACACTACAGAATAAAAATAAACGCAACCTGTTTCCTGCTGCCACTTCCACTTTCACTTAAATGAACACTCAATTTACTTTGCAAATTGTCACTTGAGCTAGAAAAATTCACTATTAGGTCACTGTGAAGCCATTCTTGCTGGTCTCGATTTCCCTTTCGCTATCAAATCCTTTCGTAGGTATGCCCCACGCCATGCCCAGATGAGTTCTATTAACTGTATTTTTCTGTGATATTTGGGAAGTCCAGAAAACATTATAGGTACCACATTGTGCTTTAAAATAGGTCTTATCCTTTGAAATGTTTGTAAATTATTGTCTTTATCCTTATAAATATAACCAGCCCTTCCGAGGAATACCTTTCACCCACTTCTGTTTATGTCCCTTATTGGTCGCACAATTGCTAGTGCAACCTGGTACTACACACTTTGCAGGCATCTTTTCATATTTATAGTTTCATTTGTGCAGGTGAATAAGTAGAAACCCATTAAAAATCACCTTGCAATGTTCTTTTTAATCTGGACCATGGGCCATGGTTTGGTAGTCCTCTACCCATGCCTCTACTGGGCTGCAACCTGGTACTACACGCTTTGCAGGCATCTTGTTATCTTTATAGTTTCGTTTGTGCAGGTAAATAATTAGAAACACATTAATAATCACCTTCCAACCATATTTTCTGCACCTGGAAGAATACACATGACATAACAACAAATGCAAACTCGGCCCCCAGATTCAGTGTTGCCATATTTCATGCTCCGGCCTAGTGAGTACAGTCGGCCATGGTCAAGGGAATGTCGTTGTCGTTGAGTATAGGCATGTATTGGCCTTTACGGAAACACTGATGGAACCGGATAGATCAGTTATATGTCAAACAGCTGTCAAGTGGCATTTATGATTCTATGAATTTAACGTACATCGAACAACGAAAAAGTTGGTTTAACAATAAAAAACAGATGGTAAAGTGAAGCAGCTACTCATCTGAATCATCCGATCCATGGCCGACTTTACTCACTAGGACGGAGCATGAAATATGGCAACACTGATAGCGTTGTTTACTGGACACATTTTAGTGCACTCCGTGCGAGTGTAGAATACTGAAAAAGTTCACCTGGGGTAAAACTGTTGCACTGGGTTCTTCCAGTGGAATACACATCAAGAAACAACAACTTGTTTTGACATTAACAGTATTTGCATATTTATACTACCTACTCGTTTGTCTGGAAACTGTTCAATAGTTTCCATGTAATTGCTAATTCTGGGAATTTTTTGTCCGGAATTCTTCCTAAACACATTATTTGTTCATCGTCAGAAGATGATGAGCTGATTTTGTCAATTCAAACAAGGAAATTAAAATTTTGATTTTTTTCGTTCACTCTACTCATTCTGACTGAAAATAGTGAAAATAAACTAGGTATTACCATATTCAAAGATTGAAATTTTAAACAGGCATAACAGCATTCTATAATTTGAAGTTTCCCGCTCAAAACTACTGTCACTCCCTTTTGGTTCACTTCCACGACACTCGCTTTGAAATCGGTGCAAAATTTTTGCACTCAGTTCGAGCGCTCCGAGTGCAGAAATGCCAGTGAAATGAGTGCACTCAAAAAATTTTGCACTGGAACTGCCAGTGAAATACAAAACAGAAATCCAGTGCAGCCCGAGAGCAACCAGTGAAAAACGCTATGAATCAGCGGGCTGAGTTTTTATTTGTTGTTATGTCATGTGTATTCTTCCAGAGCAGAAAATATGGTTGGAAGGTGATTATTAATGTGTTTCTAATTATTTACCTGCACAAACGAAACTAGAAAGATAACAAGATGCCTGCAAAGTGTGTAGTACCAGGTTGCAGCCCAATAGAGGACATACCAAACCATGGCCCAACATAACCTTATTCCAGAGTAAAAAGAACGTTGCAAGGTGATTTTTAATGTGTTTCTACTTATTTACCTGCACAAATGAAACTATAAAGATAAAAAGATGCCTGCAAAGTGTGTAGTACCAGGTTGCAGCCCAATAGAGGACATACCAAACCATGGCCCAGCATAACCTTATTCCAGAGTAAAAAGAACATTGCAAGGTGATTTTTAATGTGTTTTACTTATTTACCTGCACAAATGAAACTATAAAGATAAAAAGATGCCTGCAAAGTGTGTAGTACCAGGTTGCACTAGCAATTGTGCGTCCTATAAGGGACATAAACAGAAGTGGGTGAAAGGTATTCCTCGGAAGGGCTGGTTATATTTATAAGGATAGAGACAATAATTTACAAACATTTCAAAGGATAATACCTATTTTAAAGCACAATGTGGTACCTATAATGTTTTCTGGACCTCCCAAATATCACAGAAAAATACAGTTAATAGAACTCATCTGGGCATGCATCTGGGGCATACCTACGAAAAGATTTGATGGTGAAAGGGAATCAAGACCAGCAAGAATGGCTTCACAGTGACCTAATAGTGAATTTTTCTTGCTCAAGTGACAATTTACAAAGTAAATTGAGTGTTCATTTAAGTGGAAGTTGAAGTGGCAGCAGGAAACAGGTTGCGTTTATTTTTATTTTGTAGTGTCTGATTGTGATGAACCAGACATCAGATGTAAGCGCTATTAGTAGTAGTAGTTCTAAAAAGTATTTTTCTTAATTTATTAACCCAGATGAACTCTAATACATATAAAATGTAATAATTATTCTAAAACTATAGGCCAACTATTTGACAGCTAAGCCACGTTGCCACATCTAAGGCTCCGGCCTAGTGTAGAGTCGGCCATGTCCGATAGCAATCACTTACTGTACAAGATTGAACTACCCTACATCTGACCGATCCCAGATCACTTTCCGAACGCCAGGATCAGTGATCCAACTGATCGGGTTAACCCGACCATAGTTTCCGTAAAGGCCTAATATATAGGCCTCTTGAAGGTCGGGTTAACCACAAACCATAGGTTAACCCCACCACCAGGATTACTGGATTAGTGATATTGACGTTACGAAAGGGCTCTAGGATCTTGATACTTAGGATACTTGAACAGCTGATATAAGGCCTTTACGGCCAGTGATCTCAATCCAGTTCGATCAATATATGAGCTGTTCAAGGATCAGTAAACTATCTTCCTCCGGAAAGAGAGATAAGATATTGAATTGGAGCGTGATTGTTTCCGTAAAGGCCTATAAACTATTTGAACTGCAATTCTGCATAATTTTTGTTGTATGGTAACTGTCAGATGTCACTTGTGAATGTCAGGTTACGACGTTACGCAGATGAGTTGTGCTGTTGAGGTTATGTTATTGTGAATTTCAAAACACGTTTGTTATAGGCATAGATAAAAAAATTTTGGGTTGGGTTAGGTTATAGATGGGAAACTGACGTTCAGCGCCATCTCGCGTTTGGAGCCACGAAATAATGATATACGGGGGCGTAAGAGAAATACCTGACTACGAGGGCGAGTAGAAAATTTCAGATAGAAAATTTTGTGGTGATAGTAAAGTTCTAACACCGCCTAAGTCAAAATTTACAATTTGCCAGACAGCCACACAAACATCATAAAGGAACTATTTCAGCGCTAGATATAGGTTTTAGGAGTATGTCTGCGCTAAAAACAGCACTTTATAATTGTTTCTTTTTGTCTGACAAAATGCAAATTCTGACCTAAGCTAATGTTAGAACTTTACTGTAATATTAAAAAGACAGGTTAACGATTCCACCACAATACTGGTGGAGCCATGAAATTAAAGTAGAACAGTAAGGTCCACATAGCTTCATTATTTTCTAATAAAACATGATACAAGAAAATAAAAACGATAAGTAACAGTAAATTGAATAATAATAAGGATGATGATAATAATAACTCCTGATGCACACTCTTGGCAGTCACTGCTGCTTTTAGCAGTTTTCTGTCCTTCGGTTTCAGTGCTGATCCCTTGAGACTGTCAAAGGTTTTGTCAATGAACATTAACAATTCTATTCCAGCCTGTTCCATCATACCTGGAAGCAAACATTGGCAAATGTAATCTTGGTGTACAGTACAGCTACATATGAATCAATATAATAATAAGAACCAATACAGAAGGTGTGGCATTCAAATGTCCATGTTGATACCAATCATAAGAAAAACTATGATTATGATGGCGAATGACTCCTACATTAGAACCCAATGTTTAGGTGACCATTTGGCATTGAGCAAAAGGATCTTCAGAATATAATAAATGTTCAATTATACAGTCACAAAAAACTGATTTGTTGAAGCTAATATCTCCATATTTGTACAGTGCAATAGATGAATGACGACATGACTGGTAAGGCAATATGAGGTGCATTACAGAATGTCCCCAGACAAGCTGCATGTATGGAAATGGTGGAAAGTAGACCACAGTTCATTGAAAAGCTCACATCTAAAACCAATTTAGCTGTTACAATTTTATGTTTTATGGATTTTTGTTGGCATGACCCTAAAAATTAACCCAAAAATCAGTCTTATATTTTTCTTCTGAGCCCAGACTTGCCTACCAGTATCAGGCAACCTACCCCATGTGACGATGATACATGATTATAGTCAAAAGTGTAAAAGGGCTATATATATTATATGAAATACATCTAACCTTGATTAGGCAACTACAGTGATGGATTTGCATTACCTTTAAGTTGGATCTTCGTCTCTTGTGTATTGGTCGATCTGCCTCTTTATCCTCTAGTCCAAAGTGCCTGTCACAGACTCGATAAGCATTTCTGACTTCTGTTGGGGTTTTCTGTCGAAGCTTCGAATTTCCAACCAGTATTATCCAGCGACACCTCGGCAATCATAAATCCACCCTAAGTTATGTGAATTGAAACTTTTAAACTTTGATTAAGTGTCATCACAAATGTGATATATTACAGAATTAGTAGCGGCAATGAGGCACCCTTGTTGCGCAAGGAGAGCCCTGTTTTTGTGGGAGCACTGGGGGCCCCACTCTGCCTACCAGGGTGACGTATTTACAAAATTACAAATTTATAAATTATTTATAACCAAACTTATGGAAGTCGACTGTCAAGTAGCTTTAGGGTTAGGGTGAATGACCATTTTGGAGTATATGAATTTTGACATAAAACGGCTGAGTTTCCCACGTATGGTTATAGGACTTTCTTCCATTCTTGAGAAAATACATTAGAAAAAAATACGATGCCACCACCCCAAAGTTAGTATATACCTACGTATTTTGAATATTTGCTGCATCTTCTTAATACCTCTTTACCAATACATTCATTCATTTTAGAAAAAAGGACACCTTTACCAAAAGAAGTTGTGAAAGAGAAGTTAAGAGAAAAGAAGAAGTTAGCACAGCAGTTACTCAGGAAAAAAAGAGCTCGGCTAATTGTGAAAAACTTACCATTCACGGTTGACGAGGACCAATTGAAGGAATACTTTGAAACATTTGGAAAGGTAGAAAATGTAGACCTATTAAAGAAACCAGATGGAAAATTGGTAGGTTGTGGCTTTATACAATTTGAAATGGTTCAGAAAGCTGCTAAAGCTAGGTGTCATACTAATGGAAAAGAGTTCCTGGGGCGACATTTAATAGTTGACTTTGCAAAACCTAAAAACAAATATAAAGCTGACATCAAGACTGAACCTGAAATTGAGATTAAAAAGGAAGATGAGGTAGATCAAAATATGGAATCCATAGATCAAGCCTATCAAAGTTTACAGAAAGATGATAATAATATTCATAGCGAAGATAGTGATAAGGAAACAAGTGCAGATGATAGCGATCATAGTGAAGGTTATGCTAAGGAGGATGAGGATACTGATAAGCCTAAAAGAGTGTCAAATGATGTTACAGAGGGAAAAACAATATTTGTTAGAAATGTACCTTTCGATGCTTCCAATGAGGACCTTAAGCAGTGTATGCTACAATATGGGCCTATTTACTATGCTCTAATATGTATTGACCAGTTAACTGAACATTCAAAAGGAACAGCATTTGTAAAATTTGTGGTAAGCTCCTAAAATTCAAAGGATCAAAAATTATAAACTGGCACTTTGTCCTAAAAATTGATATTGCTTTGTATTCTTTTGACATAGATGTTTCTACAACAATATCTATTAAACAATAAATTTGAAGAACTAGAATACTAAATGTGATGTAGACTTGTATTGTACATTTAAAAATCCTACAACATGCAAAAAATAGCTAAATTTTACTTTTCAATCATAGCTAAGAGAACTCTCAATGAAAGTACTTTTAAACAAAAGAAAGACATCGAAAATGGTAGATACATCCACATCACATTATGATTTGAAGATTTAGCATACAAAGACTTACTAATTTATGAAATCCTTCTTTTTAAGCAGTATAGAGTTTAAAAATTACTCCAGTATCATTTTCAATGATGGTTTAAGATGGTAATATTGGTGTCTGATTAATGATATTTCCTAGTTAAATTTATATTGTATTTGTACATTTTAGTACCATATAAAGCCTTGTTTACCTTAAACTAATCTAAAAAATAATGCAGCATTCGTTTTTGAAATAATGACAAAGAACCTCAATGTTATTAGGTAAGTATGATAAAAATAAAACAATAAAAATATAAATTTGTTGCTCTTATTTTACAAAATAAGGTTTGATTCATTATTATTGTTTAAAAATTGCCAGTACCAAACTATCAATTTATTTTAGATAGGCATCTTTAGGCCAGTTTTGTGTGTGGTGCGAAATTGAAACCAATCCAACCTTATCAGTTTTGTTATGTTCATTAACAACTATTTTTTCCATCAAAAAGGACCTCATACAGTTTATCACTACAGAAACTTATTTGTCTTTATACCTAGTCAGTCAGGATATGGAAAATAGTGCCCAGAATTAGTCAAACTTCTAAAGCACTATGTGTATGTATAAGATACCTATTGTATGTCATGGAAGGGTCTTTTTGAGCTTAGAGTTAAATTTGTTGCTCAAGTAATCATTTTTACTAAAATATGACTCAGAACATACTTCTGTACTTCAGAATAAAGAAGATGCAGACAAAGCCCTGAGTGCTGGTACAGAACTGACACTCTTAGGAAATATATTAGATTGTTATCCAGCACTGCATAGAGATGATGTTCAAAAGAAAGCTAAGGACAAAAAGGAAGCAAACAAAGGATCTAAAGATTCTAGAAATCTCTATCTGGTTAAAGAGGGTGGTATGTATTTAATCTTAATATACAGTTAAAAAATCTAGAGATAATTTGTGATAGTGATTTTATAAGCTAAAAAAAGTGCAAATATACCAAGGTCACTGCATATTTTAGGGATTTTAGATAACACTGCCCTTTTATAGAAATTTGAGGCAGTATAAAATTGGGTTGATTTGCTTATTTTTTTTTGATCTGGAGTTAGTTAATTGCTCTGGTGATATTATTCATTATTTTGCATCATTATTTGCCTCCAAAGAAAGAAATTTATGTAATATTCATCAGCAGCAGAGGACGTGATACATAGGTACTACATATTACATGCTAGGCATCTTGCTGAAAAATAGCAACTTTATGAAAAATTTTAAACAGAGAAACAACATTTGTGTAATATTAAATATAATTTCTATCTAACTGGAAGGGCAAACAATTGATGCTTTGAACAAATTGATCAGCAAACTTGAAGATTTCAATATAAATACTCTATTGTAAACATGGTTGAATCAATGTAAATTCGTATCAGAAAATGTCGGAAAAAAGTCGGCGGCTCGCGGGACTCGAACCCACGACCTCCAGATTTGTACTGCGGCGCTCTCACCAGTTGAGCTACGGTCCCAGTTGGTCAGCTCATCCTCGAAAGCGCGAAGTGGTACTACGTGGGAACGGGCCAGTGACCGCCGACGAGTCTCGCGCGCCTGGTACCAGGATATGGATCATTTTAACTATTTACTCCGCCGCCCATGCACCGATTTTCAAAATTATAGCAGCATTACCTTCTACGGACCCACAGCATATTGCTGCCCAAATTTCATCGCAAACCGTGCAGCGGTCACTGAGATTACGAGGCTAGAAAAGATTAAGGTTCATGACCCGTTACGCCTTTTGAAGTCAGTTTCAACAATAAGATGAATGTATCAATTTCTTTTTGGCTGTACTTAAACTGCCGTTCAACGTCAGCCTACTAAAATGCAGCTGTGGCATCATTGAAGTGACGTATTTGACGGCTTTATATTCGCTGTGATTAAACTACCCTCAAATGGTAGTCCAATGAAATTCTGCTAATAGCATATTCGATTCGTCATTGGATTATCAGAGAGAAAGGACAGAAATACTGTAACATCTGTGAAAAGATCCCATAATGTTGGTATAGTTTTCTATAAACAAAATATAATAGTAGTATAATAGTATGTGTAGACGATTATTAATTTTTTTGATAAAATCATTTTGATTATTCACAGCGCATTCAAAAACACCTAGTTTCATTCCAGTTCCATACATCACTAGTTTGGCACAGTTTTCTCACATATTGCTATTATTCCAGCTCCCTAACGAACAATATACGCAATTGGAATCGCAATCACAATGCATTTTATCCATGGACTTTAATCAGTTTGTTTGTCTAAGGGCCGGTTTCTCAATGTCCAGTTAAATATTCATCTGGAGGTTAACTGTTATATGTCAGATAAATTGTTTAAACAATTCAAGGTTAAACTTACGAATTCACGTAAATCTTATCTGACAGTTGTATCCATAGAAACGCTATCTGGCAGCTACCTATCTGACACTTTTAAGGCCGGTTTCTCAATGTCCAGTTAAAGTGTCAGATAGGTATCTGCCAGATAGCGTTGCTATGGATATAACTGTCAGGTAAGATTTACGTGACTTCGTAAGTTTAGCCTTCAATTGTTCAAACAATTTATCTAACAGTTGCTGTTATCTTGCAGATAAATATTTAACTGGACATTGAGAAACCGGTCCTAAATTGGACATTGAGAAACCGGCCCTAAGTATGATTTCCTACCGAATAGCACGAAAAATAAATGCGTTTTGTTTGTCTTATTTTGTTCATAAAGGATAAGTATTTGATCACAGCTGATCAAATTGTTGGAACCACACGATCTAGTTTGTTGGAACGTCATTTCAGTGGGCTACCGTTTGACGGCAGTTTAAGTACAGCGATTACAAAGCCGTCAAATACGTCACTTCAGTGACGTCGCATCTGATAACGGCACTTTAGTAGACTGCCGTTGAACGGTAGTTTAAGTACATCGTTTCTTTTTTAGTGATTCTTGCTGGCAGCAAAGCAGCACATGGTGTGTCACCGACAGATATGGCAAAAAGACTTCAAATAGAGCAATACAAAACCCAGGTTCTTCGAAATCTAAACATGTTCGTTTCGCGAGAACGTCTGGTCGTTTACAATTTGCCGCCATCTTGGGACGACAAGAAACTAAGGTTACTGTTACAAAAATACGCCGGCGAAGGTGCTGTGATCACCGAAGCAAGGGTGATGAGAGATATGCGGGACTTGGACGCGAATGGCGTAGGGAAATCTAAAGAATATGGTTTTGTCACGTTCACTAAACACGAGCATGCTCTCAAGGCACTCAGGAGTCTGAACAACAATCCTAACATCTTTTCTCCTCAGAAGCGACCCATTTTATCCTTTAGCATAGAGAACAGGGTGATGATAAAAGCAAAGCAAAAACGTTTAGAGAAATCCAGGATGTACAATCCTACAAGTAAGAATTTCAACCCGCAAAGCTTAACTAAACCAAAGGATAAGAGGTTTTCCCAAAGGAAACATAGTTCTGGGAACGATACTGATATGCAAATGGAGGAAGAATTGCCAAGCTATTCTGGAGTGCCTACAGAACCTGGAAAAGTTGAAAAGATGAGGAGCAGGTACAAGTTAGTTACGCAGGCTAAAATGCATTACGAAAATGTGAAGAAAGCAAAAAAGATGAAGAAGAATCAAAAGAAAACTCTGGCCGAAAAGCGAAAGGAGTTCACAAAACAACCCAGGCAGAAGATTAATAAGAAGAATGAGCAAGATAGCTTTTCCAAGATGGTGAATGAATATAAAAAGAAAATATTAAGCGCGCCTCCTGCTAAGAAATCAAAGTGGTATGAAGGATCATGAACATTTTTCAACATTGTGTGATATATTTCGTTCTAATAAATGTATTTTATTTATAATTCATTGTTTTTCATTCACACTGTTGATGTTTCAGTTTGGATTCATATAATCGACCTGTCAAAGAAGTGAATACCACATTCAGTGATATTCACAAAATTGAGTCAAGTTGGTGGACTATATATTCTTTTTATAAGGCATGGCGATATTTTTTTGTTGCTTTTATAACAACACTGCCTGTATCGGCAGTTACATTAGATGACTATTAATTATTCGTGTTTTATATATATTTGCATTAGATTTTTGCTGCATTGTTTTAGTTATTGCATAAACATAGACAGAATGTGAGATGAAAACAGCATGATGTCGTACCTAATTAAAATTAAGTTTCTATTTTGATTCTTATCCAAATTTGAAATAGAAGTCGCCCAAAACTGTCGCCAAGAGCATAAATTTGTCGCCAAAGGTAGACCCAAAGTCGCCCAAATGGCGATAAATCGCCACATCTGGCAACCCTGTTCAAAAGTATGGTATGATAGGTCATTCTCGGTGCCCTTGGAAGATCTAGTTCCCACACAGTATATTCTTTTTATAAGGCACTGCGATATTTTTTGTTGCTTTTATTACGTAGCCCCACAAAATGAAGCCATATTTGAGAATTTTGGTCACTACAAATCACTATGCCACAATATCCAGTTAAAATTACATCTTGAGATTACTATTTATGCATTCATATGTATGTATATGTAGAAACACACTGTAGGGTGTTTCTGAATTTCCTTGATATGTGATATTCTCGTAACAAATAAAAAATGTATGTGATATTATTTATCTTACGTTAATGACTTTGACCCTCCAGTGGTCGCGCTGGATCTACCAGACCCAAACGTTCTTATTTCCTCTAATTGCGCACCATTTGTAATACTAACCAAAGCGCTATTTCTAGTACCTTCTCAACTTTGGAGAAACTCGCAATGTGTGCAGTCAGTTTGAGGTAAGAGCGCGCGTTTATAGTCTTATATTAGAATTCTTTGTACAGACCCAGCGCGACTAAATAAGTAACGGTTTCATTTGATGGGATTCTACAGTTACTACTGTAATGTTACAAATATTGCTGACCTAATGCTTAGGTCATGCAAATATATCTTGAAAGAACTGTGGGCGAAATCGATGACGCGGATGACGCGACACTTGGTATTTAAGTTCTAGAGGCAGTTGGAAACTTTTTTGTCATTGCACCGTAACCCCAAAATGGGAAGGATTGGAGATAGACGGGGATATTAAAACGTGAAAAAAATCGTTAAGTAACCGAATGAAGCTATACCCTCCAACCCACACACTTCCTCCTCTTTGCTCTTATCCTTCCTTCCTCTCTTTTTCTTCCCTTACTTCTCCATGACTTTGTCTGGTCTCTGAGTAACCAGACCTGACAGACCGATCGACCGACATGACTGCAACTAAGAGCAAAGGTCCTCCGGACCGTTCTGACTGACAATGACGAATAGTAGCGCGGTAGCATTTTAGTACACCTACCAGCTAATTTTCCAAAAAATCGTCATCCGAAGTATACGGGCGATTTGCGGGTACCAATCATTTTCGCCTTAGTACCTAGGTATTCATCACGCGTTATCCTTAGTGCCGTGTTATCTCTACCAGCTAAAGACTTTTCAACCAAGTCTCAACCACCTTAGTAAAATTGCTTCACTGGCCGCATATATAAAACTATGTATTTTTTCGAATGTTATAGGTCACATAAAGGAATGCATTGAATATTGGGTACTCAAGTTAGAATGACAACACGGCACTCATACCCGTCTTACGATTGGCTGTTCCCCTATAGAACCGTGACGTCACGGTCCTAGAGAGATTCAAATATTTTCCTCATTTTGTCGACTTTCGCGTGCCAAAAAAAATCGCGGAGAAATATAAGATGGTTCTTATGCCATATTCTCTGATATGGAGTCTTAAAGAAATCATGATACTAGTCCATTAGAGCAGGTTCTAATGGTACGAAATTATTTGGCGTGGAATCTCTGTTTTATACAAGTATAATGACAAGTCAAATTTTACCATGAACTGAATCCATCATTCAAACCATGGATTTTTTGATGTAAAACGGCTATTGGAAAAATTGGTGTCTTAGTAGGCGGACATGAGCTATAAATAGAATTTAAAATAAACTTTAGAAATGTTTATATCTGGAGGCTTTATCAAAAAAAAAAAACTGCATTTTTATTTATTTTTTCTATTGATCACATCGTAACAGTCAACTTTGGTATATAGTCCAATACTATGTATGTCGCATAATATACAAATGTATCAATTACATTTAACATAATAATAAAGTCAAGTAAGCCTAAGTAGTTTCATACATTTTTACATAAATATATTACAATATTTTACAAAACTTGCTCTATTTACATCGCTTACATGACATATATTTAAAACAAAGTTGTTCGGTACAGCAAACGGTAAACATAACTAAAATTTAAGTATCTGTCGTAATTCCAAAGACAATTCAATACGTGTTCTGACGATTTTTACGATTACAGACTAAACTAGACTAGATTTTTTTTATAGTAATGATATTATAATCAGGAGTGAATTTAAATGAGATGACTCTTCAGAGCGTTGACCTTAACGTTCAAATAATGATGATTATTTGGTATTGTTTTACCACTACGACAATATGACAAGACATTGTTAATTATATTATTCCTTAATTTAAGTGTAAAAAAGACAGCATAATTAATATTTTGTTCAAGCATCAATCAAGGTAAATCCAGAGCTGATTATATAGTATAATATCTCTTTCTGATTTACTATTTTAATTTTACAATTATCACTAAGCATTCAAACATCATCCTAAACATAAGTAGATTTTTACACCTCAATAGAGAGAGGAAGCAGTTTAAGTGTGTATCTATAAGCATGATTGAAAATGGTAGATTTGAAGACTTTTCCACTTTCTTCTCAGTGATATCCGTCGAGTCATTTATCTATATGAGCATAACTACGGGCAGGTCTCGCCGCCCTCTTCTCCGATGCAGAAACCAAAAATGCGTACAGTTTTAGAGCTCTCGTTACTACCAATAAGGCTCCACTAGGCTAATATACAAGTTAAAGCTTAGCCTACGCCCCTACACGCATTAAGATCGCAAATTTTCGGTTATTGAAAACTTAGGATCCAGTAGCGTAACTTCAAATTCGGGGCCCCCCGCAAGACACTTCCCCCCCCCCATTTTTCGAGGCTTTTCTTATCATATTATGTACCTATATATACACAGGGTCAGTCCTGAGTTGACTTTTTCTATTCTTTGTATAGATGTTGTTAAGCAACTTTTTCAAATAACTTTTTTACGAAAACTGAAAAATAAGCGAGATACAGGATCAAAAATGTGGGTAACTCTAGACTCTTGCATTAAGACCTACCTACTCTGTCTATGTTTAGGTAGTTTTTTGCTCGAATTATTGTATTATCGTTTGGATCTTGTACCAGTCAATTAGCCCACTAGTCAGTTTATAGTACCTAGTTAGTTCTAAGTATGTAAATCCTAAAAGTTTAAGTTAATAATGTGCCACTTTTAGAATTTACCAATTTAAAATTAACAAAGATAACAGAAAGTGACTGCTGCACTATCTAACAGGTGCAATGCCTAAGTACAACAATACAAAAATCTGAGCAAAAAACTAAACATAAACAGAATAGGTACGTCTTATTGATACACAAGCCCAGATTTTTTTTTCTGTATCTCGCTTATTTTTCAGTTTTCGGAAAAAGTTATTTGAAAAAGTTGCTTAACAACTTCTATACAAAGAATAGATACATATCCTGAAGGAATGTAGGTATACCTTCTATCAAGAAGCGAGAAGATCCAACAATATATCCTGCGACATGAAAGAAGCACTCCTACACCGAACTGATAAAGTATAGAAATTATTCAAGGCATTACCTATTTTATATTTTAAATTGTAATCAACATCTAATACAACTGTTTTATACAGAGTGAGTCAAAAATATGAAACGCCTCAATTATCTCTAAAAGGGTTTACACCATTTTCATGAATCTTGGGATAGGGGGGTTTTGCAATACAGCCAATCTTGCGATAGTATTTACAATGTTGTCAGATCTACGGTATTTCCGTAGTTCCGTGTTATTTCGAATGGATCACTTCTACATTTTTTAAATCTTTGAAAAATACTGATGTTTTTGTATAATACTATAATAATACTATAAGTATACTTAAACGTCATAATTTAAATTGCATCCGCTCAAGTTAAAAATAAGACATTAAGTTCAAAAACATTAAGGCGGTTACAGCAGATGCTCAAAATGTTATCCGTTTACTTCAGTACAGCAAGCCATGTGAAACTTCTCAGTTCATTTTGCAATATGTTTGAATTTTCAATATTAAACAGTCATGGCTTATTTTAACTTGGGCGAATACAATGTACCGAATTTAGTTGTAACTCCGAAATTATGATGTTTGAGAATAGTAAATATTATACAAAAAATACTCAGTATTTTTAAAGGATTTGAACATATACAGGGGATACGTTTGAAATAACAAGGTTTATTATATTTCCGGAAAAATGGTAGATATGACAACGTTGCAAATACCTGCATTACTCCCATACCCCAAAGTTAATGAAAATCGAGGAAAACGTTTCCGAGATAATTGAGGCATTCCATACTTAAGGCCCACACTGTATTGTATCATCAACATCGCTAATAACCCTAAGTAGTTGATGCATTTCTACCGTTTTATTAAAAAGGGTCACAATTTTCTGTCTGAAATTCATATTGATGCTCTATTACCAAACATTAATTGAATGGACTACGAACGAACAGGTTCCGGGTCACAGCGGAGTGGAAGGCCGACGCGCTAGCAAGAGGAGGAACTGAATCTGTGTTCATAGGACCAGAACCATTTGCGGGCATTGCAAAAAGCACCGCTAAAAATACCATCTCAGACCGCAGAGAGGAAAGCACTGCTGAACTGGCGAGATACACCAGGGCTACTGCACTCAATGGCGTTTATAAGATACCCCTCGAGTTAGCCCTTCCCCGAGGATCATGGAATGTAACAGGAACAATCTATGCATTCTGGTCGGTCTGCTGACAGGACATGGTCGTCTGAGGAACCATATGCGGAAGGTGGGTCTTGAACAAACTTATATATTCTTTGCTCCTGCCCAATAATGGACAATGCTTGGTTGAGACATTCGGACTTGCCCAACTGAAGCCTCATGACTTCAAGGAAGTTTCACCCTTCACGTTGATCGCCTTCGCAAAGAGGTGCGGACTGTACGGTGAACTCTAAAAAGGTGTGAGCCACAATAGACACAACTGAGTCGCAGTGGAAGGAGGCAGCGCTGCCCCACTCACTTTCATCCTTACCTAACCTACGAACAAACAGATTCAGCCCGCTCCGACTGTTTCTTTTTTCCAAACCGCAAAAAATGACCGGGTAGTAGGACTCTGGTCGAAAAGAGGGGCCGTCATTGAAACACTTATTTCGAAGCCCTGAGGAGTCTAATTGCTTAGAAGGAATAACAGAAACGGAAATGCGTTGGACCGAAAGATTATATAGCAAAAAAACATTTTTGGTACAAAAACAATCGGACCATCCCCGTAGTAGTACATTGCTAAGCTCAACTGAGAGCTAATAGAGTCATATGATAATGGAGCCTTCAAGAGATGTTATTTCAAATTTTAGGGATCGGAACGACTTCTTGAATACCTGCCTTATTGATTACCGATTGATTATATTTATGGAATTTGAAAGCGGAAGAAATAACACGATTATCGTTCAAATTCCCAGACTAGATTCATTTAAAATTTGATTTTTCATCATTGGTTAATCTTTTTTAGTGTCAAACCTGCTACATCATAGGAGACCAAAGGAAGCAGAATTTTCGTCTCCAAAATATGTGATAACTTTTAACTGTATCCTCAAAAATAGTTTCCTGAAGGGTTGGGTCAGAATATACACATTAGTATCCTAAAGGAAGGCTTGTTTGTATTCCATCGCCCCGGGTCATCTTCTGACATTTGCCCGCCAGTGAACTAAAGGTAGAACCAGTAGCATATTGAGGAATTATCAAAATAAGGAGTCAAAGGAATCATTCTCTACAAAACACACGACCTTGGCGAAATGAAAGAGTACCGGCGAAAGATTGCAAAACGTTACAATAATTGAAAACAATAAGCGTTTAAGAACAACCAGTCAGGGCGTAACACTAAACTTCGAACTCGAAAAGTAAAATCTGTATTGATTTTTATTTTTTGCTGCTCTTGTTTTCATACCTTGCAGATAATATGAAAACCACATCTTTCTCTTCAAAAAAAGCTGTTAAATGCTTTCCTTCTCTCGTACAATAATTTCTGGTACAGACAGTATGTATCACAAATTTGATTTATGTAACTATATAAAATATACTCATTACATACGTGACTAAGCATAAGTATCACTATAAACTATATTTACATATCACAAATTGCTTTTGCCAGCTCCTTTATCGTACTTTAGACTAAATGTAGGGAACCCCCAATCACTAATATGTATATAAAGGAAATTAATATATATTCACACATAAAAACAATAGAATAAATAATAACAAGCTTGCCTTAAGCAAAAGGACAATTTGAATAGAATTTAATTATCCACATAATATATTTCTTGCAGCTACTCTGTTTATTTGTTTAACATTACGATCCACTTAAGAACCAGATCTTCCAAACAAGTTTGTTTCAGCACACGTGACGTAAACAAGGGGTTCTGCATAACTTATACACACTTTAGATCCCGCTATGCTCTATAAAGTCGAATATTGTACTAAATGTCTCTAACGGCGAAAAATTACTACGTGGTATTTTCGTCCAAAGCTGCAGGGTTTTCACCTTTGGTAATGCAATCTCGGATAGCCTTGAGGATGATTTCCACTCGTCGATCCAAGGCTACCAAGTGTGGCTCCCACAGTATCGGATTCACCGGGTCTACGGACATGCTACGTCGCATCGCTTCGCTCAGTTTCACTGGGCCATTGTGGAACCTGTAAGGATAGAAAAAATGGCAATAAGCAAAACATGTAAAAAATAGTTACTTGCTACTTAAAGAAGAGAACTATGGATTTTATTTTTGATGAGATAATGTATTCCAGTAGCATCTATTGCATAAGAGCTATAGAGTTGCAGAACACCCCCAATTCAACAATTTTTATTTTTTAAACATGTCTTATCTAACAAATACATTCCAGAATAATCTCGAAAATCTCTATATAATGTAAGAACGTTCGAGGTATATCCGGCAGTAAATTTTATGGCACTAATTTGATTTTCTTTAAGGGCCAGAAATATTTATTATACAACGCACACTGTCGCGTGCCGGATATTGAGGAAAAAAAAAACCAAACCATCCGGGGTCGCACTTACATTAAAAAAAATCAAACGTGGTTGCCTATCAGATTTTTATATTAACATAAAATGTACAACAATAAATTCCATTAAAAATGATTTCATTCTATATTATTTAAGAATATAAATGAAAAATGAGGAAATAAAAGGAAATTAACAAAAGTCAAAAACAGGTGTGCGATAGTTACTAGTTTAGCCTTATGGAATGCATAAAACTAGTAACCGGTCAGTGCAATATATTTTTGCGTTTTACCATTAACATATAAAATATGTTAATCAATGGTTTTACTTATCTATTAGTGGTGAGACCACTGGTGATGCTCACGGCATCACGAATATCTAATCATTACTGAGGTGCCATGGGCATCACCGGGGGTCTCATTTTTTTTTTGAAGAGTAGTGACATAGGGTCAAAAGTTAGGTATACTTTATAGGCTAAAGACTAAAGGAGAAAGGAGTGTTCCTTAGTCTTCCCAGCCGCTCAATTTCACACCCAGAAAAAAGTATAAAAATATCCGGAACCCCTAAAACGTACAAAATCTAAGTTTGCACAGATTCTTATTATATTTGTACGTATCAAAATACGATTATTAATTTATTTTCGTATATGCTTAGCCTCAATATTCATTTTATTTAGTAGGTATTATTGTAACATGCATGTTTAAAAAAATGGTGAATGCGATCACTTAGTAATGCGTATACCTTCACCATATTTTTAAATCAAGCATCATTCAGGCATAGGTGACGAGGCATTCAATCTTTTTCTCTCAATTTCTAAGAAAATTGAGGTTCTAAGTTAGTCATAAGCAATCAAAACAATGTATCAGTCAGAATAAATGTGTACAGGTCAACGGATCAACAACTTGAGAAATTGCCTGTTTCTTGAAAAATATATGAATCACAAAAACAATGGATATTGATATGCTCAGTGTTTTCCATACATTCTCGATTTTCATTGCGTACGTTAATAGTGATGGCGTTTCTTCTGTCGACCAAAGTGAAGGCCCAGTAAGGAAGTTCTTAATTATATAACCTGTTTTTGACATACGAAAGAAAATGATCAGAAACCCTTGAGTCACCTAACAGCGAAGTTTCTTGTGATACTGGTAAAAATTAATTTTTTTGAATTATTATGTCGACAATAATACACCGATTTTCAAATAACAGATTACATGATTATCAAAAGTCCATTGAAGACAACCTTCGGCTATATCTGAAAACTAAAATGTATCACCAAAATTAATCTTATTTAGAGTAATAGAAACTACTTTATGACTAGAAAAAACGAACAACCTGATTTGACCCCCTCTTTCTAAGAAACCTAAAGCTGCCAGGAACACGTAGAACGCCTAAAAACGAAGTCTGCAATAATTTTGACACTTTTTTTTGTTAATTACTCCCAGAAGCCACAGTATAACGCAACAAAAATAAAATCAATATCGGTGTATAGGGTGTATTGGTTACTGAGATATTGCGGTGACAAAAGTAGTTTCATAAACCTGGCAACTTTGTATCCGTGACTTTTGTTCATCCGCTATGACACCCTGTCGATGGTGGTTCACTTGTAACACGTGTCTGCATAAGTCATCTCAGACTATTCAAATATCTGCATAATTAAAGAGTAGCATTTTTTTTTTATTTTTATTGTGCGGCATCAACTACGACGGTTATTAGCCGCCTCCCACCGTCCGGTTTAGGTTTCATTTTAAGGGAGGGGAGAACACTGGGACACCTTTCACGTCACAGCGGACTGTCTGGACTACTTTATTGATACGATGCACAAGGGGGTCCACGGATAGTTTGAGGAGATAACAGGGGTGAACACATTTAGGTAAAGGTTCATGATTAGCTTAAATTATTTCAGGAAAACCTATTCTGACTACGGAAATATATGTAGAAGTAAATGTTACATTCGTGGGTATTGTTACTGTTATTGTTCAACTATGTATGCAGTTTCCACTGCGTAGTTCTTCGTGATCCATGTCATGGTTTTACTTCATAGTTTGAAGTATAACTTACTCATTTTAAGATAGGTTAGGAGCACTTTGATTGTGGCGCTGTTTGTCATACATTGCTCTAAGTTCGTGGGGAGGTTATGTCGTCTTCGAATATTTGCAAATAACCTACACTCAAGGAGTAGGTGGTCTAGCGTCAGATGTGCTTGGCACGTATCACAGAGAGGCGGTGGTTGTCTTAACAAAAGGTAGGAGGAAGTAAGGTGAGTGTGGCCGATTCTTACGCGCGTCAGACAAACCTGTTCCCTTCTTTTGAGATCTTTGGGGTAAGGCCATTTATTAATTGTAGGTTTTATGCGCCTTAGCTCGTCAGTGTTTAGTAAAAGCGAAACGACGTCGTCTGTGATTGGTTTCGGATGAATGAATGAAATTGCTATTCTTTAATTGAGTTGAGTTGTTTTTTAGCAGAAACCGAATGTCGGGAGTGTTAAATGAGTGTTCCACGAAAACGGGTCTGTTTGTTGTCATATCCGCAGGTTCCTATATCTGATGCTTCTAAACGGGTCACATAAACAGTGCTCGGTTCCTCAGATTAAACGCTCAGGTACCGGCTTTGGTAGATAGATGGCGAACCAATACTTTCTTAAAGTACTGCTTCCCAATATCTATATGTTGCTACTACTAATATCTGCATACAAAGAGAGTTCTTTTTTACGATCTCGGTACGGTCCTGTTTTCAATTCCGCAAAATAATTGGGGAAACTGTAAAAACGTGACTTTCCGTGTGGTGGAACGGCTTGCTGTTTTGTGTACAAGCGGGTATGCAGATATGCATGCTCTATTTTTAAAAGTCTCCAGGTATTTCGGCTTTGATGTAAATGAGTTTTTATTTACAAAGCCAAGAACCTCTCTCCGGCTTCCGCTCGTGCATTTCATAGACAATACGTTGGCTTTGTTCTCTGGTAATGCTCTTAAAATATAAAAGCGCCCTAAGAAAACGACGATACAGTTTTGGCTGAAAGTTTGTTTTCTTGTAAAATTGTAGTTCAATGGAAGTCAACATACTATTGTTACTATTGGGAGGATAAATTTAATTAGTTTCTAGTATACAGGGTAGGCCAGCAGTGCATGCTTAAGTTTCATTATAAACTATATGTACATATCACAAATTGCCTCTGCCAGCTCGTTTATCGTATTTTAGGCTAAATCTAGAGAACCCCCAATCACTAATATGTATATAAAGGAAATTGCTATATTTTCACCCATAAAAAAATAGAATAAATAATAACAAGCTTGCCTTAAGCAAAAGGACAATTTGAATAGAATTTAATCATCCACATAATATACTATATTTCTTGCAGCTACTCTGTTTATTTGTAGTGTCCGACCGAACATTCGGTTTCGGCCTAGTTTCGGCCAAAAAACGGATTTCGGTTTAGTTTCGGTTTCGGCTGCCATCCAGCCGAAACTACGGCCGAAACCGAAACTAAATTCGATGGATTTGGCGCTGCGATCGGACGCCCTCGGAGCACTAATCTTGAAGCGAAGAAGTGTCATTTTGCTGGTAGATGATGGTAATAACTTATCACAAGTTAAGAAGCCCTACCGGAGCCAAGCTTGCAAAGACACGCAAATATTACTCTCACTAGAATTTCAGTCCATTTCTGTCTTTGAGAAAGGTTCCCCTAAAATTCACGTCTGCCTCACCGACGATTGTTTCCACTGAACAACTACTTAATGCTACTAATCAAATTTGTTCAGACTGAGGAAGCTATTTGTAAAGAAAGTTGATAAATTATAGTTTCTCGCTTACGATATTACAATATTGATTGCTCAGTTATGAATACTGATAGTCAAAAATAGCTGTAGTTCAATGAAGCTCACAACAGTTTCTTAAATTCAGAGAAAACTTTTTACTTTCAAAAATACTTAGTAGTTGTACTTAGTACGTAGATACTTCAGATATTTAGTTTTGAGGCAGCTAATTGATAACAGTTTCATAAAGATTGACGAAAGTTTGGAGTATTATTTAAGAGGTACAAAATATAATATAAATACAAAATAGTCGATATTTGGTTCAGATTAACTTCTTATTTCAAAAAGTATAAATAATTTATTTGAAATAAGGTGTGATAACGCTGATGTAAAATGTAGTTTCGGTCGGACACTATTTATTTGTTTAACATTGCGATCCACTTAAGAACCAGATCTTCCAAACAAGTTTGTTTCAGCACACGTGACGTAAACAAGGGGTTCTGCATAACTTATACACACTTTAGATCCCCCTATGCTCTATAAAGTCAAATATTGTACCATTGATTAAAGTATTTAATACTTTAATCAATGATTGTACCAAATGTCTCTAACGGCGAAAAATTACTACGTGGTATTTTCGTCCAAAGCTGCAGGGTGGACGAAATATGGTGGGCTTACAAAACATACTTTAAAAATATGTGACCTGATCATGCCAGGAAGCCTTGAGGGCTATAACGTTAAAATATGTTCACTTAATTTTGACGTTTATACAGGGTGATTCATATCAAACTTAATTTCTTTGAAATAGATCCCATGTATATTATTGCATATTTGGATTCCTTGGTGAATTGTAGAGTAACTTTAGGTATTACACATGGGACACAAGCACAAATCACAATTTCTCTTATAAGTAGATGTCGGAAAATAATTGAATATTGCAGTAATTATAAAACTTGCAAGGCCGTGACTTTGCGACGTACCTAAGTAAGCATGCAATGCGTCAGCTCAAGTTAGATAGTCAAATTTGAATTCTTTTTGTTCTTGCAGCAATCCGTAGATTAATTTAAGGAAACTTCATCCACATATAACTCGATTTGCTCAAAAGGTAATCCCTAATTTTTTACGATGAAATGTAAAACTTGATAGCTTTTTTAACGATATAGTGTCAATCAATCTATTATAGGTTTTTATTCAAAATTTTCAGTCAAATCGGTGATTTTTCCTACATATAAACAACTTAGCTGGTCATGAAAAATAAACAAAGTCCCGTTCAGATGGAAGAAACCAACTAACTTAGCAGAAAGATACAAACGAACTAGAGTAATAAGCCAAGATTATAAAAATTCCAATCGCCGAGTACCAATGTGACTGCATTTTTAAAAGATTTTATTTAACTTGAAATGTACGTATGTATCTATGTATATAATACCTACATATAGTGTTTGTTCGGGATATCTTCAACCGATTGAGCTAAAATTTTGTACACAGGTTTGGATGACAATAGAGGATAACCTGTGTGCTGTCATTATAGATCTAATATGGCGGACCATCCAAGATGGCGGAGTGGTTAAATTGGATGCATTTGTACGATAAGGGTACCAAAATAAAGGGCTTGTTGAATCTAATTCGAAAGAGATGGCAGATTAGCTAATGAAAGGGCTTGCCGGGGAAAAATTAAAAAAATATCCTGACATCACTCTTAATCCAATATGGTCGACTTTTGAAGTTTTTTATGCTTTCCTATAGTATCGGTATCAAACGAAAGGGTTCGCTGAGAATAAAAATGCAGGTTAATAACTAAAAAGTAAAAAATGAATTGAAAGAAAAAACACTTCTCTAAAAAATTTTATTTGACTGCTCTAAAAAGAAGAAAATAAATTCTTCCTTAGAATTTTGATTATCAACTTACAACAGAATTTGTATGATCATAAAAGCATCTAATTAAAAGCTTTTTTGATCATATAAATTCTGTATAATGTTGATTTTTCTTCTAATCTATATACCTTTCAATAGCGCATTTTAAATATACTCCAAAGGGCTCATTGCATCTCTGGCACAAGGTTTGAAATAAGCAGTAAACATTCACGGACAAATGCACAAGTAAAAGAGGTCGCTAGCGGTGTTATGTTTTTTTAAAAAAATGCCGGCTACATTTACGAGGGTCTAATTAACGCAAATGTAGAAAAACGGAGGACAGTGTTAGCGAAGATGACGCATAACTGCAGGGAAGCGGCTGAAAGGTTTGAAAAGTTCATTAGCGATTTTTTTGTTCTGACGTCAGACGCGTCGTCTTTCATTATGCTCAATAGAAAGATGAACATCGGGTGACCCCAAGGGCGTAGCTAGGATTTCATTTAGGAGGAGGGAGGGCAGACAGGGGTATTAATAACATCGCCGTAGCGAAGGGGTGGGGTTTAAGAAGTCAACGGTCCCCCCCCCATAAAGATTTTGGCACTATTTTAAATAAGTGTGTCAGTGTTACTGTCAGTAATAGTTGTTATTGACAGGGGCCAGAAGGAGGTTATTTGTATTTGAAAGTCCTTTTTTTATCTGCTTCTCAAACTATTGAGAGTTGAGTCCAAGAAAAACTACTAAACCATTCCTCGCGGAAACTGTTGCGATGTGACTTCATAAATAGGACATTCTATTCAAAATTATGACGTAAAATTGGTAAATCTGACAACACTGCTGTTAGCGTTTTTGAATTCTGTACGTTCGAAAACCCCCAAGTATTAAATTTCACCTCTCCAGCTGTGGCGGCTTTGGAAATATTTAAGCGTTCCGGTACCGTTTACTGAAAAAGCGGTGTTGCCGTACCTCAGTAATTATTTAAATCATTTAAATTTTGAAATTGTGAGATCTTACTAAGTTCGACATGTACAATTCATTGCAATAAAAATAAGTAGAGGATTCTATTTAAAATAAATTAAAATCGAGGATACTTGTTTAAAAATTTGGAAAAATAATTTATAACTTGGCAACGCCGCAAACGCGAAAAAAAATACAAGGCAAGATAGGGTATTAGTAGATATTTCGATTTAAAATGAAACATACAGGGTGTTACATTTAAAAAACAAAGTAAAATGACCTTCAAATTGCCGTAATTTAAAATTCTGCCAAAAACACCCTGTAGACACAAATTGCTGGTAACATCCAAAATAATATCCACTTAATATTCAAGTAACCCGCTGTATAATATTATTGAGGAGAGTTAAAGGAATATATTAATTTGGGCGTATTACTTGCGACCTTGCAAATCCGGAAATTAATAGAAAATAAATTATAATTTGGCAACGTCGCAACCGATCCCAAAAATATTTTAAGGTTGAATAGAGATCCATGATGGAAATTAGAAAAATTTAAGAAAAAGTTATAGCTCCATATAAAAAAATAAGTTGATCACTATTTTACTTTCACGCAACACCCTGTATATTTCAAAATATTTTTAGAATATGCGCCTTAAGTAACCAAATAACTTTTGTATTTGACATTTTCTTCTATCAGGTATACCTTGCGAGATATCGAAGAATTACACACTAACTGGACACACTGTACAGACTGGTATACGGACGAAATACTAATAGGGCAGCCGAAACACTTAGCAACAATTATTACTCTTCCAGAAAGTTTCTGTTCATCAGTTACGATTTGATCCATACCATCGATATGTTTGTCCCTATAATTTGCCCATCTCTAACAGATGACAGTTCGAATAATCTAACACAATTGATTGCTTACTAAACCGTTATTATATACTGTAAAACTCACTATAGTATGTACAGTATGTACAATAAAAATGATAATCAGTCCCTATACTGTTTCTACTAATTCTTAAGAATTCAGGCTCCCATTTTCTCCCACCACCCATCGTTTTTTTTGCATTGACCAACTCATAATTACCTTTCTCACTTTTACGCCCCATCTTACATACTCAAGATGGAAGTAGGTAATAGCATATCGTTCAACGATGCGGTAACGACTGTAATAGGTAGTTTTCGTTGTTCTTAATCTTACCGCTTCGGTTAACAAATACGTTGTCAGAACCGCTATTTGACAGATAAATAAATAGTTTTCGGAGCAAGACACCACTGTAAGATGCCCCCTAACCTTATTTTGAGCTACAACTTTGACACCATAACATCAAAATAGCAGATGAGTATTGTAAAAGTTGTTGTTTGAAAGAAAATCATAATTCAATAGTGTTCGCTGTAGTTTGCCCTAAAATGATGGACGAGTTGATTTTATTCTTATTTCTGTTAATAAAATTTTGTCGTCTTCCTCGGTAAAACGAACTCTGACTCTTTTTATTATTTGTAACACACTCTTTGAGCTTGACGAATTTGGAAGCATTTTTGTAAAACGACGGATAATAAATGTTGCAGATCTACTCAAATGTCAAAACCAGTGTCACTATCAAAACCAAAACAGGTTATGATCTAATTTTTGCATGTCGCTTCGTTAAGCTAAATTCAGATGCATAGGACATCCGACGATACGAAGGTACGAAACTGTTCCTATTGGTTGGAATATTCAAAATGATGTCAAATCAACATATTTCAACCAATAGGAACAGTTTCGTACCGTCGTATCGTCGGATGTCGTATGCATCTGAATTTAGCTTTAATCGCTATGGCTATCGTCCGTACGATACCGGCATTTAGCGGTTACGATATACGTAAAACGAAATGCAAATGTCAAAGTTGTCAAATAGCGTTAAACGGAACATCACCTTGTAAGTAACGAAAACTGCCTAATAACTCACGCAGTTGAAGTTTACAGCACGAGCCCTAGGCGAGTGCCGTAAATCAACAAGTGAGTTATTACCATGGCCACGAGTTGACTACTATATTTTATCTATGACCGAAGCAATTACGGCTGGAGTGTGAGTTATGAAAAATAATTCATTTTATTTGTTTATAGGTAGTACTACCTGCTCAAAAATAGTTTGGTAATCGCTGTATAACTTAATAGAGTAGATAAAGATTGATTATAACAAGTGGATTTTTTGAATATCAGGCTAGCCTCTACCTGTCTTTAGAATTTGTGTCAAAAGAATTCCAATTCAATTTATTCAATCTAAAGTGGTCTTATGCGGCACGGTTTCGTTTTAATTAAGTTGCCTCAGCACGGCTTAGGTTTCAGATGATTGTATATAAATGTCAGGTTCAGTACCCTATCCAGGCGCGTAACTACGTAGGCCTAAGGGGGCCTAGCCCTCCCTGAAACCTCCAGGCCGCCCTAGACCCTCAGGATAGTTATGTTAGTGATCTTATCGGCAAAAGTTATACCTAATTGTATGTACCTACGTATTTACGTATCATATTGATAGAGGAAAATGGTATTGAAGAAAATATTATGTCGGCCTCGATCACCAAAAGTCAGTAACTGGCGTTTTAACGCTAAGTACTCTCTTAAATGGAATCACAGTTAATTAACACGATGTCAAAACATTTTCTCACTATCAATATGCTATGTCTACGATCATTTTTTTTTTAAATCAGTGTCATCGGCATCGACTGCTTTGGTCATTAGCCTCGTGTTCTGTGAAGGCTTTGTTACTGTTTCCCGGCGCCACTTAGGAACAGCACTGTTAATTAGAAGCCAGCGGTGAAGGCTTACGTGGGGATTCTTCGCTGAGCTTTTTTTATGGATTGATTTGAAACCTAAGTCGTACAGGCGAGCTTTAACAAAAACAAAACGGTACCGTCTACAACTTGTTTAGAATGTATACATTAAATTGATTAACTGGGTTCTTGGGCTGTTCGGCCGACGCAAAGGCGGAGGAGCGTATCGTGCCCTTGGATTAGGCTATGCGAAATCCATAGCTGGTATCCTGTTATCTATAAAAAGAAGGTGCATGCTGCATATCGCAAAACACTAGTACTGAGTTTTGGTGATAAATGACCAAATAATTTTTCTTGAAATAATATTTCTCACAATCAATATATTACGTATACAATCTAGAATAGGTCGTAACGCCAATGCTACTCTGGTGTCAAACCGTAATGCTGAAAGGACTGTCACTTTCATAGTCTTTCGACAAGACCACTTGCCGTGCCAAAATAAATTATCGAAATATTCCAAAAGCACATTATCCCGCTTCTGACACGTTTAATATTAATAATCCGTCGATTTTCTTTCACCCGGTTCCCGTACAACCATCTATCAAGCAATTTCATTTAAAATTGAGGGATGACATGCATTATTCCAGCAATGTAATTGGATGCGGCTAATTTTTAATGAAACAAAGAACTAATCCTACCTTGACAGATCCGTCATTTTTCAATATATTAAGTAATGGCTGCACTTGACCTTACCAAAGGTATATATTTAATTTAGCTGGCAGTAAGTTCCTAATTATCCAGGATTGTGAACAATTTGAATACCGAATAGAGTTCGGAGTAGAGTAGTGCTTTATTTGCATACACTTTTATAATTTAATTAGGCAAATAGTGGCAAGTGGGTTAGTTTAAATGTTAGTAGAAATTGCTCCCGGCCCTACAGGGTTCAAACGCGTTTACCCTCCTCGCTAAGCTAATAGTACTTGCTACTAATACTGTGTCGAGGTTTCGTCAATATCAGTTCAATATTTTCCACGCTATAGAATACAGAACGATCTAGAGCAATGCCATTATTACATATACGTCAGAAAATTCTTGGTTTCTGCAATAGGCTAGACAATGTTCGGATGGATCTCAAAAAGTGTCACAGGTCAATGGACAGCCTATTATGAATACAATAAGCTTTTCAGTTTTACAACCCCTCACCCCCCAACGATCCCAATTTCTCTCTTACCAAAAAAAGTAGAAAGTGATGAGTCACGTCTCAAACGCCTAAAAACGATGTTTGAGATGTTTTTATATTTTTAGTTTTTTTTCATTATTGCTGCGCCGCCAATGATACGATTTCTAAAAACCATACGCATTTCCTTCTCGACACAGTAATAATACTATGTTAAAATTTCATTAAAATCAAACAGAAGTTTCCACCCAATACAGAACGATCTAAAGCAAAACTCGTATTCGAAGTCCCTTGTTTTCTGCAATACGCAAGGCACTGTTAGGATGGACGTAAAAAAGTGTATTAGGTCTTTCTCTCACAGGTCAGTGAGTTTGCGTGTAGGTCTGTATGTGTGTGTAATGGTTTTACTTTTAGCATCAGATTTTACATTAAATTATTAAATGTTACATCAGTATGCGGAATTAACCCAAGATTGACAATTTCATATATTTGACCATTTTTTGATAAGCTTTAGACAGCATACAACAATTTTTTCATTTTCATAGCTAGAGATGTGTAGAACGGTTCTAATCCGATTCATTGATCCGGATCATTAAGGTGACGTAACTGAACCGAATCCTAAATTTAATCTCAACGGGTCAGTCGGATCACAAATCCGGCAGCTTGTTCGCTTATTCATTCAGAATCACAAAGCAGGATGGTGCGTGCCACGGCGATATATGTCGGTCAGTCGATCTGACGATTAGCGATGTTCAGTTTTCGGTTCAGTGTTCTGCTGAAGCTACATGATAGCCATAATGCTCAATGTTCTGGGATCTGAATTTAAAGGAATATTTAGATAGATATTTTAGGGCGAATAATAAATGAATATTTTTCTTGTATGATGAGCTGTGGCTGTTTATAGTAGAGACAAAAAATTCCTTTTACGTGCCAGGATACGAGAAACTCAAAACTGAATAATTATTTACTCAAATCGAAATTTATAAAGAATAGTATTAATACATATACATCTTCTAGGTACATATTTATAAAAAAATAAATATCATCTGATATAAAGATAAAACAAATTAATAAATTATACATGAAGTGTACTGTGCTGTACTAGCTCATTTCTGTCTGCACCGAGTACCCAGATTGGGCGGTTCCCTCGTGCTTCGGTCAAGATCGAAGGTGAACGATTGCATTCGCTAGTCGGGATCCGACTGACCCGTGAACCGGATCACTGTTCCGGATCTTTGAGGTGTTCTAGATCCGCTGATCCGCATCTTAAAAATGACCCGATATGCCCGTCTCTATTCATAGCCCTCCATCATCCATCCTGTAGTACAAAATGATTAGGAACCCCCAAAAATCCTAAAAACGCAGTTTGAGGAATATTTGATTTTTCTTGTTTTTTGCTAATTCCTTCACCGCCCATGCACGGATTTTCAAAATTATAGCAGCATACTACCTATTACGATCCCGCAGTATATCGCTCCGTGCAAAGTTTACTGAGACTACGAGGGTAGAAGCCAACAGGCAGATAAACCGACAGACTGATAGCCTATCTGTCCGATAATGCCATATAAATATTATGGGCCTACCTGACAGATACGCTATCTGAAACTTATCAGAGACCGGTGAAACCGGTTTTAAGTGTAACAGACAGATAAACCGACAGACCAAAAGCCTATCTGTCATATAAATGATATGGACCTATGTGATAGATACGCTATCCGAAACCATCAGAGAGCGGTGAAACCAGCCTTAAGTGTAATGGATGGGTATCAAAAAAGAATGTAGGTAAGTGTTCAAGGACAGTTTTCGTGTAGGTCTGAAAAGCATAGAATTTAATATTTTTTAGGGCAATGGAGGGCACTTTATGTTAACAACAATTTTTCGAGATTTCATCTCCCTCTCTCCCCACCTTCCCAATTTCATCCCCTCCTAAAAAATAATAGATAATTGAAAACTCATAAAAAGCTTGAAACAAAGGCCGAGGGGTTTTATCTTTCACTACGCCTACGTCCAGCTTTTCACAAAGTGCAGCTTTACCTACTACTACCCAGCAACATACTGCTATCCAAATCTCATCCATTTAAAAAATGCAAAATGCAACGTAGGTGCACCTATACTGTATTCACAGCCAAGCTAGACCAAATGAAAACAAGCCGGCGTGCGAGATCGGCTCGTGTCGGTAGGGTCCCTAATAGTCCAATACACTATGTGTGAATTGTATGTTATAATCCGGCAAGTAAAAACCCCCAAGACTGACTGGAAATCAGATCGAAATATGCGATGTCAAGTGTTCATTGCCTAAATGATCATTTAAAACTGGCAGCTGGCTGCTTTTAAGTTGCAATGGATTAATAGGGCAACTCTTTTAAATAGTAATATAAAATTCCATAATTGTACTGGACTATAGCTGGCGTGTTCGCAGATGGCAGCGGACAGTAACCACGCTAATGCTGCCTGCGACTGTTTATGTGGAGTCTACCTTGGGATTGAATATACTGTAAGCTATATGACCAGCTCTGTTTAATTAAAGTTTTCATTATTCTTTTAGATCGAGAACTCATTTCGTTTTTATATTATTTCCAACTTTCAGCATGCGCACAGGTCATTTTAAGGTTACACAGGGTGAGTCAAGCTCAACGCCTCGGACTCTTGTGACCAAACGATACTACTTTTCGAAAAATCGACTTTGCAAATGTATGTAGGTCGAGTTGGGCTACATTTTAAAAACAATGACTTTTATACAGGCTGTCTACTATAAGCATGACATATCAAAGTTATGTTTTTTAAATAGAACACCCTGTATATTATTGCATATTTAGATTCCTGGGTGAATGTTGGTGTGATTTTATGTATCACACTTTTTAAGCGAACCGTTTAGGTGCAAAACACAATTTTGGGTATAGGTAGATGTCAGAAAAAAATTGAATATCGCAGCTATTATAAATCTTAGAGGGCTGTGACTTTGCCGTGTTACTAAGCATGAAATGTATCAGCTTACGTTAGACGGTCGAGTTCGAATTACATTGTACTTGGACAAATCGATAGATCAATTAAGGAAACTTCAATCAAAGGTAACTTGATTTTTTCAAAGGAAATGCATAATTTTTTTATATGATCAGATGTGCAATTTGATAGGCTTTCTAATTATATCAGATTGTGAATATCAGTCTATGGTAGTTTTTATTAAATTTCGAGATTTCAATCAAATCAGTGTCTTTCAATTTCTCTACCTATAAACAAACTAGCAGGCCATGAAATATAAACAAAATCGTCTTCAGATGGAAGAAAACAACTAACTTAGCAAAAAGATCCAGCAGAACTAGAGTAAAAGAACAAGATTATAAAAATTACCTACAACAAATCAACTCTAACCGGAAACAACGGCGGTAACATGTCGAAGGTTAAAGAGAAGCTGGAGTACGACAGAAATGGATAATTTTTACAGCCTACTAGCGACTGCAATGTACTAGAGATTAAAAATTTCCAAAATCACTAAACACTTTGAAATGAAAGCAAAACTTTCAGCGATCGTTGCCGTCAGTCTAATATCTTCAGAACGCAATTTCACATTTAATGGCATAAAACAGTAGTCATTTCCGTCAAAGTCAAAAGTAATGATACCTCTCACTGTCGTCCTTTGAATTTTTCAGTATCTATTAGCAAGATCACAAAAAAAGGAATACTGACAAATCATATTTTAATTTTCTGCCAGGTAAATTATGTTTAATAATTTGAGCAGATTTTTAATTTATTCTTCGTTTTCGGCGATCTTGCCTATGAGTATTGAAAAATTTGCAGAACTCCGGTCAGAGGTATCGGTTACTATTTTTTTAAATCATGAACTGTGAAATTTTAATCTAAAGCTATTAAGCTGCCAGCAACATTACGTGGTAGATTTCCTTTAATTTCAAAATTCACAATGGTTTTGTGAATCGTCAATCTTTAGAATATTGCAGTAGCCGGTATGCTGTAAAAAATACCCATTTCTGTCGTACTCCAGCAGCTTTTTGACCTTAGATGTGTTATGTCTGCTATTTCTGGTTAGAATTGATTTGCTGTAAGTCACTTTTATAACTTTGTCCCTTTACTTTAGTTCGTCCGTAACTATCTTCAAGTTAGTTATTTTGTTCCATCTAAACAGTTTTTTGTTTATATTTCATAGCCTGCTAAGTTGCTTATAGGTAGGAAAATTGAAAAACACCGGTTTTGCTGAAAATTTGAAATTAAATCAAAACTACCAGAGATTGATATTTACAATCGCACATCATTAGAAGGCTGCTTATCAAATTGCACATTTGATGGTATAAAAAAAATTATGCATTCCCATTTAAAAAAATCAAGTTACCTTTGATTGGAGTTAACTTAATTGATCTACCAATTTCTCCGAGTACAAATGTAATTCGAACTCGACCGTCTAACGTAAGCTGACACATGTCATGCTTAGTAACACGGCAAAGTCACAGCCCTCTAAGATTTATAATAGCTGCGATATTCAATTTTTTCTGACATCTACCTATACCCAAAATTGTGATTTGTACCTAAACGGTTCGCTTAAAGTCCCATGTGTGATACATAAAGTCACACTAAAATGCACTGGAACCTAAATATGCAATAATGTACAGGGTATTCCATTTAAAAACATAACTTTGATATGTCACGCTTTTATTAGACACCCTGTATAAAAGTCATTGTTTTTAAAATGTAGTCCAACTCGACCTACATACACCCGCAAAGTCGATTTTTCGAAAAGTGGTACCGTTTGGTCACAAGAGTCCGAGGCGTTGAGCTTGACTCACCCTGTATGTGCGTTTTGCGGCCGATTCGGGTTCAGTACGGTTGACGGTTACATGAATTTCAGATCGATCCGAAAATATACCTGCTTGAAGAACAATAATAGTAAAAGGGCAAGAAAGACGCTTACAAAAAATACTCAGGTGGTCCTCGTTTATCACTTCTAATAGTATAAACACGTAAACACTGTATATTATACATGACATGTAGAAAAGGCGAAATTTGCTTAACAATACTAATATCTTCGAGTGATTCATCACCGCCTACCGGTCCTCACTTATTCCACCTATTCGTATAGAGGTATACTAATTCAACGTTCATGCAGTAAAATAACATTCATTAATATGTGCTACTAAGGATTTCATTTGAGTGAAAATAAATACAACGGAATGTAAAATTAACCTTTGCAGGGATGTAGGTAATTTGGTTTCTTAGATAAGAACTCTGTTAAAATTTGACCATTATAGGGAAAAAAATCAAATTATCTATGACTGAAGTTTCTTTAATTAATCTACTGATTTTTCCAAGTTCAAAAAGATTTCAAATTTAACCGTCTGACGCACCTTATGCTTAGCCGTACCGAAAAGTCATGGCCTTCTAAGATTAGTAATCACTGTGATACTCAATTTTTTTCTGATACTTACTTATACCAAGTCATTTCATTTCATTTCATTTAAGGTTCCGTATAAAATACATAGGGTCAAACTAGATTTTACCAAGCAATCCAAATATGCAATAATATATTCCATTCATTTAAAAAATGTAATTTTATTATGAATCACCCTGTATAAACTTAAAAATTTAAGTGAAAATATTTTAACGTTATAGCAGTCAAGGGTTCCCACCCCCCACCAAATGACAGACTTTTTAAGTATGTTTTAGTAAGTCAACAATCCTCCGTCCGTCCAGTGTTGGCCCACCCTGTATAGGTAAATAAACGTATCAAATGTCTTCTAGGTCAGTATTCGGATAAGTCTGAAAAGTCTAGAATTTCATACTTTTTAGGGCAATCGAGGGTATTTTATGTTTAAAACAAATTTTCGAGATTTCGACTCCTCCATCCCCACCTTCCCAATTTCATCCCCTCCCAAAAACAGTAGATGATTGGTAACTTATAAAAATAAGTCTGGGGGGTTTTGTCTCTCACTACTCCAACGCGAAGCTTTTTATAAAATGAATTTTTACTTGCCACACGGATAGGTGAGGGGAGTATTGTGATCGCGAAAATTTTCGATTTTGAGATAATACGCTTTTTGGGCGTTTTATGATGTGTACATAACGAAAATCCACGTCACTCATTTCCGTCGGTCTGTCTGACTGTCGGTCTGTCGGTCGGTCGGTCTGTCTGTCGGTCTGTCTGTCTGTCGCGCTTTTCTACCCTCGTAATCTCAATAATCGCTGCATGGATTGTGATGAAATTTGGGCAGCGTTATGCTGTGGGGTCGTAGTAGGTAATGTTCCTATAATTCTGAAAATCGTTATACGGGGGGCGGAATAATTAGAAAAAAACGAAATATGTCAAATATGCCTCAAACTTGTATACATAATAGATCGTTCTGTATTTTATAATGTTGAAATTACTGACTTGATGTTCATCAGAATTTATGATGTACACATACGAGTATTGTTTTAGATCGTTCGGTATCGCGTAACGTGAAAATTATTCAATTGATTTTAATGAAATTTTGACATAGTATTACTCCCAAGGCGAGGATGAAAAACGCGTATGTTTTGGAAAAATAGTGTCAGTGGCGGCGCAGCAATAATAAGAAAACTAAAAATATGAAAACAGCTCAAACGTTGTTTTTAGGCATTTTACGGGTTCCTGATCATTTTCAATTTTTTTTTTTGGGTGGCGTGAAATCGAGGCGGTTGGGAGGTGGGGGGTAGTAAAACTGAAAAATTTGTTGTATTCATAATAGTCCGTCTATTGACTTGTAGAAGAAATACCTAGCGGCATATTGCACTTTTTTAGGTCCATCCGAACATTGGCTTGCCTATTACAGAAACCAATTTTGTGACCTGCACATACGATTTTTGCTTTATTTCGTTCTATGTATATCGCGTAAAGCGAAAATTATTGAATTGATTTTAATAAAATTTTGACACAGAATTGATTACCGCTGCGAGAATGGAAAACGACTCTGTTTTTGAAAAACCATGTCAGAGGCGGCGCAGCAATAATCAAAAAACCAAAAACATAAAATCAGCCCAAACTTCGTTTTTAGACGGGTTGGAGGCTCTTGATCGTTTCGCATTGACCAGTTCAAGCAAGTAGAAAAAAACTGTGGCGCCCTAGTTCCTAAGAAGGGAGATGCAAGAAACTATTTACGAGGGTTTTTGTGTTGGATGTTGTTTTTGGAGGCGGATGGGCCATAATTTTGTTGCAAGGGCACTTTAGACTACAGCTTCATGCAATGGGAAATAATAAAATGGTATCATCATTATGTGTGGGAAGTACTGAGTCATTCAACTTGACTCTATTTTTACCTATTACTACCCAGCACCATGATGCTATGTATAAAAATATCGTCCTCTTAAAAACGCAACTTTCGGCATGCGCACAGGTGACTTTCATGTGATGTATTCGTTATGCGGCCGATTTGGTTTTAATGCAGTTGCCGTTTACATGAGAAGAGCAGGAAAGACGTTTACAAAAAATACTCAGGTGGTTCTCAGTTTGTCGTGTACACCAGCCGGTCCTCGTTTATCAGTTCTAATAGCATAAACACGTAAACACTGTAAACATGACATGCAGAAAAGTCGAAATTAGCTTAACAATACTAATATGTACGAGTGATTCACCACCGCCAGCGGTCCTCACTTATTCCTCCTATTCGTATAGAGATATACTAATTCAGCTTTCATGCAGTAAAATAATATTCATTAACATGTGCTACTACGGATTTCAGCTAAGTGAAAATAAATGCAACTAAATGTAAAATTAACCTTTTCAGCGATGTAGGTAATTTGGTTTCTTAGATAAGACCTCTATTAAAATTCGACTGTTATAGGGATGTAGATACCGCGTGGCACATATAGCGAAAGATACGACCCCTCTAGTTACCTAAATTTTGCTAATTATCTGAATATGTCAATAACGGCGAATTCAGGTAACTTAGTTCAACGGATCTATTTTGAACGTCTATTGACTAGTCTAGGGGTTCTCAAACTTATAGGCACTGCGACTACAGGAGCAAGACTTTTTAATCGGACCAACTGAAATAGGACATGACTCACTCTGCTTCACAGTCGTAATTGCTAAATCGCTGATGTTGAAAATGGTATCGCCCTTCGTTATGAAAAACAAGTATTCCTGAAAAGAACTGAATCAATAAACTTGACTTCTATTTTTTTAATATCTGGCCATGTTTTGGGAATTATTCAATATTTGTAGACGCGTAATTCGAAAATTGATTTAATTTAACGCGCGAATCAGTTGACTGCACTTTCGATTGGCATTTGGCGTCATAAAACGTGTCTATGTCTGTGATACAATAAAGTTATCTAGAAAGGCAACAAATCTGTAACGAGAATATACTGTTAGATAAGGGTAGATGCTTGACAGGGGTACAACATTACAACATTTATGAATTCAGGAATTTGTACTATACAGTTATATATGAGGTTCAATCAATATGAACGATAATTGACTGACTTAGTACTTCCCACACATTAAAGTGATAGCAGTTGATTATTTCCCCTTTGCATTAAGCTATAGTCTGAGATCCCCTTGCAACCAAATCATCACCCTCCTGCCCTCAAAAAACATCCAACACAAAAACTCTAGTAAATAGCTTCTTGATACTCCTCTCCGTAGGAACTAGATCGACACTGGTTTTATTCTGCGAGCTTCAACTGGATAAAACGAAACGACCAGGAACACCCAAATTGCCTAAAAACGAAGTTTGAGTTATTTTTATATTTTTATTTTTATTCAATTCTTTTTGTTTTTTTGCAAATTACTCCGCTGCCAATGCACCGATTTTTAAAATTATAGGAGCAATACCTACTAGGACCCTATAGGATACCGGTACCCAAATTTTATCACAATCTATGGCTACTGATATGACTAGCCTAGAAAAACACGCAAAGACAGACAAACCGACGTTATATAGACATCATAAAACGCCCAAAAAAGCGTATTACCTCCAAAATCGAAAATTTTCGCGATCACAATACCTATCACAATTTCCTATCGGTGTGGGAAATAAAATGAACTAAAAAGAAGCAGAGGTCATAAAAAGGCGCGAAAGGCATTTCAGATGGTAGGGTAGTATCGATTGATTAATATGCATGTGGACCTCGGTTATACATTACCGGTCCTCGCATATTTGTTCTAATCGTAGAGATATACAGAGAATGTGGAAAACGTGCAACTATTTTTTAAATACTAAGATGGTCAGATCGTTTTGTACGGATGATCACTTGTTCTCTCCTATTAGTACAGAGATATACTTGCTGATTGCTTATTCTGTCTAAGCTACCATTCATTGGTCCTCCTGTTCGATTAGTCTAGATGAAATACTACCGCTGCGGTGAATGTTATTTATCTGCACAACGTCCTAAAACGTGTCTCCAGGTAAGTCGATCCATAAGGTCGATTATAGACTTCTATTTACTATAAGATTTTCAAGTATCATGATGTGTCGATTAATTCGCTGTCAATGACATATGAAACAGATATTACGAAACATCTGCCGACAAGTTCCAAATAAATCTGTTACTTTGAGACCTTGTCTGTGCCTACCTTATACCTACCTATTCCTTGACAAATAAAATCAAATGAAAATTTGTCCTCAGTAACGTAATCTGAAGGCTTGATACCTCGGTGACTACACATCTGCTGTTCACGTAGAACTGCCGTTTCTACTAGCAAAATCGATGTAACAACTAAATACTACTGAAGTTCAGCTTTAAAGGTGGGCAGAGAATGTTTTTTAAACTGTGGAACAGCAGCGGTTCCTGAATTTTTGAAAGGGGGCGCACAAAAGCTTAAATAAAAAATACACAAAAATCCTACCAGAGATTATTGAAGCCGCAGCTGCACTCTGCACATAAGTATACATATGTATCTTTATACGAGTAGGAGGAATGAGCGAGGGCTAGTGGCGACCGTAAAGGACTCAAACTTTTTTCACAAATTTTCATATAGGTAGGTAAATATAATACAATTGATATCTCCCGGTTAAATAATTATTTAAAAGGTAAGGTGAAATACCACCAGATTATTATTATCAGTACTGTGAAAAAACTGACTGATGGAAGCGATAGACGCAATCTGCATATCTGAATACTTACCCTTAGAGAAAAGACCTGTTTTTCTCCACTGAGCAGATCGCATAAGCAGAGCCTAAATACCAAACTACCAGAGTACCGCGGCTACCGTGAAAAGGTCATGTTAGGGGAAGTTTATTAACGCAGTGTACTGCGTCATGTATGAATAGGCCAACACCCGCAGGCCCAATAAATTACGTGGTGATGCAAACAATGCATTTTTTTAAATGAGACACCCTATATTTTTTCACGTCATGTGTGCAGTGTATACCTGTTCATACTATTAGAACTGATAAACGAGGACCGGGTGATATACACGACAAAGTGAGGACCACCCGAGTATTTTTTATCGATCTAAATGAACAGCTCATTTTAATTAAACAGAGTTGGTCATATGGTTTGGGTGTGCCTAAGTTGCGCTTTTTAAGTGAATGAAATTTGAAAAGCGGCATGCTGCTGGGTAGTACCAGGTAAAGCTTCATTTCATGAAAAGCTGTGCGTTGGCGTATTGGTAAATCCCCTCAGACTTCGTTTTGAGCGTTTTATGAGTTAATCATCTACCATTTTTGGGAGGGGCTGAAATTGGGAAGGTGGGAAGGGGGGAAACCTTGAAAATTTGTTGTAAACATAAAATACCCTCCATTGGCCTAAAAATAAAATTATATACTTTTTCAACTCATTCGGTTACTGACCCAGGAGACATTTGATACGTTCATTCACATATACAGGGTGGGCCAATAGTGAGCAGACGGAGGATTGTTGACTTACTAAAACATATTTCAAAAATCTGTCACTTGGTCATGGTAGGGACCTTTGAGTGATATAACGTTAAATATTTTCACTTAAATTTTGATGTTTATACAGGGTGGTTCATATCAAACTTACATTTTTTTGAAGGCGACTCCCTATACATTATTGCATATTTGAATTCCTTGGTGAATTCTAGTGTGACTCAATGTATCTTATATATAACTTTAACGAACCGTTTAGGCACAAATCAGCATTCTTGGTATAAGTAGGTATCAGAAAAAATTTAAATATCGCAGTGATTATAAATCTTAGAAGGCCGTGACATTGCGGTACGACTAAGCATGAGATGCGTCACCTTAGGTCAGACGGTTAAATTTGATTTTTTTTGTACTTGAAATCAGTAGATTAATTAAGGAAACTTCAATACAGAGAACTTGATTTGTTCAAATAAGAATACCCATTTTTGTTTACAGAATCAAATGCAGAATTTGATTACCTCGATCTCAATCTTTTTAGTTTCCATTTTATTTAAAATTTTCAGTCAAATCAGTTTTTTTCAGTTTTCCTACTTATAAGAAATCTAGCAAGTCATGAAAAACAAACAAAAGCCCGTTGAGATAGAAGAAGCCAACTAACTTAGTAGAAAGACACTAACTAGAGCAACGGGGGATAATTACGAAAATTCCTTACAACACATAATATCTAACAACAGCGGTAAGAAATCTAATGACAATGAGCAGCTGGCGTATGACAGAAGTGTTATTTTTCCACAGCCTACCAGCTATTGAGATCTACTAGAGCTCGATAACAAAAAACGATTAAATATATTGAAATAAAAAAAAACTACCAATGATTGTTGCTGACAGCTTAGCATCGTCAGAATGAAATTTCACATTTAATGGGATAGAAAAGTAGTTTTTCTGTTAAGTCAAAAGTAAAGATATCTCTAAAAGGAGCACTCTGAGCATCTATTGATGTGATTGTTAGATTTTTTTATTACTCCATGTTGTAACTGTGTTTATTTCATGTATGCTCCTACCAAGTAAATAATGTTTTATCATATAACATATTGCAATTCAGTTTTCATTTTTTGCGATTTTGCTAATAAGTAGAAGTACCAGTGAAGAATTTGAAGGGCTCGAGTCAAAGGCATCATCACTTTTGACTTACGGCTATTTTATGGTACTAAATGTGAAAATTTATTCGGAAAATATAGATACTCTCCTGCCAGTAACAATCGCTGGTATTTTGTCTTTTATTTAATTTTTTTTACTGATTTTGGGTATTTGGGTGTAGCTAATTGGCTGTGAAAAGTAAGCCTTCTTGTTGCCGCTGTCGTTTCTGGTTAGAGCTGATATCTTGTAAGAAATTTTTATAATCTTGCCTCATTAATCTAGTTTGCGTTTTTATGCCAAGTTAGTTGGTTTCTTCCATCTGGACAGGTTTTTGTTTATTTTTTATGGACTGCTAGATGGCTTATAAGTTGGGAAAGTGTAAAACACCGATTTTACTTAAAATTTGAAATAAAATGAAGACTAAAAAAGATTGATTCCAACAATCCTACATTGTTGGAAAGGTTATCAGGTTTTAGATTCGATGGTATAAGAAAAATTAGGCATCCCCATTTGAAATAATCAAGGTGCCTGTGATTGAAATCTCCTTAATTATTCTACTGATTTCTCCAAGTACAAAGAGAATTCAAATTTGATCGTATGAGCTAAGATGACACATTTCATGCTTAGTCACACCGCAAAGTCACGGCCTTCTAAGTTTTATGACCGCTGCGATATTCAATTTTTTTCTTATACCTACTTATATCAAAAAAAGTGATTTGCGCCTAAACGGTCTGTTTAAAGTTTCATATAAGATACATGAAGTCACACTAGAATTCACTAAGCAATTCAAATATGCAATAATATATAGGCAGTTCTATTAAAAAATGTTAGTTTGATAATCAGCCTATATACACGTTAAAGTTTGAGTGAAAGTATTTTAACGTTATAGCCTTCATGGGCCCTACCATGATCAACTATCAGATTTTGGGAATATCCTTCGTCAACAATCCTCCGTCTACTCACTATTGGCCCACCCTGTATTGCATCTATCACATAATAATATGTACTCTGAGAGGAATTCACATATTTTGTTGGAATGTTTGAAAAAAAAAGTATTTCATAAGTTATCGCATTTTTAAAGCTGAAGCTGGATTGACATCAAACGAGTAAAATCGGGTCAAGCCAGACCAAAAACTCTTAGGATGCTTATCGGAGCAGTTAAAATCTGACGAACTCGGAACGATTTGACTCGGATAGCACTCTACTCTCCCAAACACTCTCTCCCATTTTTTACCTAAGTCTAAAATATGCCTCTCAGTTGTACAAAGATGAGCTTTAATAATTTCAAAAGGCATATCACACGGTATCTAAAACGTCAGTTGAATTGACCATCTTAGATTCCAAACGAAAATTGTATCACTCGATATTAAACTAATTGAAACACCTGCTAGTTCTTTCGCATAAGGGCATGGTTCATGATTTCAGAACTGTCTAGTAATCGCTATACCGAAGATCCTACTCCTTTCAAGAATTAAACCCTTCATGCATAGAGCGATGACCTGCAATCTAAAACTTTTCTGCCATAAAAGTCGCCTAGACATCATTCCAAAAGTTCCTCATGATGGGGCACTTCTGAACAAAATCACGACTCGCAACACCTAATTTTTTTCTCGAAGACCTCAACGTGTAATATGGGAAGCTAAACAATCAAGTACACAAAGAGAACGCGAAATATCGTGAGAGGCATTAGTCTGCCGGTATTTCATCGTTGCCGAATTTCAGGTCCTCACTTGTTGCATGCACTGGTATGTAACGTATATGGGGTGGCGGTATACAAACTCGAGAAACCATCTGGTGCCAAAGTGGTGAACTAAAATGTATACATTTACCATAAAACGAAAAAAATGAGGACCAGCTGAAATTTTCAAATTTGACTCAAGACCATATCCGCAACCCACCACAAAAATTTCAAGCGAAGTCCTTGTGAGGTCCGTATATTGGTCCTCAATTGGTCGCGGTCCTCACTTGTTATGCAGATTTTGCACGGGTTAGCCTCACTTGTACCACGGGCCAAAAATATATATATATATATATAGTGAGGACCAATATACGGACCTCACAAGGACTTCGCTTGAAATTTTTTTGGTGAGTTGCGGATATGGTCTTGAGTCAAATTTGAAAATTTCAGCTGGTCCTCATTTTTTTCGTTTTATGGTAAATGTATACATTTTAGTTCATCACTTTGGCACCAGATGGTTTCTCGAGTTTGTATACCGCCACCCCATATACGTTACATACCAGTGCATGCAACAAGTGAGGACCTGAAATTCGGCAACGATGAAATACCGGCAGACTAATGCCTCTCACGATATTTCGCGTTCTCTTTGTGTACTTGATTGTTTAGCTTCCCATATTACACGTTGAGGTCTTTGAGAAAAAAATTAGGTGTTGCGAGTCGTGATTTTGTTCAGAAGTGCCCCATCATGAGGAACTTTTGGAATGATATCTAGGCGGCTTTTGTGGCAGAAAAGTTTTAGATTGCAGGTCATCGCTCTATGCATGAAGGGTTTAATTCTTGAAAGGAGTAGGATCTTCGGTATAGCGATTACTAGACAGTTCTGAAATCATGAACCATGCCCTTATGCGAAAGAACTAGCAGGTGTTTCAATTAGTTTAATATCGAGTGATACAATTTTCGTTTGGAATCTAAGATGGTCAATTCAACTGACGTTTTAGATACCGTGTGATATGCCTTTTGAAATTATTAAAGCTCATCTTTGTACAACTGAGAGGCATATTTTAGACTTAGGTAAAAAATGGGAGAGAGTGTCTGGGAGAGTAGAGTGCTATCCGAGTCAAATCGTTCCGAGTTCGTCAGATTTTAACTGCTCCGACAAGCATCCTAAGAGTTTTTGGTCTGGCTTGACCCGATTTTACTCGTTTGATGTCAGTCCAGCTTCAGCTTTAAAAATGCGATAACTTATAAAATACTTTTCTTTTCAAACATTCCAACAAAATATGTGAACTCCTCTCAGAGTACATATTATTATGTGATAGATGCAATACGGGGTGGGCCAATAGTGAGTAGACGGAGGATTTTTGACGAAGGATATTCCCAAAATCTGATAGTTGATCATGGTAGGGCCCATGAAGGCTATAACGTTAAAATACTTTCACTCAAACTTTAACGTTTATATAGGCTGATTATCAAACTAACATTTTTTAATAGAACTGCCTATATATTATTGCATATTTGAATTGCTTAGTGAATTCTAGTGTGACTTCATGTATCTTATATGAAACTTTAAACAGACCGTTTAGGTGCAAATCACTTTTTTTGGTATAAGTAGGTATAAGAAAAAAATTGAATATCGCAGCGATCATAAAACTTAGAAGGCCGTGACTTTGCGGTGTGACTAAGCATGAAATGTGTCATCTTAGCTCATACGATCAAATTTGAATTCTTTTTGTACTTGGAGAAATCAGTAGAAAAATTAAGGAGATTTCAATCACAGGCACCTTGATTATTTCAAATGGGGATGCCTAATTTTTCTTATACCATCGAATCTAAAACCTGATAACCTTTCCAACAATGTAGGATTGTTGGAATCAATCTTTTTTAGTTTTCATTTTATTTCAAATTTTAAGTCAAATCGGTGTTTTACACTTTCCCAACTTATAAGCCATCTAGCAGTCCATAAAAAATAAACAAAAACCTGTCCAGATGGAAGAAACCAACTAACTTGGCATAAAAACGCAAACTAGATTAATGAGGCAAGATTATAAAAATTTCTTACAAGATATCAGCTCTAACCAGAAACGACAGCGGCAACAAGAAGGCTTACTTTTCACAGCCTATTAGCTATACCCAAATACCCAAAATCAGTAAAAAAAATTAAACAAGAGACAAAATACCAGCGATTGTTACTGGCAGGAGAGTATCTATATTTTCAGAATAAATTTTCACATTTAGTACCACAAAATAGCCGTAAGTCAAAAGTGATGATGCCTTTGACTCGAGCCTTTCAAATTCTTCACTGGTACTTCTACTTATTAGCAAAATCGCAAAAAATGAAAACTGAATTGCAGTATGTTATATGATAAAACATTATTTACTTGGTAGGAGCATACATGAAATAAACACAGTTACAACATGGAGTAATAAAAAAATCTAACAATCACATCAATAGATGCTCAGAGTGCTCCAGTTAGAGATATCTTTACTTTTGACTTAACAGAAATGACTACTTTTCTATCCCATTAAATGTGAAATTTCATTCTGACGATCCTAACTGTCAGGAACAATCATTGGTAGTTTTTTTTGTTTCAATATATTTAATCCTTTTTTGTTATCAAGCTCTAGTAGATCTCAATAGCTGGTAGGCTGTGGAAAAATAACACTTCTGTCATACGCCAGCTGCTCATTGTCATTAGATTTCTTACCGCTGTTGTTAGATATTATGTGTTGTAAGGAATTTTCGTAATTATCCCCCGTTGCTCTAGTTTGTGTCTTTCTACTAAGTTAGTTGGCTTCTTCTATCTTAACGGGCTTTTGTTTGTTTTTCATGACTTGCTAGATATCTTATAAGTAGGAAAACTGAAAAAAGCTGATTTGACTGAAAATTTTAAATAAAATGGAAACTAAGAAGATTGAGATCGAGGTAATCAAATTCTGCATTTGATTCTGTAAACAAAAATGGGTATTCTTATTTGATCAAATCAAGTTCTCTGTATTGAAGTTTCCTTGATTTCAAGTACAAAAAAATCAAATTTAACCGTCTGACCTAAGGTGACGCATCTCATGCTTAGTCGTACCGCAATGTCACGGCCTTCTAAGATATATAATCACTGCGATATTTAAATTTTTTTTGATACCTACTTATACCAAGAATGCTGATTTGTGCCTAAACGGTTCGTTAAAGTTATATATAAGATACATTGAGTCACACTAGAATTCACCAAGGAATTCAAATATGCAATAATGTATAGGGAGTCGCCTTCAAAAAAATGTAAGTTTGATATGAACCACCCTGTATAAACATCAAAATTTAAGTGAAAATATTTAACGTTATATCACTCAAAGGTCCCTACCATGACCAAGTGACAGATTTTTGAAATATGTTTTAGTAAGTCAACAATCCTCCGTCTGCTCACTATTGGCCCACCCTGTATATGTGAATGAACGTATCAAATGTCTCCTGGGTCAGTAACCGAATGAGTTGAAAAAGTATATAATTTTATTTTTAGGCCAATGGAGGGTATTTTATGTTTACAACAAATTTTCAAGGTTTCCCCCCTTCCCACCTTCCCAATTCCAGCCCCTCCCAAAAATGGTAGATGATTAACTCATAAAACGCTCAAAACGAAGTCTGAGGGGATTTGCCTTTCACTACGCCAACGCACAGCTTTTCATGAAATGAAGCTTTACCTGGTACTACCCAGCAGCATGCCGCTTTTCAAATTTCATTCACTTAAAAAGCGCAACTTAGGCACACCCAAACCATATGACCATCTCTGTTTAATTAAAATGAGCTGTTCATTTAGATCGATAAAAAATACTCGGGTGGTCCTCACTTTGTCGTGTATATCACCCGGTCCTCGTTTATCAGTTCTAACAGTATGAACAGGTATACACTGCACACATGATGTGAAAAAATATAGGGTGTCTCATTTAAAAAAAATGCATTGTTTGCATCACCACGTAATTTATTGGGCCTGCGGGTGTTGGCCTATTCATACATGACGCAGTACACTGCGTTAATAAACTTCCCCTAACATGACCTTTCCACGGTAGCCGCGGTACTCTGGTAGTTTGGTATTTAGGCTCTGCTTATGCGATCTGCTCAGTGGAGAAAAACAGGTCTTTTCTCTAAGGGTAAGTATTCAGATATGCAGATTGCGTCTATCGCTTCCATCAGTCAGTTTTTTCACAGTACTGATAATAATAATCTGGTGGTATTTCACCTTACTTTTTAAATAATTATTTAACCGGGAGATATCAGTTGTATTATATTTACCTACCTATATGAAAATTTGTGAAAAAAGTTTGAGTCCCTTACGGCCGCCACTAGCCCTCGCTCATTCCTCCTACTCGTATAAAGATACATATGTATACTTATGTGCAGAGTGCAGCTGCGGCTTCAATAATCTCTGGTAGGATTTTTGTGTATTTTAAAAAACATTCTCTGCCCACCTTTAAATCTGAACTTCAGTAGTATTTAGTTGTTACATCGATTTTGCTAGTAGAAACGGCAGTTCTACGTGAACAGCAGATGTGTAGTCACCGAGGTATCAAGCCTTCAGATTACGTTACTGAGGACAAATTTTCATTTGATTTTATTTGTCAAGGAATAGGTAGGTATAAGGTAGGCACAGACAAGGTCTCAAAGTAACAGATTTATTTGGAACTTGTCGGCAGATGTTTCGTAATATCTGTTTCAGATGTCATTGACAGCGAATTAATCGACACATCATGATACTTGAAAATCTTATAGTAAATAGAAGTCTATAATCGACCTTATGGATCGGTTTACCTGGAGACACGTTTTAGGACGTTGTGCAGATAAATAACATTCACCGCAGCGGTAGTATTTCATCTAGACTAATCGAACAGGAGGACCAACGAATGGTAGCTTAGACAGAATAAGCAATCAGCAAGTATATCTCTGTACTAATAGGAGAGAACAAGTGATCATCCGTACAAAACGATCTGACCATCTTAGTATTTAAAAAATAGTTGCACTTTTTCCACATTCTCTGTATATCTCTACGATTAGAACAAATATGCGAGGACCGGTAATGTATAACCGAGGTCCACATGCATATTAATCAATCGATACTACCCTACCATCTGAAATGCCTTTCGCGCCTTTTTATGACCTCTGCTTCTTTTTAGTTAATTTTATTTCCCACACCGATAGGAAATTGTGATAGGTATTGTGATCGCGAAAATTTTCGATTTTGAGGTAATACGCTTTTTTGGGCGTTTTATGATGTCTATATAACGTCGGTTTGTCTGTCTTTGCGTGTTTTTCTAGGCTAGTCATATCAGTAGCCATGGATTGTGATAAAATTTGGGTACCGTATCCTATGAGGTCCTAGTAGGTATTGCTCCTATAATTTTAAAAATCGGTGCATTGGCAGCGGAGTAATTTGCAAAAAAACAAAAAGAATTGAATATTCCTCAAACCTCGTTTTTGAGCGTTTTAGGATTTCCTGATAATTTTCTACTTTTTTCGGGTGAGAGTGTGATTGGGGTCGCTGGGGGGGAGGGGAGGGGGGGCAAAAATATAAAAATAACTCAAACTTCGTTTTTAGGCGATTTGGGTGTTCCTGGTCGTTTCGTTTTATCCAGTTGAAGCTCGCAGAATAAAACCAGCGTCGATCTAGTTCCTACGGAGAGGAGTATCAAGAAGCTATTTACTAGAGTTTTTGTGTTGGATGTTTTTTGAGGGCAGGAGGGTGATGATTTGGTTGCAAGGAGATCTCAGACTATAGCTTAATGCAAAGGGAAAATAATAAACTGCTATCACTTTAATGTGTGGGAAGTACTAAGTCAGTCAATTATCGTTCATATTGATTGAACCTCATATATAACTGTACAGTACAAATTCCTGAATTCATAAATGTTGTAATGTTGTACCCCTGTCAAGCATCTACCCTTATCTAACAGTATATTCTCGTTACAGATTTGTTGCCTTTCTAGCTAACTTTATTGTATCACAGACATAGACACGTTTTATGACGCCAAATGCCAATCGAAAGTGCAGTCAACTGATTCGCGCATAAAATTAAATCAATTTTCGAATTACGCGTCTACAAATATTGAGTAATTCCCAAAACATGGCCAGATATTAAAAAAATAGAAGTCAAGTTTATTGATTCAGTTCTTCTCAGGAATACTTGTTTTTCATAACGAAGGGCGATACCATTTTCAACATCAGCGATTTAGCAATTACGACTGTGAAGCAGAGTGAGTCATGTCCTATTTCAGTTGGTCCGATTAAAAAGTCTTGCTCCTGTAGTCGCAGTGCCTATAAGTTTGAGAACCCCTAGACTAGTCAATAGACGTTCAAAATAGATCCGTTGAACTAAGTTACCTGAATTCGCCGTTATTGACATGTTCAGATAATTAGCAAAATTTAGGTAATTAGAGGGGTCGTATTTTTCGCTATATATGCCACGCGGTATCTACATCCCTAGAACAGTCGAATTTTAATAGAGGTCTTATCTAAGAAACCAAATTACCTACATCGCTGAAAAGGTTAATTTTACATTTAGTTGCATTTATTTTCACTTAGCTGAAATCCGTAGTAGTACATGTTAATGAATATTATTTTACTGCATGAAAGCTGAATTAGTATATCTCTATACGAATAGGAGGAATAAGTGAGGACCGCTGGCGGTGGTGAATCACTCGTACATATTAGTATTGTTAAGCTAATTTCGACTTTTCTGCATGTCATGTTTACAGTGTTTACGTGTTTATGCTATTAGAACTGATAAACGAGGACCGGCTGGTGTACACGACAAACTGAGAACCACCTGAGTATTTTTTGTAAACGTCTTTCCTGCTCTTCTCATGTAAACGGCAACTGCATTAAAACCAAATCGGCCGCATAACGAATACATCACATGAAAGTCACCTGTGCGCATGCCGAAAGTTGCGTTTTTAAGAGGACGATATTTTTATACATAGCATCATGGTGCTGGGTAGTAATAGGTAAAAATAGAGTCAAGTTGAATGACTCAGTACTTCCCACACATAATGATGATACCATTTTATTATTTCCCATTGCATGAAGCTGTAGTCTAAAGTGCCCTTGCAACAAAATTATCGCCCATCCGCCTCCAAAAACAACATCCAACACAAAAACCCTCGTAAATAGTTTCTTGCATCTCCCTTCTTAGGAACTAGGGCGCCACAGTTTTTTTCTACTTGCTTGAACTGGTCAATGCGAAACGATCAAGAGCCTCCAACCCGTCTAAAAACGAAGTTTGGGCTGATTTTATGTTTTTGGTTTTTTGATTATTGCTGCGCCGCCTCTGACATGGTTTTTCAAAAACAGAGTCGTTTTCCATTCTCGCAGCGGTAATCAATTCTGTGTCAAAATTTTATTAAAATCAATTCAATAATTTTCGCTTTACGCGATATACATAGAACGAAATAAAGCAAAAATCGTATGTGCAGGTCACAAAATTGGTTTCTGTAATAGGCAAGCCAATGTTCGGATGGACCTAAAAAAGTGCAATATGCCGCTAGGTATTTCTTCTACAAGTCAATAGACGGACTATTATGAATACAACAAATTTTTCAGTTTTACTACCCCCCACCTCCCAACCGCCTCGATTTCACGCCACCCAAAAAAAAAATTGAAAATGATCAGGAACCCGTAAAATGCCTAAAAACAACGTTTGAGCTGTTTTCATATTTTTAGTTTTCTTATTATTGCTGCGCCGCCACTGACACTATTTTTCCAAAACATACGCGTTTTTCATCCTCGCCTTGGGAGTAATACTATGTCAAAATTTCATTAAAATCAATTGAATAATTTTCACGTTACGCGATACCGAACGATCTAAAACAATACTCGTATGTGTACATCATAAATTCTGATGAACATCAAGTCAGTAATTTCAACATTATAAAATACAGAACGATCTATTATGTATACAAGTTTGAGGCATATTTGACATATTTCGTTTTTTTCTAATTATTCCGCCCCCCGTATAACGATTTTCAGAATTATAGGAACATTACCTACTACGACCCCACAGCATAACGCTGCCCAAATTTCATCACAATCCATGCAGCGATTATTGAGATTACGAGGGTAGAAAAGCGCGACAGACAGACAGACCGACAGGCAGACCGACCGACCGACAGACCGACAGTCAGACAGACCGACGGAAATGAGTGACGTGGATTTTCGTTATGTACACATCATAAAACGCCCAAAAAGCGTATTATCTCAAAATCGAAAATTTTCGCGATCACAATACTCCCCTCACCTATCCGTGTGGCAAGTAAAAATTCATTTTATAAAAAGCTTCGCGTTGGAGTAGTGAGAGACAAAACCCCCCAGACTTATTTTTATAAGTTACCAATCATCTACTGTTTTTGGGAGGGGATGAAATTGGGAAGGTGGGGATGGAGGAGTCGAAATCTCGAAAATTTGTTTTAAACATAAAATACCCTCGATTGCCCTAAAAAGTATGAAATTCTAGACTTTTCAGACTTATCCGAATACTGACCTAGAAGACATTTGATACGTTTATTTACCTATACAGGGTGGGCCAACACTGGACGGACGGAGGATTGTTGACTTACTAAAACATACTTAAAAAGTCTGTCATTTGGTGGGGGGTGGGAACCCTTGACTGCTATAACGTTAAAATATTTTCACTTAAATTTTTAAGTTTATACAGGGTGATTCATAATAAAATTACATTTTTTAAATGAATGGAATATATTATTGCATATTTGGATTGCTTGGTAAAATCTAGTTTGACCCTATGTATTTTATACGGAACCTTAAATGAAATGAAATGAAATGACTTGGTATAAGTAGGTATCAGAAAGAAATTGAGTATCACAGTGATTACTAATCTTAGAAGGCCATGACTTTTCGGTACGGCTAAGCATAAGGTGCGTCACACGGTTAAATTTGAAATCTTTTTGAACTTAGAAAAATCAGTAGATTAATTAAAGAAACCTCAGTCATAGATAATTTGATTTTTTTCCCTATAATGGTCAAATTTTAACAGAGTTCTTATCTAAGAAACCAAATTACCTACATCCCTGCAAAGGTTAATTTTACATTCCGTTGTATTTATTTTCACTCAAATGAAATCCGTAGTAGCACATATTAATGAATGTTATTTTACTGCATGAACGTTGAATTAGTATACCTCTATACGAATAGGTGGAATAAGTGAGGACCGGTAGGCGGTGATGAATCACTCGAAGATATTAGTATTGTTAAGCAAATTTCGCCTTTTCTACATGTCATGTATAATATACAGTGTTTACGTGTTTATACTATTAGAAGTGATAAACGAGGACCACCTGAGTATTTTTTGTAAGCGTCTTTCTTGCCCTTTTACTGTTATTGTTCTTCAAGCAGGTATATTTTCGGATCGATCTGAAATTCATGTAACCGTCAACCGAATCGGCCGCAAAACGCACATACAGGGTGAGTCAAGCTCAACGCCTCGGACTCTTGTGACCAAACGGTACCACTTTTCGAAAAATCGACTTTGCGGGTGTATGTAGGTCGAGTTGGACTACATTTTAAAAATAATGACCTTTATACAGGGTGTCTAATAAAAGCGTGACATATCAAAGTTATGTTTTTAAATGGAATACCCTGTACATTATTGCATATTTAGGTTCCAGTGCATTTTAGTGTGACATTATGTATCACACATGGGACTTTAAGCGAACCGTTTAGGTACAAATCACAATTTTGGGTATAGGTAGATGTCAGAAAAAATTGAATATCGCAGCTATTATAAATCTTAGAGGGCTGTGACTTTGCCGTGTTACTAAGCATGAAATGTGTCAGCTTACGTTAGACGGTCGAGTTCGAATTACATTTGTACTCGGAGAAATTGGTAGATCAATTAAGTTAACTCCAATCAAAGGTAACTTGATTTTTTCAAATGGGAATGCATAATTTTTTTTATACCATCAAATGTGCAATTTGATAAGCCTTCTAATGATGTGCGATTGTAAATATCAATCTCTGGTAGTTTTGATTTAATTTCAAATTTTCAGCAAAACCGGTGTTTTTCAATTTTCCTACCTATAAGCAACTTAGCAGGCCATGAAATATAAACAAAAAACTGTTTAGATGGAACAAAATAACTAACTTAGAAGATAGTTACGGACGAACTAAAGTAAAGGGACAAAGTTATAAAAGTGACTTACAGCAAATCAATTCTAACCAGAAATAGCAGACATAACACATCTAAGGTCAAAAAGCTGCTGGAGTACGACAGAAATGGGTATTTTTTACAGCATACCGGCTACTACAATATTCTAAAGATTGACGATTCACAAAACCATTGTGAATTTTGAAATTAAAGGAAATCTACCACGTAATGTTGCTGGCAGCTTAATAGCTTTAGAATAAAATTTCACATTTCATGATTTAAAAAAATAGTAACCGATACCTCTGACCGGAGTTCTGCAAATTTTTCAATACTCATAGGCAAGATCGCCGAAAACGAAGAATAAATTAAAAATCTGCTCAAATTATTAAACATAATTTACCTGGCAGAAAATTAAAATATGATTTGTCAGTATTCTTTTTTTTGTGATCTTGCTAATAGATACTGAAAAATTCAAAGGACGACAGTGAGAGGTATCATTACTTTTGACTTTGACGGAAATGACTACTGTTTTATGCCATTAAATGTGAAATTGCGTTCTGAAGATATTAGACTGACGGCAACGATCGCTGAAAGTTTTGCTTTCATTTCAAAGTGTTTAGTGATTTTGGAAATTTTTAATCTCTAGTACATTGCAGTCGCTAGTAGGCTGTAAAAATTATCCATTTCTGTCGTACTCCAGCTTCTCTTTAACCTTCGACATGTTACCGCCGTTGTTTCTGGTTAGAGTTGATTTGTTGTAGGGAATTTTTATAATCTTGTTCTTTTACTCTAGTTCTGCTGGATCTTTTTGGTAAGTTAGTTGTTTTCTTCCATCTGAATACGATTTTGTTTATATTTCATGGCCTGCTAGTTTGTTTATAGGTAGAGAAATTGAAAGACACTGATTTGATTGAAATCTCGAAATTTAATAAAAACTACCATAGACTGATATTCACAATCTGATATAATTAGAAAGCCTATCAAATTGCACATCTGATCATATAAAAAAATTATGCATTCCCTTTGAAAAAATCAAGTTACCTTTGATTGAAGTTCCCTTAATTGATCTATCGATTTGTCCAAGTACAATGTAATTCGAACTCGACCGTCTAACGTAAGCTGATACATTTCATGCTTAGTAACACGGCAAAGTCACAGCCCTCTAAGATTTATAATAGCTGCGATATTCAATTTTTTTCTGACATCTACCTATACCCAAAATTGTGATTTGCACCTAAACGGTTCGCTTAAAAAGTGTGATACATAAAGTCACACTAACATTCACCCAGGAATCTAAATATGCAATAATATACAGGGTATTCTATTTAAAAAAACATAACTTTGATATGTCATGCTTATAGTAGACAGCCTGTATAAAAGTCATTGTTTTTAAAATGTAGCCCAACTCGACCTACATACATTTGCAAAGTCGATTTTTCGAAAAGTAGTATCGTTTGGTCACAAGAGTCCGAGGCGTTGAGCTTGACTCACCCTGTGTAACCTTAAAATGACCTGTGCGCATGCTGAAAGTTGGAAATAATATAAAAACGAAATGAGTTCTCGATCTAAAAGAATAGTGAAAACTTTAATTAAACAGAGCTGGTCATACAGCTTACAGTATATTCAATCCCAAGGTAGACTCCACATAAACAGTCGCAGGCAGCATTAGCGTGGTTACTGTCCGCTGCCATCTGCGAACACGCCAGCTACAGTCCAGTACAATTATGGAATTTTATATTACTATTTAAAAGAGTTGACCTATTAATCCATTGCAACTTAAAAGCAGCCAGTTGCCAGTTTGAAATGATCATTTAGGCAATGAACACTTGACATCGCATATTTCGATCTGATTTCCAGTCAGTCTTGGGGGTTTTTACTTGCCGGATTATAACATACAATTCACACATAGTGTATTGGACTATTAGGGACCCTACCGACACGAGCCGATCTCGCACGCCGGCTTGTTTTCATTTGGTCTAGCTTGGCTGTGAATACAGTATAGGTGCACCTACGTTGCATTTTGCATTTTTTAAATGGATGAGATTTGGATAGCAGTATGTTGCTGGGTAGTAGTAGGTAAAGCTGCACTTTATGAAAAGCTGGACGTAGGCGCAGTGAAAGATAAAACCCCTCGGCCTTTGTTTCAAGCTTTTTATGAGTTTTCAATTATCTATTATTTTTTAGGAGGGGATGAAATTGGGAAGGTGGGGAGAGAGGGAGATGAAATCTCGAAAAATTGTTGTTAACATAAAGTGCCCTCCATTGCCCTAAAAAATATTAAATTCTATGCTTTTCAGACCTACACGAAAACTGTCCTTGAACACTTACCTACATTCTTTTTTGATACCCATTCATTACACCTAGGGCTGGTTTCACCGCTCTCTGATGGTTTCGGATAGCGTATCTATCACATAGGTCCATACCATTTATATGACAGATAGGCTTTTGGTCTGTCGGTTTATCTGTCTGTTACACTTAAAACCGGTTTCACCGGTCTCTGATAAGTTTCAGATAGCGTATCTGTCAGATAGGCCCATAATATTTATATGGCATTATCGGACAGATAGGCTATCAGTCTGTCGGTTTATCTGCCTGTTGGCTTCTACCCTCGTAGTCTCAGTAAACTTTGCACGGAGCGATATACTGCGGGATCGTAATAGGTAATCCGTGCATGGGCGGTGAAGGAATTAGCAAAAAACAAAAAAAATCAAATATTCCTCAAACTGCGTTTTTAGGATTTTTGGGGGTTCCTAATCATTTTGTACTACAGGATGGATGATGGAGACGGGCATATCGGGTCATTTTTAAGATGCGGATCAGCGGATCTAGAACACCTCAAAGATCCGGAACAGTGATCCGGTTCACGGGTCAGTCGGATCCCGACTAGCCAATGCAATCGTTCACCTTCGATCTTGACCGAAGCACGAGGGAACCGCCCAATCTGGGTACTCGGTGCAGACAGAAATGAGCTAGTACAGCACAGTACACTTCATGTATAATTTATTAATTTGTTTTATCTTTATATCAGATGATATTTATTTTTTTATAAATATGTACCTAGAAGATGTATATGTATTAATACTATTCTTTATAAATTTCGATTTGAGTAAATAATTATTCAGTTTTGAGTTTCTCGTATCCTGGCACGTAAAAGGAATTTTTTGTCTCTACTATAAACAGCCACAGCTCATCATAGAAGAAAAATATTCATTTATCATTCGCCCTAAAATATCTATCTAAATATTCCTTTAAATTCAGATCCCAGAACATTGAGCATTATGGCTATCATGTAGCTTCAGCAGAACACTGAACCGAAAACTGAACATCGCTAATCGTCAGATCGACTGACCGACATATATCGCCGTGGCACGCACCATCCTGCTTTGTGATTCTGAATGAATAAGCGAACAAGCTGCCGGATTTGTGATCCGACTGACCCGTTGAGATTAAATTTAGGATTCGGTTCAGTTAGGTCACCTTAATGATCCGGATCAATGAATCGGATTGGAACCGTTCTACACATCTCTAGCTATGAAAATGAAAAAATTGTTGTATGCTGTCTAAAGCTTATCAAAAAATGGTCAAATATATGAAATTGTCAATCTTGGGTTAATTCCGCATACTGATGTAACATTTAATAATTTAATGTAAAATCTAATGCTAAAAGTAAAACCATTACACACACATACAGACCTACACGTAAACACACTGACCTGTGAGAGAAAGACCTAATACACTTTTTTACGTCCATCCTAACAGTGCCTTGCGTATTGCAGAAAACAAGGGACTTCGAATACGAGTTTTGCTTTAGATCGTTCTGTATTGGGTGGAAACTTCTGTTTGATTTTAATGAAGTTTTAACATAGTATTATTACTGTGTCGAGAAGGAAATGCGTATGGATTTTAGAAATCGTATCAGTGGCGGCGCAGCAATAATGCAAAAAACTAAAAATATAAAAACATCTCAAACATCGTTTTTAGGCGTTTGAGACGTGACTGATCATTTTCTACTTTTTTTGGTAAGGGCGAAATTGGGATCGTTGGGGGGTGAGGGGTTGTAAAACTGAAAAGCTTATTGTATTCATAATAGGCTGTCCATTGACCTGTGGCACTTTTTGAGATCCATCCGAACATTGTCTAGCCTATTGCAGAAACCAAGAATTTTCTGATGTATATGTAATAATGGCATTGCTCTAGATCGTTCTGTATTCTATAGCGTGGAAAATATTGAACTGATATTGACGAAACCTCGACACAGTATTAGTAGCAAGTACTATTAGCTTAGCGAGGAGGGTAAACGTGTTTGTCTTTTAATTGAAAACCCCAGTTTTCTGTTGTATACATAAGGGTATTGCTTTAGACAGTTCTGTACTATATAACACAGTGTTATTTCCGTTGCAAGGTTGGAAAGCGCGTAAGGTTTTTAGAAATTGTGTCAGTAGCGGTGCAGTGTGTATCTGGTTGCAAAAGGATCTCACATTATAGCTTCACGGTATGGGAAAACAATAAACTGGTATTACCGCAATCTGTGGGAAGTACTAACTCACTCAACTTGACTTAATTTTTTGTTCATAAATCCGCCATCACAAAGATGATATTTCAAAAGCATGCACCTTGTTCGACCCCGCCCTGGTAATAATAATCTGTCAAAGCTTTATAGCTAATGTTAGTTGCACACGTTAGATAAAAACCTTGAGTCCTCAAACTATGTAAAGGCAAGACAAGTACAGAACATTACAACGACCAAGTTTATTCAGTATCACGGAAAGTCCATTACCCAAATCTTAACACCTTACTAAAAGAAAAAATATGAATCAGATCTTCTTAAAATTCACACAAAAATAACAAAAGCAAAGTCTATTCGCCTATAAATGGAAAAACAATGTAGTTACAAAGATCTATATAACACTGATTCTAAATCAATTATTTGGAGGATTCATGACCATATGTCTATGGGAGCAGAACATGATGTCAAAACATTTGTAAATTCGCACATCATTGAAGTCCATCAGGTCACACGTTACAACAACAGGGTAGTTGAAATTTAAAAAAACACCTATTCAGTAAAAGTCGTAGAACGGCTTATATCGCGGTGTCATTTTGGCAACACAGCTATGACCTCGCTTGGTGCGTTGTATACCGATTTCGGACCTCCGTTGTTCTCTGGGATAAAAAGCGGGTATATCGTGGCTCACTTAATTCTTTCATTGAAAAGTCCTCACTTGTCTCGATATACACGTATCAATTTTCTAATCGGTAAAATAGCTTTCATGAGTATATTTGAATGTTTCTTATCAAATGGCACATCTTCGTAGTATCTATCATAAAATGATGCCATTATCTCGTTGTCCTCACTTGGTCACCGATATGTATTGTCCTCACTTGGTGCGCCAGCCAAGTATATATATATATATATATATATATACAACTGTGCGTCTCCAATGCAAAATCTTAGGTTCAGTCGGCGTCCGAGGTCACTATATATATATATATATATATATATATATATATATACAACTGTGCGTCTCCAATGCAAAATCTTAGGTTCAGTCGGCGTCCGAGGTCACTGGGCGTCCGGATATACGGACGCCCAGTGACCACCCCCTTACAACCTTGTTTTCGATACTTATAACATGTGTAGATTCCAAAACCGTTAAAATCGGCCGGACGCCCGCTGACACCTAATACTGATTTGCGTACAAAATCGAAGATCAAGCTTCTACCACCTGCTGCGCTGGGGGTCCTCATTTATATACTTACCGTATACAGAATCCAGTGCAAGGGTTTACCCGGCGCCGTATACAGAATCCAGTGCACGGGTTTACCCGGCGCCAGTTTTTTATATTAATCTATTTTTAGAATAACTATACTACGTACACTGCAGCGGTTTACTCGGCGACTGCCGTCGTTTGTTGTCATTGAATATTGTCTCTCCTAATACATTGGAGGATTGTTTTGGATTCAATTCAGTAGCTACCGTTGGAGCTAACCTCTAGGTTTACTCTAAAGTCGGAATAATAACGAACAAATGTGCATAGATAACAGTTTTATGTTTTACTTCTATGAAGTTTAAAAGAGAAATGTTAGTTCGATTCATTGATTTATGCAACTACAGTGCCTGTAACTAATATTGCTATTCTTGTGCTCGGATATGAGATCTTTGAAAATTGGTTACTACGATTATCAGTAGCTTTCAAATATTTCATCTAGTCGAAATAATTCTCTAAAGGCGAGACGCAATCTTCCAAAAATTTTATTCCAAAATCTAATGTTTTGAAGTCTGAATTTTTCAAAAATTTCATAATTTTTCACGAAACGTCCCATTGTTTACACAAAATGTTTCTTAACATCGGTTATTTCCGAGAGTATCACAGACTAGTAAAATTTCAAAATGTTTATTCCATCTTGAAGTTTCTCAAATTTCCAAAATTGGTCGAAAAGTTCATTCATTCAAAAAACCTCATTTTTCGAATAGATCCTGCTTCTTTGGTTGTTTTCGTTATAAATATCTCGGAATTTTCTAAAAAGTTTTGAATTTTATCGCAAGGGTCATTGCTTTGAAAAAGTAAAAATTTTTAAAATACAAAAAATAACCAATATGTGAGTAATTTTCGACAGTATCATAATTTGGTTTAATTTAAAATGTTTATTTTTCAAAATTTCGAAAAGTTGCAAAATTGGTCGAAAATTTCACTTGTTTTGGAATCATCTCGTTTACCAAAATCATAATTTTCCTAAGGTTTCTGTTTTAAAGATCCAAATCTTTCCAGGAAACTAAAATTTCACGTGATTATCTAGAAGTCGGATATCTCAAAATTTTTATATTTTTCTGAAAATTTTATAGTTTTTTAGGAAGGCAAATCTTTTTCGAAAATTTCATAATTATTCCACAAAGTTTCAAAACTTTACGTTTTTTCAGAAGTTCTCAGTTTTTATCAAAAGGAAACTATTTTAAAAGTTTGAATTTTTCTTAGTGACTTTCATATGATATGGGAGCGAAATAGACCAAACTCCAGTTTTCATGTTTTACGTGGAAATCAGTAATGATTGATAGCTGTTTATCCAACCCAATTGAAATATCCTCAGGTGTTCCGCAAGGGTCAGTCCTGGGACCACTCTTGTATTTAATTTACACAATTGATATGTCCAACTCCGTAGAAAATTCGTCAGTAATGTGTTATGCTGACGATACACAAATTTACAAAAGCTTCAACACCAACTCCATGGATAGTGCACCCCTTCAGATTAATAATGATCTAAATGCCATTGCAAACTACTCTCAAAATAATAATTTGAAACTTAATAAAGACAAGTGTTCTGTAATGTTATTTTGCCCAGGCCCTGAACATCATTTTATAACCAATCACTTTGATGTCAAAATTAACAACGACTCCTTGAATATGGTAAATACTGCCAAAAATTTGGGATTGACCATTGATACTGATACTCTGCGTTTCAAAGAAGATGTGTCAAATGTTTTGAAAAAATGTTATATTAATTTGAAGTCTTTATATGTAAATCGTTCAATTTTGAATTTTAAAATAAGAAAAAACTATGTGAGTCTCTCATATTTCCTAGCATATTTTATTGCAGCAGTGTATACTATTTTTGTTTAGATTCGGTTACTAAGAACAGATTACAAAAACTGCAAAACATGTGTTGTATTTTCAGCATGGTTGGTTAGGCATAGAAAATGCGTGTAAATATTACTTAGCAACATTTACACATAAAATTGTTTCTTCTCGCTCCCCCCCCCCTTTACGAAAAATTTGTATTTAGACGTAGTAATTTAGACAGCAATTTTAGAGATACCCATGTATAAAACTGTACTATATCGCAGATCATACACCTACAATGCCATCAAGATTTACAATGATTTAGATGATACATACAGGGTGGGCCAATAGACGCAGAATTGCGGACTTACTAAAAAATATTTCAAAAATTTGTCACTTGATCGTGGTAGGGATCCTTAAGGGCTATAACGTAAAAATATTTTCACTTGAATTTTGACGTTTATACAGGGTGATTCATATCAAACCTACATTTTTTTGAATGGAACCCCCTATATATTATTGCATATTTGGATTCCTTGGTCAATTCTAATGTGACTTTATGTATCACACATGGAACTTTAAACCGTTTAGGCGCAAATCACCATTTTTGGTATAAGTAGGTATCAGAAAAAAATTGAATATCGCAGCGATTATAATACCTAGAAGGCCCTGACTTCGCGGTACGATTAAGCATGAAATGCGTCACCTTAGGTGAGACGGCTAAATTTGAATTCTTTTTGTACTTGGAGAAATCAGAGGATAAATTAAGGAAATTTCAATCACAGATAACTTGATTTTTTCAAAAGGGAATGCCTATTTTGGTTTAAATAATCAAATCTAAAATTTTATTACCTTTCTAACGATATAGCATTCTTGACATCAATCTTTTTTCGTTTTCATTTTATTCCAAATTTTCAGTCAAATCGGCGTTTTTCAATTTTCCTGCGTGCAAGCAACCTAGCAGGCCATGAAAAATAAACAAAAGCTCGTTAATATGGAAGAAAGCAACTAACTTAGTAAAAAGATGCAGACTAGTAAAATTTCAAAATATTTATTGCATCTTGAAGTTTCTCAAATTTCCAAAATTGGTCTAGAAACTCATTCATTCTAAAAACCTCATTTTTCGAATAAATCCTGCTTCTTTGTTTGTTTTTGTTATAAATATCTAGGAGTTTTCCAAAAGGTTTGAATTTTATAGAAAGGGTCATTGGTTTGAAAAAGTAAACATTTTTAAAATACAAAAAACAATCAAAATGTGAGTAATTTTTGACAATATCGTTAGGGTACTTACAGAGGTCGTGAAATCGCCTCGGGAGTATGCATAGCGTAAATAAAACCATATCAAGAAGCAGTAGGAAACAAAAAACATGATTTTACGGACGGCCAAAAAAAGATATTTGCAAAATAAAATAAGGATATATTCAAATTTTTCCACGTGACTTAAAACAAGGGCTGACGTCACAGGTATCTTATCGATATCGACAATCGATACTGCTACAGCGCAGGTCAGTGAGATTCAACTGCAAACTATTTCTGATGTTGCCAAATTTCTTTTTAAATATTTACGTTGGCCATATATCAATAATTCAATTTACGAGCGAGTTTTGTTATATGGGTATATATATTCCCAAATGAAATAAGACTTCCCTTTTATCCTACTACAGCCGTAGTTCCTCATTGAATAATACTGCGAGATGCAAAATGCAAAACGAAATCATATCAGCTGCTCGAACGCAACCATATTTTCTTTGTGGTTTGCCAACTGCGCATTCGACTAGAGATGAAACAATGCGACTCAATTTATTGATACTTAAACATATTTGAAACAGGCAATTAACCCACTAGCATTTTTGTTGCAATACATTTTTATATCTGATAGGTATCACAGTTCATCCTGTTTGTGACCGAGATCCGCAACTAATCGAAGCCATCATTTTATTTCGACGCATCCCATTATGAATGAATTCAAAGATAGAATCTAAATCAAGCCCATCCCTACAAGGTCAATTAGTAATCTAGCCTAACTTTTATTCTTTTGACTTTTGTACTTTTGTGTGTGCCTGTTTTGTGGTTATAATGATCAATGTCAAAATGTTAGGTTAGCATTGGCTATCGATATCGAATATCAATACTTTACATCCCATCACTATAGGATATCACTGACGTCAGAGGTTGTTTGCGCGGCATTTTCCGGCATTTGAAATAATTTTTGAAATATCTCTCACAGCCGATACCAAAAAACCGAACAAGTGATTTTGTCATGTTTACTAGGCTCTAAGGAACGCGTAAATGACATAATATTTTTTTCTGCAAGTACCCTAGTAATTTAAAATGTTTATTTTTCAAAATTTCGAAAAGTTGCAAAATTGGTCGAAAATTTCACTTGTTTTGGAATCATCTCGTTTATGAAGATTATAATTTTCTTAAGGTTTCTGTTTTGAATATCCAACTCTTTCCAAAAAACTCAAATTTCACGTGATTACCTTGAAGTCGGATATCTCAAAATTTTTATATTTTTTTTGAAAATTCTATAGTTCTTTAGAAAGTGAAATTTTTTTTGAAAATTTAATAATAATTATTTCACAAAGTTTCTAAACTTTACGTTTTTTTCAGAAGTTCTCAGTTTTTGTCAAAAAGAAACTATTTTAAAAGTTTGAATTTTTCTTACAGATTTTCATATGATCTGGGAGCGAAATAGACAAACTCCAGTCTTCATGTTTTACGTGAAAATCAGTAATATGCAGCTTGATTCATGTAACAAATACAACTTTGGTTTGCCGAATTTATGGAGTCACTGTGTATAATTATTAAAAATGAGACTGCTGATGACTGCTCCTACAAACCCCTGTTAAACTTTTTTCGATACCTCTCTAGTTTACCGAACTATCGACCACCTCTAAAAAATTTGATAACGCCACATGTTAAGATTATACTGTAAATATAAAATAATATAATTGTATGAAATTATCCAGGGCAGCGCACCTAAAGAATCTGTTTTAATTGCGCCCCACTTTCCTGTACATGCTGTAATTTTGTTTTGTTCACCCTCGACATCCATATAAATAATCATTCAACTCTCATAAGCCTTTTTGTGAACATAAAATAATTTGTGAGACAAATGGGGGGTGTCCAGAAGGGAAGACCATATAAAATGTTAAAGGTCATTGTTTATTTCATAAAAAATCCAGTGTACAGGTTTACTATGCTCCCCTATTGTAAAGTAAATCTATTTTTAGTATCATCATATTCTTTGTGTTTTGCAGCGGTTTACCCAGCGTCTGTCGCCGAATCTTGCCCTTGAAATGTGCATAGTACCGAAATTCCTTGAGATAACAGCGTCTTTCCCAGCTATCAAATATTCTCTGCTCACGACGTACTTGCAGATTTGTGTTTCTTGCATGGGTACAGTACTTAATAGCATGCTAAGAACAGAACAGGAGTTGAGCGTTTAGGCTATACCAAAAAGCCTATGAACACATTTCCTCCATAATATGCTAATGCAATTCTTCAGTATATTCCATTTCCGTGTAAGCGTAGTGTACCCACAATATAATCCACTCAAAGGCAATTTTTGGGCTATAGTGACTTTATGTTAAGTTGCAGTACGCGATGAAAAGTTCTATACATATTCTGTGCTCAAATCTCCGTAACCATATACAGGGTGTTTCAAAAGGACCCGACTATTTGAGGTAGGGAAAAACCAAATGGAGAGATAAAGGAAGAAATTTTACCTTTTTTACTTTTTCAAAATAACATTCTTTAAATGACGCCCATTTTGTTGATGGTATTCTTCAAAGCGTTTATGCACATTATCAAAACGGTCCAACTACTTAGAGTGCACGAGACGCAAATAAAGCGTGGTGGAGGGAGTAAGCCCGCACCGCTCGCTCGGTAAGGACACTGGTTAGATATTGCACTTTTATTTGCCAGGATGCATGTTTAGTTGCCACAATATTGAAGAAAGGATCAGATCGATAGCAACTCAGCAACTCCTTGGAATAGTTTTTGATAAAATGTGCACACACGGTTTGAAAAACGCCTTCAACAAAATGGGCGTCATTTAAAGAATGTTATTTTGAAAAAGTAAAATTTCTTCCTTCATCTCTCCATTGGCACTAATCAATGGTATTTACAATAAGCCGGTTTTGGTTTTTCCCTACCTCAAATAGTCGGGTCGTTTTGAGACACCCTGTAGTATTGTACCACTATAACTGCATAGCTGTATCATAGTTCTTGGGCAGTGACTCTTCTCTCATTAGCCATTACGCTTCTAATCAACACGCTCAAAGTTCCACTCATTCTAACGGCTATCTCAGAACTCTTGCCTCGTGGAACAAACATTAAAATAAGCCATTTAAGGGTGGACGCCTAGTAACAGCAACGCTGAATTTACAAAAAGTCTGTATATAAATTCTATTAATAGACAGGCATAAAAAATATGGACGCCCAGTGGAGCTAACCGTTAGCTCCACTGGGCGTCCATATTTTTTATGCCTGTCTATTAATAGAATTTATATACAGACTTTTTGTAAATTCAGCGTTGACGTTACTAGGCGCCCACCCTTAAATGGCTTATTGCCACGAGGCAAGGGTTCTGAGATAGCCGTTAGAATGAGTGGGACTTTGAGCGTGTTGATTAGAAGCGTAATGGCTAATGAGAGAAGAGTCACTGCCCAAGAACTATGATACAGCTATGCAGTTATAGTGGTACAATACTACAGGGTGTCTCAAAACGACCCGACTATTTGAGGTAGGGAAAAACCAAAACCGGCTTATTGTAAATACCATTGATTAGTGCCAATGGAGAGATGAAGGAAGAAATTTTACTTTTTCAAAATAACATTTTTTAAATGACGCCCATTTCGTTGAAGGCGTTTTTCAAACCGTGTGTGCACATTTTATCAAAAACTGTTCCAAGGAGTTGCTGAGTTGCTATCGATCTGATGCTTTCTTCAATATTGTGGCAACTAAACATGCATCCTGGCAACTAAAAGTGCAATATCTAACCAGTGCCCTTACCGAGCGAGCGGTGCGGGCTTACTCCCTCCACCACGCTTTATTTGCGTCTCGTGCACTCTAAGTAGTTGGACCGTTTTGATAATGTGCATAAACGCTTTGAAGAATACCATCAACAAAATGGGCGTCATTTAAAGAATGTTATTTTAAAAAAGTAAAAAAAGTAAAATTTCTTCCTTTATCTCTCCATTTGGTTTTTCCCTACCTCAAATAGTCGGGTCCTTTTGAGACACCCTGTATATGGTTGCGTAGATTTGAGCACAGAATATGTATAGAACTTTTCATCGCGTACTGCAACTTAAAGTAAAGTCACTATAGCCCAAAAATTGCCTTTGAGTGTATTATATTGTGGGTACACTACGCTTACACGGAAATGGAATATACTGAAGAATTGCATTAGCATATTATGGAGGAAATGTGTTCATAGGCTTTTTGATATAGCCTAAACGCTCAACTCCTGTTCTGTTCTTAGCATGCTATTAAGTACTGTACCCATGCAAGAAACACAAATCTGCAAGTACGTCGTGAGCAGAGAATATTTGATAGCTGGGAAAGACGCTGTTATCTCAAGGAATTTCGGTACTATGCACATTTCAAGGGCAAGATTCGGCGACAGACGCTGGGTAAACCGCTGCAAAACACAAAGAATATGATGATACTAAAAATAGATTTACTTTACAATAGGGGAGCATAGTAAACCTGTACACTGGATTTTTTATGAAATAAACAATGACCTTTAACATTTTATATGGTCTTCCCTTCTGGACACCCCCATTTATCTCACAAATTATTTTATGTTCACAAAAAGGCTTATTAGAGTTGAATGATTATTTATATGGATGTCGAGGGTTAACAAAACAAAATTACAGCAGGTACAGGAAAGTGGGGCGCAATTAAAACAGATTCTTTAGGTGCGCTGCCCTGGATAATTTCATACCATTATATTATTTTATATTTACAGTATAATCTTAATATGTGGCGTTATCAAATTTTTTAGAGGTGGTCGATAGTTGGGAAACTAGAAAGGTATCGAAAAAAGTTTAACAGGGGTTTGTAGGAGCAGTCATCAGCAGTCTCATTTTTAATTATACACAGTGACTCCATACATTCGGCAAACCAAAGTTGTATTTGCTACATGAATCAAGCTGCATATTACTGATTTTCACGTAAAACATGAAGACTGGAGTTTGTCTATTTCGCTCCCATATCGTATGAAAGTCTCTAAGAAAAATTCAAACTTTTAAAATAGTTTCCTTTTGACAAAAACTGAGAACTTCTAAAAAAACGTAAAGTTTTGAAACTTTGTGGAATAATTATGAAATTTTCGAAAAAGATTTGCCTTCCTAAAAAACTATAAAATTTTCAGAAAAATATAAAAATTTTGAGACATCCGACTTCAAGATAATCACGTGAAATTTTAGTTTCCTGGAAAAATTTGGATCTTTAAAACAGAAACCTTAAGAAAATTATGATTTTGGTAAGCGAGATGATTACAAAACAAGTGAAATTTTCGACCAATTTTGCAACTTTTCGAAATTTTGAAAAATAAACATTTTAAATTACACCAAATTATGCTATTGTCGAAAATTACTCACATATTGATTATTTTTTGTATTTTAAAAATTTTTACTTTTTCAAAGCAATGACCCTTGCGATAAAATTCAAAACTTTTTGGAAAATTCCGAGATATTTATAACGAAAACAACCAAAGAAGCAGGATTTATTCGAAAAATGAGGTTTTTTGAATGAATGAACTTTTCGACCAATTTTGGAAATTTGAGAAACTTCAAGATGCAATAAACATTTTGAAATTTTACTAGTCTGTGATACTCTCGGAAATAACCGATGTTAAGAAACATTTTGTGTAAACAATGGGACGTTTCGTGAAAAATTATGAAATTTTTGAAAAATTCAGACTTCAAAACATTAGATTTTCGAATAAAATTTTTGGAAGATTGCGTCTCGCCTTTAGAGAATTATTTCGACTAGCTGAAATATTTGAAAGCTACTGATAATTGTAGTAACCAATTTTCAAAAATCTCATATCCGAGCACAAGAATAGCAATATTAGTTACAGGCACTGTAGTTGCATAAATCTATGAATCGAACTACATTTCTCTTTTAAACTTCATCGAAGTAAAACATAAAACTGTTATCTATGCACATTTGTTCGTTATTATTCCGACTTTAGAGTAAACCTAGAGTTTAGCTCCAACGGTAGCTACTCAATTGAATCCAAAACAATCCTCCAATGTATTAGGAGAGACAATATTCAATGACAACAAACGACGGCAGTCGCCGAGTAAACCGCTGCAGTGTACGCAGTATAGTTATTCTAAAAATAGATTAATATAAAAAATTGGCGCCGGGTAAACCCGTGCACTGGATTCTGTATACGGCGCCCGGTAAACCCTTGCACTGGATTCTGTATACGGTAAGTATATAAATGAGGACCCCCAGCGCAGCAGGTGGTAGAAGCTTGAACTTCGATTTTGTACGCAAATCAGTATTAGGTGTCAGCGGGCGTCCGGCCGATTTTAACGGTTTTGGAATCTACACATGTTATAAGTATCGAAAACAAGGTTGCAAGGGGGTGGTTACTGGGCGTCCGTATATCCGGACGCCCAGTGACCTCGGACGCCGACTGAACCTAAGATTTTGCATTGGAGACGCACAGTTGTACCGTGTAGATATATATATATATATATACACACATGCTTGAAATAGAAATGTATTCAAAAGGGGTGCGCTATGTCTAGAGCTGAACGCTCTACAACAAATTCCCACTATTGTTTCCCATCAACAACTTATCGGTACATGGAAATCTCTCTTGCGAGCAGAAAACATCAGGTCAAAACTTGAGTAAGACCCCAGAATGACAAATAACACCAAGGAAGATATACAGATGAAGTGTGCGGAAAAAGTATCACTCTAGTCCAAGACTCTAAAAATTGCAGCACCGTGCATAAAGCATACTCATGATACTATTACTCTCAAGTCATAATACTATTACTCTCAAGTAATAGTATCATGAAGCATACTGCTTTGGGGGCACGACACCATTGCAAGCGCCTGTACTACCTCCAGCGATCAGTAACGTGTCAGGATTCTCTAAGGAAGCGCCACCGAATCTCTGGAAATGTATTTTTCAAGAAACATTTGAAACTGTAATTTGGCGTCAGAAGAATTAAGCAATCAAACTCGGCTATTCAAATGAAATTATTTTACAGATCAAACAGCGTTCAAGTAATAGCTGCCATTAGCATAAGAGAATGAATCAAGATCTGGAAAAAAGATTCACAATAGCACTACACCAATTTAACTAGGAAAAATCCAGAAAACCCTCTCTCTTCTAGCGCAAAGTCGTTGTTCGAGGGGAAGAGTTGCGCCACTGTAAACGACGAGTCAGCCAACGAAAACTGCAAAATCAGCGTGCTTCATTATCTGAAGGAGGCCCTTTGTTTTATTTTCATACAAAAAGATCAGAAATTGTTTTCGAAGAGTGATTTACTTCGTAGGCCTAAGTATCCACATCGTGTGTAATTCTTCGTGAATACGTTTTGTGTTAAGCAATCTGATTTTCATTTTATTAGAAGACGGTTTTTTGGGAAAATCTTTATACAGCGTGTTTCCTAAGTTGAGGCTTTTCTTCCTAGGGCATACAGTGCTCGCCAATAGGACGTGATGTTTGACAGTAGCATATAAACAAAATCTTTAAGGCTATCAAGATATTAACCGTTAATGAAATGCTCATTTCTAATTCTGACCCAGTGCGATTAGATCAAAACATAAACAAAAAACGCTGTTGACTACAGAGCATATATGTACAGTCCATTTCACGTAAACAGATAATTGTGACGTCACACAATAGGTGTTGACGTACCGGCGCGAACAACATGGCGGATGACATTGCTTACAGTCACAGGCGTAACAATTGTTTTCTCAATTCGAATTTGAATAATAGTATAATGCAAACCATAAGTGCGTTTCTTCACAACATATGTCTTCGGCGACATTCTACTTAGGTGAGTCGTAAAACCACATAAAATGAAAAACAAACCGCACAAGACCCACACAAACGATTACAAAATGATGTTCCGCAAATCAATCTAATCCACGCTAGTGCATGTTAGCCGAGCAGCTGATTATGCGCAGACAGCGCACCTATGTAACTATGACGTCACTGTTATCTTTTTACGTGAAATGAAGTGTATGTAGCAGCGCGGGTTTGAGGTCACTCGAATTGTTCACGTGCTAGATCGGATTTTAAAAACAACAAAAATGGTGTATCGTTATAACTATAATGAACTGGTGGATATGATTTCAGTGTACGGTGAATGTGGTCAAAACGTCATGGCTTTTACAATGATTATTGAATTTTATTTGCATTCTTATCAAAAGCGAGTTTTGTCCGAGATTTGGCTTACGGAACGGCATGTTGAAAATTTCAACAAATCTAAGTTTTCTACTAGGGGCTTTGTAAAAAATTGTTGAAAGCAGAAACGAAGCGCTTATTATAGAGTTGGCAATTCTGAAAATACAACACAAATTAGAAACCAATCTTTTATGGCTCAAAGCTAAGATCTTGAAGTTTTGGGCTGTAACATCAACGGGTCGTTGAGTTGTTCAATTTAGCTGCTGGGATTTTTAAGAACCTGGTTTGAACTGCCTTAATTCTTTTTATACGAATATTGTATTGAGGGCACCATATGACTTCAGCGAAAGGAAATTTGCTATTTACTACTAATGCTAGAATGGTTAGATTCGTAAAATACTTGCAAGTTCTGTATATGAATCCAAGCATCTTATTTGAATATTTAATTATTTTATATAGTAAATAACCCCTAAATCTTTAGTTTCTGCCACCTTTGTTAAAGTTTCATTATTTATTGTGTAATTGAATGCTATAAATGTTTTTTCCTTTGAGAATAATACAATGACACTTAATAATGTTGGGACAAAGGCTGTTCGAAATGCAGAAGTATGATAATCTGCCAAGATCACCTTGAAGATCGATACAGTCTGGAAGTGATCATATATTTTGAGACCACCAGCTTATATAAAAAAGTTGCGCTTTTTGAAACAGAAAGCTATGTCGTTGATATACCTATATGATAAAAACAAAGCACTCAGGTGAATACCTCGTGGTACACCAGATGTTACAAAAAATGGTTCTGATTGGTGCCCATTATCTACAGGAAACAAATATAGGACCACACTCAGTTCGAAATCCCGTCACAGATCTCAGAAAGCTTGCTAGATGACAGGGGTCAATCCTATCCGTATAGACGTTGTCAACTTGGATTTGATTATTATCGATTGCCTCATATATTTGAAATATTTAAAAAAACTTAACTAGTTTTCTAATTCTCTCCCTAGGAACTAAAACGACACAATTTTTATTCTGTCAGCTTTAGGTGGACGAAACGAAACAATCAGGAACGCTCAAATTGCTTAAAAATGAAGTTTGAGCTATTATTATATTTTTAGTTTTTTTATTATTGCTGCGCCGCCACTAACACGATTTTTGAAAACCATACTCATTTTTCATCCTCGCCACGGTAATAATACTGTGTCTAAATTTCATTAAAATCAATTCCAGAACTTCCATGTTACTAAATTCAGAAGGATCTAAAGCAATACTCGTATGTATACATCAGACAAAGTCCCTTGATTTCCGTAATAGCCAGGGCAGTGTCCGGATGGACCTAACAAACATCTATTATGCCGTTAGGTCTTTCTTTCACAGGTCAATGGACAGCCTATTATGAATAGAATAAATTTTTTAGTTTTCCAACCCCCCCACCCCCTAACCACCCCAATTTCACCCCTACCAAAAAAAAGTAAAAAACGATCAGGAACCCCTAAAATGCCTAAAAACAAAGTTTGAGCTATTTTTATATTTTTAGTTTTTTTATTATTGCTGCGCCGCCACTGACACGATTTTTCCAAAACGTAAGCGCTTTCCATCCTCGCCGCGGCAGCAATACTGTGTCTAAATGTCATTAAAATCAATTCGATCATTTTCGCGTTACGCAATATAGAACAATCTAAAACATCACAAATTCTAAGTCCCTTGGTTTCTATTATAAGCAATGCAATGTTCGGATGGACCTAAAAAAGTGTATTATGCCGCTAGGCCCTTCATTCACAGGTCATTGAACAGCCCATTATGAATACAACAAATTTTTCAGTTTTACTACCCCCCACTCCCCAACCACCCCAAATTCACCCCCACCCAAAAAAAGTAGAAAATGGTCAGGAACCCCTAAAATGCCTAAGAACGAAGTTTGAGGAATTTTTGAAATTTATCTTTTTTGGCTAATTACCCACCTCCCGTACAACGATTTCCAAAGTTATTGGAACGTTGCCTACTATCATTGATTAAATGTGTTAATCAATGCTACTACGACACCACAACATATCGCTACCCAAATTTCATCACCATCCATGCAGCGGTTACCGAGATTACGACGTTAGAAAAACGCCAACAGACAGACAGATAGACCGACAGACCGACAGGCCGACAGACCGACAGACCGACAGGCCGACAGACCGACAGACCGACAGACCGACAGACCGACAGACCGACAGACAGACCGACGGAAATGAATGACGTGGATTTTCGTTATGTAGACGTCATAAAACGCCCAGAAAACGTATTATCTCAAAATCGAAAATTTTCGCGATCACAGTACTCCTACCACCTATCGGTGTGGGAAGTAATAAGAGTAACAGAGCAAATTAGTTCCTACCGATTTGCTTGGACAAAAACCGGGTAACAAATAAACTATACTAATGATAATATTTCTTATAGTGTTGTATATGCTCACGTAAACATTTTTTTCCAAACACTTGGCAAATACTGAGATTTTAGTAATGGGTCCAACATTTGTTACATTGCTTCTGTCACCACTTTTATAGATTGGCACAATAAGGGACAGTATTTTGGTGACCAGATCCAATGAGATCACATTTAACAGAAAATATTTAATTGTTCACATATTCAAATGACACAGTCAGTGATATTCACCGGACAATAGTTGAAATACGTAGATAAAAACCTAACCTTTTTTCTATTTCTAAAGATTAATCCACGAGTAGTTTTTTTGCGACGATAATAGCTCCATCGGAAATGAGTGGTCCTTAAGGACTTTCGATAGGGGCCCAATGCCCACCTATTAATCCTCCACTGGTTCGAATGGTCTAAAAAGGTAACGAACCCCCATTAATCTTGCACTCCAAAGAGGAAATTAAACGCTTACAGAAGAGTCCTCATTGAAATTTCATTAGCTCTCCACAGTATAATGGCATAGAAGGAGAAAGAGATAATGGAGAATAAATGTGCCACTTAGATAATTTAGAATGGAGAGAGCATTTCTTTAGCACTGGCGTATCTTTATGCATACAAAAATAAACAATTTTACTCTCGAATTCTACTGCATAGTAATAATAATGATGTAAACAGGTTAAATTATAGTCAGTCTTCGAGAGAAGCTCGCCCGCGCATTTTGCTGTGAACTTCGGCCTGTGCCTCGGACCCTCGGATTCAGTAAGCGGTACTAAGGGCCGTATTTGCAGTCATCTCTTGAGTAATAGTTAAGGTTCCCTTACGTAATACTCAAGGGATACTTAGAGACTCTCAAATGTGGCTTTCCTTGCATATCTGTTTCCTAGACATCTACGAGACAGCTGGATTCATTTGGCGACGTTGTCATATTTCAAATATTACTTACTTAAGGGACTTTTTAAGTATCGACTATACAGGGTGGGCCAATAGTGCGTGGACGGAGGATTGTGGGCTTACTAAAAAATATTTCAAAAATCTGTCAGTTGATCATGGTAGGGACCCTTGAAGGCTATAACGTAAAAATATTTTCACTTAAATTCTGACGTTTATACAGGGTGATTTATATCAAACTTACATTTTTTAGAATGGAACTCCCTATATATTGTTGCATATTTGGATTCCTTGGTCAATTCTAGTGTGACTTTATATATCACACATGGAACTTTAAGCGAACCGTTTAGGCGCAAATCACCATTTTTGGTATAAGTAGGTATCAGAAAAAAATAGAATATCGCAGCGATTATAAAACCTAGAAGGCCGTGACTTTGCGGATTGACTAAGCATGAAATGCGTCACCTAAGGTCAGACGGCTAAATTTGAATTCTTTTTGTACTTGGAGAAATCGGTAGATTAATTAAGGAAACTTCAATCACAGATAACTAGGTTTTTTCAAATGGGAATGCCTATTATGGTTTAATGAATCAAATGTAAAATTTGATTACCTTTCTAACGATATAGCGTTCTTGATATCAATCTTTCTTGGTTTTCATTTTATTTCAATTTTCAGTCAAATCCGTGTTTTTCAATTTTACTGCGTGCAAGCAACCTAGCAGGCCATGAAAAATAAACAAAAGCTCGTTAATATGGAAGAAACCAACCAACTTAGTAGAAAGATGCAAACTGACTAGAGCAACGAGGCAAGACTGTGAAAATTTCTTACAACATATTAGCTCTAACCGGATACAGCAGCGGCAAGATATCTAATGTCAATGAGTAGCTGGGGTATGACAGAAGTGTTTGTTTTTCATAGCCTACTAGCTATTGCGGTCTACTAGAGCTTGGCAATTTTCCAAAACGATTAAAAATTTTGAAACAAAAGGAAAACTACCAGCAATTTTTGCTTACAGCCTAACATGTTTAGAATGAAATTTCACATTTAATGGGATCAAAAAATCAGTCATTTCAGTTTAGTTAAGTCAAAAGTGAACATATCTCCAACTGGAGAATTCTGAACATCTATTGAAATAATTGCTAAAATTTTTTAATTACGCTATGTTGTAATTGTGGTCATTTCATGTAGTTTTCTACAATTCAGACAGACTGCAAATCAAGTTTCATTTTTCGCGATTTTTCTAATAAGTAGAAGTACCTACTGAAGAATTTGAAGGGTTCCTGTCAAAGGTATCATTACTTTTGACTTACGGAAATGGCTACTTTTTTATAGCATTAAATGTGAACATTTATTCAGAAGACATAGATATTCTACTGCCAGCAACAATCACTTGTAGTTTTCCTTTAATTAAATATTTTTTTACTGACATTGGAAGTTGGCTAATAGCTAGTAGGCTGTGAAAAATGAGCGTTCTTGTTACCACTATTGTTTCTGGTTAGAGCTAATATGTTGTAAGGAATTTTGATAATCTTGCCTCATTGCTCTAGTTAGTTTGCATCTTTCTACTAAGTTAGTTGATTTCTTCCATATTAGCGAGCTTTTGTTTACTTTTCATGACCTTCTAGGCTGCTTGCATGCAGGAAAATTGAAAAACACCGATTTTACTGAAAATTTGAAATAAAATGAAAACAAAAAAGATTGATATCAAGAATGCTATATCGTTAGAAAGGTAATCAAATTCTATATTTGACTCTTTAAACCAAAATAGGCATTCCCATTTAAAAAAATCAAGTTGTCTGTGATTGAAGTTACCTTAATTTATCCTCTGATTTCTTCAAGTACAAAAAGAATTCAAATTTAGCCGTCTGACTTAAGGTGACGCATTTCATGCTTAGTCGTACCGCAAAGTCAAGGCCTTCTAAGTTTTATAGTCGCTGCGATATTCAATTTTTTTCTGATACCTACATATACCAAAAATGGTGATTTGCGCCTAAACGGTTCGTTTAAAGTTCCATGTATGATACATAAAGTCACACTAGAATTGACCAAGGAATCCAAATGTGCAATAATATATAGGGGGTTCCATTCAAAAAAATGTAAGTTTGATATAAATCACCCTGTATAAACGTCAAAATTTATGTAAAAATATTTTTACGTATAGCACTCAAGGGTGCCTACCATGGCCAAGTGACAGATTTCCGAAATATTTTTTAGTAAGCCCACAATCCTCCGTCCACGCACTATTGGCCCACCCTGTAAATACGACCTTATCCCTGAAGGGGATATCTTAAGAGGCTTGTACACGGACTTTTATTGTAAGGACGTCACACAAACAGATTATCTGGTGCCAGCATTTGTTAATTCATTTAGCACTACAAGGCGTGGCAGTTTGTATTATCGTGATTTAACACGACTAGTCGATAAGTCGCTGAATAACAGAAACTTCCGAAATTTAACGAAAAAATGAAGTCAAGCTGATTGACTCAGTACTTCCCACACAGTGCGGTGATACCAGTTTATTATTTTCCCATAGCATGCAGCTATATAGTCTCAATTCCCTTGCAACCAAACTATCGTCCGCCCCACCAAAAAAGAGTATGTTGTGCCGTTAGGTCTTCCTTTCACACACAGGTCAATGGATAGAATATTATGAACACAACAAATTTTTGAGTTTTACAACCCTCCACCCCCAACCACCCCAATGTCACCCCCGCAAAAAAAGTAGAAAACGCCTACCCCTAAAACGCCTAAAAACGAAGTTTGAGCTGTTCTTATACTTTTTGTTATTCTGTTATTGCTACTCCGCCACTGACATGATTTCTAAAAATCATGAACGTTTTCCATCCTCGCCACGGTAATAATACTGTGTGAAAATTCCATCAAAATCAATTCAACAATTTCCACGTTACACAATACAGAACGATTTAAAGCAGTACTCGCATGTATGCATCGTTTGGTTTCTATAATAGGTGGGGCTCGGATGGATCTAAAAAAAGTGTACTATGACGCTTGGTCTTTCTTTCATAGGTCAGTGGACAGCCTATTGTTGAAATAACAAATTTTTCAGTCTTGCAACCCCAATGCTATTTGTTCCGCCGCCCATGCACCGATTTTCAAAATTATAATTGCTTTACCAACTACGATCCCACAAAGGGATTACGAGGCTAGAAGAACGACAACAGATCGACACACAGAGAGACCGACGGAAATGAGTGACGTGGATTTTCGTTATGCAGGCATCATATACATGGACGCCCAAAAAGCGTATTATCTCAACATTTTCGCGATCAAAATATTCCCCTCACCTATAGGTGTGGGAAGTAAAATATGAAGACCGGATCGAAATGATGGCCAGTAAACTTGATGCCAAAATTATTATAAATAGCAGTAACATAGTTTTACTGGAATTCACAGAGTATTTGTACTACAAAAGCTCATATTTCAATTACCTTGTGTCGTTAATTATTCAAGAAAAAGTACTTTGCTATATTTTAACAAATATGGATAATTTTGTAAAACACTGATATACACGATTATGAAACAATAAACAAAAATGGCCTGCATCAAGTGCATGTATCGACGGGAAAATACGAGGTAGTTCTAGGTTTTAGCGTTTTTAAGCGTCTACGAATGTAAAAAATGAAATTATATAAAGTCGTGACGTACTAAATTTGCATTTGTAAAATATTAAATATCTACATTTATATATTACTAGATACTTAAATTTTTCGTTAAATTTTGAAGCAAAAACTATAATTAACATTATGTGCCAAAATCCAGCTGTTCCTAAATTATCTTTAACATTTATTCTTCCTATTTTTGTGGTTGTCCTTTAAAAACACCAGATGTATCGATTTGTAAACAAAATAAATGTTTTCTAACTTACAGACAACATCTGATATTACTCACTCCCATCCTTATTACTTTACGCGTCAAGTTCTGATAAAAGAAATAGAGCAAGTCCAGTCACTAGACTGGTTAAGAACAAAACTCAAAAGTTGAAGTTGCAATCAATATACTCAGGATGAGTGGCAAGCTAAAATGCGTTTATTTAATTTAGCTTTCCAAAATGCATATCCTTCTTCTTCAATTTTACTCCCTATTATAAAAAGAAATACTTGTTGATCACAAAATTCCTTTTTCTTCCGATTATGATCATAGCGTAGAGTATGAAGATTTCATGATACATTGATGCATTGAATACTCTTATCCAAACAACGATGGAAATAATGTACTACTACGATTACTGATATATAGACAATGTAAGCACTTTATATTTCGAGCTTACCCCACGTTGGGCCCTTTTAATCCAATAAATGCCCTCGGATTAAGAGAGTGTTGCTAGTGGCTTTAATAACTCTCTCTCTATTAAATCTCTAATTAAATTCCCAGAGAGTAGCTGCCTGAAGCAACTTCGTATCTCTACATTAGGGACGTTATTGTAGCATGCGTCTCATTTTTCGGTATAATAATGCGTAACTCCAGAATAAGCTGGTGGTTGATTATAGTATGGTATGGTAGTAACAGGTTTGTAGCTAGGAACCTTTTAAACTTTAAACAGATATTTCTAGATGTACCGATATTAATATATTTGTATCAGGTAATTATTAAATAAATTATTTAAATATTAATATATTTGTATCAGGTAATTATTAAATGTTCCGCCATTTTGTAGTACCCGAAGATATTGACTCTATATTCTAGGATTGTGAAGTAACTACTTATCAGGAGCATTACATTTTTTTCATAGATGGCGCCCAGTTGCCATCTTGAAAGTTTCACCTGTCAATTTCACTCTAAAATGTAGGTACATGGTACAACCATCAATTTCAATATCCCAATTTTCAGTTTTTTTAGTTGACCCGTTCAAAAAATAAAAGGTGGAACCATTAAAGAAAAAAACTATATTAATACCGATATATCTAGAAATATTTGTTAAAAAAGCGCAAAGTTTACGTTAGGGATTCAACTTTATTTCAAATCACCATCTTTTAGGTTTCATCTGTCAACGAAAATAAAGGGGGGGATTAAAGAAGAGCACTGTATAGCAACATTATCGATTGAAACTCCACAGCATATCGCAGCCCAAATTTCAACAAAATCGGTATAGCGGTTACTGATATTATGCGGGAGAATAGTGGTAAGAAACAGACGAAGAGACAGACGGGTAGATAGACCGACAGATCGATGGACCTAGATGTATGCTGTAAACATTATAAGACGCCCATAAAATTATTATTATACTGTAAGAGCTCGGTAATCCAAAGAGACTATCCCTCATAGTGTCGACGAGAATGCTTACTTGCTTCGGACATATAATCAGAAGCGATAATATGGAGAAACATGTAGTTCAGGATCATGGCCAAGTGAGCGGCGCCGTGGCCGTTCCCCTACATGCTGGGTGGATACGCCGAAACAGTTGCTGGATATGAGTATCACGAGTGCCACTGAACTGACAGTAATTTGCGAAAGATGGCGAGCTACAGTTATCAAAACTATTGATAATAGGTCTGTTTTTACAGCAATCACAAACTAGTCAGCGTTAATTTGATTGGCCAGTACCAGTCAGAAATAGTTTGACAACTGCAATGGGGAATACTGATTGGCTCTGACTGGTTTGTGATTCTCTGCAAAAACAGACCTAATATTCGTATCGGCAATACTCTAGCTCCGACTTAATGTATTTTACGAGTTCACAACATGTCTGTTAAGACATTGTGACTATGATGATGAAGCAATATGATTGAATTCAAGAAGAGAAGTAACATTTTCGAAGAAAAAACATTACCATAAAAATTACTTCTATTTAGTGACTGTGATCATTTAATTTCATATACATATTTTAATATGAAATAGCTATCTCAATGCATGCACATTCATTTTGTGATATCTGAATTACAAAAGCATCTTAGAATTTAATCCCATCGATCTGTCTCTCAGTCTATTCACTAACTCATTGTGATTATCTGACGTAATTTTTTTGTTATTCCTTATCATTAATGTTTTGTCAGACTTTTATTTATTTTTTTACTCTATAAACCATATTTTGGGCAAACAAGTTATTTTAATTGGAGAAAAGATCCGGGAGAACAACATACCTTGTTTGTCAGATGAGTTTTTCATAATTCAGATATAGAAAGTTAAAGACAATATTCTTGAATTAACCGTTACGCATACAAAGTACAATGCATACTTTTTACATCCTTATATAGATGTAATTAACATTCCTTGCAAGTGTGACCGGAGACTTCAAATCAATGCCTCTTAGGGAAGTCAGAGTCACGCTTCCTATATCCCTTTAATCCCGGAAGTTTATAACTTTGGCTTACGTCACGTACGCTCAGATGTTTTAATCCGGTTAAGACGCTACCTAGAAACTCCGTGATAATGAAAGAGAGGAGAACAGGAATGTGATGGAGACTACGACATGCGTTGTCTTTGATGGTAGTTAAAGGCACAATTGTATATACCTGTATTTAACATGCTTCTAGTAATTCTGTACAACGTACGTTAAACAAAATGGGGCTTAGATAGTTCAAATAATCACCTGAAATATGTTATCTTGGTATAGCTTTTGACAATTTTGCGACTGAATTCAAATACAATCGCTATTTCGTATGTAACCCATAACGTGGCTATTCGTCTACAATATTGTCTTTTATTGGACAATAAATAAAATCGTACTCACTTCTACGTTATTAAAGTTTTGGATCCATGTGCACCTTTTATTCAAAAATACTGATTAAAGATATTATCCGAAAATCTGAATTTTTGAACAGAGGGTAATGCATATAATTGACGTAATAAAATGATTCATAGATACATTAGTATCATGCAAAAAGCAACTATCTAACATTATTATCATTCGGTGGGCAGTGACCAAGTTTACACCTTTCCTAGTTGTAAATCAGATAGCATCAAATGCAAAACAAAATAGTCGATTAAATATCAGAGTGCGTTAAATATAAATCACAGCAGTCAATTAAACATAAGAATGCGTTATATGTAAATCAGAATGACTAAATGAAAATCAGAACAATCAAATGCAGATCAGAACGGTCAAATGAAAATCAGAAACGGTGATATTAGTTTCAGAAGGTATTAATTTTATTTGAGAAACCATCGATTATAATTCAGAAGCAGTCAAATATAAATCAAAAAGAAGCTGTATTGTAAAGTATATACTTATAATGTTCCATAATTTAAACACAAAAAAAAGGTTTTCCGTTTACGGGTTTACGTAAACTAAACTAAGTTGGTCTTGTTAAATTTTTTTTAAAAGTAAGTGTCCAATGTCCCCATCCGTTAAGTATGTTGTTGATTGTTTACGTTGAATGATCTGACCCTTCAGTACCTATAACCTATATATACATATATACCATCCTACCTATAAGTACTTAATGATTTATATTTGAAATGTTCCGAATTTTATTTGCCTAATTCTGATTTGAAAACTCTCGTTATTGCATGCGTGGGTTTCCGCTCCTAGGGGCCTGCTCCTGTTTAATATCACATCCGTGTTTAATACAAACCTTTTGCATGGAGCATGAAGTTAGCCCATTAAGTTAACAAAGGATTACGTTGAAAAATTCTACAATGTCTGTGGCAGATAAACATTTAACAGTAGAAGGAGAATACCAAAGTGCAAACCATTATTTTTTTGAAAATTTGACTACGATAACTACTACTACTAGTAACACACCTAGTTGTTGTACTTTTTATGCAATACTTTGGTACTGTGTGACCAACTTAAATTGGCCAGCGAAAAGAATGCGGTGGAAGAACTCGCCAGAACTCTTAATATTTTCATTTTATATACAAAGGAAACGGCAAATAATTTATATTCACTTAATGCCCTTATCTACAATCGGCAATAGCAGATTTCATTTCCCACGTTAAAGACGGTCCAGCATCGGGATTGGCTCAAAATGATAATGACGATCGCTACCTGAGGGAACTTCTTGGTCCCTTTCCTCATTCCGCGCTGGTCAATTTACGATGGTCACACAGTACGTCCTAGCTGTAACTTATGTGATCTTATACTAACTCTTGGCTGGTACAATATCTAAGTCAACCACATTTTGCAAGATTGACACACTAACTGCCGCTATTATGCTACCAGACAGGTTTTATGTATCATCATGATGGGTGTGATAAGTATTCATACAGTTTTGGGTTTATCATTGTTTGTATTTCCAATGTTAACAAATAAATTGTTACGTGGAAAATACCAAATCAATCTAGTTCGATTATCACCAATTGACATTATGCAGAATAAATCACAACATTTATGTCCATATAACGCCAGAATGTTGTCATCTAGTGATTTTTTAACGGATCATTGCTGCAATGGTACAAGGCATCAACTGATAAACATTTAGTACAGGCACTGATGGATGTAGATAAAATTAGTCATTATTCTCACTATTACTAGTACTTACTTGAGTAATGTCTCTAACGTAGATTGTCTTAGGAGGCAACAGTGCAGTACTGGAGCTAGGATAGAGAATTCATCGTGGAAGGGTTTTCCAAATGCTCTACCTTGGTCCAGATGTAGAGTAAATGTGTTGTTGCCAAATAATCTGTAAGTCGAAGTAAAGCATAAAGATGTTTAGCACGTCGATTCAGTAACTTGTAGAGCTGGTGTATATGTGATGATTTGAAAAGGCGTGTTAGTTATGAAGACATAAAATATTGTTGTTTGAAATTTGTAGACAAGGTAGATGTTTCAAAAGGTCTGTTTCGGACTTCCATTGTTTGTATAATTAGGTCCTGAAGACCACAGGCATTCACTAAGTATACCATACGTAAAAGGACTATCAGATACAGTCAGAAGAATAGGACAACACTATAAAATTCAAACACGATTCTCAAGAGGCACCACTCTCCGAAGACTACTAATGAAAACAAAATCCAGGAATGAACATCAAGAAACAAAAAACTGCATCTACGAAGTACCATGTGCATGTGGCAAAGTATACATTGGTGAAACGAAAAGACCCCTGGAAGCGAGAATTGAGGAGCACAGACTCAACACCCAGAGAGTAGAGACAGGAAAGTCCGGAATAGCAGATCACGCTTGGACCGAGCATCATAAAATGATTTGGGAAGATGCAAAGGTTATTGACAAAGAATCTCAATGGTATCGCCGGAAATTCAAGGAAGCAGCTCATATCGCTAGCAACAAAAACGTGTACAGCAAGCCTAGTGTGGAAAAAAACTAAAATTGGACAGAACAAACTTGGACACAATCGTGGGACTCAGTGACTATCAACGACCACGTCATCATCAGCAAGAAGCGACGTCACTGACGCACTCACCAGACCGCGCAGCAACCAATCAGGACAAGCCACGAAAAACGACACGTCAGCTAGATGAGAATAAATAGCAATGAAAGGAACATGTTCGACAGTTTATCTGAAGACGATTGAAGATGCCACATCAATGGAAACGTTGTAATCCAAAAATTATATAGACAATGGAAGTCCGAAACAGACCTTTTGAAAGGCTAAAATATATTTTCTGCTGATATTTTTGATGAGTTTTGGAAAAGGGTGTAGTACAAATGGTAAGTGTCCGCTGAATAAAGAAGTCTCTGAGCCCATTTTTGTCTTGTTTGTTAGCAACATACTGTATAATATAACATATTGATTATGGATTCCTTACTTGAAGGTCTCGTAGTGGTGCCTGTCCATGTTTCCCGTGAGAAAATCGAAGACTGACATATCCATGATGTCCAGTAGCCTTCGGCCCTTATCGTAGGGTGGAATCTCCCTCACTAACTGGCAGTAGTCTGGATCTGTCTCCCACTGCGCTTTCCGTCTCTTGTGGTAGGACCTACGCCAAGGATGCCTCCATGCCTGACAAATTAGAAACACATTAATAGAGTAATTTCAAAGCCCACAATCTTCCGTCCACGCACTATTGGCCCACCCTGTAAATTGAGGTGTCACTTTAATGTACCAGGTGCCAATTTTAAATGGTCGTGTTTTCTACTACTGGACTACTGCAATTATTTTACGCCATCAATGACTTCTAAATACCTCTTCGTTTTCTACAATGTATAACTACAGTTCTTGACTAGTTAGCTTTTGAGCTTAGTCTTTACGAAGCTTCTGCAAGAGGCAGAACTCCTAGTTTCTTTGAATGTGCTCTGAACTTTATAGCGTTGCTCTGGCTCGATCGATAGCAGCCCGAATATTTCCTTCCTTCGAGGCTACAGTGCGGCTTGAATTATGAAGTTCATCAAATTAAACTGATATTTATACTTGGCTACGTTTTAGAACGCAAAAAGTAGATTTTTGCAATATATTATACAGGGTGAGTCCTAAGTTTATACTTTTTTAACTGCGTATAGAAGTCGTCAAGATAAGCAACTTTTTCAAATAACTTTACGAAACTGAAAAATAAGTGAGATACAGAATTTAAAAAAGTGAATCTGGGCTTGTGTATCAAGACTGTCCGATTATGTTTAATCTTTCGCTTGGATTTTTGTCTTCCCGATCAGTCGATTAGTGTACTTGTCAATTTTATTATAGTTAATTTTCAACTCGTAAATTTTAAAAGTGTTTTCAAAAAAATGTGCCACTTTTAGGATCTACCAATTTAAAATTAACAACGACAAACAAAAAGTAACTACTGCACTATCTGACTGGTAGAATGCCTAGCCGATTTGGCAAAAATCCGAGCAAAAAGCTAAACATAAACAGGCTAGGTACGTCTTAATCTCAAAGTAACAACTGAACATAGAGGTAGTAAACAAACCACTTCAGCATGGCGTGCTCAAAGCAATCATCTTAAGTAAATAAACAGATTTTTGACGCTTCAGCCTCCGACCATTGATCAGCTGTGTTCCAGTGCAACCCAGGTTACAAACACTGCACTTTTTGAGTCCCATCTTGAAAAACTGTTAAACTACACACGAATATAGCACAGCAAGTCCGTAAAGCTGCACTACAGTTACCAAGAAATAGCGAATTCGATTTTACTCACCAAGCATAAAAGATGCACAAACAAAACAAACGTTTGACAGTCGAGATTCTACTGTAAATAAGTCGCATGAAAATTACATCGGCATTGCCAGCTCCTCAAAATGTATGTAAGACTTCAGAATTTGCGTTTATGATGAAGAAATATGCAGTAACGCAGTAGAGGTCTACATAGCTATTGATTTTGCTGTAATCATTCCTGAACCATCAAAATACCGTCTTTTTTAACGTAGAATGGAATATTTCTGGATACTGTACAATTAAAGCGATAGTAAATAATTATGATTGCCGTATCTGGTGGTCAATATGACAACGTAAGAAAAGATGTCGGCCTATTAGAATTAGTTGTTTACTACCTCTATGTTCAGTTGGTTACTCTGAGGTCTTAATACACGAGTCCAGATATATTTTCCTCTCTTTCTTTATTCTGTATCTCGCTTTTTTCAGTTTTCTTGAAGAAGTTATTTGAAAAAGTAGTTCATTTTAATAACTTCTCACCCTGTATAATATCTCTCAAAGGCAGCCGAATTCATACTAAACAGGCATTCTCGGAGATGTGGTTTTATTCATGAATCAGTGGTGCGCATTTAATCAGAAACACGACGACAGGATAAGTTTCAGGAAGTAGATGTAGTTACAATTATAATAGTTCCAAAATACAAATATTATAATCAGAGCTACCAGCCGAGTTACTATATTAAGGTGTTTGGAGCTTAAGCTTTTAGATGTGGCTGAATTTCCAACGAGTTTCTGCAAATTAGCGTTGTCTCGCAGAGAAAAGTTTTATGATAGTTTTTGTTTATAGTCAGGCGCGTATCTGATTCTAGGAAGCGGGACGTAATAGCTAGACAGGTGTTGCGTACAAATATTCTTGAAATCGCGGAATCTTGTGTGCTTTGGCGTGAGATTGTAGAACTCCTTAGCTCCTACATATTGTTATTATTATTATACTTGGTAATCCTATAACATGAAAGTTAAAAGCTCTAGCTTGGTTCTAATTAAGTTTTAACGCTGTACCGCTACCAAGACGGTGATGGAAAAATTGTGTTTTTTGTTAGTGGCAGCAGAGTAGCAAAAAAAACGAAGGATACTAAAACCGCTGAAGCCTCATCTTTTAGATATCCCTTATCATTTTCTACCTTTTTTCAGTTTGCGTTTAAGAGAAACTGCCAGAGATAAAAGGATATCAAGTAACCAATTCTTTGAGCATAATATATCCAAACAGCAATATTTTCTACGATAAAACGGTAGTTCTAAACATAAGGCCGACCCACTTTTCTTTGAAACTTCATTAAATCAAACTCGTCTAGTAAGTTTACGAAAAGCTTCGTTCTGTGATAGTCTTTGAGGAGTAATAAAGGCAAAAATCCAATATTCTATTTGCAGCGTCTCGTTTCTAAACAGGGATTTATCCAACAGCCAGAGACCGTTATCTTTCCGGTCGCAGTTTGATTTTAGTGCAACGAAAATAAAAAGTATAAAGAGGCTGTATTTCTTAGAGCGTAAGATCTCGCTCAACTACTTTAGGAACGGGAATAAAATGTTTACTTAGTTGGAGATGAAGGCACTCGTAGAAGTAAACTGTTTTATGTATTTTTCACGATTTACGGAAAAGACGTTTCGCTCAAGACGCAGACGCTCTTACAGAAAGTATATTTTTTATCGGTAAATAATAGCTACTAGCAATGCTGTCAGAAGTGTTTCTTAACATAGCAGGTTTTACAGTCCCCTAACTCCGCTAGCGTTCCCTACATCAATCCAACCTGCTCCAAAAGCGGTAGTGAACAAGAACCTCTAAAGCTATTAAAACTTTCAGAGTTTACGTTGAATGATAATTTCTCTAAGCTGTGTGACACTATTTGACTTTTTTTATTATTGTGCATTTTGTAGCTGTTGAACTATACAGACATCTTTCTGCATTGCCGAGAGTCAAGTAATAGATATGAGTTTTAAGAAGAAGTAATCATTTGCAATATAAACGTATCAAATTCCAAAGCTCAAGAAGGTCGGCTATGTTTTGATTTTTGACATTATGTCCAGACAATCAGAACACATCTAAATCAGGATTCGGTATGTGAGATCTGACTGTAGTTGATCCCTATATTCAGAAAACTGACATTGTTGACAAACAACGACAAGGCTCGTTCGCTTTTGCCACTAGAGGCACGGATTTTGACGCAAGCAGCGTAAAGCCTCGTAATTCTCATACAGTTATTATAGTAATGTAATACAGATATAATGTTTGAGAAATTGAGCCAAATGTGGTTCAAAAAATATTGTCGTCTAAAGCAAACCTTTACGGAAGCAGCAACTAGCCATTATTATTTCTATCTGTATACTATTTTCAGCGGTTTTCTTATAGTTTGGATTGTGATGATTTTTGTATATGTGTATATGCGAGTTTTTCTCGGCTGTCGCCGTTTCTCGCTTCCCTTTTTCCAACGTTATCGACTGTTCCAGTCTCCTTCCTGAAGACCTCTTGCGGCCATAGCTTCATCGATATTATTTTTCCAACTTCTTGGTGGTCTGCCGCGTTTTCTCCGTTCAGGGGGTGTCCATTGCCATACCCTTTTAGGCTATCTGTGGTCATCCATTCTTTCCAAGAGCCCATACACAGCAATTGCTTCATTTCTATCGTGTCTATTATAGGGTTCTCAACATTCGTGATGATTTTGCAGTATGTAATAATACTTGCAACAGTACATGAAACTTTTAGCTGTGACATATTTTTATTGACTATTTTAAACATAAAAGCTGACCTATTTGCATTTTTAATGATATTGGTGATAGAAGCTGTTTTTCGGTAGCTATTTTTTAACATTTAACAATTTAGCATCTCTTAAAAGTATCCGATAAATCCATGATAGCCTCCACGGATCCTTCTTGTCCTTTTTCAACAAGTCAACTGGGAAAATACTACAGTATCTAAGATCGGCAAAGGGCAAGAGAGATCCGTGGACAGTATCAGGGATTTATCGGATACCATGTACCTGCCTCGTGTACTTGTGGAAGTGTATATATCGGAACAACAGAGAGATAGGTACAAACTACAATTTTGGAAAGGGCCAGGTCAGACAGAAAGTTACAATAGCTAGCATGCAATCCAGGAAAGCGCAATAGCGAGTTATTTGATGAAATATGCAGTGTGGTACAATTTGACCGACTTTACCCTATCTGGGTGTGGAGTGAACCATTTTTGAAAACAAAGAGTCTGATTCGTCGACGGGTGTGCGTGGCTTAATATGGCGACATCTGGATCACGTTCGGCTGTACGCCCTGCAGCAAAGCGCCCAACATAATCAGCTTTAATTAGAGTTTTTCTGGGCCTCTGGAACGCGACGAGATATTTTTTGGCTAGACTTCGTTTTAGCGGAAACCGAAATGAGGGTTGCGAGTAGTGTCAATCGACTCGGTTTGACGTCCTGGGTAAAATATGACCATTCCTAGACCGAGGAAACGCCCCGGTGAAAAACTAAGGCACTTCAAAGTTTCCGTACCTAACCTAACTTAACCCGACCGGTCAAGTTGTTGAGGTCAAAATGGCTGAAATAGGGATGTTAATTGACTCGGTTTGAGCGGGATTACACAATTCCCAGACTGAGAAAACGGCCCTTTGGCCACAAGACAAAATATGAAGAGATTCAGTTCTCGCCTTGACCTCATCTTATTACGCCAGATTGTACCTACCATCGAATCCATCGAGATTAATATAAAAAAAACTTAAGCAATAAAGAAGAAGCACACAAACTCAACAGAATATGGATACCCGCGCTAAGAGACGCATGGATTCTAAGATGCGCAGGAAATCCACAGGATGCGATATAATCCACACCGCAAATGCCCCCACTCCAAGTCCGAGTGACATGGTTCAGTATCTAAGAACATGCTGAAGAGCTAACAGCTTTTGAGGAAGCCAACCACTCGTATTTGCGGAACGTTAAGCAGCGAAGCGTGCCGACGCCGGCGGAACTGCCCAAAAACCAACAGTGCACTTATACTGGTATTCAAGACTAGTATGGAACTGCATGCACATCCTCAACAAACTCGGAACAGGGAACAGTGTAACCTTGATTTGGGTTCCGGGTCACAGCGGAGTGGAAGGCATGTATTGGCCGACGTGCTCGCAAGAGGAGGAACTGAATGTGTGTTCATAGGACCAGAACCATTTGCAAGCATTGCAAAAAGCACCGCTAAAAAGACCACTTCAGACTGGGCAGAGAGGAAAGCACACCTTCACTGGCGAGATACACTAAGGCTACTGCACTCAAAGGCGTTCATAAGACACCCCTCGAGTCAGGCCCTCCAGAGGATCATGGAATGTAACAGGAACGATCTCCATATTCTAGTTGGTTAGTTGGTCTGCTGATGGGACATAGACTGTCGCTTCTGCTACGTGGAAAACGAAACAGTGGAGATATTCTTTGCTCCTGTCCAGTACTAGAGAGAGTTAGGTTCCAGACATTTGGATTTACCCAACTGGAACCTTATGACTTCAAGGAAGTTTCACCCTTCACGATAATCGTCTTCGCTAAGAGGTGCGGACTGTACGGTGAACTCTAAACAGGTGTGAGCCACAATAGGCACAATTGAGTTGCAGTGGTAGGAGGCATTGTTGCCCCACTCACTTTCAACCTAACCTAACCTATACTGGTATTGGTAACAGCTTTAATCTTGAGACAACACTAATGAATTATTAACGTTGGTGTTATTTAAAGTTTGATTCCTTTTTAAGAAGTATTGCTCTGAGCTCTGATTTGACATTTCAATGGTTTTACTTCCCACACCGATAGGTGAGGGGAGTATTGTGATTGCGAAAATGTTCGATTTTGAGATGATACACTTTTTGGGCGTTTCATGATGTCTACATAACGAAAATCCCCGTCACACATTTGCGTCGGTCTGTCTGTCTGTCTGTCGGGCTGTCTGTTGGCGTTCTCCTAACGTCGTAATCTCAAAAGTCGCTGCATGGATTGTGATGAAATTTGGGCAACGATATGTTGTGGGGTCGTAGTAGGCAATGTCCCTAAAATTTTGGAAATTGTTATACGGGGGGCGGAGTAATTAGCAAAAAACAAAAAAATTCAAATATTCCTCAAACTTAATTTTTAGGCGTTTTAGGGGTCCCTGATCATTTTCTACTTTTTTTTGGGTGGGGGTAAATTTGGGGTGGTTGGGCGGTGGGGGGTTGCGAAACTGAAAATTTTGTTGTATTCATAATGGGCTGTCCATTGACCTGTAAATGAAAAACTTAGCGGCATAATACACTTTTTAGGCCAATCCGAAAATTGCCTTGCCTAGTACATACTTAGACTTGGTGATGTATACATACGGGTATTGTTTCAGATCGTTCTGTATTGGAATTGATTGGAATTGATTTTAATCAAATTTTGACATAGTATTACTACTGCGGCCAGGATGGAAAACGCGTAGGTTTTGGAAAAATCGTGTCAGTGGCGGTGCAGCTTCGTTTTTAGACGATTTGGAAGCTACTGATCATTTAGTATCGTCCAGTTGAAGCATGCACCTTCTAAGGAGGGCGACGCAAGAAACTATTTACGAGAGTTTTTGCGATGGATGCTTTTTTTTGGGAGGTGTGGGATGATTTGGTTGCAAGCGGATTTCAGACTATAGCTTCATGCAATTGGAAAATAATAAAATGGTATCATCATTATGTGTGGGAAGTACTGAGTGAATCAACTTGACTCCATTTTTATTTATTAAAAAACGATGGCACAAAAGGAAGACATAATGATGGGTTTCAGAAGTTAATAAATTATTTGGTTGCTTTATTTTGGACAATAGTGTACATGCTAATATCCATGGTTCCAATTATCTTGAAGCAAGTCACTCCAATTATTTTGTTCAAATATCCCCAATTTCTTTCCATGCCTCAATCGTATGTACTTTCCATCTCGGTTAAAATTCAGGATGCGAAAGCGAATGTTTGTCTTCGGTTACCTGGAATAATCCGAAGATCTGGTTTTCCGTTACTTTATTCCGAAATCAAAGCCAAGTCAGAGAGATAACGTCTTCCCCAGAAATAAATTCCTGCATTGGGGACGAATAAAACGAGATGAAATTCCCTCCTTTTGCATGAGCTTGAGCGGATGGTCCAGAGACAAGTAATCAATTTCGTTCAGTGAGCGAATCGGTATTTCATTTCCATATTATACGAATTGGAATGTATAAATAATGTGGGTCTGAAAGATACGTTCGCTAAGAAAATAAGAAACTTGTGAGAGTTCTTAGCTATATTACTTCGTTATTTTATCTTCTTATGGATCTATTCGAGCTAGATATAGAGAGTTTAAAATTCTGGAAAGTCTGAAAAGCCCAGAGGGAATGCCATGGAAATTTGAGTTATAAAGTCGATATTTTATTACTTTATGTTGTTGAACAGTTGAACAAGTTTTCCATATCGCAGACTTTTTTAATTGCTGCAGCACTCATAGGGATTTTTTATAGTAATGAATGTGAATAACGACTTTGATATTGATCATGAGGCACACATACTCTTATACAGGGTGTCCAGATATTCGGCGGCCAACGTTTGACAGGCCATAGACCTCACACTTTTATGAACATTGAACCATGAAGATTTAAATGGTTAGTTTTCAATTATTCAGCAATAAAATGGCACAACGATCTAAAATTACGTATAGGGTTTTTTATAGGTCTTTTAAGGGGAGACATTCAAATTCATGCGCTTGCTATCATGAATGGCACATCGAACTCCTGTAAATTAACAAAACTTTTTCCGGTTTGGTGCATCAATGTGAATATCATAAAAATCGTTTCCTAAATATGTTTTATGTAAAAAAGGTATATTCTGTTTGATCCCCTAGAGGTAACTGTTTCCAAGATAGCGTTTATTGAAATTTACAAGGCACCCCAGATGGTTGTAAAATGTCATAGAAATAATTATCGGTATTTTCCCGCGAATTAATAATAGATCAAAAACATTTTTCAAAAATATCTCATTTTTAAAATACGTGGTGTTAAAGTTGAAAACTACTTCGTAAAAGGTATGTAAAGGTATGAGTACCTACATTCATTCGTGTGGAAATATTGATAATTCAACGAAGGTTATCTGAAAACGGTTACCTCTAGGACTTAAACAAGGTATAACTTTTTCACGTAAAACATATTGCGAAAACTTTTTTTTTGATACTCACATTGATGCACCAAAACGGAAAAAGTTTTGATAATTTAAATAAGTTTAATGTGCTGTAGGCAGCGCTCTCTAATCATGATAGCAAAACCGTGGTTGAATTTATATTTCTCACCTTAGAAAACCCCTGACACGTAATTTTCGAGCACTCTACCATTTTATAGCATAATAATTGAGAAAATACAAAAATTAAGGTACATCTCTGACACCCTGTAACTTGGAAATTAAGCATTTTAAGACTTCATGTTCCTATCTCAATGTTCATAGAAATATGAGATCTATTATACCTGTCAAGCGTTGTCGGTTGAATATCCGGACACTCTGTATACAAAAATATATATTAACTTCAGGAGTGGATAGTAGCAGAAAATAGTAATAAATATCAAAATTGAATTTACAGACAAGTTGGAAGTTTGCAGAGGCATATATGTGTTATATATACAGTGCCTTTCTTTAATGTCCCCCCCCCTTTTATTTTTTGAACGGGTCAACTCAAGAAATTGAAACTCGGAACAATGAAATTGATTCATGAATACTATATTTTGGAGTGAAATTGACAGATGAAACTTGCAAGATGGCGGCTCGGCGCCATCTTGAAAAAAAAAATTAAATAGAAAGTGGGGTCTTGTGACACATCTTTTTGAAGCCCCTAACGAACCCTTCACAACCCTAGAATATGAAGTTAATATCTTAATCTCCTTCAAAATGGCGGAACATTAAATAATTACCTGAGACAAGCACGTTAATATCGATACTTACCTTTTATCTTTTCAACGGGTCAACAAAAAAATTTGAAACTTGGGACAATGAAATTGATGCATGAATAAGATATTTTGGAGTAAGATTGACAGATAAAACTTGCAAAATGGCTGCTCGACGCCATCTTGAAAAAAATTAAATATAAAGGGGAGTCTTGTGACGCATCTTTTTGAAGCTCCTAACGGATCCTTCACAACACTTGAATATGAAATCAATATCTTAAGCTCCTACAAAATGGCGGAACATTCAATAATTACCTGAGGTGGCGGTTCGGTGCCATCTTAAAAAAAATTCAAATGAAAAAAGGGTCTTGTCCAATTACGAAATATTTAATGATTGCCTGAATAAATTGTTACAAAAACATCATTGTATTATAAACATGTTTCTTATCTAAATTAAAATAAAATTGAATCATTAACATAATAATTGCCTGAATACATCACATAAAAGAATGAATCCTTAACATAAACTTTACATTCTGTTCTAAATTTTACCTTTATAATTGGAGGAAAGATTTCAGTTCAGAAGATGTTCGAAATGGTTCCCTTGAACTGCTTGACATAAGAACAGCCTATCCGATATTTCTCGTCTTACATTTTCGAACACAGTGACGTCGATATTTCTACAAATATCTATTATTCTCTGCCTTATCTCCAGTATTGAAGCAGGTTCAGTTTCGTACACCTTTTGCTTCAAATAACCCCATAAAAAAAAAGTCTAAAGGTGTCAAATCTGGCGAGCGAGCTGGCCATTCTGTAGGACCTCGACGGCCAATCCATCGACCGGGGAAAGTATTGTCCAAATAACTTCTTACCTCTCTGGAGTAATGTGGTGGTGCTCCGTCTTGTTGGAATACAATCTCCATATCGAATTCGTTAGGATTTGCTTCGATTATTTCGGTTATGAGAGGCTGAACAGTGGTTTCCAGCATATTCAAATACAGTTCACCTGTTAGGTTTTCTTCTATGAATAAAGGTCCTACAATATGGTTTCCTAATATTCCTGCCCAGACGTTAATTTTTTGGGGATATTGCGTATGAGTTTCTCTAAAAACGTGAGGATTGATGTCACTCCAATAACGGCAATTGTTTCTGTGAACATTGCCGTTGAGGAAAAATGTACATTCGTCACTGAAACAAATATTGTGGAGATAAGAAGGATGTCTTGCAATGGTTTCCGTCATGATTTCGCAGAATTCTGTTCTTCGATCTGGGTCATCTTCACTTAGCTGGTGTACCATTTTTATTTTGTAGGGATGATACTTGTTTCTCTTCAAAAGTCTCCACACAGTAGAAGGAGATACCTCACACACATTCGCGACGGAGGAGGTAGACTGTTCAGGATTTGCTATCACCTCACCAATTATCTGAACTTTCTTTTCTTCCGGAATGGATGGATGACCTGAGGGCTTCTTATTCTGGACACTACCAGTAGTTGTAAATTTGGATACAAGTTCCCTTAGATATTTTCTACTTATAGGACGATTCGGGAAACGATCATTGAAAATTCTCTCGGTTTCATGAAAGTTACGCGTGGCACCGTAAATAAAAATCGCTTCAATTTTTTCTTCCAATGGACGAGGGTTGACCATGTTAGAAATAGTTGTCGTGGCCAAGTCTATTCAAAACTTTAATCGACACAGTTTCACGTTCACTTATCTTAATCGTGATCTTTCAGTACACAATTAACTGCTTACTGTTTCGGAAAATCTGTGCAATCCTCGCGGACGCAAAATAAAATCATTGCTATTGGTAATCCCTGAAAACTCGCATTGGCAGAGCGGCTATAAAATTCGCTAGTGTGCCTCAAGAAGGAACCAATTAGGATACGGGTACAGCGGTCAAAGGCCAATAGAAAAAAGGACGGAAATCCCTGTAAATTTCCTGGAACGCTTACACTCGGAGTGGATTGAATTTATAATCTCTAATCTAATCTCTAAAAAGGACCGAAATCCCTGTGGATTTCCTGGAATGCTTACACTTGAAGTGGATTGAATTTATAATCTCTAATCCCATCAAAGGCCGAGCCACTGTGTTGCTTAGACTTTTGAATAAACTTTTCATGTTTTTAGGAATAAAATCTAAAACTTGATGACAATATTTAAGCTGAATAATGACGTCAGTTGTGATACTGACATTTTTGTCGCCTTATCGGCGGATTCCTAATTGACAAGCAAGGAGAACAAAATATTTCTAGATGTATCGATATTAACGTGTTTTTCTCTGGTAATGATTAAATGTTCCGCCATTTTGTAGGGCATGAAGATATTGACTTCACATCAAAGGTTTGTGAAGGATTCGTCAGGAGCTTTACAAAGATGTATCACAAGACCTCCCTCTCAATTTGATTCTATTTTTCAAGATGGCGCCGGGCAGCCATCTTTCAAGTTTCATCTGTCAATTTTACTCCAGGGTATAGTATTCATGAATCAATTTTCTTTATCCCAAGTTTCAATGTTTTGAGTTGACCCGTTCAAAAAATAAAAGGTAAGTATCGATATTAACGTGCTTGTCTCAAGTAATTACTTAATGTTCCGCCATTTTGAAGGAGATGAAGATATTGACTTCATATTCTAGGGTTGTGAAGGGTTCATTAGGAGCTTCAAAAGGATGTGTTACAAGACCCCCCTTTTTGTTTAATTTTTTTTCAAGATGGCGCCGGGTCGCCATCTTGCAAGCTTCAACTGTCAATTTCACTCAAAAATGTAGTACTCATGAATCAATTTCATTATCCCAAGTTTCAATGTTTTGAGTTGACCCGTTCAAAAAATAAAAGGTAAGTATCGATATTACCGTGCTTGTCTCAAGTAATTATTTAATGTTCCGCCATTTTTAAGTAGATGAAGATATTGACTTCATATTTTAGGGTTGTGAAGGGTTCGTTAGGGGCTTCAAAAAGATGTGTCACAAGACCCCACTTTCTATTTAATTTTTTTTTTCAAGATGGCGCCAAGCCGCCATCTTGCAAGTCTCATCTGTCAATTTCACTTCAGAATATAGTATTCATGAATCAATTTCATTGTTCCAAGTTTCAATTTTTTGAGTTGACCCGTTCAAAAAATAAAAGGGGGGGGGGGGACATTAAAGAAAGGCACTGTATATATTCGCTCATAAGACAGACAAGACCGTGATTTCAAAATGACCGACTATACTGAGAGAAAACTTTAATCGCGATTAAAATTTTAATCAACGCAATTAAATTTAACATCAAAGTACGTGACAATTAAACTGTTTAGTTGCTGCAATTGAATAGTGAATTCTGTTTAGAATTAATTGTGGTAGTGAGCAATATCACATCAGCGGTTGTCAGAAAAATGTCACAAATGTCACTCAATTAAAGAGGATTATATATTATGGTTACCTTATTTATTTGTGATATTCTTTTTGTCATTGTAACCAATTAAACTGCTATAATGAAAAACTTTAATATCATCATTACTGATTTTTTTCTCAATTTTATACGGATAATTCCTATACTCAATTAGAAGGACTAAAAAAAGCAAATAGATTCAAAATGGTCTTTATTCCTGGTAAAATAATTAATAATCATTATAACAAAAATTAAAATCTTTAGTTTATCATAACAAAAAAGTTATTATTGCACATAAAACGTCTATTACACCTACGAACACATAGTGTCATTGGGAAATTGTTACATATTTTGATCTTACAGCAAAGTTACCGGAAATGTACGGCTCGTGTACTCCAAAGCCATATTTGACCATGTAGGTACCTATTCTGTTCCGCACACAAGGACACAAGCACTCATAAAACTTACAGGAACACAAAATTGTATGTGATAGTAAAACCGAACAGCGAATGCACCTCACACCTGTAACCGTGCTGTAACCATTAACAACTAACTGAAATATAAAACAACAGTGAAGAGCATCTATCTCTATCGCACTCGCTTGCCCTCTACAGAGAAGAAAAGAGATGGAGCATGGTATAAACATCCCCCACTTCGGGAAACAACCGTTGTGCGTATTTCATTGTAACCTGAAGTGTCTACGATAGGAAAACTCATAACGACAGTTACTGATTTATTTTTATAGTAACTCTCGTTAATCATTACTATTAAAATGTTTAATTGAAGGTAGTAGTACTTAAACCAATTTAATTGTTACAATAATATGCGTTTTCTGTGACAAAATGGAAGTATTAGAATTCAGTTTTTATGACTGACTATGAAGCTACATTTCAGAAACAGCATGCAACTTTAATATAGACTATCAAAAATGTACCAGTTGAACAATTTAACAGGGCTGGTTTTCTCAGTATAGTTAGGAAGTAATTTCTACAAAAATCAATAGCTGTTTTCTGTATAATAATGATATTTATTCTTTTGTAAAGTTTGTACCACCACAGAGGTAGTGATGGTGATGATCAGTCCTTACCTTTGTCGGTGCAATCTTGCTAGGAGGCAGAAAAGCGGCGAAGCTTCCTTCTAGCGTGTCAGGATGACCACAAATAGCATGCGATGTGTCGCAATAGTAAGAACATTTCCCGTGAAAGCACATATTGTCACTAGGCGAGATGAAGAACGTGTAGAGCAGGTCACCTTCCGCTTTCTGGTACAGTTCAGTGGTCATGTTGAGAATCCGTCCAGTCACTGGCATCGCCCTCCGGAAGCCCAATAATCTGCAATAGAGCGAAAGGACAACTCAGAAATGTATGCTGTTCGTTTTATATTTTTTTGAAGAGCTATATTTTATAAGCACAAAGCTTTACTTTCTGCATATGGTTCATATTTATTCATACGCGATGATTTTGATAAATGGACGATACGATATAGCTACAGACTGAGCAACAGTTAATAATACAAAGAGGTTAAACAAGCATCATAATATGCACTTTTTACATAATACCCTGTTAAGTATTTAATCTCTTAAAGCAATACTAATAACAAGACTAGAAGGGGAAGGGGCAAGAATTAATAGCGGACAAGACGGGGTACCAGGTGTAATTGATCGCACGATTGACCTATCACTGTCGCTCTAGCTTATAACGACGCATCACTATCTTGTTTATCAGTCAGCCTTGTAACCAGTTTGGGATACCACGAAAAATTCTCAATTTTATTATTTATAAAGACTACGTATGAGTAATCCTAAATAAATAGGTATTCAAAGCAATTAAAAATGTGTGTTTATTACGCTCAAAACGTTAAGGACCCCGTCTTGACCCACCTTCCCCTACCCATGAACGTCAAAACTTCTTTCGTCTTGTTAAAAAGAATTTTCTAGTATTTTTTTCATCACATCATACTCACACCGATCTGACGAGGAGACATTTTCCAAAATAGCTGCCGAATAGTCTCTTAAGCATTGGTGTCAGCACACAAGCTCTTTCCTCATTCGATCAGTTATTCATACGTGCAACTTTTTCAAATTGCATATAATAAACTACAACTTCGGCCTTAATGAAGGTATATATACCTATTCATCACCATCAAAAGACAGTAGAGGTATTTGGAGAAGAATGAGACATCTAAATATACTTAATTCAAACAGTTCTGATATACCGTGTGATCTTTTCAATATAAATGATATAAATAGTCATTTTGTACAGCTACCTGTAATTACTAAAAGCGCCCAGCAAGTGAATTTGTTGAATAAATATAACTCTAACGCTGCGAATCCAGAATTTTGTTTCAGTGACATAAAAACTTGTGATACTATTAGATATTTATTTGCATTAAAGAGTAACGCTGCGGGACCTGATGGGCTAACAAAGCAAATGCTGGAGTTGGCAATATATCATATTAAAGATCATATAACATTTTTCTTGAACAAGATTTTGATCACAGGTAAATTTCCGACGAGCTGGAAGACCGCTATGGTGCGGCCTATACCAAAAGCAAACTCGATTACTAGCATTGATCATCTTAGACCTATAAATATATTATCTTCCCTATCAAAATTGCTAGAAATGGCTATGAAGGAGCAAATTTCTTCATTTGTCACAATCAACAATATTTTGCCTGAAATACAGTCTGGATTTAGGCCGTCCCATAGTTGTACTACAGCTTTACTATCGGTGGTTGATGATATTTACGCAGCTTTGGATCAAAAATTTAATATAGGTTTGGTTCTTTTAGATTTTAGTAAGGCATTCAATACAGTTGATCCGAAAATTTTGTGTAGAAAATTATATTATTACGGTTTTAATGATGTGGCTATTGAGCTCATTAAAAGTTATCTGGAAAATAGAACACAATATGTTTGTTTAAATGGCAACTGTTCTGAGAAACTTGCCGTACCAGTTGGAGTGCCCCAAGGCTCCATACTGGGACCGTTGCTCTTCGCTTTATACATAGCTGACTTTCCAGATGTCATTGAAAAGTGTCAGATGCATGTTTATGCTGACGATGCACAAGTATATATGGGATTTAAAAGTGAATTGACAGCTGAAGCATCCAGAACAATTAGCACTGACTTAGATAATTTATATAACATAGCTACTGCACATAATTTGAAATTAAATGCACTTAAATCCAAAGTACTTTTATTAGGCTCAAAACAAAAAATGGATCAGGTTACCGGTGATTGCGTCATCTCGATGAACAACGATGTGCTTCCTATTGTTGATCAATGTAAAAATTTGGGCATTTGGATGGACAGCACGATGAGATTTACAAAACATGTAGACGAAGTTTGCAAAGGTTCGTATGCAATTCTTAAGCAGCTATTTCCTTATAGAAAATTCTTATCCAGTAGTACAAAGCTCATGCTGTGTGAATCTCTTATTGTTTCAAAAATTTCATTTGGAGATAGTGTTTATGGGCCAGCAATAACAAAAAAAGATGAGATGAGGTTGCAGCGAATACAAAATTCTTGTTTCAGGTATTCGTTTGGTATTAGAAAATTTGACCATATTAGCCACGTCATTAAAGCAAATTCTAGCTTGAACTTGGCACAGCTGCGAAATCTACATCTATTAACTTTAGTTCATAAGACACTAAAAACTAAGATACCCTCATACCTATCTAAAAAGCTGAAAATGTTCAAAGACGTCAATGTTCTTCGAACCAGAAACAGAAATAAACTTGTCATCCCTAAGCATAATTCTGTCATGTATACTTACAGTTTTTCTTATAATGCAAGCAAGTTATATAATGAACTTCCTCCAGAATATTTGGATTTCTCGGTTTTAAACTTCAAGAAAAAATTAAAAAGTCTTTTGTTGTCGAAATAACTGAAAGTTGATGAATTTATTGGCTCTGTTCTGGACTATCCTTTTCTCTATTCTTGTTGTCTCATATAATGACCTGCTGCGGACTTATGTATACCTTTATGTCTATCTAGCGCGCAATGTATACGAACTTGATGTGGCTATGAAATATTGTAAATGTTTTGTGTTGATATTGTAATATTATTGAGATTATTATTGTATTCACAGTTATTTTTAAGATGTATTGTTATTAACTTTTATGGTGACATATATCATTTTGTTTTATCACGCAATGGAATTTAATATTTTTGCTCAAGCATTATTGTTTACTTTTTATTCATTTCCTCCGGATACTCCACCACATGTGTCTACTAAGTGTATGTATGAACTCGGTTTGTGTTTATTTTTCAAATATTTATACTCATTTTTCTTTTTTTTTTTCGGTTGAGTTGAAAACCACCCATGAGGTGACACTTCGCCTTTTCGCTTTGTACTCTTTTTATATTGGAAAATTTGTTGTTTATTTTGTTGATTATTTTGTGACAGCGAATAAAGACGTATTATTTTTCTTTTGATAGTCCTGAAACCTCTAGATGACTCCGTTTTGCAGCAATTATATACGCATGTGCAGCTTGGTGTTTTCTCGCCAAAACGCATATGCGAAACCTGTAGGTTCTGCAGCGAAGGACATTGCGAACTATTACTAACGCCCCATGATATGTTTCCAACGATACCCTTCACAGAGACCTTGACATCCCTTACTTCAGGGATTACATCAAACAACAGGTGCAACGACGTTATAACCAAGCGGAATTGCACAGCAACCCTCTGTTGTGCGAGTCAGTGGATTACACAGTCGAACAAGTTTGCAAGCACACAAGGCAGCGGCTCGCACTGTGATCGAATTCAAATCGTGCAATTTTGGAAACAACTAAATTTTTGCCCTTTTAAATACCGCACCTCAAACTTAACCCTTTTCGTTAAACCCAAAAATTACCGAACTTAAATTAACTATGACGATAGCTATATCCTCCAACCGACACACACTTCCTCCTCTTTGCTCTTATCCTTCCTTCCTCTCTTTTTCCCTTACTTCTCCATGACTTTGTCTGATCTCTGGGTAACCAAACCTGACAGACCTATCGACCGACACGACCGCAACTAAGAGCTAAGGTCCTCCAGACCGCTCGACTAACAATGACGAATTGTAAATTGAAATCGAGCAATTTTGGAAAAAACAATTAAATTTTTGCCATTTTAGATACCTACCAGAACCAAAATTAACCCTTTTGGCTGCACCCAAAAATTACCGAAATCAAATCGACTATGTCAAGCTGTGTCCTCTAACTGACGAACTTCCTCTTCTTTGCTATTCTCGCTTTCCTTTGCTTCCCTTACTTCTCTGGTATCTAGGCAACCAGACCTGACAGACCGATCTATCAACACGGCAGTAACTGAGAGCAAAGGTCCATCCATCCATCCAAGACTGTACTACCACCATTACGAAACACTACCAAAGTACGAGGGTTGCTCCATACCTCCGTCAATCCACCAGTACGCAGACAGCTGTTTCACGCTTATTAGCGATCATCAGTGCGCCATAGGTCGATTGACGAAAGTAGAGAGCATCAATTTTATTAAACATGGAAAAATTGATGCTCTCTACTTTCGTCAATCGACCTATGGCGCACTGATGATCGCTAATAAGCGTGAAACAGCTGTCTGCGTACTGGTGGATTGACGGAGGTATGGAGCAACCCTCGTATATCGGCTTCACGTTGCGTGCGTCAAAATCCGCGCCTCTAGTGGCAAAAAGCGAGCGAGCCTTGTCGTTCCACCAAGGAGAGGTAAACTGCTTCTAGTGGCGTTTCTCTCTTTGGTTGCCGTCACCTTCGGGTACTAGATGGCGCACCGGCAGAATTCCTTCTGTCTTACTACCAAAGTAATTTGACTGTAGGGGTAAGTTATAATCAATGGTAGTGGTACCATCCTTTAAGTACCTGTAGCTCTTGATTTAATTACTCTAGACCCCAAGTGTGCTAGTTCGTTGGAATTGTTTTATCGGAAGGAACACAAAAAGTCACAAATTTAATATACAGGGTGTCCCATTAAAAATTTTGAATCGGCCGTCACGTGACCAAAAACAAGTACCTCATTGGCTGACACAATAATAAGAAAAGATACTATATTTGATCTAATTTACACACCCAAAATTATAATTCGCTACTACTGCCCTGTTCCGATATATTGGTTGTCTTAATCGTCACGGGACACCCTGTATAAATCAATACCAAATAAGACGCGACAAAGTATTCAAGTTTACAGTTAATTTCACTTTGATAGAACTTCAAGATTGTTCGAGATGTTATCGGATATGAGGTCGTGGATATCACTTTACAAATAAAACTTCGTTGCGACGAAATATTCGCGAAAACTTATCTAACTTCTTAATAAGTTTACGTTTTATAGAGCGGCTGTATGGTTACTGAGAAGTTTGGGAAGTTACAACTTCTAAAAGAAGAATACCTACAGCGTTCTTAACTAGCCTACTAAATTTGAGCGTAATGAGGATTTTCATAGTAGACATTTTTATGTTACGAACTTTTGTCGCGGATACTAGCATAGACGTATCAAGTACAGATGCAATATTACCTAAAATGTCAGTGATATACACAAGTATGCGGGTGTGTGAATTCATAATAGTCTATAATCCTCGAATTTCCTTGACATATGATATTATCGTAACAAAAAGTTCAAAGAAAAACTGAGTGGAAGTTTTGAAACTACTATATGCGGTCTATCATACCATGTTTTCAAAACATTTTTTTGCACTTCAGCCCTTAAAACTCACCTTCAACATTTTCTCAAATAGCACCCCATAGGTTTTCCTGAATAAATGATATATCCCTATTTTATTTAAAATCTTGTGGTACCTTTGATGTTATACGCAAACTTATTTTTGTCGTGAAATTATGAGCATAATACTAATAAAATAAGAATTTGTACGACGCCAAAAAAAAAGATTAAAAAGAAAACCAAGTAGATTTTTAAGTGTATTTCATACATGCTGAAAAGAAATGTCTTTTCAATTTTTATCCTTTTTTATTTTATTATAATGACCTCATTTTATATAGGAAACGCTGGTACGTGTTATTTAAAAAAAGTTGGGGGTGGTTGTTAGGGGTTGAGGTACAAAAAATGTTCCGAAAGCATGGCATGATAGGCCATTCAGTAACCTTGAAAAGCCCTCACTTTTCTTTTTATCTGTTTTTTACAAAAATATTACAACTTTATGAATAAAATAGGTTTGTATGTAAAATCAAAGGTACTACAAAATTTTTAAATAAAATAAGGGCTTCATTTGTATAGGAAAAACTATTGGGTGTTACTTAAAAGAAAGGTTGAGGATGAGTTATAAGTAGGTACTTTAAAAAGTTCCACTCAGTTTTCATTTGAACTTTTTTTGTAACGAAGATGTCGTGTATCAAAAATTGCTTCAACATATCAATAACCCCTTTCGTTATTGTCCAGGAGATGTTTGTTGCCATACAATTTACCACTCTGAAAATGAATGCATGTTATGTTTTAAGTGATGTTATCAACTACATAGAAACCGTTTCTTTATGAAGAGGTTTTATGAATTTGTCTATAAGAAACAGTTAGTTCGTTTTTGTCGTTTGAAATCAACATATAGTATAATAAAAATATTTTTCTTCCATGGAAATAACTGCAGCCTGACAACAAGTTATATTATGGCGCGCAAATGGACAAATATATAATACATATTTGAACTACCAATATTATTGTTGACTTTACAGCCTTGCGTTATGGATTTTAACAAAAGCCGTATTGGTATTCACACCTGAGTTATTTTGTCGGTTGGGCCTCGCCATTACAAAGGTTGAGAAACGATGATAAAGATACTATATAGATGTGGAAAACGCACTTCTCTATTAGTTAGTTTTAGAACAGTTGAAAGTTAAATTTCATGAAGAATTTAATTTCAGACGTGTGGTTATAATCATTGACGTCTTACCCAATAGACCTGGAATAATTAAATTAAAAGTTACTCGTACAACACTCAGGGCTTGTTGACGCTAATTGCCATGTTGCTAACCGTATCCCAGGCTCCAGGTATATTGATGGAGTCTTCACTTTAAGCTAAGGGCGCACTGGGTCGGACGGAACGGTACGCACCTTCGGCACTTTTTTTAGGTGACTGCGCTCACTGGGTCGGTCGGTACAGACGGAACGGACGGATGGGCGGAAGGTCGGACAATAGAGACAAGCAGTCTCGTAATAGGTTTTGTGCTGTTATGTATTGTGAAAACCAAAACGATATATTGAGTGAAGAAGAAATAATTGTAAGTCTAGTGTTGGTAGCAGAAGAAGAAGATGAAAGGTCAAGGAAAACCCAGATTTTGGATTCATAGAATAAATCGCAGCAAGAGATTAGAGCACCACCGTAATTAATTTGGGAACATCCATGCCTAGAAATCTTTCTTTCTGGATTTTATCGGACGGCGGAAGGTGCGGATAGTCCTGTTTCGACAGTGACGACCCAGTGCGCGCACCCATAGGCAAATCAATGCTAAACATTATTGAAGAATCCCGTGCGTACCGTTCATACCGTACCGTCCGACCCAGCGCGTTCAAGGCTTTAGCGAGTGTATATTCTCATTTTGAGGAAACTCAATAAGTATATTCTCACGCTATTTTAACCTATACCCAAAAATGATTTGAGAGACGACAGCGTCAATAGCTGACAACTGACAACCAATTTTTCCAAATTTAACATGAAATCGCTATGTTGGCATATTTAATCTGAATCTTCAGTGTTTATTAGCGTTACCCCAAAGAATAAAGAGTCCATTTACTATTTTGTTGTTCATTGTAAACCTAATTGGGGTACTTCATGATATACCTATGTCATTTGAAGGCGTCAGAGAAACCGGTGTTGTTGGGCATCCTTTATACAGGGTGTTAATTAAGTATGTTCCTCGCAACAATCGTCCATGGGCGGTGACAGATTTTTCTGGTGGGCAGACAAGCTTTTTCTGGATCAGAGTTCATTCCATTCTGTTGGTGAATAGATTCTGATCGATTCGGCGAATCGATTCTTAACCCGAATCTCATTGTGATACGGCAGTAATTACCGTTTATACAGGGTGTTAATTAAATATGTTAACAAACTTTAACCACGAATGGTACTCCGAAAAATAGAAAGAAAATGTCATATGAACATGGGTCCGGAAATGTTCCTAAGGGAGCTACGCTCCTTTGCATGAGGCACCCTGAAGACGGTTTTCCCTCGATATTCTTGATTGAATCGATGCAGGCAATAATTTGCATTTTCCTCGAAAACGGTTAGCCCTATCGAGATGTACCAAGAGACCATTTTTACGTAGAAATCTCTGAAATACCATACTCTAAAATCAAAGTGTCAAAAAAATTACCATTTAGAAAATGGGGTTATTTTTACCCTTAACTCCTCCCGTATGATACGCCTCTGATTAAAATTATGAAATTCTGAATTCAGAATCAAATTCAGTGTCAAAAGTATTCCCATCGTACCTAATTTCGTAATTTTGTTATGAATGGTTTCGAGAATATCCAGGGAAAACCGTCTTCAGGGTGCCCCATGCAAAGGAGCGTAGCTCCTTTAGGAAGCATTTCCGGACCCATGTTCATATGACATTTTCTTTCTATTTTTCGGAGTACTATTCGTCGTTAAAGTTTGTTAACATATTTAATTAACACCCTGTATAAACGGTAATTACTGCCGTATCACAATGAGATTCGGGTTAAGAATCGATTCGCCGAATCGATCAGAATCTATTCACCAACAGAATGGAATGAACTCTGATCCGGAAAAAGCTTGTCTGCCCACCAGAAAAATCTGTCACCGCCCATGGACGATTGTTGCGAGGAACGCCTGAAAGGCGACAGGTCTTAACGAGCTTCGCCAACTTTGTACTTTATCTGCTTCGACACTTATAAACAGGTTTTGTGGTGGCGAAGTTATTCTTGAAATCCCGTCGGTGAAGACTTTCAATGAGTTTGAACTGTTGGACTGCTGGGATATGTTCTTTTAACAGCCCTGAAGCCATTAAATCTAAAATTGAAGGGTTACGTTGAATGGATTTTTTCGTAACATTAGATCAACTTTTTTAGGATAATAATTTAGCGATAGATAGCATTTTTATCCATACACCTAGTAACGTACTGAACATTTTTCTATGGAAGAGAGTTTGGGAATGAAAAAATAAAGTATACATAATTTCTTTCGGCATCCTTGGAATACTATCGAAGCCATCCATTTAAATCGTAATTTGAGCAAACGGTGACGTAAACCATTTTTTTATCACCTGAACTAACATTGAGCTATATTCAGCAAATCGAAGGTTTAAAAAGGTATGCGTGTTCGAATGCGCTACCATATTATCGTTATAAAAAGTGAGCGTTAGTGTTTCTTAAAGTTAGTGCTCGTGTATGCCTAATTAATTTGTAGGAGAGTGATATGGTAACCATTTTTTTATAGTCAGCCTCCTGCAAAGGCTAAAGCCTATGTCGCTGTAGAAGCGCTGCGAGAGGATAAGTGTCGGTGCACGTTAGATTTGAAACGCTTCAGGCGGGAAACAAATTCCCCGGCAGCTCGTTCCACAGCGTCGAAGTTCTCCAAAAGAAGGAATGCTGGAGGAGACTGGTTCGTGGAGTAGGGACCTCGACCTGGTAAGGGTGAGCTCGCAGAGCCTCTCTGGTGTTCCTCGTACGGACATACTTTGCTGTTATTACCTGGGAGAGCTCACTCGAACATCTTCCGTGATAGAATCTGTATAACAGGGACAGGTCAGCCACCCTTCTTCGATGTTCCAGGCTATGGAGGTCCTTTGTGAGGTTAGGCGTATCGATTAGTCCAATTGCTCTCTTCTGAATGGTGTCCAGAAGCCTTAGAGAGTACTTGGGAGCACATCTCCACACATGGGAGCACTACTCCAGCGATGGTCGGATATGTGCCTTGTAGAGCAGCAGTAGTTGCTCTGGTGTGTACAGCTTCCTACAGCGAAGAAAAATTCCAAGCTTCTGGGATGCCGTTTTAGCAATACTGACGACGTGGTCGTGCCAGGGCATGTTGTTGTTAATGAGGATCCCCAAAAGCTTGACGGAAGGTGACTCGTCTATGGGGTGACCCTCCATTTCCACTGTTGCTAAGCCAATGTGTTAGTTCTTTGTAAATGTTGTTGCCTGGGTTTTCTGTACGATGAACTATACTCTATTTACTAATCCCCACTCGACAATTTTTTTTGATATCTGCGTTGATCTGTGAGGTATGCTGCTGTCGCTGACCTACCGTCTCCTAGGATGATAGTGGCTTGCCTGGTTCCATGCACGATATTAATGCACTGTCGTCTGCGGAGCTGTAGATTGGATTGGATGTTATTTCCAGCAACTCGTTGATGTACAGCAGGAACAGTGTAGGGAATAAAACAGATCCCCGGCGTTCATTGAAAATACGTATAATGAACAGCCTTCGACTACAACAAACAGAGATAGGTCGTTCAAAAAGCTATTCAGCCACTGGCGCATGCCAGGTGGTAGTCCATAAACAGCAAGCTTGACTAGAAGTCCCTCAAGCCACACTCTGTCGAAGGCTTTCGATATGTCAAGCGCAACAACACGGGATTCGCCATGGTTTTCAATTGCTCTGTTCCATAGGTGAGTGACATAGGCCAGGATATTCAATCTTATAAAAGATTGCTGAACACGTTTTGTCAATAGTATAGTGCAATAGACTGAATAATTGTTTCTGGCACCTATTAATTTTTTCTCGATAAACGATGGTCTCTATAGTTAATGCATCGATGGATAATATACAACTGTAGCTTTGAAGGAATCTAGGAAATATTTTTCAAGACACTTGAATACTTACTAAACAAAAACATGAAGTTAAGTTGATTGATTCAGTACTTCCCACACATTACGGTGATACCAGTCTATTATTCTCCCATAGCATGAAGCTATAGTCTGAGATCCCCTTGCAACCAAATCATCACCAGTCCCCCCTCCCCCACCCCAAAAATTGTGTTATGCCGCCAGGTCTTTCCTTCTCAGTGGACACTTGGACAGTCATAATATGAATGCAACAAATTTTTCAATTGTACGACCCGCCACCCCAAAACGACACCAAATTTCACCCCACCCAAAAAAAGCCGAAAATGATCAAGAACACCCAAGACGCCTGAAAACGAATTTTGAGGAATATTTGAGTTGTCTGTTTTTTGCTAATTACTCTACCGGTCATGTGCCGATTTTCAACATTACAGCAGCATTTATTACCTACTACGGCTGCTCCACAGCATATCGCTGCCCAAATTTCATCACAATCCATGCAGCTATTACTGAAATTGCGAGGCTAGAATAACGCGTACAGACAGACAGACCGACAGACAGATAGACCATCGGAAATGAGTGACGTGGAAATCGAAAATTTTCGCGATCACAATACGCCCTTCACCTATCGGCGTGGGAATTAAAAAATGGTAATATTTTCGAATAGCGTCTTGCAAAAAATATGTTGTCGATAGTACAGCAATAGAGAGATATGTATTCAAAATTAAATACTACGCGATAAAGAAAAGTAAACAGAGAACAAAATCTAAAATCGTTTCACACTATTTTTCTTAAATGGATACCACCAAGGGTTTACCAGGGTTTTTGTAATGTAATTTCAGTCTTGGTGAATATATAATAAATTATTGAACAGATCACCTAGATCCTGTTTTTCGTCTTCGCTCACCGGCTTAAAATAAGTTTCAATTTTCTAAACAGACGATATGAAGTATTTTTCAAGCTTATTAAGCTTTCACCTATAGAGTGCTGAGGAACAAGAAAGCGTTGACTTCTTAGCCCACTAGATTTAATGATTCTTTTACGGCATGCCCAGTGCCCTTTCCTACAGTTTATGCTTTCATGTTGTAAGCAAAACGCCAATTATGAATGAGCTTCAGCGTATACCTCTGTTTTATGGTCCGTGGGTATAACAAACTCCAGGCGTATTTCCGTTGCAGTGATGTTTACTCATAGGGAGATCTCCTATCTTTAGGGAAAATGGCCTGGGGAAAACAGAAATTCGCGATATGTTATTTTCTAGTGATTTTGATTAGCCTAATTTCTCTTTTTAACTCAAGAACGGAACAAAACTCTACCTGGAGCGTTTAGTGAACAAAATGCTGTCATATTTACCACTGTATGACATAAAAGAAGGACTTGTCTAATGACAAAGGTGGGTGGGGAAATGGTGGGTTTAATAACCCACCCTTTTTATCCTTTTTGTCATTTCTAGGCAACCAATGAGCTTATTTAAGACTGACAAAAACTAAATTTGATTGATAATCCAAATATCTTTTATAAAGGGTGTCAATAGACCCCTGATTCAATTTCGTATTGTCTTGCCAACAACCCTCGGATAGATTGAATTACTATTTTTATGTCGGACGTAAAACAATTTGGTTGCTAGGAACCCGACGTAGATATATTGTTCAGTTCTAAAGTCAAAGAGAGAGGGAGAGTAGGTTATTGTTTCTCAATCTTGCACCTTCTAAGCAACTACTCACCCAATTTGAAAAACAAAATTATCTTGGACAGAGCACTAAGTTACATAGGAGATGTCAATAAACCCAAAATGACATTAAAAATTCTTGTCATTCATTCATTCCGTTTGGTGAGAAAATAGAAGAAGATATGTGGACATCTTGCTCTGTTTAAATATTATTTGTCTAAGTAGCCATTGGGCTTATTTGCGCTGTTTTGAATAGAAGATCAAAATATCTACCACTCAAGGTGTAAATATATCCTCTAATCTATATAAATTTTCTTGTCAGCAATCACTTCCCCAATCTCCATGGATTGGAATGAATGACAAATGCAATTTTTATAACAGAAAGTGTTAAATGTGTCACCATTTCGTTTAGCAGTAGACGCAGGTACATGTTTTGCTTGTTGATTAATCAAAGACAGGGGAAACTATTTACCTGCACATTGTATACAGTTTTATACTTTATTTTTGTTTATTGAACTTTAACCTCAATTTTAAAACGAGGACACAAAACTGGTAAGGTAAAAGCATTTAGCGCTTTTCCGTCACTAACTCAGTACTATACAAATTAAATAAATGTTAAAACTGTTCGTTTGGAAATAGTATCATAAATATGTCCAGCTATGCTATTGTGCAACATAGTGCAACTGTCTGTTACTGTTTGGCGATAATAGCTATTATTAGTTGATGACACTATTGACCTTTTTTTTTAGTGCAAACCATATACGGTCGCAGTTGCCACGTGTATGTTTCTATTACTTTACCTTTCCTTGCTCTATTTTTTATTTAAATACTACTATTAGGAATATGGATTTCATGAATTGGGGTTATAGTCCATTATAGTGCATTTGTTAAAGAATACTAATTTGGTTAATTTTGTATAATACATCGACGATTTAACAAATCCTAATGCAATGTTGCTCCCCTAAGGCTTTTTAAAATATTTGTTCCATATTTAATGAACAAAATGTAGGACTTTGTTAAAGTTGTGACAAAAACGTCGATGGTTAAGCGGAAAGCGGTTGATGCCAACGTTTCACGCTGCCATCTGTGGTACCGCCTTAAACCATCCGTGAAGTCCATTGAATATCTACACAAAACATGAAAACCGTAGCTTAGGGAATCGTGGGGAAATTATTTAGCTGACATGGGGGAAATTAGTTTTGGATGCTAACATCACTGTACAACCGTCGGGAGTCAGCTTATTAAAAATTATGGTGAACGTGCTACTCTCTGGAGCCGATCCGCAAATGTAGATTCTGGCGGAACCTCCAACGCAGCCGACTCTGAAGGTACGTAGAGTTACAAGCTTTCTGTAGCACTAATGAAGTTATTACAAATTCCCCAACACATTTTGTTTGCCAGCACCACCGTACAGTTCAGCCAGCTTGGCAGGCTTTTGTGTTGTATGTGCGCAAAATGTAATATGGATGATGATTACTGGGATATACCGTAGCATGAAATCTGAATGTACTTTTATGTGAACAATATCTAAAAGGAATTAGAAGCAATTTCTGAAACTTATCCCTTGGTTGAATATCTAAACCTTCACCCCCATAGCACTTATAAAAGTACTTCTTAACTTAGTAAGGTGCTGTGGAATCTTGAAAAACACAAGGCGTTGTATTTGCATTGTTTATAAGTACGACGTTGCTTGTCTTACAGGAGAATTATTGTGACACGTAATTGGGCTTGGACTTGCACAAATGCGCATGTCATTCGGTATCCAAGAACAGATCTGGAAAAGTTGGAAGAACTTATGTTTCACACATTGCAACTTTTGCTCTGAAACATAATGCAATCACACTTGGCAACAACTCACTGGATCCAGAGTAAGACGCGGTTTTGCCTTGTCTTTGAGCTGCTGTGAGTTATACTGATGCTTCATAAGGCAAATAACGACACCAATATACTAATTACTATTTCTGATTTTAGTTTATAAGAAATACATATGTAACAAGAAGGAGTAACTTCGTGGTCGGAAATTCGTACGGAAACGCCCACCACGAATTATCTCTTTTTTGGTCATCTACAAAACACTAATGACATGGCTGTGGCGCTAAAAGAAATATTTTATTTGTTCAGTGAGGAAACAAAATATGTTGTAACATATTTTGACTTCTATTACGATTTTCATATTGTGCCCTCCGGGGCGCAATCAACGTATTAAAATTTTTAAATCGCAAACCTAGTAGGGAAGTTAGTTCCGAAAGAAATAAAAGTAATACCTAGGGCAGCTATCAATCAGTGCCCCTTATTCTACCTAACGTTTGTCAAATATTACTACTTTGATGAATGCTACAAAAAAGGCCGTAGCATTAGTAAATAGTTTCTATTTGAATAAATCTGGTTCTAAGTATGGTCCAGTGAAGCGTGATGAATAAAATTTCTTGCACATAATATTACTGATGTATGGCACATATATTTTAAGTACTGTATACTGAGCGAGATTAGTAGTTTTTGACATGTAAAGTTCTCTCCCAAATTTGTGGTGCTATTTAATCTCTATTTATGATTTTGTCTAAGATCTATAATGTGACCTAAGAAAGTAAAGATAGGTTAACGGGGTAAAATAAGTACATATAGAGGGTAACCGATGACGATTAAGACAAGCAATATATTGAAACTGGGCAGTAGTAGAGAATTATGATTTTGTTGACTATGTAAATTAGAGCAGCAGAGTAGAGTTGTGTCTTTTCTTGTCATTGTGTTACTCAATGAGGCTGGTCAATGAGGTTTGTCAGCTAAATGTGGAGAGCATAAGCAGAGCTAAAAGCGAATGCATCTCCAAACTACTTTTGGACAATAAGGTTGATGTCATAGCGACCCAAGAAACTCACGCCGACAGTGAGGAATCACTCACCAGACGGGGACACATTTCTGGTTATACATTACTGGGAGCCACTTACCACCATACTTACGGCGTAGCCTCTTATATTCGCAACAATATTGACAATGCCCAACTCATTTCCAATGACACAAATAACAACATACACAGCGTAATAGTAAAAGTGGGAGAAGTCACAATTGTAAACGTATATAAGCCACCGGCAGCGGAGTGGCCTGAACAACCACTTCCAGTACAACAGCATCCGGCTATATATATTGGAGACTTTAACAGCCACCACCAACGGTGGAGATACCCCGACTGTGACGAAAATGGCACAAGGTTGGCTGACTGGGCTGATGATAATGATATCTTTCTTGTATTTGATGCCAAAGATAAAGGCACTTTCAAATCAGCAGCCTGGAACTCAGAAAGTAACCCTGATTTGTGCTTTGTGAGCTGCAACCGGAAAGGGATCCCTATACCAGCTAACAGAAAAGTCGCAGAGGCCTTCCCACACAGCCAACACAGGCCAGTTTTCTTGGAGGTGGGAATCCAAATACCCCTAATACGATCCATCCCTCGGCCTCGATGGAATCTTGCAAAGGCGGACTGGTGTAACTACTCACGGGAGCTGGACCGGCTGGTACAGTGGATACCGCCAACATCAAACAATTACAAACGTTTCGTTGGAGCAGTGATGAGCGCTGCAAAAAGGACCATTCCTAGGGGATACAGGAAGGAATATATCCCTGGGTGGGATGAGCGGTGCGAACTCCTATACGGCGACTTTCAGGAAACCAACAATCCAGATATTGCCGACGAACTCATCTCTGCCCTGGACAGCTCACGAAGACGTAAGTGGGAGGAGACTACGTCGGAAATGAACTTCCAACACTCAAGTAGAAAGGCCTGGAGCCTTCTTAGAAAACTAGGCTCAAGCACGCCATCCACACGGGCACCGTCGGGAGTAACTCCAGACAAGATTGCTGCGCATATTGTAGAAACGTCAAGAGCACCTTCTGATAGAGAGCATACAAAACGCGTGAAGAAGGGATTGACTTTACTGAGGAGGAACGCTCCTACCCAAACAACGTTTTCCCGACCCTTCTCGATCGAAGACATTAATAATGCCATATCAGATGTTAGGCCTGGAAGGGCTCCTGGTTTCGACGGCGTCCTGCCGGAATTTCTCATTCACGCAGGTCAGCAAACAAGAGTGTGGCTATCTCTCTTCTTCACGAACCTCCTTAATACGGGAAACCTCCCGCGGGAATTCAAAAGAACGAAGGTCATATCAATATTAAAACCTGGTAAACCGAACGATCAACCCGCCAGCTACAGACCTATAGCCTTGCTCAGTTGCTCCTATAAATTACTAGAAAGAGCCGTCTACAACCGATTGAGCGCGACGATCTTAGACCGGGTCCCGAGAACCCAGGCTGGTTTCAGACCGGGTCGCAGTTGTTGTGATCAAGTACTGTCCCTCACAACGCATATAGAGGCAGGCTACCAGCAAAACATGAAGACGGGAGTGGCGTTTGTTGACCTCACTGCCGCATACGATACGGTCTGGAGGGAGGGTCTCCTATATAAGTTGCTGCAGGTGATTCCCTGTCAGACCACTACAAGGCTCATAAACAACATGTTATGCGACAGAAAGTTCCAAGTAATCCTAAACGAGAAAGCAAGCAGGCAGCGCAAATTGAACAACGGACTTCCACAAGGCTCAGTACTGGCCCCTTTACTTTTCAATCTATATATATCTGACATGCCAGAAACAGTCAGTTACAAGTTTTGCTATGCGGACGACATAGCCATAGCTTTTTCCGATAAGAGCTTCAAGAACGTTGAGCATACTCTTTCTAACGACTTGTTAGCTCTAAACAACTACTTCAAGAAATGGAGACTAGTACCGAGCCCCAACAAAACCGAAGTTTCCTGCTTCCACCTGAATAACAAACTAGCTAAATATGAACTGCAGGTACTTTTTGCAGGCGAACCCCTGAAGCATAACCATTTCCCAAAATATCTTGGAGTAACGTTAGATCGCACCCTCTGCTATAAGAAACATCTCGCAAACACTGCAGGAAAACTCAGAACACGCAACAACATTATCCAAAAGCTGTGTGGAACGACGTGGGGTGCCACTGCTCCAACTCTACGAACCAGTGCACTAGCTCTTGTCTATTCGTGTGCTGAGTACTGTGCGCCTGTCTGGATTAACAGCCACCATACCAGACTAATTGACGTCCAACTAAATCACACTATGAGACTTATTACAGGCGCAGTTAAGACGACCCCAACTCAATGGCTGCCTGTACTCTCTGGAATAGCCCCACCGCAGCTTCGAAGGACTGACGCCCTTCTAAGGGAGTATAACAAGATTACGGCCAACAACAAACTGCCCATCCACCGAGCAATACCCCCGTTGCAGATAAACAGACTCAAATCCCGACAACCACCAATAAGGGATGCAGAAGGGCTTAAAACCAATAACTTCGACTCCTTAGACCAATGGCGCTCCCAGTGGGAAGGTTTTGCGGAACACCACTCGCGATGCGCATTTATGGGGGCAGCCTTACTTCCGGAATCGGATCTGGCCCGGAAAGAGTGGGTGAAACTTAATAGAGTCCGAACAGGCCACGGCAGATGTGCCGACTCCCTTTACAAGTGGGGCTATGTGCAATCTCCCTTATGTGACTGTGGCGCGCCCCGCCAAACTATAAACCATATTACGAGCGAATGTGAACTGCGTGCGTTTCAAGGATCGCGAGAAGAGTTCTTCACAGCCACACCGTTGGCGCTGAAGTGGTTGAAAGAACTTGACATCAACCTGTAAATACCAAAGACTATGTATCTTAGTTTGTAGCTGTATATATTTTATTTTAGTATAGGTTATAATAGTTTTTCTTTTAATCTATATTTACTGTTGTCATGTTTTTGAGCCATACGATAAATAAATCAATGAGGTATTTGTTTTTGGTCGCGTGAAGTCCGATTCAAAATTATTAATAAGACCCTGTATATTTGTGCCTTTCTGTGTTCCTCTCGATAAAACAATTCTAACTCGACACTTGGGGTCTAAAGTGATTAATTCAAGGGCTACAGGTACTTAAAGGATTGTACCACTGTGATGAGATTATCTACTCCCATTACGTTAACCCGTAACCGGTGACGTCCCATTACTGTTACACTCATGGTGACGTGGAGTCCTAGAGACTCCTCCCATATCATTGCATATATTATCAATCCCATACATTATTATCAGGATCTGAGTATGTTTCTCTCAAATTCTAAGCTATTCCGTTGAACTTGACGCAAAAATACTTAGATAATCTTCATAACGATCCATCTATATTGCAAAGTCAGGATCAGTATCATCAATGTCGCTATTATCACAGTCATAGCTGTTATACCCACTCCAAAAAGGTCTCTTCAAAGTTAGGATGTGTTGCACGAATACTCCGTGACGTACTTGGACGAGTAGCCATTAAAGAGTTCTAAAGCACACCTGCAAAGCCCTGACCACATGATATACATATGTATAAACTACAGTCGCAATAACGGTGACGTGGAGTCTGCTAGACTCCGACACGTGGTTTACACGAGGTTTACACAATAATGGCTTCCTGTTAGCTGACGTCACAAGCAATGCTGCCTCGGACGGTGATTGTAGAAAGCTACCTGACGTTGCGTTTGTCAAGGTCATCTGGTTTCGAAATTATAGCTATGTTCAACTTCGAAGGAGTCTCCCAGACTCCACGTCACCGGTTACGGGTTAATCAGCCATTACCAAACTTCTTCTGAACATGTTATACGACCTATAAACAAACAGTGTGGGTTATATTCCATAACTCACGGTTCAGCCGTGGGTTATGAACACCGCCTACTGGATACTAGTACTAATCTCTTGGAAATGCATAGGAGTAAATAGACGCTGTAACAACTGCAAAACTCGCTAGGAAACGTCAAACGCTAATTCGAACCCTGACAGTATTTATTTAAGTTACAGAGAAGTGAGGTTAAGTTGTCAATATTGTGTAATTATTATGCATTTCGCACTAATCAAATATTCGATCGTAGATAAAGTATAGTATTCAACTCGCGGTAATTATAATAACTCACTTGTTGATTTACAGCACTCGCCTACGACTCGTGCTGCAAACTTCAACGCGTGAGTTATTACCGTCATTACCGCATCGTTGGATAAGATACCATTGCTACTATTTCATAATGGTAGTGGTACAATCCTATAAGTATGTGTATTTTTTGAATTAATTACTTTAGTATTCAGTTAAAAAGTAGACGCTAATATGTATATTACTGGCTCGTATTTTTGATTTGTCAACAATGCAAATCGAATACTACGTACCTTTAGAAATCAGAATAACCGCTATTTAGGAAAAAAATAAAAGATTTCTCCTGGAACATCTGTCAAAGAATGTCATTCAAAATTAATTATTTTGATGAAGGGCATGAAGATGACCGATGAAGTGAAATGTATGTCTAGTATATGTGGTTTTTATTGAATGAATGAATGAATAAGGACCAGAGGCTATCCAGCACGGAATGTGGCTGGTGCATAGGCCACACAATGGGCCCTTTTGCGCCTCTATCCGCGCTAGTTCCTAAGCCCTGCCCTTTTGGCAAAGGCAAGTATATTCTTAGGTCCTATCCATTTCATCTCTATTGGTTCCAAGGTTCTTGAGCCCAGCATAGTCTGCCTGTGATAACCCAGGGTTTCACAGCGACATAAGATGTCGAAGGATTCTTCCTCTTCACCACACCACGTGCACGTTGGGTCGTTGGCCACTCTCATCACCAACAAGTGACGCCTGAAGGTGTTGTGACCCGTTAATAGGCCTACTAGCAATCTCAAGTTACTCCTATTCAGAGAGAGACAAAATCGTCCTATTCCCTCTGCAGGCCCTGCCAATAGTTCCCGAGCCTGACGGAGATGACCAGAAATGTTGTTTCATCTCAGAGAATGTTGATTCTGGATCCACTCTCCAGTTGTTTTCCTAATCAAGTTTGCAGATAGTCCTAAGGCCGGTTCCGGGCCCACAAAACTGTTGCCGGATCCCATCCTAGCCAGATGATCCGTCATTTCGTTACCCTTTACCCCAGCGTGCCGAGGTACCCACATCAGTGATACCTTGTGTTTACCTGAGATGTCGTCAAGAGCCCTCCTGCACTCCAGGACCAGTCCCGACATTATTTTCCAAGCACTCAGTGCTTTGATGGCTGCCTGACTGATGTCAGAGCAGAGTGGTTTTTATTAGTGAGCCAGTAAAACTCGTCGATAGATCAAAGAGACAACCGCAAGATAGGTTTTATAAATTACATTCGGTTACCTATTCGGAGTTTTAGGTTTTGTTATAAATATTTATCAAAATCACCAATACATCCAAAAGTATATTTATAATACTTGTATAAGCACACAATTGAAAGTCGGTAGGTGAAGGATGTGATAAAAAAAAGGTGTAACGGAAACACTAATATTGAATCATGTACATACCTGTCCAAATGGAAAGCGGCAATCTCAGCGTTGTGGCGTTCGTAGTCCGTGAAATAGAAGTGATTGGGAAGGGTCTGTTGCTCCCTGGGGAACCTACGAACAAAGATCATAAAATGGATGAGCGACACTGTACACTCAACGAATCTGAAAGATCTTATGGATAAAGGATAAAGTGAAGGAATTTGGATTAGAGGTATTCGCTAGCTTGAGGTTTGCTTATTTGCGGAATACATAAATAGATAAAAGCCAGACCCAGAAATATTTAAGGTTGCAGTTAGATATATTTATATACAGGGTGGTCTACTTTATAATGGCATAACTTCAGGGCACTTTAAAATAGTTTCTAGATATAATTATATCCGGGAAAGCTTCAATTTCGAGATACAGGGTATTCAAGTTTTAGTAATAATTCTATCTATATTATTTTGAATATTCCCCAAACGGCTGCGTAGAAAAATTTGAAACTTGGCACACAAGATGAGCTAAGGATTCTCCATGATATAGCAAATACAGCAATAAGTTGCAATAACCAGTGGTGGAGATATGGGCATACAACGGCCATTTCTTTTTGAAAAACTACTAGAGCACTGACTTTGTTACAAATAATAATAATAATACTATTAAATGCTAGGTGCTTTTTAAACCAAACAACTTTTCTCGCATTTTTCTGTAGACCGAACCGTTTAAGAGATATTTGCATTTGTCTTCGGTTATGTAGGACTAGTGCCAGCAAATAATCTGGAAGTACGCTGATTTATTTTTGGCGTTTTCACCTATTTTCGGGCCAATTTTATACTTCTGAAGTATCACTAGGTTAAAGCAAGTCTGTATATTATTTTTTAATTTGCCCTGCCTTTCCAATTTCCTTATCAAGAATATGCTGACGTACTTTTTGTTCATGGATTTTGTGCAGTAGAAGTAATTCGAAAATACCACAGACGATTTTCTAATAGACGACAGCTATATCGTAATTGTTATTCAAATGCGCACGTTTATCACGATTCAAAACCACTATTTTAAGAGTATTAAAATGGCATCACCGATAGTCTCTACATTTACAAAGCCTTCATGGTTTACAACCGGAAACGAAGAATAAAAGTGGGTGGCTCTGGGCAACAATCACGATTTCTTAAAAAATGTTCTGTGGATCAACGAATCATGTTTCACTTGAGATGAGATTGTAAATTACAATAATCAGCATGTATGGGTCCATGAAAATCCCCCTCAAATTAGTCCACGAAAGTTTCAGCATGAATTTAGCATTAATATTTCGCTGGGAATCTACAATGGTAACCTTTTTGATACTTCCCTTATGCACTTCCACAGTGATTGAATTCTAGAAGCTTGCACTTAAACTTATTTGATTGGAAGTTGTAGGCTTGTTATGCTCAAAAATGACTAACGGTACCTGAGAACACGGGAAAATATGTCGAAAACGGTCCATCGTAAAAAAATGTAGTCAAGTTGGTAGACTCAGTACTTCCCACACAGTCCGATGATACCAGTTTTATTATTTTCTCATAGCATGAAGCTATAGTCTAGATGCCCTTGCAACCAAATCATCGCTCGCCCAACAGCAAAAAAAAATATTTTATTCTACTAGGTACTTCTTTCACAGGTCAATGGACAATCTATCATGAATACAACAAATTTTTGACTTTCACAACCCTCCACCCCCGAGCCACTCCAACTTCACCCCCACTCAAAAAAAAGTAGGAACCCCTAAAACGCCTAAAAACGAAGTTCGAGCTGTTTTCATATTGTTGGTTTTTTTAATATTGCTGCGCCGCCACTGAGACGATTTCTAAAAATCAGACGCATTTTCCATCCTCGCAGAAGTAGTAATACCGTGCCGAAATTTCATGAACATCAATTCAGTAGTTTTCACATTATAAAATACAGAACGATCTAAAGCAATACTCGTATGTATACATCGCAATATTCGGATGGACCTAAAAAAGTGTATTATACCGCATGGTCTTTCTCTCTCAGGTAAGTGGACAGTCTATTATGATTACAACAAATTTTTCAGCTTTACAACCCCCAACTCCCAACCACCCCAATTTCACCCCCACCCAAAAAAAGTAGAAAATGATCAGGAACCCCTAAAACGCCTAAAAACGAAGTTTGAGGAATATTTGAAATTTTTCGTTTTTTGACTACGACCCTCCACCAATCGCTGCCCAAATTTCATCAAAATCCATGCAGCTGTTACTGAGATTAGGAGGGTAGAATACGCCAACAGACAGACAGACCAACAGACAGACAGACCGACAGACAGACAGACCGACAGACAGACAGATAGACCGAGAGCAGACCGACGGAAATGAGAGTCGTGGATTTTCGTTATGTAGGCATCATAAAACGCCCAAAGGTATATTATCTCAAAATCGAAAATTTTCGCGAACACAATACTCCCCTCACCTATCGGTGTGGGAAGTAAAAGTAACTTCCTTGCAACAAAGTCAGTGGGGTAAGAGTTAAAAAAAGGTTATTATATAGCCACATCTCCACCACTGCATTTTGTAATCTATCATCATATCACCTAGCTAGATCATGGAGCATTTTTAGCTTATCCTGTGTGACAAATTTCAAATTTTTCTAAGCAACGGTTTAAGAATTATTAAAATTAGTATATAGATTTTTTAAAAATTTAGACACCCTGTATCTCGAAAGCAAAACATATAAGTGTGTTGGGAAATTGTCATTATTTTGACATTATCTATGATGTGCTGAAGTTATGGCATTATAAAGTGGCTATCCTGTATATACAGTGGGTTTATTTTAGCAAAGGCCAGTGACGCTACTCCATCATCTTATAATTCAAAATAATCAGTAAACTACTCGTAAGATTTAATCAAACACAGTGGTATCACATTGATGCACATTAAATTGGGAATGACCGAAATGCGACCGTTTGCAATTTACTGTCAGCCTTCCAATTTCTTTTGATTAAAATAAATGCTCCTAACTTAGCGTGAAGGCGGCTTTATGCTAATCGGTCTTGGTGAACTGGAAAGATAAAGTGGGGGTCCTTTGGCTCTGGCGGGCTTGTGCCATTTTCTGTGGCCTTAATTGAAACGCCGATAAACTGCACTATATATTATGGTTTTATCATATAACGTCACAAAAAACCATGTCACCCATTTTCCTTGGCCTAACTGCCTGTTGTCTTTGCATTCCCGTTAATTATTGGCCTCTCTATGACATGGAAAATACAGAGGTAATGTTTAAATGTAAATTTTTATAATTGCGATAAGCTCATGTTGCTTTTGATAAAAATCCAGTGGTAGTGATCTAGTGACCACAAATATATTAAAAAACGGCCAACCTTCGTCTTCAAATGTCTTGATCAAATTTCAACAAACTTGTGTCGAGAATAATATTGGGGTGAGATATGAGAATAAAATTGACGAGATGCGTCAGTCACCGGCGGCGTATTTGACCTGCCTTTGATGTCAGAGGCACAATTTTCGATGACCTTGAATGATCTCGTTTAATGTTGAAACAGCATATTTGCTGGTGACAATTCTAGCACGGGAGGTTGATATGACGCGAATATTGACACCTGAGACCAATAAATGTTCTCAGCTGATACCTGGCTGTAAGCAATTGACTGTAAAACAACATGTATTGCACATCAGCATACATAATTGAAATTATGCAGTTGCTTCTCGTCAGTTTTGTTATTCTCAGGTGAGGGTATGTGTGGCTTATTATAAAAACATATATAAAGGGCATTCTACCCAGTCATAATACTTTCTCCAGTATTATTGTGAGGTGGTGTCCATCACTTTTCAAAGCTGGTCCGACATGATCTCATTTGCAGGACCAGCGACATGGAGTTGCAGGGGGTAAATGCCCAGAAGCCCGGGCCCATTGGGCCCGAGTCCATGATTATTAATTTGTTGCTAAATTGTATAAAAAAATACATTCCAATTTCAAAAATGTATTTTTTCTGTTTAAAAAAATAATAAAACGATTCAAGGTAAAGCGCGTACCAATGTGAAATAAGAATGCAAATTTAGCCGTGGTCTATTTATTTGTGTGTTGTGAGTACAGTTTATACCACACTAGTAGAGCATGTCTAGGCATAATAAGTCTGTAGTAAAAACTGATCAATAGGTAAGCCTTTGTTAAAAAATAGCTTGCAGATTCGCAGTTATATGGTTTAAATTAAGAGGTGGACTGGGCTATGTTTACTCAAGGTTTGTTAGTAGCATCTAGGTGCCCGGATCTCTGGTTGCACTGTCCTGTCACCGGCCCTGCTCATTTGCTTTCAAAGAAACTGAATTTTCAATAGTTGTGGACTATATTTGATACATATTATTATGGAATTAGCTAGTCCATAATCATATGACCTGGAAAATCCGAGACTGATTGCAATAACATTATGGCACATTCACACGGGCGTAACAAAGGTGGCAAAATCATCAATAAAGTAAATCTTAAAAGTTGGCATTTGAGGAGTTTAGATAAAGTAGAAATATTTACTAGATGGATGGTGCTAGCAAAGTACCTTCAAATTTCATTTAATTATATATTTGATGTCTTCTGAGTACACCTGAGCGCACCTACTCTTTTGACTTATTATTAAGTAGTTTCTGCATTTCAAACTTCCCTAATTACGCAAACAATCTTTACTGATATTTTACTTTTTCTATAATTTAAACTAATCTTTAAGCATAAAAAAATTTGCATCATAGTCATATCTTTTATGTACTCTAAAATGAGTAGGAACTCAAATTAATCTCTAAATTAATTTCTAAGATGGTAGATGTATTCTTTGCTTGACAATTTGTTGCACTATTTTCTAGCATCCAGCCCAAATGAGCAGGTCAATGCAGAACTAATGCTTATGTCAGTAGTGAACTGCGATGTAGTGTTTATTTTAATATTATTGTTTTGATAGAATCATTAAATCACTTTTTATTTGGACCTCAGGCAACCCCTGAGGAGCGAGTTATAGCAACTTCCGACGATTGAAACAAGATTATGTCATAATTTCCAATCAAACCTGTACCCATTGACAAAATATTTATTTAGAGCACTAGTAGCAGCATTAATTAGGAAACGTACCAGCAGTAGAAAAAAGTATGAAAAATCGAAACACATACTATATATGAGAAAATCCTTCAATGTTGACACAAAAATAGTGCTACACGTATAACGGATTTGTAGTAATTCTCCCTGAAAGGCAGAAGCTATCGTCACTGTTAATTAAAGAACGGAAGTACGGAAGATAGAAGCAAAAATGCAATAAAGTATCTGGAAGTTTGTCTGAACCAGGAGGCGAGAATGCACAAGCATACAAAGCCGCGCGTGAAAAATGCGGATAAGTTTTCTGTAACTCTAGCTCGGCTGACTCCGACTGACCGTGGCACCGGCAGCGTGAGCGGAGAATATTAGCAGGGGTAATGAACCCCATTATGCTGTATGGAGTTCCTATCTATGTGGAAGCACTAAAAAGAAAAAAGTCTAGACAGTTGGCGGAGATGTTTGTATCTTTCGTCTCTAAACGGTTTTGACAGAAGCATTATTGGCAGTTGCAAATATTTAGCTACCCAACTTACTATAGGGTGCCCCAATTGAACTGATAGGTTTTCTAGTAGCGATATCTAGACAGCTGTCAAAGGTACAAACATCATCCAGCTGTCAAAATATTCAGTAAGGTTTGACAATTCATCATGGATCGTTTCATGCTTGCCGATCGTTTGGAAATTATTAAAAAGTACTACGGAAATTCCCGCTCAATTGTAAATTCGCAACGCTCATTTAGTCGTAAACTCGGCCATCATCATGGCTTCAGTGAGCAGACAATTCGTCGCACTGTGAAAAGTTTGACCGCGAGTACTCTATTGGACCTAAAGGAACCAACCCGAGTGCGAACTAGTCGACGTGAAAAAAATATCGCCGCCGTAGCGGCCAGTGTTCACTACGACCCCAATTTGTTGTCTCGACACCAAGCCGCGGAATTGGGCCTCTCCCAAGTACAAGATCGTTCTGATGTAACAATTGAAGCCGGATGACCATAGGCCGTCGCCGTGAGTTCGCAAATTGGGCGCTACAAATGTTGGACGAAGATCCTCATTTTAGCCAAAAAATCATCTTCTCAGACGAAGCCAATTTTTACCTAAGTGGCTGGGTCAACAAGCAGAGTTGTCATTACTGGACTGTGAACAATCCACAAATGACCGAAGAAGTGGTCCAGTACCCGAAAAAATTGAATGTGTGGTGCTGATTGTGGCATGGCGGCATCATCGATCCTTATTTCTTTTGAAATGAGGAAGGAGACACCGTTACAACCAATGGGCCATGCTACCGAGCGGTGTTGGAAGAAATTTTGTGGCCAGAACTCGACAACATCGATATTACCGACATGTGGTTCCAATAGGATGGAGCCACGAGCCACGCAAGCGACGCAATGCTCGAAGTTGTTCGACAGAAGTTTGGCGACTGGATCATCACCAGATAAGCGTTCATTGATTGGCCACCGTGATCATGTGATTTGACACCTCTCGAATATTTTCTTTGGGGGTACGTCAAATCATTGGTCTACTGCAACAAACCAGCCACTTTGGATGCCTTCGAAATAATATTCGAGTAGCTATTAACGCCATAACGCCGCAAATGCTCGAAAATGTCATCCGAAATGGGACCGACCGCTTGAAACACCGCCAGCGAGCCCGAGGCGGACATTTGAATGTTCCATACATAATGTCATGGATGTAGCTTCAAAATAAAGCCAGCCCAAAACCAATTTGATATCTCAAACCGTTGTTGTTTTATTTAATTTTTCTTTCCTATCGTTCTTATTAGGGCACCCTATAGCAGAAGGAAGGCAGGAACTGAAGAAGATATAAAAGTACACCAAAGCAGATGAAGAGAGCCGCACGGTATTGCTCGGATCTTAATAGGCAGTGGTCTGCTAGATTTCTTCTAACGCTTCACCATCATGAGTGAATAGCACCTTCAGAGGTCTCGAAATGTACCTCGTAAAATTTGTCAACCTCTAAAAATCTTAGCCTCTCGTCCGACAAAACACTATCTAAAACATGGCGTCAAGTGTCTTGACTCGGTAACTCCCACACATCAGTGCTAACAAAAAATTTCAAGTTCCTCTGTCCCTACATCATTCTCATAAAAAAGTAGACAATTATCAGAAACTTTTGAAACACGCAAAACGAGGTGTAGGCGATTTTGAAATTTTTCATGATCAGGAACCCCTGGAACCTAAAAACGAAGTTTGGAGTAGTTCTGATAATTTTTTGTTACTTACGAATTTTTCCGCCGGCAATACACCGATTCTCAAAACCTACCACGACACCGTAGCGTATCGCTACCCAAATTTCATCACAAACCAAGCAGCAGTTACTGAGATTACGCGGCTAGAAGAATGCTAATAGACGGGCAGACCGACGGAAATGACCGACGTGGTTTTTCGTTATGTAGATATCATAAAACACCCAAAAAAATGTATTATCTCAAAAACGAAAATGTTCACTATCACAATACACCTATCGGTGTGGAACATAGGCGTAGTTGGGTGGGGGCTTGGGGGGGGCTAAGCCCCCGAGGAATGATATTAGCTCCCCCAAAAATCCAAGAATAGTTCGTTCTGTTATGTTCATTGTACCTTGGGCGGGGACTTAAGCCCCGCCACATCCAGAATTAAGCCCCCTCAGATTCAGAAACTTAACTACGCCATGGTGTGGAAGGTAAAACGCTACAACCATATGGCTGACAGCCGTGAAAACCACAATAATTTTCGACAGACAAAGCGCAGTTGTCTAGCAAATGAAGTAGGAGATAAAATTGAAGACAACCAAAAGACCGAGCCCTGAATCAAAGAAGGGTTTGAAAAAATAAACCACTACCACGGCATGGCACGGTATGATGATAGAAAAGCTAATATTTGCAGGCAGAAGGGTACCCCAGACAATCAAGTAAAATGTAGTATGGACAGGTAAGAATAGATAAGAGAAATAACTGGAAAGGTCTATTTAGGAATATAAGATGGAGAGGTAACAAAAAGCATTGCTGCACAACATGAGGTGCTTCGGCTGCCATTTTGGGATCTTCTACTCTCAATGTGGTAAGTTGCACAAATATTCCTCACAAAAAAACCATCGACTCCTAACTAAACCAAACAACGAGGCTCGTATCAACAACCATCAAGTCTACTTTTACCTACCGGCTATCAGCACAAGCCTTATTTTTCCACCACACCTGCACAGCGAACGTTTCCATAAAGAAGTATAAGAAAATCGTTAAAAACCTCATTTTTTATATCTTGGATGATCCTAATATTAACGGACTCCGATTCATCTCTTCGAAGTGCAAGAGAACTACACCTGGCACACACTCTCTTCAGATATAGTAAAATACTATCCCCTCAGTGTGAATATGGCTCCAATATTCCAACATTCCAACTTTTCATCACATCACAAGATAAGGTAAATGAGGGCCTATGACGCAACTCCTACCGTCATTTATTACAGATAATGATAGTAAGGGTAAAACTTTGTTGAATAGTATGGTTGTGAATTCAATAATTACAAAATTACAAGCTTTTTCATCATCATCATAGTCACATGTTGTGAACTCGTAAAATGCATTAAGTCGGAGCTAGAGTATTGCCGACACAAATATTATCAATAGTTTTGAGAACTGTAGCTCGCCATCGTTCGCGATTTACTATCAGTTCAGTGGCGCTCTTGATACTCATATCCAGCAGCTGTTTCGTCATATCCACCTAGCGTGTAGGAGAACGGCCTCGGCGCCACCCACTCGGGGCATGACCCTGAACTACAAGTTTCTCCATATTATCGCTTCTGTGTATATGCATATTATGTCCGAGGAATGTAAGCATTCTCGTCGACACAATGGAGGATAATCTCTTTGAATTACCGAGCTCATCCAGTATGGAAACGTTAGTTCGATGGGCGGTATAAGGAACTCTCAGCATTCTCCTCCACGTCCACATTTCAAAAGCATCTATACGAGCTCGATCTGCCTTTTTAACAGACCAAGTTTCCGAGGCATACAAAAATATGGAGAACACAAGAGACTGAATCAGCGACATTTTGGTAGCTTTAGTGACGTTATGGTCACGCCATATTTTAGCAAGCTTTGTCATGGCCCGACGTGCCTGTTGAATGCGCCGTCGAATCTCATTTTCACAGCTACCGAATTGTCGATCAAAGAACCGAGGTACACAAAACTTTGAACTACTTCACAACGGGTGGTGGGAGGTGGTCCGGGGGGAACATTAAGCGAGGTTCATTTAAAAAATTTCGCTGCCACTCCTCATCAGGCTATCAACACAAGCCGTCCTTCGCAGCAACTTCGCACTGACGACAGGCCCGAAGGCCAGAGAAACGTGTTCAGAGCCGATTTTACAAATATACGAGGTCTTGCCTCCAACATAAACTCTGTCCATCAACATCTTCAGACAGAGAAGCCACACATTCTGGCTCTTACGGAAGCTCAAGTCGGCTCTTCAACAATGGATAATTGCTTCAGATATCCCGGCTATGACTTATACACCCGATTTAGACGTAGGTTTGGCGTATGCATGTACGTTAAATCTGGGCTTTCTTGTCATCGAGAGGAAGAGCTCGAACTGGAAGGATTTGACACCATATGGCTTAAAATATCCTTCCAAAGTCATTCCAAATTAATATGCTGCATCTATAGGCCACCAAGTAGTAACAACTGCAAAGAGCTCTTCGAGAAGCTTTCAGCCACTGTGGACGCGCTGCAGTCAAGTCATCCTAATTCAGAGATAGTCTTTCTGGGCGACTTCAACGTTCACAACTCATACTGGCTCAAACACTCAAACAAAACGGACGACGAGGGACGTGAAGCTGAAGCCTTTGCTATTAGCTGCGGCTTGGAGCAGATAGTTAAAGAACCAACAAGAATCCCCAGCCGCCACGGAGATTTTGCCAGTCTGCTGGACCCATACCTAACAACTACCCCAACAATTTACACAGTGAAAGTAACCGCTCCACTAGGATCGTCTGACCATAACACCGTCTCAACACTATGCAGGATGCATTCTCCAGATCCCCACCATACAATGCCTCGCCGTGTCTGGCATTACGGATCAGCAGAGTGGGACGATCTAAGGGAATACTACCAGTCCTTTCCCTGGCACGACGTCTGCTTCGAGTCACGAGACCCATCAGCTTGCGCCCAAGAAATAACAGAGGTAATAATATCCGGCATGGAGGCCTATATTCCACATGTCGTCAAGCGTCCCTCCAAAAACAAGCCATGGTTTAATCAGCGTTGTAGAGATGCAGTTACCTCTAAAAACCAACATTACAAGGAATGGAGGAAAAATCCAAACGCCGAGAACCACCGCAGTTTTATCGACGCCAGAAGCCACTGTAAACGCGTGATTGACAACTGCAAGGAGGAACACAACCAAAAAATTAAGAGCAAGCTCCTCTCATGTCCTAGTTCGTCCAGAACATTCTGGTCTGCAGCTAAGGCTGTTAGTCAGAACTTTTCCTATTCCTCAATACCACCCTTGACCAGAGAGGACAAGTCCATCGCTTCTGCTCCTAAAGAAAAAGCAGACATCTTGGGGAGGCTTTTCGCAGCCAATTCTACTGTAGACTTCCAAGGAAGCAATCCGACCACCAACATAAACGTAGACTCGAGAATGGCAGAGGTGAAATTTCAACATCGAGATGTAAAAAGCATCCTCCAGAAGCTAAACACGAAGAAAGCTACTGGCCCCGACAAAATTCCAGCCATTGTCCTTAAACGCTGTGCCGCTGAGCTTACACCTATTCTTTGCAAGCTCTTCAAACTATCATATCAGCAAGGCGTGTTTCCCGCTTCATGGAAAATTGGCTGCGTACAACCCATCCCTAAGAAAGGCAAAAGAACTGATCCCACAAACTATAGACCTGTGGCTCTTCTCAGCATCATGTCCAAGGTTATGGAGACTGTAATTAACACACAGATCCTGAAATACCTGGACAATAATAACATCATAAATGATCGCCAGTATGGCTTCCGTAAGCACAGGTCTACGGGTGACCTTCTGGCCTATGTTCCTCAGGGATCTGTTTTATCCCCTACACTGTTCCTGCTGTACATCAACGAGCTGCTGGAAATAACATCCAATCCAATCTACAGCTTCGCAGACGACAGTACATTGATATCGTGCATGGAACCAGGCAAGCCACTATTATCCCAGGAGACGGTACGTCGACGACAGCAGCATGCCTCACAGATCAACGCAGATATCAAAAAAATTGTCGAGTGGGGATTAGTAAATAAAGTACAGTTCAACGTACAGAAAACCCAGGCAACAACACTTACAAAGAAGTCTCACACTGGCTTACCAACATTGGAAATGGAGGGTCACCCCATAGACGAGTCACCTGCCATCAAGCTGTTGGGGGTCAACATCAACAACAACATGTCTTGGCATGACCACGTCGGCAGTATTGCTAAAACGGCATCCCAGAAGCTTGGAGTTTTGTTCCGCTGTAGGAAGCTGTACACACCAGAGCAACAGCTGCTGCTCTACAAGGCACAGATCCGACCACCGCTGGAGTATTGCTCCCATGTGTGGGGATGCACTCCCAAGCACTCTCTAAAGCTTCTGGACACCATCCAGAAGAGAGCAATTAGACTGATCGATACGCCTAACCTCACAAAGGACCTCCATAGCCTGGAACATCGAAGAAGGGTGGCTGACCTGTCCCTGTTCTACACATTCTATCACGGAAGATGTTCGAGTGAGCTCTCCCAGGTAATAACAGCAAAGGCCGCCCGAAAGAGGAACACTAGAGAGGCTCTGCGAGCTCACCCTTACCAGGTCGAGGTCCCTACTCCACGAACCAGTCTCCTCCAGCATTCCTTTCTTTGGAGAACTTCGACGCTGTGGAACGAGCTGCCAGGGAATTTGTTTCCCGCCGGCTACAACCTGCAGCGCTTCAAATCTAACGTGCACCGACACTTATCCTCTCGCAGCGCTTCTACAGCGACATAGGCTTTTAGCCTTTGCGGGAGGCTGTCCATAAAAAAAAAAACGGCCTACTGGCATAATTTCTCGTCCTCTCTATCTACGATCATAACCTTGGTCTTATTGTAGTTAATACCAAGACCATGCGCTGCACTGTGTTGTTCTAAGATGTTTAATAGAGCTACTAGTTCTGTATCGTCAGCAAATCTTAAGTTGGATATTTTGCTTCCGCCAATAGTTATACCGCCGTTCCAGTTGTCCAATACCTGTCTCATCACAAAATCAGAGTAAATATTGAATAACATCGGAGATAATACACATCCCTGACGAACTCGTTTTCTGGTTGCAGTTTGACCAGACAGCTTACCATCAATTCTTACACGAGCCGAATTGGACTCGTAGAGATGCTGTATGAGAAACACTAGGTGATAAGGAACTCCCATAGAGATGAGGATTTCCCACAGTTTAGGCCACTTTACGTTATCAAACGCCTTAGAATAGTCCACAAAGCAGACAAAAACTGGAAAATAATGCTCTCTGGCTTTTTAAATAATTTGTCTTAAGTTTAAGATCTATTTACGCGTAGCGCGTCCTTTCACGAAACCTGCCTGGGCCTGAGAAATTTGCCAGCCAATAAAACCCTCCAAACGTGATTGTAAAATATATAGTATAACCTTGCTTACATGAGAGATTAATTGTCTGGATTTGTTGGAGATCCCTTTTTATGAAGTGGAACAAAAATTGATGTGCACCATTCGTCTGGCCAAACACCAGAGGACCAGACACTCTTACAAATATTATGTAACAGAGAGATGCCGTCATCACCCAAACATTTTAACGTTTAGCTTTATTAGTTTTTAACTTGTTGAGGGCATGTTCCACTTCAGACAAAAGAATATCCGGTTCATGTTCAAAATTCAATGAGAGGGCCTGAGGGCCATCCTCATGGTACAGATTTTCGCAATAATTTCGTCATACCTCAATCTTCATCTCAAGCTTTTCACTCAATAATAATTCGAGAATATGTGGGAAGTACTAAGTCAAGCGTCTTGATGCCATTCTTCAGTCAAGACTAGGATAAAATTTGAAACCTTTAGATTTATTTTCTATATTTTTTTAACTTTTATAATATTTCTTTGAAAAATACGTAAGAACACATATTGATCATATATCTAACAGGCACCCTACTGTACCTAAATACATGCAGGAAAGCTCTCGCAAATTCCTCATTGTGAACAGTACATGTTCCACAAATCTTCGTTATCGCATGACTCTACACTACATATCGTTGCATCCTATTATACGCCTTACTGATCCCTCGCTTGTTCTACTTTAGATGCTTACCCGAGGTACATGCTCTATATTGCATACAACGCTAAATCTTCAGACAAATGGGGGGATTAATCGATATGTTCTCCTTCAAAAGACATCCACTGGGGGATATTGTGCTGGGGTGCTTGAATCAAAACGGCCGACAGTTGGCCGACGCGTCGAGGACGTTCGAGGGCACGAGAGGACAGCGTTTCAGTAGAGCTATGATGCAGTTAACATCTGTTTTTCTTTCCACATAATTGAGGTTTTGAATTAAGAACAAAATATATTTTTTTTGTGATAAATCGAAAGATCATATATAAGTTTTATAACAAAACTGTTTTTGTTTTCTTTTTTTTCGCAATAATTCAAAAGTTATATCGAAATAAAAATGGGTTTTTGAATCGAGTACCGAAAACACGCCGATGGCTCCCGAACCCGTGTGACGTAACGATGGCGGTTAAAATGCTCCTGTGACCAACGACGTCCTACATCGATACTAGATTCTAGATTTCCAGCAAATCGTGAAAATACTTGCTAGTAACTAGTGTATATTTTTGTTGCAATATAGCCGATGAATGAAGTTTGCAGCCCGAGACGACCTCTACGATCGAAATAAATATGTTTTTGAATGTTTGAAATCAGATTACAGATTCCAGTAAGTAAGTGCCTAATCAAATATGTCTTGTTGAAACTATCTGGTGCATGTTCGGCTGGCCTAGTGGTTAGAGTATTGGATAATGGATCCGTTGGTCTATGGTTCAAAGCTCAGCCGGTCCAATTTTTTTTTATTTTTTTTATCAAATAATTCATTCATGTGCTTGTTGCACTTGTTACGTACATTTTTTTCTACGATCAACATAAATACGTTTTTGAACCAAATTCTATCAGACATATTACTTGCACTGCATAGTGCAAAAACTAAGTACAGGACGCGGTGGACAATTAAAAAAATCAGTGCAAATGGTATTTGTCCGTCAATATCAATCGCCAATATTTTTTTCACATCTAATAGTTGGTTAAGGTGGTTGGTCACCTTTTAGAAACACTCTATATTCTGCTTAATAATTACTTTATAATGTTCTTATGTATTCGGACATACCAATGTGATGTGTTTGATCAGTTATTTTTGATTTTTTTTGAAATTTTGAATCTTTTTTGTGTAGTATTTCTCCGATTTTAGGACAGCCGTTACTCGAAATATATATATGCTAGAAGGTTGTAATTTAGCATTTATAATCAGCTGCACTATATCTGTGACAAGAATGTGATACTTTTTACATAGCTCAATTTTTTCAAAAAAAAATTTGGCTGGATGGATTACTGCTCATTATTTTTCAATTTTTTTGAAGTAAAATCACGTAATCATGAATCTTTTACCCAACCGCAAAATTTGATTGCGATAATCAAAACAGTGAGGGAGAAAACACTGATAATATATTGAAAAATTCCTATTGACACGCCCCACACTAATCCCGCCCATTTCTAACACCTAGATGGTTATTCGCATGCGGTATTGCCAAATCGTTAAGGACACTGCTTTAACGGTGCTACCGACTGGCGGTAGGTACGGGTTGTCTGGTCATCATAAAAAAATTGCAAAGAGCCCGCCGCGCGGCGTCCCATTGACGATAGGTAACGAGCTCCAAGCGGTGCGGCGGCGTGGCGGTGTCGGTGGCGACTTTGTAACATGCCGCTACCAATAAGGGGACTAAGAAAACGAAGTTTTTGTTCACAAAAGGAGATAGGTTCCTGTATTTTAATTTTTAAATATATATGTATTTAGTTCACTGAAGCCTGTCTTTCAGAGTGCATGTTCTTGGCGTAATCCCAGTATTTTTTAATAGTTCTTGTTACCATTGTTATTTCGTTATCCCTTTTGTTATTCGTCGTTATTGTTTTTTGCTGCTAATTTTGCAAATCGGTACATGGGCGGCGGAGTAATTCGCAAAAAACAAAAAAAATCAAATAGGTATTCCTCAAGGCTTCGTTTTTAGAGGCTTTAGGTGTTCCTGATCATTTTCTACTTTTTTTTGGGTGGGGTGAAATTTGGGATGATTGGAGGGTTGTAAATTTGAAAAATTTGTTGCATTCATAAAATACTGCCCACTGACCTGTGAAGGAAGGCCTAGCGACATAAATTACTTTTGTAGGTCCATCCGAACATTGCATTTGCGTACGGTGCTTTTGCCCATTGCAGAAACCAAAGGACTTAGAATTTTTTCTGGTGTACCTAGACATACGAGTAATTGCTAAAGGTCGTATTGTGTAACGAGGAAACTGTTGAATTTATATTAATGAAATCTTGACACAGTATCACTACCATGGCGAGGATAGAAAATGCGTATGGTTTTTATAAATCGTGCCAGTGGCGGCGCAGATATAAAAAAAACAAAAAATATAAAAACAGCTCAAACTTCGTTTTTAAGCGTTTTAGAGGTTCCTGATAATTTTCTACTTTTTTTTGGGGGGGGGGGTGAAATTGGGGTCGTTTGGGGGTGAAGGGTTGGAAAACTGAAAAATTTGTTGTGTTCTTAATAGGCTGTTCACTGACATGTGAAGGCAGACCTAGCGAGATAAATCACCTTTTTTGGACATTGCCTTACCGAAAATTTCTGAAATGAGATTTCAGCTTTTGAAAACGTTTAGAATATTCTCAGGTCACTGTTCAGATTTTTCATTTCTTTTTCTATTTGTTCATATTTGAGTGCTGAAAGCTTGATTTTTTTGGCACCTCAGTTGTTGATAATCTATTATTATGATAAGAACGGCAGAGCCACGACGACGTGTCATCATTAAGAATCTCAACTCATTCCATCTACTTTTTTACCTGGCTACATACATTTTGGACAGCTAGCATTTGCATTTTGTAAATTTCTGAAAATACTATTTACAATGTTTAAAAAAAATGTTGTAATATATACATATATACAAACTTTAAAAGTCTTCTTCTGCTCCCTCCCCCTTCCTCACCTCCTCGATTCTAAAATGTTGGGAACAGGATGCGTATTAGAAATGTATTTTTATAGATAACAATTCTAAATTGAAGCAAAGAAACCATCAAGGTGTACTTCCTAATCAGACATTTATGATACTTGCTTTATTATTAGACTACATTTTGATGTCGCTGCTAATTTTATTCAGTACTATAATTTTTGACATTACTTCAGCCTCTTTCCAGACGTCAAAGCTGCATGCGTGGCTGGTTTCGGGGTGGGCCCGGGCCACCCGGGCCCACCTTATATACGCCACTGATTATAACGATCGCTTTTCCAACGAGATTATGTACTAATTTTTCATAGCACCCTATATTCATACTTTAGCACATACTCTGATAGTCCTTTTCAAATTGTAAAATGTTTTCAAATGGTAATCGTTAATTGTACATAACCAATAAATAGCCGTATTATATCAAATTCCAAACCTCCAGAAAGGACAGTACACTGAACCCATACTCTAGTATAAATGGAATAACTGGTATAATTTTGCATTTATCAATAGTATAAAACTATACAGGAAATCATTTATCCAAAACAGACCATAACCCAAACCCTCCTTATAAGTTATACCTAGCCAAATAGAAGGAAGATAGTATATGTATGTCGGCCTCGGCCAACACCTGTCCCTCCGACGTTTTTTCGGCAGCCGACAGAGCCTAGCGAATGACCCATATAATTTATGGGCCATAAAAAGTCGGCATTTCTTTTAGCAGTGGACTACAAACCCTTGGCAACGTTGCTGGGACGGCCATACTAGTTTTGGCGGTCTCTAGGTAGAAAAAGGAGGAGCTTCCTCATAACCCTCAGCTATGTACAGATGCTGCCATCTCGCGGATTTAGCTTTCTAGACAAAGTGACGAACCACGTTAATAAAACAAAATCTATTCATTTTTTGAGTTTTTAATATAAACGTAGATGCTTTTCTGTTAAAATGTTTGTTAGTAATTTCATCTTATACAAAATGAATCCAATTTTTTTTAATAGATTATTAATATGTACATCCCAACGTAAGTGTTAGTCTAAATATATTCCTACATACTTTATACTTTTTTCTATGTTCGGGACTAAAAAATATAGTTTTATTTTTGTTCACTTGAAGTGTTAACTCTTATGTAAAATAATTAGACTTATAGTTTATTTATCGTATAAGTATTTATTATCAATAATAATATTAAATAACAAAATAATTATTTTAAGTTTTGGTCAAGAAGATAATTATAACATTGAAACTCATAAAAAAAAGTTTTGTTCGTTTGCATTGCATTTATATATTTTTGTTTGTTAAATTTTTATGAAAATTTAATTATTAAGCTTCATTGCTCAAAGTTAAATAAATAAAGATATCAAGTGATAAACAGAAGACTGTTGTGATTACGAGTTTGAGTTACTTTATGTTTATATTAAAAACTTAAAAAATGAATGGATTTTGTTTTATTAACCAACTATTACATTTAAAAAAAATATTGGCGATTGATATTGGCGGACAAACACCATTTGCACTGATTTTTTGAATTGTCCAACGTGTCCTGTACTTAGTTTTTGCACTATGCAGTGCAAGTAATATGTCTGATAGAATTTGTTTCAAAAACATATTTATGTTGATCGTAGAAAAAAATGTACGTAACAAGTGCAAAAAGCACATGAATGAATTATTTGATAAAAAAAAATAAAAAAAATTGGACAGGCTGAGCTTTGAACCATAGACCAACGGACCCATTACCCAACCCCCTAACCACTAGGCCAGCCGAACATGCACCAGATAGTTTCAACAAGACATATTTGATTAGGTACTTACTTACTTACTGGAATCTGTAATCTGATTTCAAACATTCAAAAAGATATTTATTTCGATCGTAGAAGTCGTCTCGAGCTGCAAACTTCATTCATCGGCTATACTGCAACAAATATACACTAGTTACTAGCAAGTATTTTCACGATTGGCTGGGACTCTAGAATCTAGTATAGATGTAGGACGTCGTTGGTCAAAGCCGCCATCGTTACGTCACACGGGTTCGGGAGCCGTCGGCGTGTTTTCGGTACTCGATTCAAAAACCCATTTTTATTTTGATATAACTTTTGAATTATTGCGAAAAAAAGAAAACAAGAACAGTTTTATTATAAAACTTATATATGATCTTTCGATTTATGACAAAAAAAATTGTTCAAAACCTCAATTATTACGTTTCCACGGGCTTTCAAAACAGTTTTCAAAACATTTTGCGACTTTGGATTCGGATCGGTGTTTCCACGATAGTTTCGAAACAATTTTATAAACGCACTCAACACGTTTTCAACTAACACCCTTCACACTAGTTTTATAACCTATTTTGTTGTTTATCATGAATCTCTAGTCTCGAATTTCGAACAAACTCAATAAACTTCAATAGGTTGACAATAATATTGCTATTAGACAGCAACGCACTACGCATGGACCATTTCAAAACGAAAGTGTCAGCTGGTGTTTCCATGACATTTGGATCGAGATACGAAGCGAATCGACCTTGAACAGGAAAGGTTTTGAAAACGTATCCAATTGACATTTCTATGATATATTCCAAAACTCCAAAGGTTTTGAAAGCCCGTGGAAACGTAGTAACTGTGTAATCGAATTTGAGATAATATGTTTCTAGCACGTTTTATGACATCTACATCATGAAAACCCATGTCACTCATTATTTGCCATGTACGTCTGTTAGTCGTCGATTGCCTGTCCGGAAATGTTTGACCAACCTATAACTATAACTGTATACAGGGTTAGTTTTTAGTACCGGATCGGTCCATAACTTTACTAATGTAGAACATAGCGAAAGAAGTTTTATACAAAAGTTATAGGCACGGCAGGACGGCAAGAGTATGTTCTTTGCTCAAAAATATTTTGATTTATACAGGGTCATTCATAACTACGTGGTGATGCAAACATACTGTAACATACTGTATATTATGGTATTCGTGTATTTGTATTACTTGTCATTGGTTGTCAAACATGATGTAAAGTCAAAGTGCTAGGTTAGATCTTTTGAAGTGTAAACGTCATCGAATCGTCTAGAGTTTTCGAGAATGACGGATGGATTCTAGAAATGTCATCGAATCCTCTAGATGGTTCGATGAAGTATATATAAGGTGCTACGGGTAGCGTAGGAGTCAGTTGAGTTGAGATCTAGTTGAGATAAGGTTAAGAGATATTTGTATTAAGTTCTGAAGTAAAACGGTGAAAGTTACGTCGAGTTTGATTCCCTGGATGAAGAAAAAGAGGCCGTCGTGACAATTGGTGTCGGAAGTGTGGGATTATCCATCGAATCAAGCCAGGAAAAGGAAGGAAGAAGTGAGTACAGCGTCAATTAATGCCAGTTACTAGAGCTATGGCCTCCGAAATGAGTGCATTGATGGCTACGATACAAGAAATGAAGGCAGATATGAGAAACAGCTTCGAAAAGAGTGAAGAAAAGTTGAAGCAGCACCAGGACGAGCAAGCAGCTGTTATGCAAGCGACCGCCATGAACCTGGAAGAAAAGCTAAAGAACCACCAGGATGAGGCAGTCGTGAACCTAGAAGAAAAACTCAAGCAACATCAAGATGAGGTAGTCACAGGTTTGAAGAGTGACTTGGAAAGTGGACAGGAGCTGGTAATGACCAAATTGGAGGAGCAGAGGCAAGCCGTAAGTCAGGCGTTAGAAAATCAAGATCAGCGTATTAGTGCTATAGAGACATCGCAAAAGATCGTTGAGGAACAGCTGCAGCAAGTGAAGGATCAAGTGAAGGAAATCGTGAGAGACGAAGTGCGAGAACTTAGTGGAGGTGAGCGTGAACAACTACAGCAGGTGAAAGATCAGGTCAAGGAAATGATCAGAGAGGAGCTGCGAGAACTAAGTGCAGGTGAGCGTAGTTTAACAGCTGCAGCACCCGCTTTTCCTGATAGACACAGTGGCGTAGTAGCAAAGCCCTATCCGTACAACGGCAAAACGTCCTGGGACATTTACTATATGCAATTTGAAAATATCGCTCGTATGAATAACTGGTCAAATGAAGAAAAAGCTTGTGCGCTTACATCCATGCTAAGAGACTCTGCCGCAGCTATTTTGGAAAATCTCTGCGCATCAGACCTACGTGACTATGACAAGATAACATCTGCACTAAAGTTACGCTTTGGAGATGCACACTTAACAGAGCTGTTGCATGGCCAGTTGCATAACCGGACACAACAAGCGAAGGAAGATTTAACCACATTTGCATACGAAGTCCAAAGCTTAGCTAAACGAGCATTCGTCGGCAGTCCCATCGAGACACAGGAATACGTCGCTGCTCGCCAGTTTGTCGAAGGCATTGCAGACGCGGAAGTTCAACGAATGGTAAAACTATCCAGTCCCATAAATTTACAAGATGCTGTGATCAAGGCTTTGCAAATTGAAGCTGACATAAAAGCCATGCGAATGACAAGGAGGGTGCGCGCTGTCGAGCAGGATACAGAAGCAGAAGTCAGGGCCACACCGTTTATTTCAGGAAGAAGAGGTGCTAGCTTCCAAAGAAACCCAGTTCGCACAAGCCTAGAAGGAGCTGAAAAGTTTACATGCTGGAAATGTGGACAGAAGGGGCATCTTAGGGTAGGCTGCCGCACCCAGGCTGATAAGATACAAGCGGATGTAGAAAAAGCGGATGAATATGCGAACAAAATGAAATCTGTGCAAGAGACGATAAACTCAATGAAGGAGCAGTTTGACAGAGACATAAAGAATTTAGTAAAGAAGAATGAAGAAAGTATTGCCAAACTTCAACAACAACACGGAGTAGCCATGAGGGACCTTAGAGCAGACAGGGATAGGATGAAGCAGTTGCTTGCCTCTCAGGAAAGGAGAAGTATGCATATTAAAAGCAAGTTTGAAACGAATAGAAAGAATCTGCTGAAGAAGGACGAACAACACGAAATAGCCTTGAGGAAGCTCAATAAAGAAGTCTCTGCTTTGAAGGGCGAAATCAAGAGATTGAAAGCTTTGAATCAGTTGAAGAAATCAGAGAGGGAATACGACCAAATTAAAGATGAAAATGCAATGCTCAAACAGAAGATAAATCAGATGGAGGCTGAGTATGCATTCTGTAAAAAGAACTTGAACAAAGCGAATGACAAAGCCAAAAGGGTCGGTATCAAGAAGAATGAGTTAAGAGAAAGGTTGGCGCAGCTTGAAGCAGAAAACAAGAAGCTGAGAACAGATTTGAGCGCCGAGGTCGATGATGCGAAAAAGCGAAAGGAAGATTTGTCTAAAGCAAGAGAAGTTGATAGTAAAACTAAACAGCGACTGATGAATTTGGAAAATGAGAATGCTCGACTAAAAAAAGAGCTGGAAAACGCATTGACTGAAGTAGAGTATGGTAGCTCCAAGATGAAGCATATGAAGGATGAAAACAGTAACGTGGATCAGAAGACTACACAGCTGGAAATTGAGATCGATAAGAAGAAGAGAGAACTGAGTAAGGTTACTGGGGATACAAAGAAGGGTGTGTCCGCAATATTAGCGAAGCCATTTTACGATGTAAAGTTAGAACAGAGATTGGCACAACTGAGGAAAGAAAACCCGAGGATAGGAGCAGAGTTTGGCGCTGCACTCAAGGACGCATCATGGGGTTTGGACCAGACCACGCAACTCAAAAGCGAGAATGTTAAGCAAAAGAACAGGATTGTGCAGGTGGAAGACGAACTCAGCAGGCTCATAGAGGAAGTGGAGAATAGCCTGAGTGATGGGAAGAAGGAAGTGTCGAGAGGTGGCAGTCGTCAAGGCGAAAAGGTGCAACTGAAGAAAATGATAACAGAGCTAGGAAAAGAGAATCCTGCTGGAGCTGAAAATGAGAATCGCAAGTTGGGCAAAGAATATCGCAGTTACGAGATGATCTGGTATGGTCTTGCAACAGACGACGGAAGGAAGGGTAGATGTCCGAAGCTACAACGCCATGAGGAGGAACCCTACGTGGTGATGAAGCGCCTCAACGACGTAGTCTACAGGTTATGTACGGAAAGTGGAAAACCGAAGGTCGACTATGCTGATGTCTGTGGTGATACAAGAATCGAAGTTGTTCGTCGAGGACGCCGAACGCTAAGGGGGGAAGAATGTAACATACTGTATATTATGGTATTCGTGTATTTGTATTACTTGTCATTGGTTGTCAAACATGATGTAAAGTCAAAGTGCTAGGTTAGATCTTTTGAAGTGTAAACGTCATCGAATCGTCTAGAGTTTTCGAGAATGACGGATGGATTCTAGAAATGTCATCGAATCCTCTAGATGGTTCGATGAAGTATATATAAGGTGCTACGGGTAGCGTAGGAGTCAGTTGAGTTGAGATCTAGTTGAGATAAGGTTAAGAGATATTTGTATTAAGTTCTGAAGTAAAACGGTGAAAGTTACGTCGAGTTTGATTCCCTGGATGAAGAAAAAGAGGCCGTCGTGACAATACATTTATATTTTATATATATAGGGTGTTTCATAAGTTGGGACTTTCTTTATACAGCGGATAGTACTCGCCAAAATGAATGTTTTTTGCCAGTAACATATAAACGAAATATTTAGAGAAAACAAGATATTGACCATTAAATAAATCCTCAGTTCTAAGTCCGTCCCTGAGCAATGGCAATGTCATAATATCACAACAAACAAGGCAGCGCTAGCGGTGAGAAAAACAGGCAGTACGTCGCGTTGCTGTGGCATAGTGTACGAGAGTACGAGTGACATCTGACGATCGGACTTTAAAAACAACAACAATGGCGTACGCTTATAACAATAATGAACTGGTGGACATGATTTTAATGTACCGTGAGTGTGGTCAAAATACCGCTGCGGCTTCGCGAGTGTATGCCGATCGTTTCCTTAACCGTAATCACCCTGCAACTCGTCGATTTGTCTCGCTCGTGCAAAGAGCTAGAGACACAGGATGTCTGAATCCACATCGTGGTGGACACGCTGGAAGACCTACACAACCTCGTATTCGTATGGTCCAAATAGAAGAAGACATCGTAAATCGTACTTTTACCTGTAAGACGCTTGCGACAGGAGAGCACTTACAACTTCGTTGTACAACAAATAGTGAGTACCTACTTGCTTGACATTCTTTTTACTGTTTTGCTGCTGGTTCACCGTGCATTAGCTTTGCCGTTTCAAGGGCCGTTGCTTCTAAAGAGGAAAGTCCCAACTTTTAGAACACCCTGTATATTCCACATTTAGGTTCTACTGATGATCCCCGTTCTAAAAATACAGCGTATTTCAAAAGTTATGATAATTTTTATATCCAAATCGCTGTCAAATGAACGTACTGTTTATCAAAAAGTAATGGATCGATAAATATGTTTTTTACATTGCTGCATAAACGATATCCTCTTATTGTAACGCTGGCTGGAAAAAAAAGTCGATGACGGGTATTCATATATAGGGTGAGCTAGAATGCAAAATTTAGATTTTCTTTCTTTTCTTGAATGTAACCCCCCATATTTTATTTCGCCAAAAACTTGTTTTTTATTATGCTCTTCCATCTTTGTATAGCATTCTACATTAATCAGTTTCCAAGATATTTTGATTTTTCCGCAAATTTTAAATATACTATATTTGAGTAGGTACTTAAATTTATTTATTGTAATTTATCATTGAGGCTTTGCAATATGGACTGTCTTTAGAACTTTCTTAATGTGTTGTTACTGTGTGAAAACCGAACTTTAAAATAAATTTTTCTACGGAAGAACAAATAGAAATAATTTGGGTATATCGAGAATTTTCGAGAGATTGCCTATTTGCTTCTAAAAAGTATCATCAGCGATATTCAGGACGGAGAAACCCTAAAGCTAATGTATTTGAGCGTACCTCATCAAAATAAATAGATTTCAGTACAAAAATGAAAGCTATTTTTAAAATTGGCAGAAGAATCTATATATGTCGGAAACTGATAAATGTGTGTATAGGAAATGCTATATAAAAGATGAAAGACGATAATGAAGGCAATTTTTAAGTAAAATAAAATAGGGGGGTTACATTTAAAACAAAACAGAAAATCTACATTTTGCATTCTAGCTCACCCTGTATACTAATATGCGTTGTTGACTTTTTTTACTGCGTACATTGGAACTAGAGGATATTTTTATCATGACATGTGAAAAAAATTTTGATCCATTATTTTTTGATATACGTTCACTTGGCAGCGATTTGGATATAAAAGTGATACAAGTTTTTGAAATACCCTGTATAATTTTGCAATACATCATATTGTTAGAACGGAGATTATCAAAATATGAGATAATATATAGGGTGTCTCGTTTAAAAAAATATTTGCATCACCACGAATCACCCTGTATAGATGAAAATATTCTTTGAGCAGGAGCATATGCTTGCTCCTACAATAGTAGAGTTATGGACCGATCCAGTAGTAAAAACTCATCCTGTATATAAAGAACATTACATTTTCTGTGAAACATGTGAATAATGAAATGTTTATCTCATGAGTGTGCTGTTTCCCATGTTCCATATCAAACGTAGAGTAGAGAAAAGAAACTTGTGTAGTGATTTTGTAATAAAATGTTAACAAAACGATCTACGAAAGAGGCTGCCGTTCGTTACCTTGTCGTTAAAACCAGTAGTAATAAAATAAAATGATTTAACAGATACTGGCTAAGAGATTGGATGGAAAGGAGGGAAAATAAGGATATAATAACAATATTATCACAAGAGTTATAAGGAGAATACCAAAAACCTTATATTTTTTTTTCAAATGCCTCATTTTATAGTACAATTATCTGTAGCTTGACTGTTTTTGGTCTTTTCAGTTTTCTACGTCAAAATGACATCTGAGCTCATACATTTTTGTTTTCGAAATGCCATCATTTGAGGCTTTCCGTGCATTTCCGTGTTTGTATTTCTCTAATGAGCAATCCCATAAATTAGAATGGGATTCATATAAATTAATTAATCTTAGTATGTGTCGTCACACAGTTTTATTTTATCATTATTTTATTGACTCATTGGATTCATCTTCAAACAATACCTAAATTCGAAGATGAACACGCTGATATCTTGATTTTGCTTCAGACATAACACCGTTAACTCCGTTAAGGGTCTAGGGTATAGCGCGCGAAATTGATAATCCAAGATAACTCGTATTCCCATGTTAGCGAGGAGGCATGTTCGACTTCTCCAATGTGTGTCTAAGATGCGGGGAGATAAATCTGAAAATCCAAAGGTAAGGACCAAAGGTAAGGTCCAAAGTTAACCATACAAATGAATTTCGAGTTTCCAAGCTCCTGACTTTATCTTCGAACTTACTGTAGTGATTTAAATAGTAAGTTGAAGAAGAAAGCCTCCGCTTTATTACTGTGGTGGCCTTGTTTTGATAACAGGTTTGGTTGTTAAATTACAGACATTTGAAGAATGTATGATTTTGCACACTAAAAAACGTTTTTGTAGAAATTGCTCTTAGTTGTCGTTCATTAAGGTCTTGGCTATCACTTTCAGAAATACTATATATGTAGTTTGAAAAACAAGTGAGTTCTGTTCGAAATGGAAATCCGTGTTTTACATGGCAAATACATACGTATTAATGTGTGTACCCAGGCCCCTTAATGTTTCACATGAGACAGGACGTGTATGTAATTGTATGCATGTCGAGACCTGTTCACAAAACAAATATCTCGTGAAACATTGTTGCGTGAATTTTTTACCAGTATTTCATGTATATCACGCCTGTTCCCACTACGAAACTTAAAACTTTTGAATCGTGACAAAAGTCTCATGAAAAAGTGTCATTGTGGATGCCTACCTTTAGAAATTCCATTAAACGTAAGAGTCTAGCTTAACTGGTCTATTGATGAAAACTCCCAGTAAATAGAATTTTGTCAAAAGGATCAAGTAAAGAGAACAGGACAGCTAGCAAACAATCGGAGTCACATTCCCTTATGAGCACAGCTTTGTTTGCTCGTTGTTGAATTAGATTGTATATCAGCGGGGATGGAAGCTATCTACCTGTAGGTTTGTAATTAAGGTAAACGTGGATGTGTGTACGAGAAGGCAGATGTGACGCCAAACAGGGATCCCGACGGAATTGGATTACAATGTGTATGAGCATAGAATAACCTAGATTCCAAAGCACCGATTGAATTAGAACATGCATCTGCATGTACGGTACACTGAACGTTCGAGCTCAATTAGTTATGAGCAATATGTCGTACTGATGCTATAATTCGATTCCCGTTATTTGGGAATGCGAAGTCATTAGGATTTAGGATCCAAACTCTGATGAAGTCAATGGCGCTTTAAAATCTTACTCGAAGGAGTGCTGATAGGAGAAATTTTAAGTGACGACATAACATTATTACGACATTTTATGATTCATCGGGCTTTACTAGGTTACGACTAAAACTTTCTGAGAGATACATTTTTTATTACAGTCTCGGTCACTTCTATAGCTTTTATCAAACTGCTATGCTCTCGGAAAAAAATCAATTTCTAATGAGCGACAGCTGCTTGAGGATACATTCATCCATGCATTTGCAAGAAAATTACAACTAATGCCTCCACTCGAAGGCTGAATTTTGTGTAGGTATATTGGATAATTAAGATAGTCCACAATATTCTTTATAGTTTCATCTTTAGCCATTGCTGATGCTTTCACTTGAATCACTCAAGGATGGACACCAGATAATAGCAATAGTACTTTTACAAGTATTATTGCTGGTAAAAACCAAAAATTTGGTGTGGCGGAATACTTTCACCTCTCCAGTGGAACATGGTTCTCGATGATTCTCCACCAAGCTCAATTCTAAATGACTCCTTACAATGTCTTGTGCGGACGCTATAGTACTACTCAACTAGTAGTAGCAACATATAGATATTGGGAAGCAGTACTTTAAAAAAGTATTGGTTCGCCATCTATCCACCAAAGCCGGTACCTGAGCGTTTAATCTGAGGAACCGAGCACTGTTTATACTACTGCACTACTCAGCGGTAATTTTCAGCGCGTTATTTCCGAACGCATACAACAAGCCTCACGGATTATTAAAATGTGGTGTGATGAACATACTCTATCAGTCAACCTAAACAAAACAGAGCTGGTTTTCTGCACCAGGAAAAGAGAGATGACGAATATTAGCCTGCCAAGGCTTATTAATGTCAGTCTGGTTGCTTCTAATGCTAAATACCTAGATATAACCTTAGATGCCAGGCTAGACTGATATCTTGATCTAAAAAGAAGACGGAAGTAAAACATGGGGCATGAAGCCCCAAGTTGTCATGTGGATATACACTGATATAATCAGACAAATGGCCATTGGTGACTAAATGTCAGCAAGTTATTACAAAACATTTGCTAAGCCAGATACAACAAGCCGCATGCCTTAGTAGTGGTACTACGTGAACGACACCAACTACGAGTATATACTTGGAAGAAGTGGCACTCGATGTGGATTGTGGGGTGTCCAGAGACCGCACGTGAAGTACAGTTGTTACGACCTTATCGGCAGGCTAGCACACATTTTTGTATATTTTTTTGGTCGTGAGGGGGTTAGGGTTCAGTCGCCCTAATTGTTGCCGCTCAACCTTAAGGTTTATCGTGCACACCCAGTCAAAGGTATCAGAGTCCCATCCTAAGTTCTTTGCGAACATTGAAACGCATTAGACTGTGCTCTCTTGTCTTCCCTTCTGGTCAACATTCAGATAGGAGTTCCTGGTTCCACTCAAGGCCACCTCAATCTCCAGCTTTTGTAGGTGCGCACTGAACGCTCAATGGTCAGTTATAATTCCAACTACCTTTCGTAGTTCCTTCCTGCTCCATCTGTCTCCACTCTGTCCTAGCGCTTTTGGTGCTCATTCGACACCCAGCTGTCCGTACCATGTTGTATGATATACCAGATGCTGGTTTTCTGGCCGTATAAGAGGGAGTTCTGCGCCTTTCCTGGCTTACCTGTCAGCCTTCTCATTACCACCCACTTCTATGTGACTAGGCACCCAATGTTACCATGTTGGTTTTCGCCAGTGTCTTTAGGGTATTATGGCAGTCCCACACTTCCTTTGAAGTATAGTGGTTACTTACCAAAGCTATCAGAGCCGCTAGCTGTCTGTTTTTACATAGATAGTCTTTTTTCTGGATACTTTATCTATGCATATTCTGCCGCATTCCAAAATTTCGGTTATTTTTGGCTGGAAAACGGTAGCCAGTTTAACTAGGCCTATGTTCCGCTAATCCCTACCACCGTATATGCCTCCTCCTGTGCTTAATGCATTTTTGGATCTAGCAATTTATTTGTGTCGACCCTATACTAGTCTTACAACAGCTGAAAGTCAGACCCCGGAATGTGTCATCAACATCCTCATAGCTACATACAAGAAACTAAATAGAGCGTGCTGCGGAGTATACTCGATGGGACTCCATATAAACATCTTGTGGCTTATGGAAAACATGCCAGCATAATTCAGCTCGAGTTAGCCAGCATAACCATAGCAGCCAAAGAAATTGTCCATTATGGGCAAAAATATCAGAATCTGCACAAACAGCAGACAAGCGCCACTGGTTCTCAGGTACCTTTAGGGGCCTGGATACACACATTTATACATACGTATTTGCCATGTAAAACAGGGACTCACAGTTTCTCGCATAACATGGTCTACTTTCAAACTACATATATAATATTTCAGAGGGCGACAGCTAAGACCTTAATGAATGACAACTATTTTCGATTTTCTCAAAAAAGTTTTTTGATGTGAAAAAAAAACTCGCAATGCAAAATCATACATTTCATAGATGCCTATAATTTAATAACCAAACACGATATCAAAAAAAGGCTAAATAGTTGCACAAGCGCAAGCTTTGTTCGTCCATTTGCTCTTTGAGTCATTACTGTAAGTTTAAAGGTATCTTCAGGAGCTTGGAAATGCGAAATTCATTTATAGTGACCTTTGGACCTTATCTTTGGGCCTTTTGGCGTTACCTTTGGATTTTTGGACTTATCTCCCCTCATCTTAGACACACACACTGGAGAAAGGGAACAAGTGGCCACGCCTCCTCGCTAACACGGGAATACGTCTTTTCTTGGATTCTCCTTTTCGCGCGCCATACGCTAGACCCTTAAGCTAACATCAGGCATTTGTGAATGCATCTCTCGGAAACAAGCACTCACAGTCAAAAGGCAATATTCTAGTGGACCGGTTAGCAAAAAAAACTGTCGAGACCAAAATTTTTGTGTCTTGCTGTGACAGGCCTGTTAAGACAGCGCACCCACAAGGCCTTTAAGGCTGCGTGAGATGGCACTTTTGGCTGCAGAAGTGCACAAGAAGCTTCTTAGCGAGGAGGTAGCTAAACATTACCTGTCCATACCCACGCAACACCTCCGAATTGCGACTGGTACTGTTACAGGACACTGTAAGCTCAAGACACACCTTTACAATATAAAGTTAAGTGATACACCGCAGTGCAGAGGATGTGAAGAGAAAGATAAGACTGTTCAGCAACTGCTTTGCGATTGTCCAGCTGTCTTATCAATTCGAGAATCCATTCTGGAGCAACAATGCCCTTCCATGGCCAGATTAAGGGGAGTCCCGTTGAGCTACATCACTTACTAGATTCTGATGGCTCAGCACTCAGTTCTGAAGGATCCTTGGAAGAATGAAGAAGGGCCCAATAGGCCTTAAGTAGTAGATGCATCCGGTTCTACCCGGTTCCAAAATGCCGGTTCTACCCGACAACACCTTCGGTCCAAGAATGTCTAGCATCACAATGTCAGCGATGCTGGAAAGCATAATACGTTCACAATATCATAATGAATCAGTGAATGCAAGCACCACCGATCCAGCACCTCCACAAGATCACCGGAAGATGAGCTGAATAAAGAAATTCAAAAAGCAACCTCCAAACATCAGCTTGGCCACCCTGTAACAGACGACTTGACACGAGCCATAAGACCTGAAATGGCCCTCTACGAAAATTGCGGTCAAAGAGGAAGGTACTTGTCCTTAGCCTATGACAACCTTCTTACAATTCAGCCTACTAGTGTGGAGCCAGAGAGATTATTCTCATCAGCTGGGATTATCTGCAATAAGCTCCGCACTTCATTAACAGATCGAAGTTTGAGGGCCATATCATTTTTACGGTCATTCTATGATAATAAGAAAAAAAATCGGTGAAAAGTAAACACACCGGTAAATTTTAGGCAAGCTAAATATATAGGCTGAGACTTAAGATCACTGAGAGACTGCTTGAAGATGATAACTTTTCATTCATTATGTTATGGATTTAACATTTATGTTCCGACAACGATTTTATGTTTCTTTATGTTTAATTTCACGTTCCTAACACTTACTTGTGTTCCTAATAACTATGTTATGTTGTTTTCGTTATTTTTTTGAAATAAATGTTACTTCAATATGAATTAATCCAGTTTTTTAAATAGGCACCCTAGAACTGGTTCAGAACCGGGTACCCGGGTGAGGTGCATTTAGAGCCGGTTCTGAAAATTCTAGAACCGGGACCGGTTTTGCATGAACTAGCCTTAAGTGCTTTGATCTTGGCAGATCACCTTCCTCAATACAGAAACTAAAACTGTTTCCTGGCACAGCTGATAAGCAATGTTACTAATTCTAAATTATTTTTGTGCCCATTGATAAAGACCACAGAGGTGGTCAAACGGTCAATAAAAAATTTATATTCCAACATAATATATCGTTTGGACTTACTAGATGTCCGTCACATTGATATTTCGTACACGTTTTTCTCATTTTCACTGCGCCGTCCTGGTAGCGGCAATGGGAAATTTGTTCTCAGCGAGAGGCGGTCATGTATCGAACGCGGTAAATGTTCTTGTAATTGACGGAGGAGAAGCAGGATGAAAGGCTGCGAGGTGATATAAAGCATTTGGCGATCGATTTTCATTTGCATTTTGTTGGTTTCGCCTAAAACGTACCCTCGAGTGCTTTTAAACATTCAAACGGTGTTGGAGAGCGTCATTATATCACCACTGAAACGCTAAAAAGTGCCGCTTTAGCCGTCGTGCACACATTCAGATTTTTAATGGAAATCATAAAAAATGGTCCATCAAGAGTTAGTACAAGCGACGACAAAATTTATATGACAACACAGAAACATATCTCATATGTTAAAAAATAACGTTTGTTGGCAAGGTGTGACTCGACTATTTGTAATTTTCAAAAATATTGTCAAATCACATAATATACTACGTTAAACTCAGCCACGATAAATCTAGGAGAACACCTTGGTCTACAAAATCTTCTGTTTGGAACACTGGAATACTGTTGCCCGAATGTTCATTGCTTTGAGTAGCATTATAGCTGTTGAATTTAGGTTCTGGGGTAAAAGTTAGTAGTAATATTATATTATATAAACATGATTCTTGAGCAATGTCCTCAATACTGAAGAAAAGTAAAAGAATGTAATTTCTAGTATTAACATCGGGGATGTATTTTGGTTTTGGTATACCGGTTTGATTTACTGTAATGTCATCTTGTTATTCATAATTTGATGTTGTTGTGGTTATGTCATTAACCCACTCATTTTGCACTTATATGTGCTTTTATTTATTTCGTAACTTTTAACCTTTAACCTCTATCTGGTAGGTAAAATAATATTCAAATAGAAATTTTGGCTTACCCCACTGTTCCTCTCTATCTGCTGACCTACCTCTTAATGTTCCAAAGTAGACAAATGTATAATCAGGAATCAGGTGGAGTCAGTGGTTAAACTGAGGTTGCAAGATCGAGTAAGTGTGGAAGTATTTGAATTATATTTTTGAAAACAGCTGAGCATGAGTAAGAAATCACCAACTATTGAAACAAATGTACCGAAAAGAGAATTCAATGGCATCTTGCACCTTTTTACAACTCCTCGAAACTTGGAGCGATTGAGATTATTGATGTTGATTTTGCTGGACGAGGAAAAATATTTAACTTAGCTTCTCGAAAATAGTATCTAATAAAAGTATGAGATCTGGCATTGTCCCATAGAATATGCCATGCCGGGTGCTTTGATTGCTACAATTTTCACTTTCGCAACCGCAAAGTCGCCATTTCTGGCCATTTTCATGCCAAATGCTGGCTACAAGGATACTTGTAATCTAGCAACATGCAATACTCGCTTAGAATAAGACGCCAATGTGTAAATTCGTTGCACCGCTTACTCTACCTGGCTGTGAAATTAGTGGGGATATAGGATGTATGAGGGGTTAGGTGTCTCTTTCCATCTGGTGGCTTTAACCGTATGTACCTTCTCTGTTAGTTGTGTAGGAGATTTCGCACCCCAAATCCAACTTTGCCAGTCGTGTATATGTTGACAAAGAAATCAACTCAAAGTCATAGATTGATAAAAACACTATTTTTTTCTATTACATCACTCAGTAATCCAAAATCTGTAGCCAAATGGAAATTATTCGCACTGACAATACTTTTTCCACCTATTAATGTAAGAAGTAGTAATGGTTGTGTATATTTTATAACTGCCTAAAAAAACTAAATAAATTGTGTGTAAAGGAGTTTCTATTAATCTATCTAAATACTGAGTTTGTTATTTAAAAACAGAAAAGGTACAAACGTTTTATCTAGACTATTCGTATAACTTACCTCATAGGTTTAAAGAGGGCCTGCATCCCATTCTCATAATCTATGATAAGCTTCAGCTGTGTGCCGCCAGTCTTTTGTGCTGTAAAAAACAAAATTGATTTATCCTAATTTCTGTGTGTACGAATATTGTGGACAAAAATATAAACTTCGCTATGTATGAGTCGTTTCATTTCAAAAGTCGTCTTATCAACTTTTTATGAAAATTGTACTAACTTTGCGATTGGAATCTTTGCCATAAACTCTACGATTTCAGTAGAAAATATTGTTCTGGAACTTGCCGTAACTAATAGCAAAGTGAAGGAGAAAATTGAGAATCGCTCCAAAAGTCGCCTAATCTATTCAGAATGTCGCGCCAAAAGTTCCCTCATCCCACTGATCAATCACAGCGCTTTGAATGGTTGACAGACGTGTAGCTGGTGTTACGTGTTTTAGTGTGTAAAAGAGCTGCTGTATCATAAATATCACGTTTTATTATCTTGTTTAGAACAAAATTGGTATAGTGAAGAAGTCTTGAGGTTAGATTAAATCATTTCTTTCTTTTTATATGCCTTCATGTGATGATTTTTTTTGCGTCAAAACTTGCTTTATTCATTGGTGATACATAAAAACTCGCCCAATCCAAATTCAAAAGTTGAAATTGTTGTTATTTATATCAGTTTTCTTTAAAAGTAAAACACCGTTACTGTTGCTATCATCTTATCAGTACATAAAAAATATATGCACCGATAGTGTGATTAGTATGTTCAAAAAACGATTTTCTTCATTCACTAAAAATTGGGTAAACTGGATAAGAAGACCTTTGGAATGGAACGACTCATATATACACATCCTTCCGGTAAAATACACCTAATTAGCAGGTCATTGGTCATCTCTAATTACGCCAATGGTCAAAAAGGATGACCTGCAATAACTCTCTAAATCGCTCGCATCGGGAAGTACAGACATTCCGCAATTTAATCATTAGTTTTCAAAAATGGCGAGAGTGATAGCTATTGCCTAATCATCACTATTCAATGGATGTGCATTCACCATTTTCTTAAATCGAACTACAATAACTCCTACACCGCACTTTAGATATCAGCAAATAAGAAATATAGAGATCACGTAACTTTTATTATAGCAACTTTCTACTACAATACACAAATGTGTTTATAACTAAAACTGGAAAGAATCGGGAAGATATCCTTGTTCCATAGAATGAAGCTATGAGGTCTCCTCGCAAGTGTTATTGACTCCTACAAAAAACTGTGCCGAAAAATCCAGTAAAAATTAGACTTTTGCGCCAATGCTTATTATGCACATTCACATACAACCAGAAAGATATAGTGTTTATTCGTCTTTAATTAATGTACTTAATGAGACGTATTTGCTGAAATACCGTTGATACAATGTCCGATATCATTGCTTGAAACGAAAAACGACTATTATTGATCGTCATCTATTTTTTTTTGTAGGTGGAGAAAATGTAATAATTTTCTCAAGGCTCCAGAGTACAAATACAGTATTATCGAAGGCAAGTAATGCATATGCAATTTTTTTATGCTCATCCTCCCACAAACGCTGAAAGCCTATAGAAGCCTGTAGAAGCGCTGCGAGAGGATAAGTGTCGGTGCACGTTAGATTTGAAACGCTGCAGGTTGTAGTCGTCGGGAAACAAACTCCCCGGCAGTTTATTCCACCTGGTAAGGAAGAGCCTTTCTAGCGTTCCTCGTTCGGCCTTTGGTGTTATTATCTGGGAAAACTCACTCGAACATCTTCCGTGATAGGATCTGTAAAACAGGGACAGGTCAGCCACTCTTCTTCGATGTTTCAGGTTGTGGAGGTCCTTTGTGAGGTTAAGCGTATCGTATAGACTAATTACTCTCTTTCGGATAGTGCTTCGGAACGCATCCCCACACATGGGAGTAATACCATGGTCGGACATGTGCCTTGTAGAGCAGCATTAGTTGCTCTGGTGTATATGGCTTCCTACAGCGGAACAGAACTCCAAGCTTCTGGGATGCCATTTTAGCAATACTGAGAACATGGTCGTGCCAGGACATGTTATTGTTGATGTTGATCCCCAAAAACTTGACGGAAGGTGACTTGACTATGGGGTGACCCTCCATTTCTACAGTTGGTAAGCCCACGTGAGGCTTCTTTGTAAGTTTTGTTGCCTGAGTTTGAACTGTACTTTGTTTACTAATCCCCACTCGACAATTGTTTCGATCTCTACGTTGATGTGTAAGGCATGCTCTCCTTAGATGATAGTGGCTTGCCTGGTTCCATGCACGATATTAATGTACCGTCGTCTGCGAACTGTAGATTGGATTGAATGTTATTTCCAGCAGCTCCATGATGTACAGAACACCGGCGTTTATTGAAAATACGTCTCATTAACAGCCTTCGACTACAACAAACAGCTATTCAGCCACTAGTGCAGGCAGGTGGTAGTCCAGAAGCAGCAAGCCTGATCAGAAGTCCCTTATGCCACACTCTGTCGAAGGCTTTCGATACGTCAAGTGCAACAGCACGAGATTCGCCATGATTTTCAATTTCCCAAACGCAAAAAAAAGGTCAAAACTCAATATATACACGTATAGTTAAGTCAATAATGTGTTATGTTTTATACAACAATTAAACAAGGGTATTTTACAGAGCATATTTCAATTTCAAAACGTTTTATTCGTTTTTACCAAGATGACAGAAAGTATTATATTGTTTTAGGTGAGTTTAATAATTGCTTATGTTAGATGTAAATAAAATGATGATGATATGACAACAGTATCAAGATTTTATTACAACACAATGGGTTTACCTTGCTATATGTTAAAATCGGAATATTCCAGAGTATGCCAAGTGTTATACAGGGTGTCCCAGAAGTCAACGTCAAGCCACTACGGGGTGACAAGATTGGTTGTAACTGTCATGAGAAAAATCAGAAAAAAAATCTATCCCATACAATTTGAAAATTATGGGCATTTAAAAAAATCTAGAAATTTTCTCAAATTGTAACAGTTTTTCGGTTATTGTGGTTAACTTTTATTATTTTTGTTCATTTAAACTTTGGAACCGTAACCCTAAATAACACTTCTAGAAGCACAGTAAAAAATAATGACACAATTGCCCCCAGTTTTCTAGAATGAAGACTATTTATTAAACTATGGATTTAAGATTTTCAAAGTTTGCCAAATTTGAAAGACTCTCCTTTAAAAAAAATGTATTAAGGTACCTTGGCAAGTACCATTAAAAGTTGGCGCAATTAACCAGGATTGTAAAATGGTACAATACTTGTTAGTTTCATACTAAAAAAACGAGTAAAAAAAGGAAAACCTCAAGTAACCCGATTTTGCTAACCCGCTTCACTCAGGTCAGATGTTCTTTATTCGCACAAACTTCTGATAGGTTCTTAATTTTACGGCAAAATGACGAGAGAGGTGGATAGTGGACATGTTTGCCATGAGTGAGCAAGGCAGATAGTGACGCCACTTTCAGCAAAGTCAACAAAAATAAGTAAAATTAATAAAATAATGAAAAATCTTGACCCAGCTTATTTTAGGTTTTTATTACAATAAAAGTTCAAATTGTGTACCATCAGCCTCAATACACGTCCTACATTTTCTTAAAAAATATCAACTTATGAGCCAGGCACATTTAATGCGAGAAGACGGATCCCAGTATCGCTTTAGAGTAAGCCTGTGGACCGGAATTTTAAACGGCAAAATTGTTGGGCCTTTTGAGCTGCCTGAAAATTTGAATGGTATGAATTACCTACATTTTTTACGATAAAATTTACCAACCTTGTTAGAGGACGTACCACTAAAGCGGCCTACAGACGTTGATGTAAGCTGCGATTCCTCAATCGACTCAAGGTGTCATGAAACTTGCATCAGTTGCATAAGTTCCTACTCAAATTTAAACCTGTTGCGATGCCTGAATCCATTTGCTATTTCATGCACGTTTTATGGAACACAAGAATAGTTGGGTGGGCTTATTTCTTTGCATTGACGCAATGCTATACATGTTGAAACCTGCATCACTGCACCAGCGTCACCGGCTCGGCGACATGGCTCACCATCCATAATAGGATTCCAGAACCTGCATCGCTGCAAGCCGCAACTGATACCAAATTCGTGATTCAGTACCACACACGCTGCTACTAGTGCTACTTGCGTTATGAAATGTAGAATCGCAGCATGCATCAACGTCTGTAGACCGCTTAACAGGTCGTCGCCACATGAGGTATCAACAAGATGGCTGCCCAGCGCATTACGCAGTGCAAGTAAGAGGTCTCCTTGACAAAAAATATCCAGGAGGTGGAGGTGGACGTTCAGATATCATCTCGTGGCCAGCCCGTTTCCCAGCTTTAAATCCCCTGGAATTTTGTTATCGGGGTGTTCTCAAAGGAAAAGTTTATTCAAAGCCCATTGGGAGCGTAGCCGAGCTGCGTAACCGAATTTCGCAAGCTGCTGAGGACATCAACTCTCGAGGATATGCCTGGCTAATAAGTAGATCTTGTTTAAGAAGATGTAGGGCATGTATTGAGGCTGATGGTAAACAATTTGAGTATTTATTGCATGACCTTTATTCCAATAAATCTAAACTAAACTAGGTCAAAATTTTTAATTCTTTTATTAATTTTACTTATTTTTGTTGACTTTGCTGAAAGCGGCGTCACTATCTGTCTTGCTCACTCATGGCAAACATCTCCACTATCCACCTCTCTCATCATTTTGCCGTAAAATTAAGAACCTACCAGAAGCTTGTGTGAATAAAGAACATCTGTGGATCGATTCTGTAACTTTCGCTATAGTAACGAAAGCAGGCGAAGACGAAGCTTATCAATTACGAAAACGATTTTTGACGACATTCCATAACTAAAGTTTAACGCTTCGTTACGCTTTCGGCATGGAGCTCGATGACTCACGAGCAATCACGAGTTGGCTTAAATATCTCTGGATGAGACTCTGCAAAATACAGCAATGCCGACCGTTGCGAAGGATTAGTTTTTTCTCTTCGATTCATTGCTTGTTAATTAAGTACACAAATAAATTTAAGCAAATTGTCACTTTGACACACAGCAGTAATAACGTCAAAGCTTGACAAACGAGATGCAAAATCTTTCGCCTTCGCTTATACCGTTCGTCTGCGTTCGTTATGTCCGAGTCGGAACGAAGACATTTATGGAATACCGAAACGAGCGAAAGCGTTGAAGAATGTCGCTATCGCTTCGCTATCGCTTCGCTTAGAGTTATAGAATTCCCCCACTGACCTGAGTGAAATGGGTTAGCAACATCGGGTTACTTGAGGTTTTCCTTTTTTTACTCGTTTTTTTTAGTATGAAACTAACAAGTATTGTACCATTTTACAATCCTGGTTAAATGCGCCAACTTTTAATGGTACTTGCCAAGGTACTTTAGTACATTTTTTTTAAAGGAGGGTCTTTCAAAGTTGGCAAACTTTGAAAATCTTAAATTCATAGTTTAATAAATAGTCTTCATTCTAGAAAACTTGGGGCAATTGTGTCATTATTTTTTACTGTGCTTCTATAAATGTTATTTAGGATTACGGTTCCAAAGTTTAAATGAACAAAAAGGATAAAAGTTAACCACAATAACCGAAAAATTGTTATAATTTGAGAAAATTTCTAGGTTTTTTTAAATGCCCATAATTTTCAAACTGTATGGGATAGATTTTTTTTCTGATTTTTCTCGTGATAGTTACAACCAATCCTGACACCCCGTAGCGGCTTGACGTTGACTTCTGGGACACCCTGTATATTGAGGAATTAGAGAAAAAACATCAAACGTCCTTCTCTAGAGTTCTCAACTTGACTAATCCGTCGAATATACATTTTGTTAGCAGCCACACATTTCATAGTTATTTTATTATATTTACCTACCATTAGACAGAAAGAGCTAATTAACAAAGTGTTACTTTTGGATATCCAAAACTTGATAAACGTTTTTCGATTTCCGACAAATGTGAAATTGGCTACAAAAAATAGTGAGAGGCACAGAAGTACCAAATAATGCCACAAAAATCGTACGATATTCTTTGATCTATGGTATAGTGCTTCAAAGCTATAGCGAATGGGATTTTAAACACTGCATTTGAGACTGAATGGGCGTGAGACATATGCGGATCCATGCTTTACATGGTAATAATCTGTAATGTGTTAACAGAATTATTTTATTTCTGGTCCTAAAACAGCATAAAAAGGTTTTTTATTTCTAACATTTTTTACAAAATTGATCGTTTCGGTTGAGGCAACTTTTTCCAGTAAAGTCCTTTTTCCGACAGATTTATGGTACCAAACCAAAGTTTCATAATTCTTAGACTCGTTCCTAGATTTACTAGTTACACAAAAAATCCATTATTTTTTTCTGCGGTACTGTCTCCTGAATGTGCTGACAAGAAAGATTGTGCTGCCTATATCACTAAGCATAATGTGAATGAATGTGGGCCAATATCGTGGGGTGTTTCACTAGCATCGTTATTTTACGCCAGTCACAGCGAAATTACGCGAGGGTCGTATATATAATGCAAAATGTCCCACAAATTTCTGCAGAGAAAAACTGCCTGTCATCCTTTACAGGTGTATGTTGCCCAGTTTCGCTGTATTAAATGGACGGTGAACCAGTGGCAGGTAAAGAAGAATATTTGGAAAACATAATATTAGGATCAGGGCACATGCATGAATATATTGGAGATACATTCCCCAAAAATACATTCTTCTCAACTTACACATGCAACAGCTGGACAAAAAGTATCGAAACAGACAATATGAGTTTTTAAAAATCTACTGAGGGCCTGGAAACCATTCTTCCTAAAACCACTACTGAACCGAAACCTCGGGTATTATTTACAGCAGTTTGATGTCAACATGATTAATTTTAAACATTTTTCATGACAATGGGGATTAATAATTTTGAATTCTTAAAAATACTTTCTCTAATATATATAAGCTTGTTGGCTAAATGGTATACATTCACTATCATAATAATCATAATAGACCACGAAGTCAAAACTTGAGTACCCAAGTGCCGCAATTGCTAGCACAATGCGTCACTTTTGAAACACGAAATTCAGTCAACTGTATTGTAAGGACAAGAAATACAAAACTACAAACTATTATCTATATTGCAAAATGTGACATTTTATCAATTTAAAGATATCTTATATGCACTTGTTGCGTTGCACGATTGCTTTCAGTTTATGAAATGAAAATCCTACATTAAGGATGTTGGCTGACAGGAGTGAAGTGAAAATAAGGCACAAAGTTGCCCCTTAGCGTATTTTTGCTAAGACGAATTACAATGACAATAATGGTAGTTTGTGTTAAGCTGGACAATTAAAAAAGTACTCAACAATAAAATATTTTCCTTAGAAAATGATCTATTACGTATTGTCACTATATGTTTGATCCTGTAACATGTACTGATGCTGATAGTAAAAAAATAATTTAATTGGGTCTTCGGTCAGTGGACCTCCACACCCCAAAAGTGTTGGTTCGCCCTTAGTGATGACTATTTTTTCAGGTTTCTTATTTCTAATCTTATCTTCTCGGATTATATCACTATCTGAATATTATATCCATATCTCTACCACAAATGTGCTTATTGACTTTTGATGAATGATTTTTGTTTTATACTTTACTGGTGACCAGTTTGACATGCACTCTGCCAAAATTAAGCAGAAGCACGTATATTGGCTGGGTTCGCTATAGCTGCATCTTGTTCATCCCTCAATTTCATATTTTATTTGAGAAATGGATCACGATATAGTCATATAATTTCTGTATGACAAGTCGTGCTGTAAGTACGGAAAACTCGAGTGTAAATAAAAAAGAAAATGCAGAAAGTGAGACAATGTAGAAATGTAGCTTCCGTGCTCAAAGCGCTACATAAATCATAGTGAATCGTCGTTTCGAGCTGGAAAGTGATACTCAGTAAGCACAACAATACATATGTATATCACGCAGCGCTTCTATGCACGATATGAACATTTTCGCTCCATAACTAGTTTAATTACTTTCCTGCATTAATTTATATCACCCATGCTATTTTTGCTTTTAGTTAAAAATCTCGAATTATTTTTATATACCATATCTCTTGCAGCAATCTTCAAATTCCGGTGCCGGTATTCCTCAGGGATCTGTCCTATCTCCCACACTGTTTCTGCTGTACATCAACGAGCTGCTGGAAATAACATCCAATCCAATATACAGCTTCGTAGATGACAGTACATTAGTTTCGTGCATGGAACCAGGTAAGCCGCTATCATCCCAGGAGACGGTACGTCGGCCGGCGACAGCAGCATGCCTCACAGATCAACGCAGATATCAAAACAATTGTCGAGTGGAGATTAGCAAATAAAGTACAGTTCAAAGTACAAAAAACTCAGGCAACAACACTCACAAAGAAGTTTCACGATGGCTTACCAACCGTGGAAATGGAGGGTCACCCCATAGTCGAATCACCTTCCGTCAAGCTTTTGGGAATCAACGTAAACAATAACATGTCCTGGCACGACCACGTCGTCAGTATTGCTAAAACGGCATCCCAGAAGCTTGGTGTTTTGTTCCGCTGTAGGAAGTTGTATACACCAGAGCAACTGCTGCTGCTCTACAAGGCACAGATCCGACCATCGCTGGAGTATTGCTCCCATGTGTGGGGATGCGCTCCGAAGCACTCTCTAAAGCTTCTGGACACTATCCAGAAAAGAGCGATTAGACTAATTGATACGCCTAACCTCACAAAGGACCTCCACAGCCTGGAACATCGAAGGAGGGTGGCTGACCTATCCCTGTTTTACAGATTCTATCACAGAGGATGTTCGGGTGAGCTCTCTCAGATAATAACACCACAGGCCGTCGAAACCAGGAACACTAGAGAAGCTCTGCGAGCTCATCCTTACCAGGTCGAGGTCCTTACTCCCCGAACTAGTCTCCTCCAGCATTCCTTCTTTTGCAGAACTTCGACGCTGTGGAATCAGCAGCCGGGGAATTTGTTTTCCGGCGGCTACAACCTGCAGCGTTTCAAATCTAATGGGAACCGATACTTATCCTCTCGCAGCGCGTCTACAGCGCCATAGGCTTTCAGCCTTTGCGGGAGGCCGACCATAAAAAAAATTGTAGATTTTAGTGTCTTTTGAGCCTTCTAATAATGCGCCTCTACATTTCTTCCCCAAACTACCCTATCTCTTTATCCTTTCTAAATGTTTCCAACTGATATTTTGTATTGTATTCTCGATGTGACTTCATATATTGACCTAACGTCGCGTTGCTGCAAAAGTCATACAGTGGACTAGTATCAGGTTCCAGGCTTAGCGTTCATACACATATATCGAATGCAGATTTGCATTGCATGAAACTTTTGTGTTATATCTGTAGTACCGTAATGATCATACCTCTCATCAACTGTCGATCATTATTACTACTACTACAACGATTGCATCAACTAAAATCAAGGCATATTATGACCGATATTTTTTTTCGAATGTTTCGATGAACAAACAAGGTAATCATATTTCCAGTGACTGAACACAGATAACAACTTTATAGTTTGGGACTATACAGTACGTATGCAATTTCCACAGTACTGTTATCACAGCAATCACTTTGAAAATTATAAAATTATCAAATGGTTCAGGTTGAAATTACATTTGGTGACAGTTTTTACAATATAACCATTATACAGGGTGGGCCAATAGTGCGTGGACGGAGGATTGTGGGCTTAATAAAAAATATTTCAAAAATCTGTCAATTGATCATGGTAGGGACCCTTGAGGGCTATGACGTAAAAATATTTTCACTCAAATTTTGACGTTTATACAGGGTGATTCATATCAAACTTACATTTTTTTAAATGGAACTCCCTATATATTATTGCATATTTGGATTCCTTGGTCAATTTTAGTGTGACTTTATGTATCACACATGGAACTTTAAACGAACCGTTTAGGCGCAAATCACCATTTTTGGTATAAGTAGGTATCAGAAGAAAATTGAATATCGCAGCGATTATAAAACTTAGAAGGCCGTGACTTTGCGGTACAACTAAGCATGAAATGCGTCACCTTAGGTCAGACGGCTAAAACTGAGTTCTTTTTGTACTTGGAGAAATCAGTAGATTAATTAAGGAAACTTCAATCACAGATAACTTGATTTTTTCAAATGGCAATGCCTATTTTGGTTTAAAAAATCGAATGTAGAATTTGATCACCTTTCTAACGATATAGCATTCTCGATATCAATCTTTTTTGGTTTTCATTTTATTTCAAATTTTCAGTCAAATCGGTGTTTTTCAATTTTCCTGCGTGCAAGCAACCTAGCAGGCCATGAAAAATAAACAGAAGCTCGTTAATATGGAAGAAACCAACTAACTTAGTAGAAAGATGCAAACTAACTGGAGCAACGAGGCAAGATTATGAAAATTCCTTGCAACATATTAGCTCTAACCGGATACAACAGCCCCAAGATATCTAATGTAAATGAGTAGCTGGGCTATGACAGAAGTATTTGTTTTTCACAGCCTACTAGCTATCGAGGTCTACTAGAGCTTGACAACTTTCCAAAACGATTAAAAATTTTGAAACAAAAGGAAAACTACCAGCGATTTTTGCTTACAGTCTAACATATTTAGATTTTCATATCTAATGGGATAAAAAGATTAGTCACTTCCGTTTAGTTAAGTCAAAAGTGAAATCTCCAACTGGAGCATTCTGAACATCTATTGAAATAATTGCTAGAATTTTTTAATTTAATTGTGCTTATTTCATGTAGTTTTCTGCAAACTAAACTATGTTTTACAATTCAAACAGACTGCAATTCAAGTTTCATTTTCCACGATTTTGCTAATAAGTAGAAGTACCTACTGAAGAATTTGAAGGGTTCCAGTCAGAGGTATCATTACTTTTGACTTACGGAAATGGCTACTTTTTTATAGCATTAAATGTGGAAATTTATTCAGAAGACATAGATATCATACTGCCAGCAACAATCACTAGTAGTTTTCCTTTGATTAAATATTTTTTTACTGACTTTGGAAATTGGATAATAGCTAGTAGGCTGTGAAAAATGAGCGTTCTTGTTACCGCTACTGTTTCTGGTTAGAGCTAATATGTTGTAAGAAATTTTCATAATCTTGCCCCGTTGCTCTAGTTAGTTTGCATCTTTCTACTAAGTTAGTTGGTTTCTTCCATATTAACGAGCTTTTGTTTATTTTTCATGGCCTGCTAGGTTGCTTGCATGCAGGAAAATTGAAAAACACCGATTTGACTGAAAATTTGAAATAAAATGAAAACTAAAAAAGATTGGTATCGAGTATGCTATATCGTTAGAAAGGTAATGAAATATTAAATTCGATTTTTTAAACCAAAATAGGCATTGCCATTTGAAAAAATCAAGTTATCTGTGATTGAAGTTTCCTTAATTAATCTACTGATTTCTCCAAGTAAAAAAAGAATTCAATTGTAGCCGTCTGACCTAAGGTGACGCATTTCATGCTTAGTTGTACCGCAAAGTCACGGCCTTCTAAGTTTTATAACCGCTGCGATATTCAATTTTTTTCTGATACCTACTTATACCAAAAATGGTGATTTGCGCCTAAACGGTTCGTTTAAAGTTCCATGTGTGATACATAAAGTTACACTAAAATTGACCAAGGAATCCAAATATGCAATAATATATAGGCGGTTCCATTTAAAAAAATGTAAGTTTGATATGAATCACCCTGTATAAACGTCAAAATTTGAGAGAAAATATTTTTACGTCATAGCCCTCAAGGGTCCCTACCATGATCAAGTGACAGATTTTTGAAATATATTTTAGTAAGCCCACAATCCTCCGCCCACGCACTATTGGCCCACCCTGTATATATTTCTAGAAAATTTTTTAATTCAACAATTCACGTATTACCTCGTACTGATTGTAGTGCTTGTTGTGTTGATCAGAAGTCGGTCGGAAGAAATTGTCTAACTATAATAACTGTGAAGCAGACAGTACACATTATTTATTTCAAAGCTAAGCCCTTCATAAATTATTTTGAAGAAAATGCAAAAGTTCTGAGTACATACTTCTCTACAATATGGAACATGCGCTGACTGTTATTGATAATAAATTCAGTGGCATAGAAGATTTTCTCAAAACACCAGTCTGTTTTCATAATAAATTCTTTCTGGGAAAACTGCATTTTCTGGTTATATAGTCGCCAATAATATCAAACACGGTTTAAGATTTGGTGTGTATAGGAAAGAAAATGTATACAAGACGATAAGCTACATTATCAGTTATAAATAACTTTCATTAACACAAAATAGTTTTAAAACAGAAAAAAGGAAATTATAAAACAGACATAACAGATGACAATGGGTATATGATATAAATACTATCGAAAAGTTGATTAGAAAGCATAGCTTTAAAGAAGCTCAAGCAAGTCGAAAGCAGAAGACAAAAGAATGTATTAATAGGTTGTAACTCAAAATATAAACATCTTAATATATAACAACCAGACCAGGCAGGTTCGGAATCCTGTTGAAGACAAAAACAAAAAATAAACACTTGCCATGAAACTAACGTCATAGTGATCCGTAAAAAGTATTTGCCCTTCTCAAAATCGATAATCAAAAATACAACAAATGAATAAATTCAGTTCGCTTGCAAGTACAATCAAAGAAACCAATACATCAACGTAATAAATTAAAGAAAGAACATGCACTGTCTAAGCAGGTATTTGAAAAGAACCCCCTTTGCCAACGGAAATCTAATGCTAAGAACCATACAGAATCTAATTAAAAGGTACGTATGAAGTACGACTACTAAACTAAATAACAAGTCTGGAAGTAATCCAGACGTGGCTGTGAAGCAGTATGACAAGAAAAAGCTAGATGGAAAGAAAAATAAAGCTGGTGTCTTGAAAGAAATTTTACTGTGTCCACCGTGAATTGACCACCGCGGCATGAGGTAAGGGGAGTGGGAAGTTCTCTCAGGTAACGATCGAGTCTAAAAAGGGATAGAGAAAATAAGTAAAACAAGGAGAGTATGTATTGTCCGCAGCGATTATTCAATCACGATCCTGCACTGTCTTTAAGGTGGGGAAGAATTGTAATTATAAGTTTTATGAACCATATAAATAGAGTATTTAGTTTTATAAATTATTTGCCGTTTTCTTTATAAATAAAATAAACCAAGACATGGAAGAAGGAAATAGGGTTAATCTAGAAATTAAAATAAGTTATTGCAATGCCTTACTTCTTTCGCCGAATTATTTTCGTTGATCAATTTACGACGGCCACGCAGTAGAAGGCAGACATTTAATAACATAAGTGATGGAAGGGAAAATGCTATCAGCGTGAATAACAACTGTATTACCTATATCTCGGACTAACCGGATAGAAATAGAACAAAACAATCATATTGAACACATCGACAGACTAGGGAATAACTTGATACCACCAACTGAAGAATACAGTGAATACAGCTTTAGGGGAGACATCAAACGCATTGTCTCTTTAGACCGAACTATTTGAGAAGCTGAACGTATGTTGAATAATGTACAGGAGGGTGTCCTATTTTGGGCACTTTTACGGGGTATCTTGGTTATTTTTGAAGATAGAGAGTTGTGGTTTTCGCGACAGTATGCTGCTTTTTTGTGAAACTAAAGATGCCGTCAACAAAATTATCATGGCCCTCTTGGTTTTTGAGATACGGGGCGAAATCGAAAATTATCGATTTTGAGACCACCCTCGTATCTCGGTTGCCTTTTATATTATTAAAAAGTTTAAAAAAAGGTCTTATATAACTTTTTTAGTGTGTTGATATTCTTCAGATATTATGTTTGGTTTTAAGTAACGTAATACAATATTTACTGAACGTTATCAACACGTATAAAATAATTAAATAATTGAGCTTAAAAGTATTGAGTATCTTGTATCTTAATAATTGTTTACTTGGATATTGTTTTTAATAGATTAGTCATGGCCTACTGCTGCAAATAAAGTAAAAAATGAAATTTTGAGCTTAGTTTCCAGAAAATATTTATACTAATATATATTTTTGAAAATCTTGAATTATTTCCGATTGACTTCAAAAATAATATACAGGGTATTAATTTAAAGAAATACATGTTTGCTTCATAACTGAAAAATGGTTAGAGTAAGAAAAAATCAAACTACACCACTGCATTCTACAGAAAAATTCTATAAAATCCTTTTTTAAACTTTTCAATAAAATAAAAGACAACCGAGATACGAGGGTGTTCCCAAAATCGATAATTTTCAGCCCGCATCTCAAAAACCATGATAATTTTGTTGATGGCATTTTTAGTTTCACAAAAAAGAAGCAAACTGTCGCGAAAACCGCAACTTTCTATCTTCTAAAATAACTGAGATACCCCGTAAAAGTGCCCAAAATGGGACACCCTGTACAAAAATTGGTTTGGCGTGTAGCTAAACTGTGTAATCTTTGAATACTCAATATCTATATCTGCCTACCAATTTTTCGGTATATCTTCTTCGAACCAACGGCTTCTACTTTTAATGGATAACAAAATCTGAACTCGTTGAATATTTAGAAAACGATACATAACAAAGTATTAAGAATCCCCGTTTTACCAAGAGACATAGATCCCACTTGACACATCTCATAATATATCTTATTCACAACCGTCAACCTAGCGACCTCATGCGGTGCGAGCTTAACTACCACACCTGCTGCAAACCGCCCGAACGGCGATTAAGGTAATTACGTGGCCGTTAGGAGTTTGTTTTGCTCCTACGGCTCCTGGGGGTAACGTGCGATGATACGTCTTCTCTGCGGATGATAGCGTCATAGAGGGAATGTGGGGCAAATTGTTTTTTTTTTTAGAATCCAGTTGCTGCCAGATAATGAGCGCGTGGTTGTTGGGATTGGAATGGCAGACACCTTGCCACTCAGTGTCGTAGTACGGAAATTAATTTCGGAATTTCGGGGCATAAGGAAGCAGAAACGTACACATCTTTATCGCAAGTATCATCTTTATCGCAACCTAAACGCAATACCTCAGCGGATGCCGAACCAATTGTATTTTCCTGTTAGTTACTAAGATTTCTGCCTTTCCAGTTTCTTTCAAAACCCTATTATCAATTTTACATCTACATAGTTTGTCATCATGATTATTCTCCACAGCCACATCATCAGCGTTTCTAGACTTTGTCCTTTATAGCCTTTCATCGTCATGTTTTACAGCCATGAAATAAGTTTTAATGCAACCTTTTTTAGAGGCCATTCTTAGTTTTTCGTTGGTAAACTGTGACTTTTCCATTTCTCGATTATTATAATGGTTTGCTCATTACTAAATTAAAATATTACGGCTTTGATAGTACATCAGTTAGTTTTATTGAAAGCTATCTTGATAATAGATCCCAGTATGTTTCTTTGTGTGATACTAGATCTAGCTTTAAAGTCATTAGCTCAGGAGCAACACAAGAATTCGTATTAGGGGCTTTTCTGTTTCTTATATATGTTGCGGGTCTAGTAAGGTTAATACATCTCATTTGTATACATATACGGATAACACGCAGCTTGTTCACTAATTTGACACAGATAACTGCTGCTGTAGCAAACTAAATCTGATCTGAATAATGACAGAAAGTATATGTTGCTATTGAGAAGACCACAATCTTCAAACGAGTATCACAATGTCCAGCTTTATTACATTCTGTGCTGATTGAAAAAAAATGTAAAGGCAGATCAGCCCAGAAAATTCAAAATTCCCTGAAAGTGTTAAATTTCTTGAGGTTGCCTTAAATGTGAAGCTAAGATTTACTAACCACGTCCAAAATCTATTAAAGAAAACTTACTTAAGGTTATGTATACTTTATACGCCCATAAATTCATTTTGAACTTTAAAACAAAATAGAAACTTTGTGAATCTGTAGTAATGTCAATTTTTAACTACTGTGATATTTATTTCATCTATGTCTTAATCAGGTGATCAGACATCGCATCCAAATTGTTCAAAATAATTGTGTTAGGTTAATTTTTGACCTACTCGCTAACATTACGTACTACCCTATTATTGCATGGCTAAAAACGTCTCAGTTAATTAAACTTTATTATCTTGTATTAGTCCGTAAGGTTATTACGACCTCAAAACCATTCTATCTGAGGTAAAGGTTATTACTACGGGCAGATGCACACAACCTAAACATAAGACATGGTTACAGTCTAACAATACCCTACCCTGTTACCATACTTTTTCAACGTACCTTTCTGTATAATACTCATTACAACGCAATTATTGCCCAGTATTGATATGTCGTTGAACATTTTTTGAAAAAGTGAGAACCTTAATGTTTGGCTCCGTAACAGCTGGAAAACTACGCCAAACTAATAGTATCGCATATACAGGGTGTCCCTCGCCAATTAAGACAATCAATATATCGGAACTGGGCCGTACTAGCGAACTGTAATTTTGGGGGTGTATTCTTATTATTGCGTCACCCAATGAGGTATTTGTTTTTGGTCACGTGACGTCCGATTCAAAGGTTTTAACGGGACACCATGTATTTTTGTGACTTTTTGTGTTCCTCCCGATAAAACAATGTCGACAAACTAGCACACTTGGGGTCTGAAGTGATTAATTCAAGAGCTACAGGTACTTAAAGGACTGTACCACTATACCAATATGAAACACTACCAAAATAATAATAAGATGTAGGGATACATGTTATAATCAATTTGCTAATTGCATTACGGGAATATGGAACATTATAATTCAATAATAGAGTGCCCACTAAACAAATATTTCCATGGATTTTGCGGGATCTCGCCAACAGACGACTGGTTAATAAACGTAGAAACCCTCCGAAAAATGTCCTAATGGAAGAAAACAGCTGGAGATTCTTCTCTACTTTGAAGAAATTATTGAAACATCTCATAGAAATGCCGATCCGAATCTATACCTTTCCCGGCAGTAGTTTTAAAATGATCAAATCACATTTACAAAGCGTCAATCGTAAATTAAAACTGTTAGTTATAATATTACATCTTGCGGGTCCCGAAAAATCGTTGGAAATACTTGTTTAGTCGGCACTCTGTTATTAGGATATAATATTCGATATTCTCGTAATGGAACTAGTGAATGTTGATTATTTCTGATGCAATATTCGTCTTAACTTCATATTCATTTGATTCATTCATTCATCATCTTCAGGTGCAATATTGTTTCAAAATTTAACACGTCTGACGTTGATCAAACCCTACTATAAGTATTTCGAATTTCCAAAAGACGAATATCGGGTTGAATTATAAGAATGCTATTTGGAATCTATCGACTTTACGCATAGGACATGTTTATATGAAAATACAGAGAATTAGTCAGACAATCCGACAATACTAAAATATGCAGGGAGTTCGCTCCATCTATAATATTTCGAATGTAATTCAAAAAAATTTGGTATTGAATTGAAACACTTAAAATTATTTGGAATCTGTCAACTTTAAGTATAGGTAATATACAAAAATTCCATTTCCTAACACAATTTTTAGATCATAGCAGTGGTGACGTGTCTTACAGAGTGGGTAAAATGTGACTTCTAAAAACAATGGTTTTTGGAAAAAAAAGTATAATTTTCGATTTACATAAAAACTTGACAGAATTTGAGATAACTTAACAGCAGAAAGATTGGGGTTTAAAAGCGTATTCTGAAAATCGACAAATATATAGGATGTTCTATTTGAAATGAAAAAGTTGACATTCTTTCAGACACAACAGGTCATTCTGTATATACAAAATAATAATAAAATAACCCATGTCAAACAACTTTTTTATTAAACTTTATGTTCTATCGTATACTTTCTGAGATAAGATAGTGGGTTATCTCACGTTCCCCACCCTGAATAGTTTCAATTGCTTTGAGCGCGACTTGACTCACGAAGGAAAGTTAATATTTTACTTCTCTCCGAATTCACTGTCAGTATCTCTCCAAAATCTTAATTGCAAACGATGTCTAAATTGCTGTCGTAGATTCCGACCACATCTCTGTAGGGGTTATGAGAGGGGGTGGGAAGCAGACGATCGCGGCAACCTAGTGGACCACAGAATTAATGTAGGGCGGCAGCAGACTGATCCAATAAACCAGAAAATTCTGCACTGAATATTCTGAATTCTGGCGTGGTTAAGTAGGTACGAATTTTGTTAAGTAGGGAATACTTCGTTATTAATTTAACATGCGAAATACAAAAAATAACTCTGAGTCTTTCAAAAAAAGGTGGTTCTATGGGTGTGTGTAGCCAGCTCAAATATGTATTTTGAGTTCAAAGGTTTGCCAAGCCTTGATAAGTAAAGTCAAATAAATAAGCGATTGTAAGCGAGATACAATAACAATACTGCTTTTCAAATATTAATGACACTTTCATGTCCAGTACTCAAAAATTATACACAGTCAACTTTTAGCACCATAAAGGTAGTTTTTAAATGGTAGAGATATAGATGGGTTCCAACATACTGGCATACACTATGACGTCTCTCTTTCAGGCTAATTAAATGACTTCTAAAACGTGATCTTAACAAGTCTACCGTTTCAATATATTGAAGTATACATATACATTTTTTCATTCAAAAACTCAATGGCAGACACTTATTCCGGTTCATAATGTGGTTTTTCAAATTCCAAAAGATAAAAATTTTATATAAAAATTCACGTAAGAATAAGCGAGGGAATATCGCACAGTTTGATTAGCACATCAGAGACAGATATCATTATCATCTCGTATGTAGGAACCCATTTATGTGTGTGTATTTGAAAAATACATTTACAATAATGATGTAAATAACATATATCGATTTTATTCTTACTAAAGTAATGAAATTTTTCACCAAATATCCAAATTTATAAATTTTATAAAATACATTTGGAACCGAAGTAAGTGCCTGCTTTGTGTTTTTGAACAAAAAAAGCATACATATACTTCATTATACCAAAAATGACGGACTTGCTAAAATAACGTTTTAAAAGTCACTTTTGACCCATTCCAGCAACGGTAGGTGTAATAGTAGACGTACCTAGCATCAATATGAGGTTTGCTAACATACCGTAATTCTGCCGATCGCCAAGTCTCACTCTATAACAGGCTAACTACCACGTAAATTGAATATATTCACAGGGCTTGTTACCTCAGAAGCCGCGTGCATCAAAAATACAATCCTAAAACGTATTTTGATTCGACACCTCGTGCGTAATATACGATTCACGATTGTGTATCATTTATCGTCATGATTTATTTGTACTATTATGAGGCAATACAAATATTGCCACCTCGAAGGCTACGCCTTGTATGAGGTATTGACATTCTGAAAATATACATAAAATTTAGCTAACCTATCTTGCTGCCCCTCTTTAAATTGCTACGTTTATTCGGTTCTTACTATTACTCTTCATGGCCTTCAGTGGATCCATCTCGGCCTGCAGCATGCACTCTTCTTCAAAAAGATTGGTGATATCATCGTTTTGAATTTGATGTGACATGTGACAGTATATTATTTAGTATATTGTCTATAGAATATCCAAGGGTGTGGCTGGACAGGTATGTGTGACTTGTGGGGGGGGAGGGGGGGCAGCACCACTCTTTGCCATTAAACATTTCATATATCATTGTTTTCACTTTCCACACCGATAGGTGAGGGGAGTACTGTGATCGCGAAAATTTTCGATTTTGAGATAATACACTTTCTGGGCGTTTTATAATGTCTACATACCGAAAATTCACGCCACTCACTTCCGTCGGTCGGTCTGACTGTCTGTCTGTCTGCCTGTCTGTCGCTTTCTTCTAACCTCGTAATCTCAGCAACCGCTGGATGGATTGTGATGAAATTTGGGCAGCGATATGCTGTGGAGTCGTAGTAGGTAATGTTCCTATAATTTTGAAAATCGGCGTATGGACGGCGGAGTAATTAGCAAAAAACAAAGAAAAATATTGCTCAAACTTCGTTTTTAGGCGTTTTAGGGGTTCCTGATCGTTTTCTACTTTTTTGGGTGGGGGTGAAATTGGGGTGTTTGGGGGGTAGGGGGTTGTAAAATAGAAAAATTTGTTGCTTTCATAACAGACTGTCCACTGACCTGTGAAGGAAGACCTAGCGACATAAATCACCTTTTTAGGCCCATCCGAACGTTGCCTAGCCTATTACAAAAACTAAGGGAACTAAGGGAGAATTTTCTGTATACACACGAGTATTTATTGCTTTAGATCGTTTTGTATTTTGTAACGTGGACACTATTAAATTGATTCTAAAGAAGTTTTGACACATTATTATTAACGCGGTGAGGATGAAAAATGCATATGTTTGATAAAAATCGTGTCAGTGGCAGCGTAGCAATAATAAAAAACTAAAAGTATGAAAACAACTCAAACTTGGTTTTTAGATGTTTTAGGGGTTTCTGATCAATTTATACCTTTTTTTGGGTGGGTGTGAAATTGGGGTGGTTGGGGGTGGGGGGTTGTAAAACTGAAAGATTGTAGTATTGATAATAGGCTGTCCATTGACCTGTGAAGGAAAGACCTGGCGGCATAAGACAATTTGGGGGGGGGGGTCTGCCGATTATTTGGTTACAAGGGATTTCAGACTAAAGCTTCATGCTATGGGAAAATAATAAACTGATGTCACCGTAATGTGTGCGAAGTACTGAGCCAATCAACTTGGCTCCATTTTTTATATTTATGCCGTCTGTATATAAAAATTAGTGGTCCACAACGCCTATTTTTTTAGCCTGACAGTCAACGTGCAACCAAGTCCCAAACTATTCTCATTAACGTGACATAGGTATTAATTCGTCCATTACTAGAACTGTCACTCGCAAGTGTTCTAATAGCATTCAGCGGTGTCACCTGACACTTGTACGTCTTTGTTTGCTAATCGGTTTATCAATTTCTCGGGCGTCGTCGCGTCGTAAGGGCTGCAGTTGCCCGAAGCGATTAATCACGAGTTTACGGAGTGCCCGAAACCCGAACACAAAAGGTATTCGGGTAATATCTGGAATGTTGGCAGCGATTGGCGAATTTGATTGTCTTGTTTGTCGGTCAGGAGGGATGGGGGACGTGGGTGTCTAAAGGGTTTAATGGTTATTGCGAAATTCTGAATAATCCTGCTCGAAACTCTCTGCCCGCTGCTGTAATTATGATTATAAATCTTTCCAAATGTTGGCACAGAATTGAAAAAGCTGCAATATGAGATTTAACTTTAGCTTATTTTATCGTTGCAAATTTTGGAACATTAATTTCATGTTTTTATTCCAAAACTGAATTCAAGAACATACCCTTGAGCTGGACCTTTTTGCGTATTACACTTGATAGACATATAACTTAGAAACTACTAACTTGATTGTAATGAAATTTTGACATCGACTTGCTACACTTACTACCGTGTAGTGAAAACGAAAAAACACACTTTTTGGAAATCGTGGATTGGCGGTGGAATTATTAGAAAAAACGCATAAATATTAAGCTTCCCTCAAAATGTCGTTTAGGCAATTCAGGGGTTCCCGTTCGTTCCTAATTTTTCTGAGGCTATAGATAGGTGTGGTAAGAAGGATGAGGGATTGGTGCCTTGACTAATGAAAAAAGTATCCATGACAAATTAAACTGCATTAATTGACACGCATAAAACTTATACCGCCCATCGGACTAATGTTTCCATACTGGATGCGCCCGGTAATCCAAAGAGACTATCCTCCATTGTGTCGACGAGAATGCTCACATTCTTCGGACATATTCACAGAAGCGATAATATGGAAAGACTTGTAGTTCAGGGTCACGCTCCGAGTGGGCGGTGCCGTGGCCGTTACCCTACACGCTGGGTGGATACGACGAAACAGTTGCTAGATTTAAGTATCAAGAGCGCCACTGAACTGACAGAAAATCGCGAACGATGGCGAGCTAAAGTTGTCAAAAGTATTGATTATTCATGTCGGCAATACTCTAGCTCCGACTTAATGCATTTTACGAGTTCACGACATGTCTGTTAAGACATTGTGACTATGATGATGATAAAACCAGCAATACAAATGTCAACATCGAAATAGTGTAACCACTATGGACTACACCACATTTGTGATAGTGATACCAAAAACACAGTATCTACCTCAATTCTGACTAATATCTTAATGCATCAGTGTCCACTCATGTTCGTCGGGCATGTTCGAAAACATAACTTGGACACAACAAGTAAGAAGATGGCGGAGAAATATCCACCAATTGTAATTTTTGTTTCGGTGACACATGCATAGGTCATGTACGTCATCCATGTACGTGTACGTCAACACATACAATATGAAAGATGTCTTAAGACATACTTGTACATTAATACGTCCAATACCCCCACATATGCGCTCAAGTCCTCAGACAAAAACGTTATACGTAATAATTTAATTTCATGTAGAGTATCTGAAAATTCCTACTACACCTACAGTACTGAATCTTTTCACGTAACCCTTTTCTATTTTGTTGTATTATCCGGACCACTATACAGCAAAAAATAGATAAAAGTATATTTACTTGGTATTTTTAGCTTCCGGCCATCTTAAAAAGCAGGTTAATGGAAGAAGAGGGAATGCGGCGGGAGACTCGTACATCTTGCAACGTGGTATAGCTAACTGAGTTGTTGCTATATTTTATCGCTTCACAAAAATTTGGGGAAATGATCAGATACCGCTAGAACTTATCCAAACGAAGTTTGAGATATTTATTTTTTCTCTACTGCCAATGGAGGAAAACAAAGTATTCCAGAGCAGGTTTCAATCTCTGGTAAAGCTTCAAATCATCTTTCCGGGTCCCCTCTCGAAACTACTCAATAGATTGGCAATGCTGTCTAATGTTGATTCAGCGGAACACGGCTATCACTGCTGATGAAGTGCTGGGTAAAAAGGCAAAGAAACGCCGACGCTTTGATTTTTACCAGTGGAATAACTATTATCCTTAATGAAAAATCGTCTTCAAAATTTTAAAATTTATGACTAAATGTGTGTAACGATTTTGCCCTACTATGACCAACTTTGTTTGTTATTTTTTTAGGATTAAGTCAGAATTAAAACAAAAACCTTTTTTTATGCGACGTTTAATTTTCAGTTCGTTCTTCAATTATCTTCTATTGAATGTGGACATATACTGTTCACCCCTTTTTTAATCATTTTAAATCAAATTTTAATCGTATGTGTTCTGTGTTGTTGAACTTTTGTTGAATTTTATGTAGGCAGCAATATCCAGCCATACTCTTACCATGTTCTGCAATACAATGCAATTCAATGAAAACTTCGACTTTCTGATGCCTGTTGATATTACATATTAGTTGAAACGTCGTATAAATAAAAATAAGAAGTTTTTATTCCAATCCTAATGACCGAATCCTAAAAAAATACAACCAAGTTTATCATTTAAAGAAGTCTGAAATAGGTTTACCTCCTCGAATAAAAATTGTAAATATGCTACTGCTAAGATTTACCCTGTCACCTAAACTTATAGAAAAAATTGTTCAGCTTCTAAGCATTAGGCAATAATGCAGAGTTCTACTCTGAGGTATTTGCTCGGGACAACATATACATACATGTACTTTGCTTCAAATAAGATCAGCTATTTTATATCAGTAGATATCTGGCATGTGCACAAAACAATTTCTAACGAAATGATCCAGATCAGAGGAGAAGTACCTCTTTTACACAAATAAGCTGTCTGAGCGTTTTTAAGTCTTTTCTAAGTTTCTCGCTAAACCTGTGGTTGGTTGGTTGTCACATCTTTCATTCAGTGTTATTTGTACTCATCTCAATGAGATTTATTGTCTCTCACATGTCTCCTTACTGCGCTGTCCTGCTATTGACTAGATGCTTAAATCTGTGATATTAGTAGATATATGGAAATTTTATTGGGCACACTGGTTATGATATATGTGCTTAAGCTGTATATGTATACTCACTTCTAAATGATATTGAATGTTTTTTTATATCCCGGCATTGCCTTCCACCAGTTGATTTCAGAAAATTGAAAATGATTTACAATGCTCACATCAATGCTCCCAAAACAATGTTTCAACAAATTATTTGTCGCATTGCGTTAGTCTGTTTCCAAGTAGTAGATGAGTCAAAGACAGATGGATGTGTCAAATCTTTAAGCGTCTTAAAACAACAAAGATTCAATACTAATAAGTCAATTCAGATTTCGATGCATTTTTTCATTAATCAGTTCACAGTGTAGTGTGAAATTTCTGAAATATCACTCACTGCATTTGTATGATTGCATAAGTATTCAATTAGTAAGAAGACCTTGTCAACGACGACAGTATTTGCATCATATATAGGTATACAACGAAAGTATGTTATTGATATATCAATTACTCATTTCCGGAAGCTCACTAAAACAACGCAACGCTAATCAGTAATTCTTGAAATTAAATGACCCTAAATACATATTAATCTGTATTTAACTGTCATACATTTTTATCAACCCTATATTCCGCGAGATTTTAATTACAGTATATAACAATTTGAGGCTAATTGTGATTTAATGTTTTTTTACATTATCTAAAAACACAATTTCATTAAACTAAGGTTTGTTCTTCCTACATTTTAATTGGACCTCTAAAATAGTACACCTTATTAAACGTAAGGCTTTGAATCTCTAATGATATAGAGTACTCAATATTTCAAGACGTTGATGACTTGAAAACTGGAGCATCGGCAGCAGAAAAATTAGCAAATAATATTGGTGTACCAGAACCTTTACGGCTTGAAGGGTTTTGGCTGCCTGATAGTTATTATCCCTTTTTGGAAGGGATTTAAAATAACGTGGTATTGCTAATGTGCCAGAGCGTAATACACCGTTAAAGATCAGGAGAATGTACCATTCAATAGGATTGGAGAGGTGTTATTTAGTATTATAAGCAAAATATAAAAAATGTGCTCCTCCCAACAAGCTCACTGAAGTTTTTAGAGAGGACAACCTGTTGGAGGAAATTTTAAAGGGCGTTAGTCTCGATAGTTCTAAGGCTCGATGTGGGTCGTTTCATTTCAAGTACGACAATATATGAGTATATAACGACAGGCTTTAACTTCTTTGGAAGGTGGAATTCTAACACACAAAATGAGACATCGAAGCCTTACCTTTTGTACTTTCGCTCAAGTAGGTTTGCAAACGTTCGACGTTTGTTAGAAATTCATTATTGAAATGTCAGTATTTTACTTACCCATCGAAAAATAATAGAGGAGCAAAGATGTGCGAAAACTGTTTGTGTTCGGTTGGGTAAAACGCGAATTGAAACTTTTGAAATGTTTAAGGCGCATATTCAGATGAAAGTTTAGTTAGCTAATCACGATGTGTTTGAGTGCCATGCGTCGTTTGAAGATGGTTGTGAATCTGTTAATGAAGAAACGTCCGGTAGATCACAAAGGATCTCCGGACTAGCATAAAACGAGTTTCTGACAATGTTATTTTGTATTGCCGTTTCATCCAAAAAATTTTATGAATGAAGATAGAGTACCGGAATGGTCAGCCTCCTTGAAAAGCTTAGTAAGACTGGCTTCTATATGTGGGCCTACGCTGGCTGTCGACAACCTGATGTTAGTCTCCTGTAGATGCCTGAGCCTGGTCTGCGAAAGGACTCTCAATCAACCCGTCGAAGACTGATTTGGCCCTACTCACTCGCATAAAGAAACAGTATTATTTCAAAGCCCCCAATCTCCACGGTGTACCACTGGCCCTAACACAGAGGCTAAATACCAAATGGTGGTATTCGACAGCAGGCTCACATGGGCACAGTATATCGACTGTGTGTATAAAAAGTCTATAGCTACTATGTGACAGTCGCGTCGTATAGTTATAGTTGGTAGGACCTGGGGACTCAAGACCAAGGTCCTAAAGTAGCTCTATACGGCAGTGATCACTAGTCAGAACCAGGATCCAGTATAGCCGAGTAGCCCGCTCGGTCTGGTGGCCGAACGTAGAGCAGGTCTCTATTATGCTCAAGCTCGCTAAGATTCTAAGATTCCGAGGCTTACAGCACACAGCATAAGGGGTACTCTTGGGCTTGCTGCCCCTGCACCCCTGGACAAAAAGGCAATGTCGGCTTGCCTGAGAATGTGTGACGGGAGATGTGGGTGTCGCGAACACTTCTAATTGACCACAACAGAAAATAGCGATTCGCAAAGAATAATATCCCGATAATGTCATTCAGTGTCGAACGAGCCAAAGATAGCTGAAGTCTAGATAACAGATTCTCAATAATCAACCCGGGCAGGGATGGTTGGATGAGGCGAAAAGTAAAATTTCCGCCCTACAGTCTGGTGTGATTCACAGACGGATTGCGCTTAAAGGAGTCGGGATACGGGTGAGCAGGCTTCTGTCTAGAAGGAAAACGAGTGCAGCAAAGCTTTGCGCTGGGGACCGGTACTACTGTTTTACTGGCGGTGTATGTCATGATCGAGGGCACGCTCGACGGGCCTTGCGAGAAACTGGCGAAAGCTAAAAGATCCATAGGGCGCCCTGACAACTGCCATACGTTATGGCTTCTAAATAAAGGCAGAGAGATGCTGATCCTTTTGGAGGGGGTCACAGGCCATTGCCGACTAAACAGACACAAATTCACAGTTTTTAGAGATTTGCTTGAACTGGATCGTCGAACGGACAAAAGCCAAATTCGAATTGATAGATCATTACCCATGGAAACTGTGCAGTTTACCGTGTATACCGTATGTGACATAGGATGTTTGGTATGACGTAGCTCAGAGCTTGAAGTGAAATGGTAGATAAAAATTCGAGGTTTTCGTAGTTTCTTCCTGTTATTGGAATCGTAATGCGACAACCTAAATTTTTTTGGGGATATATCGCATCTCTTATTATGGAATTCTGCTAATCTCTGAGGTTACCATAGCAAGTAAGTGAATGTAAGTATTTTCATGTAGTCTCAAAAGATACCAATCTTGAAAGTAATTTTGTTTGTTCATTAGCCACTCTTTGCCGTCTGCCTCTATATCATATGGTACTATGTGGTCATCGTAAATTGGCGCGGCATGAGGTAAGGAGAGCGAGATTTTTTCTCAAGTAGCGATCTTCATTATCAAGTCGAGTCAAAAAAGGGGTACAAAAAATTAGTTTTGCTTGCAGTGATTATCCAATCATGATGCTACGCCATCTTTAAGGTGGGAAAGAAAATCTGTTGCTGTTTGTAGTCATAAGTTTTATGAACTCGAAAAATAGAACATGTAGTGATATACATTATTTGCCGTTTCCTTTACATATAAAATAAAACAAGACGTAAGAGGAGGAAATAGGATTAATTAGTAGTCAAATTTGGTATATCATTGAAGTATTTTAATTTGAGCAGCAATTTTCAATTTTTGATATCTAGAAAAAATTAAGAATTATGGCAACTTCTTTCACAGAATTCCTTTTGCTGGTTAATTTACGATGGTCACATAGTAATCCAAATACACCCGTTGAATCCATTGCGGAAATACATTGATAACTGAATAAATTTGTCGTAACGTCTATAGACACTAACCCAATGTTGTCACTCTGCTGTTAAGCTCGATGGTTGAAACTATCTATAAACTATAGTGAAAAATTATCGTAAAATATGTAGGCTCCATTAAGACGTATTGGATTAATATTTCTATTAATATAGTATTTTAAGCTATATGAGATCTCATAATTTCAGAGCGCTATTTTCATATCACGAATATAACATCCGGTATTAGTTTTGCGATTATAATATTTTCTCCATTAGAAGCAAAGGAAAACTGTACCTACTTACCAACGTGTGTTATAGGCTCCGTTATCATTTCATGGAGAATGGCGTCAACAAGCGGGCTATTAGCAGGGTATAGTTCATTTTGAGATATGTGATAGTGGAACTGCTCCAGTACAGTTGAGTTTTTCCTGTAAATAAAAGAAATGAACTTTGAAATAAGTTGCTTACATTCAAATGCATTTTTATATAAGACAATTATTTTAACATGCAACATTATACCTTCATGGAAACTCTATAACTAACTGTCTGTCTCATCGTACTTTCATCAATTTATGGGGCTTCCAAACGGGCAACATTTTAGCAAAAGTATTGCCCGTTTAGAAGCCCCTTTACAATGCACTGGATGGTCCAGATTATCAGTTAATAATAAAGGTTGACTTCAACCTCTGGTATGTTTGACCTGCATTGTCAAATATGAGTAAATCGAAGAGAGCATTTAATTCATCGATGGTATTTAGTCAACAAATTTTGAAATTCAAATAATGTTTTAAATGGTCTCTCTGCCCGAAATGATTATCTACATTGTTCCGTGAAAACGAGTTTTCAATACTTGTAAACTTTTCCCTATTACTTTCCCAGAATCACATGGGTGCAAAGATTCAGGAATAATTATGATTGGTTAAAATGAGACAGCCCTTAACAACCGTAATACCGCACCAAATGTTATATAATAATTGAAATAATAACTACAGAATATAGTTTAAAAAACTTATATTGCACGCCAGGTTCACGTAAGATTATTCTTGTTAATACCAAGTCTTTTACCATAAATGGTAGGACACAAAATAAACCCAAATAGTTTGACCCTCTACCACGTATTGTTACACACTCAAAACAAACACACAATGACGCACAATGAGCACAGACCTATACCCTGAGAATACTCGCAAATTATAGAAACAATAAAATATTTTATGTAGCAGCTTCTTTGATTCTGCGTTCTCTAATCCAAAATACAGACATTCAATAATGAAGTTTGGTACCTCATTCTTCACGTCAGATGTCTATTCAGTTCACAATATTTCTTACATTAGCAACAATAATTATAAACATAATTGGTGAATAAGTAGAAGTATATGATTTATAACACAAACTACTGATAGTTTCAGGTACTTTGATAATACTCCGCTTCATTTCAAAATCAGCTATTGCAGCCTAAAGATCCAGAAAGTCTGCTTGTACACTAATTTTCCTGAAAATAAAAAAAACTCTCGAGAGCATAGCCTGCTTACAGCAATAGCGGTGACGACGTATTAAGCAGTCCCAGGAGAGTTAGGAAGTTGAGAGTTTATAAACTACCGGCAGCGAAAATACGTGCCGCAGTAGACAAAAGACCAGACGTTTCTCGGAATTTCGGGCGGTAAATAGTCGGCTGAAGGTTTTTGTTGCTGAAAGGGGTATTAATAACGAAGCTGTCTCAATTTGTGAGTGCCGGCGCTCAATTAGCCCGACGCGATGAAAATTGCATCAAACTTCAGTCCTATGATAGGATGTCGTGAGAGTATTGCGTGTGTATGTGTGACTATGACGGCTGGTACCCACATAAAGGCATGACGCGACAATATCGCCAAGGTCTCGATACATGCAAAATGAATTTTGTAGTTTAGCTTCGCATTGCTATCCCAAGAGGAATTTAGTCCTTATATCACAGCTCATGTTACATATCATTCTTGTCGATGTTTACTTTCTAACAGAATCAAAACAGTTCCGACTATGTGCATTTATTTTTAAGAAAAGGACAAATTTACATGCAAGAAGAAGGGTTACCCATGAAATCACCGCTATCTTTAGTCGTGGCCAGCCTTTACATGGAATGGTTCGAATCAACCTCTATTGACAGATCAAACGTTAAACTAAAGTTATGGCTTCGCTATGTGGATGACACGTTCATATTCTGTAACTCTGGAGGTAAACAACTGGAACAACAGCATTCCCTTTCTCAAATGTCCTGGTAATGAGAAGAAATACTCAAATAGAAATCAAAGTGTACAGCAAATCAACGCACACAGAACAGTACCCAGTATGCCTCAAACAACCCAACATTATCGAAGAAACAAGTTATTGGAACCTTGGTCTATCGAGCCAATAACATATTTAAGACACAACAAGGAGCGAAAGAACTACGTCATATTAAAAATCTGTCAAAGACCACATATCCTAACAAGCTAGTGGTAGCAACAGTACAAGAGAATGGTACGAGCAGAAATATATACAGGCATTTACTCAGTATACCATAAGTGAAAGGGTCATCAGATGCACTCATAAAAATAGTTCAATGATATAATATTCAAATACATTTCTCAAGAAATGCCACTCCCCGAAGTCTACTAATGAAAAAAAAACGCAAGAATCAAAATTAAGAAACTAAAAACTGCAACTGCGAAGTACCATGTGAATGCAGAGAAATAAAAATACCTCTAAGAGCGAGAATTAAGGAGCACCGTCTCTACACCCAACGAGCCGAGACAGGAGTCCGGAGTAGTATATCACGCATGGACCGAGCGCCACAAAATTATTTGGATAGGAAGGTTATTGACAAAGCACCTCACTGGTATCGACGGAAATTTAAAGAAGCAGGTTATATTTCTAGCAACAAGAACGTGTACGAGGCATGTACAGCAATCTTAGTGTGAATTTATACCAATATATGGCAGCCCCTCACAAGAAATATAGAAAAACCAAAATTGGTCAGAGCAAACTTGGACACAAACGTGTAACACAGAGGCCATCGAACGGTCACGTAGTAAGAACCGACGTCACTGAACCAGAAAACTATGGCGACCGATCGAAACATGCCGCGTAGAATGAATCAATTAGAACTAGCCTCGAAAGGACGACATGTCATCTAGACGAGAATAACTAGCAACGAAAGGAACATGTTCTACAGTTCTCTCGAAGACGACCAAAGATAGTAGTTGAATCGAAACGTTGTATCTAAAAATTGTTAGAAAACTCCGAAACAAACCTTTGGAAGTATCTACCTTGTCTACCAACTTCAAATAACCATTGTGTCGGAGGAGAAGTCTTGAATGTACTATTACAAGGTGCCGAGAAAGGTTCAAAGCAAACCTTGGTTCTTTGCTGAGATGACAGAAAATCTCGGTCTGTAATGAGAGAATATTACCTGTATTTTTTAAATCGAGTTGTGTTTTGGGCACCTAGAAGAACAGCTGAGTGATACAGAACAGCCTACCTAAAAAACTAGAGTATTTCGGCAGGAATTTTAGTCTGAAAAAAGCTTGGAAAAATGTGCTTGAGAAAAACTGCTCCTTACAATCGACATAATATATAAAGCCGCAGTTACACATTCGCACGACCTGCGAGCCGAATCGCGAAGCGAGAATGTGTAATCATCTCTTTCGTCATTCGCCTTGTGGTTCGTGAGCTCGCATCGGAAGTGGTTTTTTGGGGACGAGTCAAAGGGCCGTCGTGACGAACCGACGAGGCGAACTCATCGTTCACATATTCGCCGGTCAAGCAGTGACAATCCCGTCTTCAATACGTATATTCATGGTTATTGTTTGAAGAAATAGAGTGGAATAACGCTGAAGTATTTTAATTTTGAAACTGTATCACGGAGAAAGTGCTATTTCGAACCCCAAAAATACATTACACAGAAGCAAGAAAAAAGTTCACGATGAGTGGACTCAAATATTGAGTTTGAATGTACTAGTTACTGAAATGAAGCGCCTATAGATACGTGTTAGTACTTAGGAAATGCAGGCTGGAGTGCGAATGTGTAAATGCAGTGTAAAAGTCGCTGATGGGTATCCAGAGTTGTGCTTAACGACTAGTGTCTTCAAGCCGTATTCTTTTGATAGCTCAATGTTGAGTTTAGGCCACAGTTACCATTCTACTTAATATGTAGAGAATATTAATCCACCTAGGTTAAACATAAAACCAACTAGACCTGAGAATTACTTAGTATTCAAGCATTAATGTAGATATACATAATAAATACACTTTTGTGCCGCACAGGAAATTCCAAATATAGTTTTATGGATTCACGATGAACCATATCGGCCGACTGTATTGTTCTATGCAAACAGATTTTGTCTGAATAGGGAAGCTATGTATGTATGTCGTGGAACATCAGAAGATGGGATTTTATGTGTAAGCACATCACTCTTTCGTTTTTTAAAATTCATTTATTTGCAAGATATAAATGAATGATGTATAATAGTTACACAAACTCTCCCATCTTTTGATGTTCCATGACATAGGTTCCCTATTCATACAAAATCTGTTTGCACAGGACCAATATAGTCGGCCGATATGCCACCCCTAGAAGGCTTAGCCTTGTGGCGTACATACATTGGATAATAATTATAATACTTAGCAAGAAATTTTTATAGTTTCATATCTTCTAAAACCAGTGATAATCCTGATCAGCACTTTCATATCAGAACGAATACATTGTACAGATATGCGTTTACTTCAATGTATAAGCTAAATTCTTGTTGTAATGTGATGTGAATATAATTACAATACAACTTCGAATTCGATTCTGTTACTATACTGGACAACGAGATCAATTACAAAAAACGACTGATCAGCGAAATGATTTACATCTCCAAGCATAAAAAGACTGCTAATAAGACAATCTCGATCTGAGTCAGATTTATAATTTATTGATCACCTATTACATTAAACTCAAAACAACATAATCAAATATTTGTCTGTCTTTATGACTGAACCTGGTATATGTATGAGCTAAATTCTTGTTGTAATGTGATGTGAATATAATTACAATATAATTACAATACAACTTCGAATTCGATTCTGTTACTATACTGGACAACGAGATCAATTACAAAAAACGACTGATCAGCGAAATGATTTACATCTCCAAGCATGAAAAGACTGCCAATAAGACAATCTCGACCTGAGTCAGATTTATAATTTATGGATCACTATTACATTAAACTCAAAACAACATAATCAAATATTTGTCTGTCTTTATGACTGAACCTGGTATATGTATTAAAAATATGTGAGTATAAATATTTAATGTTGAGTTTAGTCTACAGTTGCCATTCTACTTAATATGTAGAGAATATTAATCCACCTAAGTTAAACATAAGACCAACTAAAGCTGAGAATTACTTAGTATTCAAGCTAATGTTGATATACATATTTAAATACACTTTTGTGCCGCACAGGAAATTCCAAATATAGTGTTTTATGGATCTACGATGAAGCATATCGGTAGACTATACTGGTCCTGTGCAAAGAAATTTTGTATAAATAGGGACCCTATGCCGTGGAACATCAGTAGGTGGGAGAGTATGTGTAAATACATCATTCATTAATTTTTTTCATTAATTTATTTGCAAGATACAAATAATGCCATCCCTAGAAGGCTTAGCCTTGTGGCAGGGTATAGGCGTAGATATATTAGATAATAATTATAATACCTCAAAAGGAATTTTTATAGTTTCATATCTTCTAAAGCCAGTGATAATCCTGATCAGCACTTTCATATCAGAACGAATGCATTGTACAGATATACGGTTACTTCAATTTATAAGCAAAATTCTTGTTGCAATGTGATGAATCTCCAGAAATCGTCTGTCACCTTTACTGATCATAGGCTTAGTTTGGCGTCTAAATTAAAAAGGGAAATAAAATTTTTTGGCAGTTTTGCGGTGGATGACTAGAGATTTATTTCGTTCAAAATCAGCTTTTTTACATACCTTATTTAGAAGTTGTGATTCTTCAAATTATTATCCTCTATTTAAAAGTGTTTTAAAAGTAATCCACCTAACATACCAACCTAGAATAAACGACAACACTGTATTTCAATTCATCGATCAGTTACAGTCAATTTTGTAGGAATTAATCCTCTTCTAACATCTGCAGCTACTTAATAAACATTATAAAAGGCTTTTGGCCAACGAGAATCGATCTTCTGACAGAGAGTGGGTAATTGTAGAACATGAAACCATACGAAACTTCCTATGAAATATTCTTAGCAACCCCAAAGTCATGCAGTCATGCGAAACATTCTAGTGTGTGCAGAGATGGAAAATCGTAGGCACAATTCTTTCTACTCCGCTACCCTTTCCTGTATTGCAGACATGCCGTCGATTTTCCACTACTTCTCCTATTCATACGAAGAAGTAGGGAGCTCAAATTTTATTTAGCCTAAAAATCAACCACAGTGGAAACAAGTAGAGATGCCAATACCTAGAATCGTGCCGTAGTGTTGGAACACTATTTTTGAACATTATCTGTATAAACTGTGTAAGGCTTTCGCGACCATAGTCCAAAGAATTTGAGGTTATTGGGCTTTTAGGCCGGCGTCGTTGAGCGTTGAGGCTTGGCGTTTCGTCACCACGAGTGGATGGCATCTTCAGAAGCTATTTCACTTCGGCGACCTCTCAAATACTGGTATTTCTGAAGATGCCATCCAATCGTGTCAACGTCAAGCCTCCACGCTCAACGACGCCGGCCTAAAAGCACAAGAACCACCAATTAATTTGAACGTCATTTGTACGAAAATTAAGGATACTGAGGATTATATACTGAGGATCCGAAAAAAAAGGATGTGTTCCTTAGATAAAATTATGTAAAAAATTCTAATTATAGCTACTATTTACAATCAGATAAAGCTAGATCTAAGATACGCTCAAAGGATTCAAGTTACGTTTGAGTTTAACATATGTTTAACATATGTACAAACTAATCTAAAGATTAATGTCGTGCGAAGGATGATGAGTCCCTTCGTTCTGCGATATTACTGAGAACTATGCTCATCTAATCATACCAATTGCAGCACGAAATAATTTTATCGATGTCATTTGTATCGATTGCCTCAAGTTTTTCACTCACTAAATTCATCTTCTATCAGGTTCTCTGTTACTATCTATATTTCACTAGATTATAAGCTGTAGAGTTCTACACCTTTCGTAGCAGATTTTGTTTGCGAAGATGCGTTATTTCTTTAACATTGTGTATTATTTCTTCTAATTCTTTCGTTCCCAGGACACCGATGTTTGTATATGGTTTTACCTGCTTGGAGAATTCTTAGCCTGCTGCGATATTACCACATTACAAAAAGACGCAAGTTAATTGGACGTTGCATAACGTAACACATTAGGAATTTTATTATATCATGATAATTCTCTAAATTCCAGAAAAGCTTAATCGAATGATCCCAAGAATTATCAAAAAATTTGCAAAATATTTCTATTGTATTCTGTGGGCCAAGAACAAAGCTCTCCCTCCCTCTCTTGGAGGATACACCACGGTATTCCCAGCAGAGATATACGCATTTTAGCTTATGCCTCTCGTATTCACGAAATTCAGGGGCCTAGGAGGCGGATTATTATCTGCTCTGACAGCCAGGCAGCATTGAAAGCTTGCGTGCTGGTTCGTTTACAGCAAAGCTCGTTCAGACATCAGGTGTCACTTCTGTGGGTGCCGAGTCATGCTGGAGTTTGCGGTAATGAAACGGCGGACGCGCTCTCGAGGCGAGGGTTGAAAAATGATTTCCTGGGTACTAAACTAAGTCGGTATTGGGGCTATCAGCGAGTACAATCAGAAGTGTGGTTGCAGAATCATGAAATCATGTGAAATGGAGAGGAATCTCTAGACATCTCTGTCTAGCTAGAGAACTTACCTTAGGACATCTGGCCAAGGTATGGCCTCTCACTCAACATAAGCCAGCTAAGATTACGTGTGATCATAACAACCCGACCTTGAACTTAAACTTAAGATACCGTTTTGTAAAGGCATACGTGCACTCAGTTCTCTTATATGGAGCAGAAACATGGACATCAAAAGTAGATACTATGAACAGACTTGAAGCTTTTGAAATGTAGACCTTCCGTAGGTTATTAAAAATATCATGGACTCAACACATATCTAACGATGAAGTGCTTAGACGTATGAGAAGGGAAAGAGAGTTATTTACTACAATAAAACGAAGAAAGACTGCTTATCTGGGTCACATATACCGAAACAACAAGTATGATATACTAAAACTAATAATAGAAGGAAAAATCGAAGGTTAACGTGGTCCTGGTCGCAGACAGCATTCATGGTTAAAAAACATACGCGATTGGACTGGTATGAACACATCATCTTTAATTCGTACCACTCAAGACCGAAATAAGTACACCGAAATTGTCTCCAACCTTCATTAAATGGAGATGGCACCTGAAGAAGAATAACAATCTAATCTGATCATAACACCCCCAGACGCCACTGGTTTGTGATGGGAGCTTCAAACGACCTCACGCTGGAGACGAGGAGGAGAAGTCCTCGGAACACATTGTATGACACTGTGATGCCCTTGGGTATCACAGGCAGACTATACCTTAAGTCATTGAACATGAAGAATTTCTTACGTCATGGGACTTTCAGAGAGAATTAGTCATCATCTTGCTGATGAAACACACACAAGATAGTGTTTTTGCACACAAAAACTGTATATTCACTTTGCTCTTCACAAAAAGATAAATTAGATATTAAATATAAATCTCATCTAGTATATAAAATACCTTGCGAAGGTTATTATGCTGTGTATGTAGGGCAAACAAAAAAAAAATTGAAGATTAGGATTTCAGCCCATAAGTCATCTTGCAAAGTAAGTCATAAAAATGATAGGGAACATACAACCTTAGCGTCTCACTATTTTGAATATAATCACAATTTTAAATTCTATTCTGTTGGATATACTGGATAACGAGATCAATGATAAGAGACGACTGATCAGCGAAATGATTTAAATCTCCAAGCACGACAAGACTGCCATTAAGAAAATTGTCACTCTCGATCAGATTTGTGATTTATTGATGACCTATTACATTAAACTCAAAACAACATAATCAAATGTTAGTCTGTCTTTATGACTGAACCTGGTATATCTATTGAAAATATGTAAATGTAAATATTCATATTTTTTCACACTGGCTTCAGTGTACAGCACCAGTTATCCAGTTATATTGATAAACGGCACTTGTAAATTTATTAACCATCTTCTGGAATGTTTTTGTTTTTTGTTTGACCCAAAGGGATATGTCATTCCTTGTCACTATAGGGTTGTGCTCGATAGGTAAGGATGTTTGCTTTGCATTTTACTTTCCTTAACATTTTAATGCTGTGGAATGAAAAATTGTATTATATTTGTATTTTCTTAATATTGTTAAGCTACTTGTCAATAGTTTTAAATGTAACGGTTTTTTTCAAATGTTTTATAATTTTGATTCTTTTTGCCGAGTTGTGTTTTGTAAAAATTTTTCAAATCTTTAAAATGTTAATTGAGAATTTTATGTATAAAAATTTTTAAATTTGTGAGTCTGAATTGTCAAAGTTAATACGCAACGTTGTTGAATTCATATTTTTACTTATCTATTGTATCGTTTTCATATGAACTTTAGCCCTGAAGAATGTGTAAAATAAACATCGAAACATCGGCTCTTTGGGTAAAAAACCTCTAGCAGCACTTCATCCCATAATCCGAAGAACCTCTTCTACAGAAATAAACTGGGACAAGTTTTACTTTCTACTGCTTTACTAACAACTTCAAGAAAATTACAATTATATAATACGAAGTGTACTAGCTATGAAACTTGGACAATGAAATGCTATTCTGGATAAAGACTGGAAGCTATGGAAAATCTAGCTACATAACTGCGGAGGAAAATGATAAGATAAGCTGGACACAAAAAATTAAAAATCAAAAAAACATGTATGAACACAATGTGCAAATCTTACGCGATAAATATTTGTAAATATGTATTTTAATTGTTATTTTAATAACACATACCTTACCATACCTTATAAATAGCATTACACCTAAGTAGTAGATAAATAAACAAATATTATGGTTAGCATGAGTGCTATGATTGGCATTGCGCTTTTCATTAAAATAAACTGCAACTGCATACTTTTATAAAGGATGTTGATTGACAAAACAATACTACGTTTGTGTAACTCAGACATAACAAATTTGATGCGACTTGCAACAATTAAAATACACAATACACGTACGTAAAAGAGACAAAAACAAGTAATGTGAACTGTCAGGTATACGTCCCTAGGTCAGATTCTAAATAGTGTTGCCAAAATGCTGCGAATGTTATTTCCTCAACCTTTTTTTGTGATGGTAAAATGGTGTCATCAAAGTCTTATTAACCGAAAATGGGAATTTATTAAAAAAACGTACAACATTAACAGAAAATGGTTTCTGCGAAGGTATTAGGTCGTGTCTAAATGCCAAGGACTTCAATTTTGAAGGTCTATTTTATCCCCAATTCTATGGTACCGCAATGAGGTCACCAGTTTCTGCCACAGTCTCTAATTCAGTTATGGAATATTTAGAAGAGACGGCTGTAAAGTCAATGTTCAAGAATCCAATTTTTTCAACAGACATGTAGACGGCTATTTTCTTTGCATACCAGAGAATCAAATTGGCCAAACCTTATAAATTTTCAAAAATGTTCACCCTAAGCTTCGGTTTACCTTGGGGAAAGATTCAAACAGATCTATAAATGTTCTAGATAACCGTTTGATATGACAGTAGAGGGCAAATTCAAACAAACTGGTACACAAAGAACATATGGTCAGGGAGATACTTAAGCTATGAGTCTTTTTTGCCCAACTCTTACAAAAAAATGTCGTAACAGATAAATAGAGCCGTTATGTTATCTGATCAAGAGAAGCGACCTGACAATTTGGGCAAAGTTAAGAATACACTTATTGGAAATAAATATCCTCCTAAAGTTTTCAAATTAATCATTAGAAGCATAATTCATAGCATTTATAACCAAACGCAACACCAGAGTAAAGTATTTAGCAGAAACATAAAATATGTCAGTTTACATTACATCAGTTTACATCCCTGAACTCAACAACAAAATAGAGAAATACGAAACTACATAACATTAAAATAAAGAATTGATTGTGCTGACTGAGAGAAAATTTGTATTAGCCAAACTAATCAGTATTTAAAAAACAGGATCAAAAATCACAAAAATGATATTCGAAATGATAAAAATGGTCTTGCTCTTTCAAAACATGCTCTATAAACAGAAAATAATTTTGATATCAATCACACGCAAGTGGTGGACATAAAAGATAACTACCACGAGAGATGCATTAAAGAAATGATCCACATAAAAAATTACTAGAAATCCATAAACCTCAGAACGGACGTTGACAAAGTCAGTAGACACCACTTACAATAATTTAATTAAATAATTTCTGCATCTTCCTAAAACTATTTTGCGATCCCACCCACCGTTTACCTACCTATTTTTATTTCATTTTATATCCAAAATTTTTTTATTTATATATTTATTTAAATATTTATTGATAACTTATCCGTCGATAATATCACTCATTCTACTTTTAAATAGCTTAGAAGAAGTTTCGACACGCTATGTTTGTATTTTTCGTCTTAAATTTTAATAATATTCTTTTTGTATTATTTACTGTGATATTTTAAGACTTAGCAATCAACCTGAAGGTGGTTTAAGGTAAAATATACCGAAACGTCGTTAGTAGTAAGAAAGGTTTTTTTAAATACGGTCATTAACAATATCTTATTAAAACGAAAAGAATTCTGTGGATTATTGTCTATATATTTTTTTTATTTATAACTGAGCAGCCGCGTAGGCCGAGCCTAAATACCAGAGTACCGCGGCTGATATGGAAATGTTATGTTAGGGGAAGTTTGGTAACGCGAGACTTGAATGGGCCAACACCCGCAGGCCCAATAAATACATCTCTTGGCAGTCCATTCCAGGCCTTGGACACCCTGGGAATAAATGTACTGAAGTATATACCGCTCGGTTCTTGATGTATGAAGAAAGATCGTCTTAGAATGAAATGCAGCAGACGCGCGGGTGCATCTGATAGGATCGGCAAGCGGAGAAACTATAGAGGAAAGCTCAGAGGTGCAGACTCTGTTTGAATATCGGTAGAAGAGTGAGAGGTCACTAACCACACTCTAGTGAAAAAGTGGCTGGAGGTGGCGCATTAAGGCTGGGTCACCAACTAGTCAAATTGCCCTTCAATGGACGTCATCTAGACAGGGTAGTAGGGGCAGCAGCTCCCCAGACATGAAAACAATACTCCAGGCTAGGTCTTATCTGGGCTTTATACAGTGTGAGTAGATTAGATGGTGAAAAGTACTCTGTGGCTTTGAATAGGTAGGTACCCAAGTTTTTTACCAGCAGCCGTTGCAATTGATGCAACGTGTTCGTGCCAGATCTTATTTTCTGTAGTGTTGACCCCTAAGAGCTTGAATGAATGACTCCTTGGCAGACCCTGATTGTTCATAAGAACTGGGTTGGTTTGGGCACTTCTTGTTTGATAGCGTGCAGTAGTGGGTCTTGGAAGCATCAATTTTTACCCTATTCCTGAGCCCCCAAGCGGTGATGTTCTCCAGATCCCACAGAGATCGGTCTATTGCTCATGATGCCTGCATGCAAAGTACTGTATTGTAAAGAGGAGATGAGAGGTGCATGAATAAAGTTGTCAATACCTGTTATAGATATTACTTCTGTCACTCCAATACACGTCCGATTCTTTGAAAATGTATTTGCTTATTAATGTTCAAATTCGAGTACACAAGTTTTGTATCTCCCACTGTATGAAGTATATGAAAAAAATACATCGCAATCAGTTTGAGGCACCGAGTTTGAGCACAGGAATACAGAAATGATATGGATTTGCTTGCTTCTAAAACTCTTACATCATTACCCAACTGATTGGCAACAAATAAAATGGGACAACTAGATTGATCACATGGAAATTACGTAAGCGACGATCCATCATTCCATTGTCACCCCACTATGTAAATATGATAAAATATAAAGCAGACACCGACAATGAAAAAGTCACCCCATTTTCATTCTCCATTTTCTCATAAAGCGCCAGCTACACTGGGAACAGAATGTCGTGATAAGGAAACATGCACTGCGCCTCCAGGATAGACATAAAACTTTACGATTGCCGTGCTTATTTTATTTTTGGATACGGGAAGTCGCAATGCTCCAATTATTCAAGTTGGTAGGCTACTGATATTTATATTCCTTTAAATCATTTCGCTTTTGTTCGATAACTAGTAATAACGTTATTAATTAAAGGTGCAGAAGGCATTTTCAATGGATCAATATTAATATTTGACGATTTGATTTGATAAGCGGTTACATAAAGCTTATTATGAAAATTAAATTTTAGAAGTGGTTTTGAGTTATATATTTTAATAGTTAAAAACGCAAATGTATACCTGTTTATTACAACCATCTTCTTCTAGAAAAATAGCAGACGCATGTACAAAAGATACATACTTGCATTAGCCATTGGCCAGAGTTCAATATTCAGGAATGCTTCGCGATAGAGGATAGGGCTGAATACTGTATATTCAGAGTGTTGGAAGAGAATTCTGATGATGAAGTCTCTGAGCAATTAGAAGAAGAAGCTGAATATTTTTCTGTGGAAAATGATAACTTAACAATAGGGACATGTTTGCTGGGGAACGTGGCAGGGGGAAGCAGAAAAAAACCATGTTTAGATATGTTGCCATTATTCAAAATGTCACAGAGGACGACATCAGTAGAATCTACTAAAACTAGATTTGAAACAGTGTCAATGTGTCTTAAGTTATAGCAGTTCTCCCAAATCCAGATATTGTAGAGATTGGAGATGAAAATATTTAGGGGTTTAAGAAAAATGTTGCTATAAAGAAAATTTAATGCTACTTTTGTGCTACCTTTGTTTATTTATAGAAATTTAAGGCTATTTTGGTATTACATTCGTTTATTATGAATAATTAGGAGCTACAAATAAGCTAGTTATATTTTATTGTATGTGCCCGGCACATCAATTTGACATCAAACATTCTTCAGTCAAATAATTTCTTCATTTTTTAAGATACGAATCCTGAGGCTAAACTGATCATTTGTATACCTTAAGTATAGCATCCAAATGCATTTGAACGGGTGTGATCAATTTGACCCCAAAGTCAGTATGAAATTGATCACTCACATTTTATTTTTTTGTCATTGTTTTCAGGTTTTTACAGTTCATACGGTCAAAAATGTATACACGGTATATCAAATAACCTTATACTTATTTTTAAGTATCACTTGTAGAACTTTTATGATGAAAATAAAAAATAAAATTATAACTTTTTTTTAAATTTATTCACGTAGTATTACAAATACTTCTACAAAGTAAACTGCACATTTCTTTCTGTTATTCATAGGAGTAGCTTTGGAGTGATATGAGAAAATCATATTATATACAAAAAACTTGAAGGACTTTTTAGCGATATATAGGTGATGATAGATTCGAATGGAACACTGAATATAGAGACTGGTCAGTTGAAGGGTACGATCCCTTTGAGAGACTCTCTTTAAAGGTTATTAGTTCTCTACATGGCTGCTTAGTATGTTAGCCAAAGTGAACCATTTTCAAGATATTTACACATTATCATCTTTTTGGTAAACAATCGCACGTATTAGAAAACACATGAGTGCCTTCAATGTTTTGAATTCTTCCTAATATATTTCTTATAATGACTTTATAAACATCTTTGAACAGGAACTACATCTTAAACTGTCTTTGTAAGGTTTTCTCAGAAGGATGCACGATTCATGTCACATATATGGTCATCCTGCTACACCAATTGAATACATTAATGATGGTAAATTTAATTCAAAAAACGGCTACAACTTCCTGCATTCGTCTTACACTATTCGTGGACTATACTGTTTCGTTTCTATTAAAGCTTGTCAGTGTCTCACAGTTGTATTCACAATATACCGATAGTCGGAAATAGTACACCTATAAACCAAAAATTAACTACGCCATATATCCCCAAAGTTGGTATCTGGAAGTTATGCAACACTTTCTACAGATTCTCATTAATTATTCATTCTAACCCAGCCATAAACTACAGCGTTTTGGTTTTATTAAACCTTACCGGTACTACGTAGGGCTACAATCAACAAACATGAAATCTAGATTACTACCAAGATAGCCAAACTCCTAGTTCTATGTTCAACATTTTGTTAGTGAGAAATGGTAGCTATATATGGAACTATCGGGAGTAATAACGAGTGTCCTCTGTTATCTATAAAATAGTATGTGTGATTCAAATCGGATACTAGCTTTTGGTGATAATTGGGAAAATTAATTCAATTGGTCTTCCTTTCAACCAACCAAAGGGACCGTTACCTTTAGCCACTTACCACTAGGAGGTACGGGCTAGTATTAAATTCTCCTAACCCCCATGGAACCAGAGGTCACCCAAAATCGCTCTGCCCCCTCATGAAGCGTTTGCCTTTAAGTGCATGATGTATGTCCGTACGATATCATAAAACCCTATTAGCCCCAGTTGTAACAGTAAGTAGTGCTGTAAACAAGCAGGAATGGTTTCCCGCTGATATTTTTTATGCAGGAAGTTGTCGAAAATGTCGATATCGTATAGAGGAGCGGTGGGAAAGCTACCCCCTACTATTAAATTGATAGATGTTTTTCGGCTTATGACCCTTATATTGGGCGGAAAAAATGTCGAGGACACGCACGTGCGAAATATAGGAGGTCTATTTAACGGAAACACGACTTATGGCGCTCCCCAAAATTGAGGGGGGTATTTTGGAGGGCATAGGAGATTTGTAGAGGAGATTATGTCTAAGCTGCTGTACTTTTATGCACGTACCTATTTATTTTTTTTAATAAGTTTTACATTCCTCCAGCTTCTTATAATTTTAGGGCGTAGCATTTAAAATCCTCATTTCAAAAAGGGCCAAACTTTATTTCTGAATATTTTCCAAATTTATGATTTCAGAGATACGGATTACCAGAATTCGCATGGTTGTTTTGAGCAATCGCTTGCAAACCAGTATCTTTTTCGAAGAGCGTTATTGGGGTTCAATGGTTAGGAAAAACAGACAAAAAGCTGTTTTTTTCGTTCAATGGCTTTTATTGGTGAAGAATTTTCTTAACAGATACAATTAAGTTTGCAAATAGAAGAGTGAACCAGTTAATGGTTATGTCGGCCCATAAAATATGGTCAGTTACGTGGAATCTACATTGACGGTATTTTTAAGATAATCGAGCGAAAAGTAAGCTTCTTAGTGTTTTTATACAAAATTTTACGGAAAATACGTTACAACACGATGAAGAAAAAGTCTGAGTTTGGACACCCTGCCGTTTTTATGACTACGTGGTATCAAAAATGTAAAAAGTCGGGCAAACCGGCAGAGATTTAAAATGTTTTGAAACTGTCGTAACTCCACAAATACGTCGTAAATAATCAATGAAATGAGAAGCATGAAAAAGCAAAATTTTAAAACTGGGACAGTAGAAGATGGTCATTTATTAGAGCATACTAATTTTTTGACGTTGTCCTAAATAGTCGAGAAAGTGAGGAGCATAATGACAAGTAGTAGTAGTGATGGGGAGACAAAGCCAGACAAGTAGGCCACCTTTGGCCCTTTTTGCCAAACACTAAAGCCTACGTCCTTGAAAGCTCCTTGTCGAACCTGTCAGACCTCTTGACGAAAGTCAGTATGTCCAACCATCTCACTGATTTGAATAACTCCTCCACAAACTCCATAGTGTCGAATATCTGAACCCTGAGGTTGCGATACAAAGCACATCTGACCAGAAAGTGGAACGCTGTCTCGTCCTCCTCCCAGCATCTGGAGCAGATGGGGTCACTACCCTCATGCGTGACAAATGTCTATAGAGCCGGCAATTGCCAGTGAGAACCCCTATCAAAAAGTTGCTGCCTTTATTCGAAAGTCGACTACTATTAGGGCCTACTATGAATCTATTAGCCTGTCTGCTGTCATATTTCTCTAACTAGACTTTCGTCAGTTCCTTATAGGCCCTGTCGATCAGGGCTACATTGACCTGCTAACGATGCAGGAGCTGCATCGCTGCACGCTCTCTCGTTACGTGGTACACCAATATGTCTGGGGACCCCACAACCAGGGTGACCTTCTTATGGCTTGCTAGTTTCAAAATGGCGACATAGCATTCCTGCGCCAGAGCTGATCTGGCTCTTAGAGCTGCCAGCGCTTCAGAGCTGACTGGCAACATAATGTCAAAGTTTTGGAATTTAAAAAAAATATTGACCGTCCTAACTTTTTTTATTGTTGAAATAGTTCGATTTGATTATTTACCGGAGCATCCACTCAAAATAATAGGATGGGTTGTGTTATTACAATCATAAATATAAAATTAGTATAAGGTATTTTGCAAGTAATTCAATAAAATTTGAGACGCATTTAAAGGGTGATTCTACAGGAGTACAGATTATAAGGTTCAATAAAACATAAATCTCTCTAGCAATATATTGAAACATATATCACTTTTATGTATACATTGAGGAAATGTCTTGTAAATGCTTTATTGCTATATGCATACTCTTTTAAGGACTTTTTTGATAACAATATTGCATACCCGTGGCGGTAATTTTGGCCTTTAGTGGTCGTAGGCTTGTTTGCAAAAACCTAGGATTTAACACCACCGCCAAAGGTGGAAAGCCGCAAGAACGTTTCGGCTACTTCTGGCCACTAAATCTAAATCAGGAAATCAGACAAGTGACAACAACATTATCATAACACGATAACGCTCGTCATTCACCGTTAATACATTAGCTCCTTTTGTTCAAAGAAATATTTTTCAACTTATTCCTTTAGAACACAATGCACACGAAATGAGTGCCAGGTTTCGGATGCACTACATTTTGATGAATCATGAATATTCAAGCCCAAAATGTGGCAGTTTTCATTCTACAATCCACCAAAGATAAGGGTTCATTTGTGATTTTCACTAAATCAAAATTTTATTGCGGCAAAAAATTTTATAAATAGAAATAAACTTTTTTCACTGAAATAATGACATTTTCTCATTTATATATTATCTGCAGCTGCTTAAACTCAACCTATTTGGTCTTATAAAAAAGTTTTAGGAACGCGTCGCTACTTACTCCGATATGTGATGTTGCGAAAAATATTTTATTTGTGCACGCTTTAAGTGGAGGTAATACCACGTCAGTTTTTGAATACCCCACCGTGTTTGAACTTGTCAATAATTAGGTGGTGAATGATAATAGCACGTATCAGATGGCGATGGGAGCCCGCGAGATTGAAGGTATTTTCATACAGTCCTTTAGGAGACCAGCTGCGCCATAATGTTTTGGTAGTGATGTTCATCTTAATTCTTGATTAAATTATCATTTTCTTTTAAGTATAAAAAACCCTTAACTTTTCGTGCTGTAGAACGGAAATTATTTGTCGCACACAAAAAACATTATCCCCCCCTCTTCCCTCGAGCGACAACCCCTCGGCATTATGAGACCAAATGTGTTGAATTTATGCAGCTGCAGATAATATAGAAATGAGAAAATATCATTCGTTTAGTGAAAAAAAAATTACAGAACCTTTTGATAATGTTCTTCGTCTCAATCCGCGATAAAATTCGGATTTTAGTGAAAATCACAAATCAACCCCAAACATTGAGGGATTGTAGAATGGAAACTATTGGTCGCACACGAAAAAAGGAATTGTGCAAAATTCTGTTCTCTAACAAAAGCCATTCGAACCTTTTTTCGATAGCACTTACCAAAACGACTCTGTTTTTCGAAAATTGTCGCGAAGCAGAGTTTTCACCCCTCACCCCTCGAGTAGCAACCCCCCGAGAACATTGAAACTGGCGCTGTTGACATTTTGAAAACGTCTTTTCATGATAAATCGATTACGTGATTTCAAAAGTGTCGGTCGGTTCAAGGTAGAAGAACTTAGCTCTTAAGGTGGATACAGATTGCTATGACAAAATGACAAAAACTTAATTCTATATATCTTCTAAGTTTGGTTGGTATCCTAAAATCGAGACGCGCTCCACTCAACTCAGGGAAAGCATTTCTGCTGAGATACAACGAAGCAAAACCATCTCAACCCTCTGACGTCTTCACACGACTGACAAAAAATCAAGATTGTTTGATTTTGCTCTGACACGTCAGAAGGCGTGTTGCGTCAGATTGCCTCATACTCCACGTTCCCACGTCACGTCAGGACAATGTGAACGTAAATATACAAAGCCCTGTGCTGGAATTTTATACGACCCGCATTACGACGTATTCCCACGTGTTACCGCGTCACGTCATAGCAACCTGTATCCACCTTAACAGTATAAGAACACAGTGCACACGAAAACAGTGTCAGGTTTTGGATGCACAGCCTTTTGATGAATCGTGAATATTCAAGCTCAAAATGTTGAGGTTTTTGCGACAAACCGGGCCAGGGATGAGAAACTAAATTTCATAGCGACAGCGATTTGTTTCGATTCGAGTCCTTTAACCACGCCTATGTTGTTAGTTAGTATTTGCTTTTAGATTACATCGTATTACGGATAATAGCACCCAATGCTTTTTGCAATTGGAAACTGTACTACTTCTCCTTAGTTAAAAGTCTGCGAAAGTCCTCAGGGCCTCGGAAATATTTCGAATGTCGGCATGTTTATCTTCCGTTACTTCTTTTACCTTTTTCATTTCTCCGTGTCTTGTTTGTAGTGCGATGTAGGGTTTACTTTTTATTGCGGCGAAGTCCCCTTTTAGTTTAAATTAATGGGGCTCTTTTATATCTAGAAGAAGGTGAATACAACTTCTGTAAAGATTCTTACAGTTTTTTAAACAAAAATATGTAATCATATCCATGAGACATCCTATACATTCTAAAAAAGTAGGAAATAATTTACTTTAGTAAATTTGTTGGTATAAAAATTTAATATTTTTCCATTATATTGACAAAACCGGATTTTTCTCGGACTAGTAATCAACAAATTTAACATTTAATCTTGAAAAAAAGAAAAGAAAAGTTGTTAACCGTGGTGAGATTCGAACCCACGCCTTTTCGGACTGGTCCCTAGCATCTTAACCGCTCGGCCACGCTGCCTGTGCTTCAGGAATATCAATACACCGTACATAGTACGTCGTCAGTTACCTGTCGTAATTTACTTAAATTTTTTTAAACCGAAAGCGATATTGACAAAACCGGATTTTTTCCGGACTATTTTTTTCATGCTACTTCCGAATCTAAATTTAGTTCTTCTCTAGCACCTGTAGTTTTGGCTATCTTTTGCATACAGACAGATGGACGGACGGATGGACGGACGGACGGACAGACAGGCTCTGCATAAGCTCTCTTCAGTAACTTCAGTGAGTCAGTGAGAGCTAGAAATACCTTGAAATAACTTTATTAATTACCAAAATAAATATAGTTAAAAAATGGTTTCAGAGAACTAATACTAGCATGGTTTTAAAAAAAAGGGTCGGACGCTCGATTTATGGATAATATGTCACAAAGCGCCCTCAATTTTCTCACAATGATAATAGTACTTTTCGCTCATTATTGTATTAAACTTATTTTAAGAGTTATTTTTAGCTTCTTATTTCTATGTGCTTTGAAAAAAATTTGACCTATACTGATTTTTAATTTTTTTGTTAACTTTACCATTAAAGCGTATTTTTTAAACTGTCTCAAGTAATAATGAAGATGAACTTATAATTTGATCAATATTCATAGCATAAACATTACCATAACTGCATAAACGATAATTAAAACCATCGGTTTTCGCAAAAATAGCAACTCCCAAAGAGTTGGATGTCATGCCTTTTAAACTCTCATCGCTACGCCTCTGTGTAATATTAACAAACTTTGAGGTGTTTGCGCCATCTCTTAGTCAGCGGATACGAACACTAGTCCGACGGATTTGAAGTCGTCAAAATTTTTTTCGCTGCAAAGTTGGAGCGTTCAATGTTCGATCCGGCCTCCCAATCCAAAGAAGAGTTACAAACTCACAAACATACACGTGAAGCTTATAAAAGCGTGTTAAAAAAAATAAACATACGCCGATTTTGAATGTCTCGATTTACTTTTTTATAGCATTAAATCTGGCTGACGAGAGACCAGAAGAAATGTCCTTGTATTGAGTCTGTTAAAAAAATCGACACGCAACTGTATATAACCTTATAACTACCGGAAGTTAAGCTTCCTCATAGATCATTTCATAATGCATGCTCCAAAAGTATGTTGAATATATGCAGATCACCTCATTATCCTCATGTTCCATGCTGTAGAATCCTCTTGATCAGGAGAGAAAATCATTATTATATTTTTTTGGAATGGTCTAATTTCCAACTCCAAATAGCCCATTTTCTACTTCAAGAAGAGACAACAGGAACGCTAGTGAATTTTTTACGTCACTGGCAAGAAATACATTTTTAAGTAACTTTTTTGAACCTTCAGTTTTGCATGTGGTAAACCTGTACCTGGTTAGAAGTGTTACTCTAACTCTAGTTTTCGATAAAGGTTGTATTTTGCAGTAAAATCCAGATATCGACAACAGCTGCTCCAGCATATATTAAAGATTTCATATCACTCCATAAGAAATCAGTCAGTCTTAAAATCATACAAACACCCTAATATGTCACATATGGTTGCGAATCTTTAAGAAATGATAGATACAAATGGACGCTGCGAAGTAGTTTAAGTAGATCATCAATGTTTACGTAAGGTAAGATATTTAGTAAAAAATGTAAGTAGGAATGTCCGTCACAAACATTTGTTTTCACAATACTTTCAGCGTATGGATGATAGCTGAAAACTTACCTAAGTTTGAGTCCCTTAAGTTGTCCCAACGTGGGATTCTTCCCGCTATGAACCTTGTTCCGGACCACAGGATGAACTCTTCCGACTCCCTGTCTGTACTTAGTCCTTTCACTACTGGTCAGCATTATATAGTCGACAATGTCGCTAAAATCGTCCTTCCCTCCAGACCCTCCTGGTACTGCCATCTCCTCGTGCTTGTCTGCTTTGTCTTCTTCAGCTCGGGGCTGCTGTTGGGACTGCTCTTTGACGCCTGATACGTCGTTGTTCGGTAGGCTCTCTTTCGACATGTTAGTGCTAGAAAGAAAGGGTAGTCCATTATGTTTATTCATTTATATGTTGATTTCAGCATATACTTCCTCAGCGGAGCGCAGCAAATAATATCTACAGAAATAGAGCATAAAGTACGTCAGCTTTTAGATGGATTGGCCCATGCCTTAGTACCAGATCTAAATGAGAAGGTAACAAATTCGATGCTAGGAATCACCAGCAAAAACCTTAAATCCTTGATGGAACTGTATAGCGTAAATAGCAGATTAAGCCACCACAATAAAAAGCTAGGGGGATGGGTTGGCTCAGTGGTTAGGGTCGAGGGCTCATGACCGGAAGGTCCCGGGTTCGATTCTCACTAGAGGCGGAAATTTATTTATTTGAAGCTCAGCGAAGCATGCCCTCATGAGGCTTCACTGTTGGCTTCTAATTAATAGTGCTGTACTTAGAGTGGCGCCAGGAAACAATATCAAAGCCTATACAGAACACGAGGCTAATGACCAGAGGAGTCGATACCGATGACACAGGATTAAAAAAAATATAGCAAGCTGGGTTTGGCAAAGGATGCCTAGTGCAGGCTGTGCTTGGAGGAGGGCGAAACAGCGAAACTAAGGGCCAAATAAACATATACTATGTATATGGATCACAAAGGACTGGGTCAGATATGAATTGTTCTGTGATAGAAGTACTCCAGGCAGACGATTTTAAAAACGTGTGTCCTCTAATAAGCTAGGTCACTTCCTCGGGAGGCTGAGCCGTTGGATGAGATATGAATAAGTGTGAGCCAGAATAGATCAAAGGGTCGCAGTGAAGAGTCGACTGACGTTTAAAGCTATACCTAACCTGCTCGAAAGAACTCAAATTAAATGCAAACAATTCACAATTTCAGGTAAATATAAAATGTGAAAAAGTGTAAAATCAGTAGGTATCCAAATTGTCGGTAAATTTTTCACCAAATTTACACCAGAAATTACGAATAGCTCAGAAACTGTACCACACTGACAAAATATGTTTTCTTGGTTCTTTAATGCTACAGCAATTTTTACGGAAAAACTCCGCTGGTAGAAAATGCTAAATTATTCAGAACAAAATTCAAAATTACGTTTCGCCAATGCTCTATGCTATATAGGACCTCAAGATGAAGTTGAATTTGATTTGTCTATACAAGATTTTATTGTTAGACCAACAATCATCTGTGCATATAAGGCTTGGTGTTTCTTTGCCAAAACAGACATTCGACGTCTGCGGGCAAGGGCGTAGCTAGGATTTCATTCAGGGGGAGGTAGACACAGGGGCGTATCTAGACCTCAGTTTTAGGCGGGGGTAGCGGGGCATGAAGTTGTGTGAGCTTTCACCATTTTTTGTAATACCTTCATGAAGGACGTTGATGCAAGAGAAAAGGAAAAAGTTAATAGTATTAAAATAAAAAATGGAGTCAAGTTGATTGACTCAGTACTTCCCACACATAACAGTTGCAACCAAATCATCGCCCGCCTGTCGTCAAAAAACATCCAACACAAAAACTAGTAAATAGTTTCCTAAATCTCTCCGTAGGAACTAAAACGACACAATTCAGCTTTAACTGGACGAAACGAAACAATCAGGAACCCCCAAATTGCTTAAAAACGAAGTTTGAGCTATTTTTAGATTTTTATTATTGCTGCGCCGCCACTGACACGATTTTTGATAACCATACGCATTTTTCATCCTTGCCGCGGTAATAATAGTGTGCCTAAATTTCATTAAAATTAATTCCATAATTTCCATCTTACTAAATTCAGAACGACCTGAATCAATACCTACCCCTACCAATACCAAATCCCTTGATTTCTGTAATAGCCAAGGCAATGTTCGGATGGACCTAACAAACGTCTATTATGCCGCTAAGTCTTTCTTTCACAGGTCAATGGACACTATTATAAATGGAATAAATTTTTGAGTTTTACAACCCCCCACCCCCTAACCACCCCAATTTCACCCCCACCCAAAAAAAAAGTAAAAAATGATCAGAAACCCCTAAAACGCCGAAAAACAAAGTTTGAGCTATTTTTACATTTTTAGTTTTTTTATTATTGCCGCGCCGCCGCTGACACGATTTTTCCAAAACATGCGCGCTTTCCATCCTCGCCGTGGCAGTAATACTGTGTCAAAATTTCATTAAAATCCATTCGATAATTTTGGCGTTACGCAATAAAGAACGATCTAAAACTAAAACAACACTCGGATGTATACACCACAAATTATTCTAAGTCCCTTGGTTTCTATTATAAGCAAGGCAATGTTCGGATGGACCTAAAAAATTGTATTATGGCGCTAGGTCTTTCATTCACAGGTCATTAGAGAGCCCATTATGAATACAACAAATTTTTCAGTATTACAACCCCCCACCCCTCAACCACTCCAAATTCACCCCCACCCAAAAAAAAGTAGAAAATGACCAGGAACCTCTAAAACGCCTAAAAACGAAGTTTAACGCATATTTGAAATTTTTCGTTTTTTGCTAATTACTCCGCCGCCCATGCACCGATTTTCAAAATTGTAGCCTTATTACCTACTACGACTCTACACCATATCACCACCCAAATTTCATCAAAATCTATGTAGCGGTTACTGAGATTAGGAGGCTAGAAAAACGCCAACAGACAGACAGACCGACAGACAGACAGACCGACAGACAGACAGACCGACAGACAGACAGACAGACCGACAGACAGACAGACCGACAGACAGACCGACGGAAATAAGTGACGTGGATTTTCGTGATGTAGGCATCATAAAACGCCCAAAAAGTGTATTATCTCAAAATCGAAAATTTTCGCGATCACAACACTCCCCTCACCTATCGGTGTGGGAAGTAAAAAGAAGATATAAACAGCAAGTGAAACAGTGGAGTATCAGGTATTGTAGGGAAATGAAATAAAAAATCTATTGATCGATTAATCAATTCTAATTTTACGGAATACAAATAATATGTAATACGTATCATCCGTGGACATTTTACTGGCACAGCATACAAAATTAAATGATCATGAACACTCAACAGTCAGGTACCCTAGTAGCCACAAAACGTACTCCATTTTTTTAATTGGTATTTTAACTTTTCTAATCGGTGCAATTTTCAAAACAGGTAATTAATGAGTTAGGTAAATTTTTGTGACAAGCTACCACGTTGTATAGGACATTCAACTGATGATGTAACAATGGGAATATTAAGATATGTATCACTGTAATAATGCAAAACAACCCCTTTTGTAATTTAGTTACTGCAAAAAAAATTTTTTTTTAGTGCGACAATTGCTTAAATAAATAAGTCAAAGTTGAATTGGGTTTTTTTCCGAAAATCTTGGGAGGGGTAATTACCCCTGTTACCCCCCCTTGTATACGCCTGTGGGTAGACAGGGGGTACTAATAACATCAAGGGCATAGCGAATGGGGGGTTTAGGAAGTCAACCCCCAAGAAAAGTTACTAAATCTAAAAAAAGAAGAAAAAATCCAATACTTCCTAAAATCTCCTGGAGACCGGTAGCTGGAGCGATCTTGCAGAACTTGTAAATGAGTTCTAATGGCAGTTGCAGCTCTGACTGAACCGAACTACAATGATCCTTAATGATAGACGTTATTCTTTTGATATGATTTATGCATGTGTCCATGCCGATAGTCTTTGAGTGTAACGCATTAAAAACAGGTTCCAATATACCTGAATCTTTGGCTATTAAACGAACGCATAAAATGAACTCACAAAAAGGTTAATCAACTACCTCTTCTCAATTGTTGACTATGGAACTCCTAGCTACATTTTTCGGTTCGATCGGACTTGTAGCAAGTGGTTGCCCATAGCCTGCCCCCTCCCCTTTTGTCCGTATCTCGTTACGCCCTTGTCTGAGGTTCTACAGAGCATAGCATTGCGCATACCAATGCCCCAGGGCATAATTTCAAAGATTCCCTTCACAGGGATCTCAATATCCGTAGAGATTGTATTGAACAACAGGCGTAACGACGTTGTATATAGTCAAGCGGAACTGTACACCAAGTTTCAGTTTCGCGGCTCAGTGGATAGTCGAGTAAACTCGCAAGCACAAAAAGCCGCTTGTAACTCATGCAATCTTAAGATAATTGATTTTTTTCTTTTTAAAAGTCGAACCCAGAAGTTAAGCTTCTAGATTACCGAAAATTTCCGAACACTGATTGACAATATCAAACCTTCTTCTTCTTTCGGTGCCACATCAGGTCCCCCTAACATTTGCAATTACAATGGCGAGTTGTTCACGGCTTTCGGCTATTCTGAATAGCTGTTCTGCACTGCTTATTCCGGTCCAGTCTAATATTCTTGAGCCATGACATCTGTTTCCTTCCAATTCCTCTTCGTCACTCGATTTTTCCCTTCATTATAAGTTGGTCACCTCTAAGAACATGTCCCAGGTATGATATCTTTCTTATCTTGATCGTTTCGAACAGCTCACGGACTGCATTGGCTCTGTTCAATACTGCTTCTTGGTCTGCTTAGCGGTATACGGAGCATTCTTCTATGTAACCACATATCGAATGCTTCTAGGCGATTGATTGTAGCGGCCGTTAAAGTCCAGGTCTCAGCCCCATATAACAATATAAACCAAATATAACATTTTATCATCCTTTGCCGCAAATCCAGATTTAGGTTGTCATTATAGAAGAATGATCTCATTTTTAAAAAAGTTGTACGGGCTGCTTCAATCCGGCACTTAATCTCCTTATCTGGATCTAGTTGTTCTGTGATGTATCATCCAAGATACTTAAAATGGGTGACTCTTTCAATGTTCTGCTTTTCTATTTGTAGGGATGCACCGGCATGTGGTTGACGGCTGAATATCATAAATTTTGTTTTAGTAACATTTATCTTTAGTCCCATATCACGAACAGCTGTATTCCTACAATTCAACAACTTCAACAATATCAAACCACAGCATAGTAAACAACCAGCACAATAACTCAGGTTGGCGGTAATTACACGCGCATCCCCCCTTTTGGACGATTTTTTGTAGGGATGCTAACGATACTTCTGCACTAATATCGAGTATTTTTGTCATCGATACTTTTTGAGGCATTCCAAGCTGGTATCGATACTTTTGTATCGGTATCGAAAGTAATTATATAAGTATTGAGGGGTGTAATCAGTTGCACAAAATGCTCTGTACGAAACAAACGCGCCTATTTGGCTAAAAATTATCGAGTTGGTACCGGTATCGATATTTTCATTTTCGCATCTCTACCCAAACTTCACTTCCGTAAAATCATCCCAAGGTCAAATTCTGTGAAAACCATTTTTATATGGGAAATCCTCAGAGATATTATGCTGTTTTTTTACTATGCTGTGATCAAACTATAACCTCCCACCGACGCAACTATTGCGTCGTTCCCTTTGCGCTTCGCCTTCGTTCTTTTTTTGTATTCATCCCTTACTTCTCCCTAATTATAGCAGCATTACCTACTACGAGCCCACAGCATATCTGCGTCCAAATTTCATCACAATCCATGCAGCGGTTACTGAGATTACGGATATTCGTTATGTGGCTATCATAAAACGCCTAGAAAGTGTATTATCTCAAAATCGAAAATTCCGTCAAAGTTAAAACATAATCTACTTTCTGTCACAATTGCCAATTAATGTCAGTGCAATTACATGACATAGTATAGTAGCAACATGACTCTTCTTACGCAATATACGTATAAATAGATCTCTTATCAATACTTCATATATTTTTTACATAAACTGACAATAATTGTAGCGCGCTATGAGTGGCAATTATATTTGCAGTTGAACAATTTATACTTAGACAAATAATACTCATAAATTTTCCTCTCAGAGCTCATTAACATTGTTAAAAAAGTAAGTACTATTTGTCTAGATAAAATGTATTTACACCTTAGAAACATCACGATAATGATACTTGACAGGACAGCTATATAGTTTTGTCTTGATGCAAACAAATAGAACCACTAACGGAATTCTGCTACCTTGACAGTCTGTATAGTCACAGGAGACATGTCAAAAACAAAAATAAAAAATCTCGAAACAAGCGTTCAAAAACAAATTAATAGTCTTCCTCTGCCTTATGCCTAAATATAGTAACTAAGTGATACAGTAGAAAGTAATTTTTACCCGAGGTATTTTAGTAGAAGAGGTTCTTCGGATTTTGGGATTAAGTACTGCAAGAGGTTTTTGCTCAAAGAACCGACGTTTTGACGTTAATTTTATGCCTTGTTCAGGACTATCGAGCACACCCCTATAGCAACAAGCGATAACATATCCCTTTGCTGTACAGTAGCAGACACCAACAATCAGGTGCGCTGACAAACGACATTATTCGTTCTTTTCAACCATCTTCTGGAATGTTATTTTGTTTCTTGACCCCAAGGGATATGTTGGAAAGAAAATTGGTTGCAAAGAGATCGAAACGCCAGGAAAGCCGTACTTTCAAGGCATCAAGGAACTAATGGGATTTTCCTTGTACCCCCACCAACTGAAGATGGCAGCAGTTGTTAGACAGCAATGGTTACATGGACAAGGTATTTATTGCCCTGATAATTATTTGTCTACCTTGTAACCTAAGACATTCAACTTATTGATCCCTTTCCTAGCCTGATCCATACTCTTAGACTTGGTTTTTGTGAGAATACTGTGAACAGTGATTAGCACTGAAAATATGAACCCAGTCTTATATTGTGTGTCACATTTTGATTGGCTCACAGACCACCTCTATTATTTAGGTATGCTATACTATACAAGGGTGGTTTGTGTTCCCGTGCAGTAACTTCAAAGGCAACACTGCTTCCTTTGACTGCTATATCTGTCGGGAGGAAACTTAATTCGTGTTTACCTCGTTAACTCTTAAAAAAATGGAAAAAAATTAAATTCGTGTTCTAATTAGTAGTTGTAGCTGTGAGGCGTCCACGCCTAAGAAGTAGGACTCCGTATCGTGTCCTGATTAGGGATTGGTTTTTGTTGAAAAAAATATCACTGAGACCAATAAGATGCTGGACTGATGCTATGTGGATTATGAGCCATCGCTCTCAATGACTAAAAGGTACATATTTTACTTAGTTTCATTGTCGCCGAAGTCGTTATGTTAGAACCCATATCGATAACATCCATGGAATGCTATTGGTCGAGATTGAAAGTGCATGAGTTATCTGAGGCTGTATGCATCTCTACTAAGCTGTTGCAAAATGTTTTGCATGAATATGATGAATAATTTGATATAAGAAATTAACAGTCCAAATACTTTTAAGCCTTATAAGTTTAGTGATAAACGCGCACCGAAGACGGCGAGTTATGGCAATACTTTTCTGGGATTCCCCCGGTGTAATTTTTTATAACTGAGCAGACCGCGAAGGCAGAGCCTAAATATCAGAGTACCGAGGCTGCTGTGAAGGGTTATGTTACGGGAAGTTTGTTAAGGGGCCTGGATACACACATTTATACATACCTATTTGCCATGTAAAACACGGACTCACAATTTCTCGCATAACTCACTCTATTTTCAAACTACATATACAGGGTGTCCCAGAAATAACACGCCAGAGTGACATGGAAGGTAGATTGGCTTTAGATCAATCAGATAACATCGAGATGACCTTAATAAAAGTTTTCTAGTTTTCGACATATTGCCACTTTTAAGGTTTTTCAAAAAACTCCCACCTTTGGTCATTTTGTTGTCTGTTATGGCTATAAGGATTCGCGGACTTATGATATTTTTTTTCTCGGGCTACTATTAGTAGTCGGTTGAGACGACAGAGTATTGATTTCATTGAAAACTATCACGGTATGTTAAAAAAACAACCGAATTCTTAGATTTTCTGTGAATGCGAAAACCTTAACCAAGGTTTAACTGATTACTGTGACAACGAATCAACCAGACTGAATCAGCAAATGCTCTTAAAAACCAACCTACTTAATGCTCTTTCAAAAATAGTATAACATTTATAGGTTCTTTTTACAAAAATTGAATAGCTCCAAGTTTTGACATAGAAGTCGTAATACTTCTACGCCTAAAACGCTTAGATACATTGTCCTTTTCAATTCGTTGTAGGCATCAAAATAATAAATAAAACATAAAGCTGTTTTTTTATTTCCATTTATTTTTAGTCTAACAGATTTACAAAATGTTTACCAACCACTCTTATACACAACCTGCATCTTCTTAAAAATTGTCCCTTTAAACTTCTCAAATCTAGATCAGCAATTTCGCCTGCTGCTTGATGGATTCGTTGACGCAATTCATCGGCTGATCGAATTGGTTTTCCATACACTTTATCTGTTAAACATCCCCAGTAAAAAAAATCCAGAGGATTCAGGTCTGGAGAGCGTGGGGGCAAATCAACAATCTGCGCATTTCACCTCTAGTGAGTACACAGACATGGTGCTAATTTATGAAGAAACAAGAAGCGTTTCTTCACGCGGCAACGTCTCGTATAACGCAAGACTGGCAGCGAGATTGTACTCTGAAAGATACCCAAACCGCAGGCGAACGACCCATGAGATTATTCTTCGCACTGCCAATTCCTAACGAGAAGACAGAAACCCTAGCCGGAAGGGTTCTGAGGGAAGACCCCGTAGTACTCAAGAGGATGAAGTTGTATTAGAGCAAGTGGCGGAGGACCCATCAACTTCAGTACGTTTTATCGAACGACGTACTGGCGTATCTAAATCGCAAGCGCAACGTATTTTGAAGAGATATGAATACCACCCCATCCAAAGAGTTCAAACGCTATTAAGCAGTGATTATGCTACACGTGTTTCGTTTTGTCGGACAATGCCGGAGAAGCATCAGGAAGACCCTAATTTTTTCGACAGGATTTTGTGGAACGACGAGTCGCCCTGTAAAAGAGATGGGTATCTTAACTTGCATAATATCCACAGCTGGCAGTTGGAAAATCCCCAAGAAATAAGAGAGGACCGTTCACAGCATCAGTTTAAGGTAAATATTTGGATCGGGATCCACAATGGAGGCATCATTGGCCCATTCGAACTCCCTGCGAACCCCCTCAATGCAGAAATGTATCTGGTTTTTTTGCAACACTATCTACCCATTCTTTTGGAAGATGTGCCTCTTCAGTCAAGAAGAAGGATGTGGTTGCAGCCTGATGGGTGCCCTGCGCACTATGGTCGTACAGATGGATTGGCCGGCAAGGACCAGTTTCTTGGCCCCATAGCTCTCCAGACCTGATCCCTCTGGATTTTTTTTACTGGGGATGTTTAAAAGATAAGGTGTATGGAAAACCAGTTCGATCAGCCAATGAATTGCGTCAACGAATCCATCAAGCAGCACGTGAAATTTCTGATCTAGATTTGAGAAGTTTAAAGCGACAATTTTCAAGAAGATGCAGGTTGTGTATAAGAGTGGGTGGTAAACATTTTGGAAATACGTCATAGGGACTAAAAATCAATGGAAAATGAAAAAACAGCTTTATGCTCTATTCATTGATTTGATGCCTACAACGAATTAAAAAGGACAATGTATCTAGGCGTTTTAGACGTAGAATTATTACGAGTTCTATGTCAAAACTGGGGGCTATTCAATTTTTAGTACAAAGAAGCTATAAATGTTATACTGTTTTTGAAAGAGCATTAAGTTGGTTGGTTTTTAAGAGTATTTGCGGATTCAGTCTGGTTGATTCGTTGTCACAGTGATCAGATAAACCTTGGTTAAGGTTTTCGCATTGACACAAAATCTAAGAATATGGTTGTTTTTTTAACATACCGTGATTGTTTTCAATGAAACCAATACTTTGTCGTCTCAACCAACTATTAATAGTAACCCGACAAAAAAAAGATCATAAGTCCGCAAATCCTTATAGCCATAACGGACAACAAAAGGAGCAAAGGTAGGAATTTTTTGAAAAACCTTAAAAGTGGCAATATCTCGAAAACCACGAAACTTTTACTAAGGTCATGTCGATGTTATCTGATTGATCTCAAGCCAATCTACCTTACATGTCACTCTGGCGTGTTATTTCTGGGACACCCTGTATAATATTTCAGAAGACGATAGTTAGGACCTTAATGAATGACAACTATTTTCGATTTTCTCAAAAAAGTTTTTTAATGTGCAAAAAAACTCGCAATGCAAAATCATACATTCTATAAATGCCTGTAATTTAACAGCCAAACACGATAACAAAAAAGGCTAAATAGTTGCACAAGCGCAAGATTTCCTCTTCAAATTGCTCTTTGAGTCATTACTGTAAGTTTAAAGGTAAGGTCAGGAGCTTGGAAATGCGAAATTCATTTTTATGGTGACCTTTGGACCTTTTGACCTTACTTTTAGATTTTTGGACTTATCTCCTCTCATCTTAGACACACACACTGGAGAAAGGGAACAGGCGGCCACGCCTCCTCGCTAACACGGGAATACGTCTTTTCTTGGATTCCCAATTTCGCGCGCTATACCCTAGACCCTTAACGCGGGATTTGAACGGGCCAATACCTGCAGGCCCAATAAATACAGCTCCTGACAGTCCATTCCAAGCCTTGGATACCCTACGAATAAACGAGCGGTTGTTCCTCTCGGTTCTTGATGTACGAAGTACGACCGCCTTAGGATGAGATGCAGCTGTCGCGCGAGTGCATCTGATAGGAGCGGTGAGCGGCGGAATGATAGAGGATAGCTCAGAGGAGCAGATTCCGTTTCCAGATCATTTATTTCGATTACCTTTAAAGGGGTATAATCCTTGACGAATATTATTCACAGCTGTCGGACAGCTTTGACACTATTTTTAAAGAACTGCATCTAGCGAAGAATAACTGTGTTGTTTTGTCAAGACAATACGTGTGGAGTCAAAATGGCAAAACTTTATCAGTTAGGCAACGAACTGCTACCCCACACACCATATTCTCCAGGTTTACCCCCTTCTGACTATATCTTGGGAAATAAATATAAACAATGAAATCACGGTTTTGCCGATGATACCTTCATAATAGCCCAGAGTAGCGCGGACCTACAAAGAATGAGAGGCGGGTCTTAGACTTAATATGAAAAAGACAAAATTAGTGATCATTAGCAAAAGCAAATGTCCAGAAAAGATTGTATGTCTGCAAGGAGGCCGTTTAGAGAGTGAGAGAGTACTAATACCTAGCATTTTGGACGAGACCGGAAGACTCTCTCGAGAAATAAGATATGTAAGAAATAAATAGGTCAAGCTAAAGACCCATTCACGGTCTGTCTGTCGGTCTGTCTGTCGGTCTGTCTGTCGGTCTGTCTGTCGGTCTGTCTGTCGGTCTGTCTGTCGGTCTGTCTGTCGGTCTGTCTGTCGGTCTGTCTGTCTGTCGGTCTGTCTGTCGGTCTGTCTGTCTGTCGGTCTGTCTGTCTGTCGGTCTGTCTGTCGGTCTGTCTGTCGGTCTGTCTGTCGGTCTGTCTGTTTGTCTGTCTGTCGGTCTGTCTGTCGGTCTGTCTGTCGGTCTGTCTGTCGGTCTGTCTGTCGGTCTGTCTGTCTGTCGGTCTGTCTGTCGGTCTGTCTGTCGGTCTGTCTGTCGGTCTGTCTGTCGGTCTGTCTGTCGGTCTGTCTGTCGGTCTGTCTGTCGGTCTGTCTGTCGGTTTGTCTGTCGGTCTGTGTATCGGTCTGTCTGTCGGTCTGTCTGTCGGTCTGTCTGTCGGTCTGTCTGTCGGTCTGTCTGTCGGTCTGTCTGTCGGTCTGTGTATCGGTCTGTCTGTAGGTCTGTCTGTCGGTCTGTCTGTCGGTCTGTCTGTCGGTCTGTCTGTCGGTCTGTCTGTCGGTCTGTCTGTCGGTCTGTCTGTCGGTCTGTCTGTCGGTTTGTCTGTCGGTCTGTCTGTCGGTCTGTCTGTCTGTCGGTCTGTCTGTCGGTCTGTCTGTCGGTCTGTCTGTCGGTCTGTCTGTCGGTCTGTCTGTCTGTCTGTCCGTCTGTTGGCGTTTTCTAGCCTCCTAATCTCAGTAACCGCTGCATAGGTTTTGATGAAATTTGGTTAGCGATATGGTGTGGGGTCGTAGTAGATAATGTTGCTACAATTTTGAAAATCGGTGCATGGGCGGCGGAGTAATTAGCAAAAAAAAATCAAGTATTCCTCAAACTTCGTTTTTAGGTGCTTTAGGGGTTCCTGATCATTTTCTGTTTTTTTGGGTGAGAGTGAAATTGGGGTGGTTGGGGGGTAGGGGATTGGAAAGCTGAAAAATTTATTGTACTCATAATAGGTTGTTTACCATATGTGAGAGAGAAAGACCTAGCGGTATAATACACTTTTTTTGTTCCATCCAAACATTGCCTTGTCTATTACAGGAACCAAGGGACAGAGAATTTTCAGATGTATACATGCGAGTATTGCTTTAGATCGTTCTGTATTTTATAATCTGTAAGCTAATGAATTGATGTTAATGACTGCTTTGGCAAGGATGGAAAACGCGTCTGATTTTTAGAAATCGTCTCAGTGGCGGCGCAACAACATTAAAAAACAAAAAGTATAAAAACCGCTGAAACTTCATTTTTAAGCATTTTAGGGGTTCCCGACCATTTTCTACTTTTTTTTTGGGGTGGGGGTGGAATTGAACTTAAATTTTTTTGTATTCATAATAGTTCGGGAAAACAATAAAACTGGTATCATCGAAATGTGTGCGAAGTACTGAGTCAATCAACTTGACTACATTTTTTCTTGCAAATTTCACCACTGAAAAGTTACAAAAATATATTGAGGTATAAATTAGGTGCTCAATACTAACCATTTGTCCCCAAGTTATTGACGTATTCTGACAAAAAGGACAGAACTCAAGCTCTATTACACTTTTAGCGTAATACGTGTTTAATAAGTTTATCCAACATTACCATTACAAGCTAGAGCTATTTAAGATAATCACCAATGCTCCCGATTTGGAACAACAGAGGTCAGGCGATGCACATCGACTGGATAAATAATTCATAATTTACTCTGTCTATGACGATAAACATTTAATCGTCCGTATCAGAATTTCTGATTACACAGTTTAGTTTGCACGTATATTGGCAGAACTTCCTGCAAAAACAGGATTTTGTGCCAGAGAAATGCCGTTAACTTCATGCTTTAGGGCAACTATGAATACCCACACCTATTTCAAAGATAGTACAATGATTAGAATTATGATTATCGGTAATACCCGTGATCGCGTGCGGTGGGACAAAACACGTACTAAATATGATGACATCTGTGGTAAACGGACGATCAGGGGTAGATTAAACCTAGAATTGCCACAATCAACCCTGCCTAAGTTATGCAATTTTTGATGCTTTGCAATTATTTTTTAACATCTGACTTACAATTAATTATGAATTACGCAAATATAAAGTGATATACAAACTTAACGTGCTTTAAAGGAGATGGGTATAAGGGCGTAGCCAGGACTTCATTTAGGGGGGGGCAAACAGGGGTATTAATAACATCAAGGGCGTAGCGAAGGAGAGGTTTGGGATGTCACCCCCATGAAAGAATTTTTTGACACTTTTTTAAATAAATGTAAAAGTTGATGTCAATAGGACTTGATATTGACAGGGCCCAGAAGAAGACGTTATCTGTAGTTGAATTTGAAAAGCCTTTTTTATTTGCTCTTCAAAGTGTTGACAGTTCAGTCCAAAGGTTGCACGGTAAAAAAACGTTCATTATGGAAAACAGTTATTTTTTACATTAGCAGAAAATTTTGAGGTTCTTTGCAAAACCGTTTGAATAGTTGACCTACAATTTTATCTCAATTTTTCTGTACCAACTTTCTGTGTACATGGAAAAGTGGAATAGAATATGTCTGCTTCCCTTAAGGTCCAGTTCCCTAAGGTTTTCTGTTGTCACATCTTTGATTCGCCACAGGTTATACGGCTGCATTATTGAAAGCTTCCAAAAGATGGTACTGGCAAAAAAATTGTGATATCTATTTCGTATCAATCAGTTACATATTCAATATTACACTGGGATGTAGTAATATCAAACCAAAAGCAGGCAAATATATATCAGCAAAACGCTGCTCCCTTGTGGATATAACATATAAGGGAATCAAAACAAAGAAGAAAAAACCGATTGCTTTCAAAAATCTCCTGGAGTCTCAGACCGGTAGTTGGAGCGATGTTGCAGAACTTGTAAATGAGTTCTAATGGTTGTTACAGCTCCGGTCAAATCGAACTACGATGATCCTTTATGATAGACGTTATTATTTTGATATTATTAATGCATGTGGCCATGTCCATAGTCCTTGAGTGTAATGCGTTAACAACAGGCTCCAATATGCCTCAATATTTGGCTATCAAGCCAACGCATATAATGAACTCACACAAGGTTAATCAACTACCTCCACTCAACTATACTATAGAACTTCTAGCTACATTTGTCGATTCGATCGGACTCTCGTAGCGTATGGTTAGCTATAGCCTGCTATGGGGGCAGTTCCCCCCCACCGTATCTGGCTACGCCCTTGGATGGGTAGTATGCTTTCTGATGCAAACATATTCGTCTTGGTCGTATATGATGCTATTGCGCTTTCTATTATATTAAAAACCTATTTTGTCCATGGTTTAAAAAAACTTTTAAGAGTTGTCTCTCTACAAACAACCCCACAACATACCATTCCTATTAAAATCGGTGCAGGGATTAGTAAGACCTAGTTGTAGCAAAAATGGCTATACACGGACCTGTCGACGAAAACTGATAAATTCGTATTTCATACTGGACACTATAAATCACACAAAAAGTAATTAATCAAAATCAAAGACCATAGGAGTATGGGCTTATTATACGGTGCTTTTCTTTAATGCCCCTTATTTTTGATTTTGAGCGGGTCAGCTCAAAAGAAAAACTTGGCATAATGAAATCGATGGACGAATACTATATTTTGGAGTAAAATTGACAGATGAAACTTCCAAGATGGCGACTGGGTGCCATCTTGACAAAAAAATTAAATTTAAAGGGGGATTTTGTGACACATCATTTAAAGCTCCTGACGAATACTTCACAACGCTAGAATATAAAATCGATATGTTCACCTGCTACAAAATGGCGGAATATGTGATAATTGCCTGAATCCATAGATAAACATCATTATATTATAAACATTTTTTTATCTAAATTAAACTAAAATTGAACAAACGCATAAACTTAACATTCTCTTTGAAATTTCTAGGTTTAACTTCAAAGTTTAAGCAAATATTCCTAGATGTATTGATATTAATGTTCGTATCACGTTTTTATTAAATGTTTCGCCATTTTGTAGTAGGTGAACATATTGACTTTATATTCTAGGGTTCTGAAGTAGTTGTGAGGGCCTTTAAAAATATGTGTCACAAGACCCCGTTTAAATTTAATACTTTTTCCAGAATGGCACCCAGTCGCCATCTTGAAAGTTTCATCAGTCAATTTTACTCCAAAATATAGTCATCAATTTAGTTAACCCATTCAAAAAATAAAAGGTGGGGGACATTACAGAACACTGTAGATGCCAAAGTTCATCTCTGTTCAGAGAAGAATAACTAAGCAGCCTATCTGAAACAGATCATGTTCCTTTCAAGTGAGTCTATTTAAATACAAGATACCTCGTTTCCAAATCTTTATTAGGTTGAACAATCTACCTAATAAAACATATGAAAAACACTGGTGGGATTATTGTACATTAAGAGCAACAAAAATCGCGTATAACATTTCGTTTTATAACCTCATGATAAAGCAGTAATTTTTTTAAAATACTTCAATATTATCAGTCACCACTTTGACGAATCAACAACGCCATTATTGGGAACGCTACATTTTAGGGTTGTGGTAGGCATTTATTCTATTTTAAATCTGAGCCCGACATGTATCGATATTAGAGTCGTGGAGTTCCTGGTACCTACCCATATATACAAATATTCAAAGGAAATAATAGAGCAGAATATCAGTGGAGTTTCCAATATAAGTTCTGTTATGTACAATAATTACAACAAAGTTACGTGTTAGTTCTATGATTCCTAAAGAACGTTAGGACATTCATGAAGATCTATTGCCAATACTTGCATTAATGCATTCATAAAGATGATTGAGTGTTCAAAAATACCTTCAACAAAGTTTATCCCAATGTACGCATAAGACAAGTGTGTGGAAATGTTTTGTTTCTTTTTACTTCCCACACCGATAGGTGAGGGGAGTATTGCGATCGCGAAAATTTTCGATTTTGAGATACACGCTTTTTGGGCGTTTTAGGATGTGTACATAACGAAAATCCACGTCACTCATTTCCGTCGGTCTGTCTGTCTGTCTCTCACGTTTTTCTAGCCTCGTAATCTCAATAACCGCTGCACGGATTGTGATGAAATTTGGGCAGCATTATGCTGTGGGGTCGTAGTAGGTAATGTTCATATAATTTTCAAATTCAAATTTCAAATATGCCTCAAACTTCGTTTTTAGGCGTTTTAGGGGTTCCTGATCATTTTCTACTTTCTCTTGGGTGGGAGTGAATTTGGGGTGGTTGGGGGGGGGGGGGGTTGTAATACTAAAAAAGTTGTTGTATTCGTAATGGGCTGTCCATTGATATGTGAATGAAAAACCTGGCATGATACACTTTTTTAGGTCCATCCGAACGTTGCATGTTTATTATAGAAACCACGGGACTTAGAATTTGTGATCTATACATACGAGTTTTGTTTAAGATCGTTCGATATCGCGTAACGCGAAAATTGTTCAATTGATTTTAATGAAATTTTGACATAGTATTACTCCCAAGGCGATAATGGAAAACGCGTATGTTTTGGAAAAATCGGGTCAGTGGCGGCGCGGCAATAATAAAAAAACTAAACATATAAAAACAGCTCAAACTTTTTTTTTAGGCGTTTTAGGGATCTCTGATCATTTTGTACGTTTTTTTTTTGGCTGAGGGTGAATTTGGGGTAGTTGGAGAGTGGAGGTTATAAAACTGAAAAATTTGTTGTACTTATAATGGGTTGCCCATTGATCTTTGAATGAAAAACCTAGCAGCATACTACACTTTTAGGGTACATCCGAACATTGCCTTGCTTATTATAAAAACGAAGGGACTTACAGTTTGTGATATATACATACGAGTATTGTTTTAGATCGTGCTATATTGCGTAACGCGAAAATTATTGAATTAATTTTAATAAAATTTTGACACAGTATTACTACCGCAGCGAGGAAGGAAAACGTGTATGTTTTGGAAAAATAGTGTCAGTGGCGGCGCAGCAAAAATAAAAAACTAAAAATATGAAAACAGCTCAAGCTTTGTTTTTAAGCGTTTTACGGGTTCCTGATCATTTTCAATTTTTTTTGGGTGGGGTGAATTCGGGGCGATTGGGGAGTGGGGGGTAGTAAAACTGAAATATTTGTTTTATTCATAATAGTCCGTCTATTGACCTGTAGAAGAAATACCTAGCGGCATATTAAACTTTTTAGGTCCATCCGAACATTGGTTGCCTATTACAGAAACCAATTTTTTGATCTATACATACAAGTTTTGCTTCATTTCGTTCTATGTATATGGCGTAAAGCGAAAATTATTGAATTGATTTTAATAAAATTTTGACACAGAATTTATTACCGCTGCGAGAATGGAAAACGACTCTGTTTTTGAAAAACCGTGTCAGTGGCGGCGCAGCAATAATCAAAAAACCAAAAACATAACATCAGCTCAAACTTCGTTTTTAGACGGGTTGGAGGCTCTTGATCGTTTCGCATCGTCCAGTTCAAGCATACAGAAAAAACTGTGGCGCCCTAGTTCCTAAGGAGGGAGACGCAAGAAACTATTTACGAGGGTTTTTGTGTTGGATGTTGTTTTTGCGGGCGGATGGGCGATAATTTAGATGCAAGGGGATTTTAGACTATAGCTTCATGCAATGGGAAATAATAAAATGGTATCATCATTATGTGTGGGGAGTACTGGGTCAATCAACTTGATTCCATTTTTTATAATTACTCATAGGCCAATGTATTGATTTCTAAGAGCTAAGCCATTTTATCTGTTGCTATATCATAGTGCACTTATCTCAAGAGCTCAATAAAATCTATAAGCAGTTTTTGAAGCATCATCTTGTGACATTTAGTGGGCGACTAAAGAGACGCAATAATAATTTTTATAGCTTATGAGCGTATCCCTGGAAACACCGGCATTGATAGAAGTAAGAAGATACATCCGAAGCACATCCATTGCACAACCATGAACAAGTTATATCCATTTTATGTAGTGATATATCTCTCACCATCACCTGTCATGCTACGTCTCACTTTCGCTCATCATAGTTATACGACAATGACTATAACAAAAAGTAACTTGGTTACACATTAATCACCGTCTCGATGAGAAAATCTTTTTAAGCAATAATTTCAGTGTTTATCTGCCTCCTTTCATATTGTATTGTTAGGTACTTCTTTAGTTTTCATCAGCAGACGAGTTATCTGCATACAATCGCGAAAATGTTCCCACAATTTCACTAATTCATTCCAACTACTTGTAATAAAAAACGAATGCCAGGTAATTTAGACCCGTATAGAAAAAAAAATAATGCAGTACCAGCATTCATGCTATGTTAGATAATATAAATTGGTTGTGTAAAATAGGTCAACCTGAACATCGACGCACCTATACTTGTATTCTGTACGTTCAGTATGGAGGTATCATTACGTTTATTTCATAATTCAGCGAGACTGCAAAAAGCGAGTCCAAAAATTTGCCTTTTTCTCACGCTGCATGTCTGCTTCTGACCATATTAGATACTAATTTTGAAAAACAAATCGAAGTGAGCACAGTTTCATGCGTGATTATGGTGTTGACCATATACATGATTTTCAAGCTGGCTCTAGAATGCCGATATAAACGCTTCGGACGCAAATAGCAGATAGCCCTTAACAGGTTGAAGAGGGACGAAAATATTCCCTACCGCCCCCCCCTTTAATTCTTTAGAAGACGCGTTCCCAGCGTTGCCAGGTGGGGCAACTTTCTGTCAAAGTGGCGAATTAAGCGACCAAAATTCGTAGCTGAAAGATGATAGCAAAACACACAGTGAGTTGGCGGCTTTTAGCTTTTAGCTTTCTTTTTTTAATTGTGTCATTGGGTCTGATCTGAGATTAGCTATTCCTAATTTTCGCTTCATTGGTTTTTCCCTCAAAAATAAGGGCTAGCCGCATGAAGCGGTATTATTACCAGTTGACATTTTGACCATAGTGACTCTTCAAGGAGAGAGAGCAGGCAAATAAAATTCGATCGACCTTCGTTATCGTTATTTCAAATCATTTACCTATTTATTATCACTTCGTTTGCTTAAAATAATAATAGCCACAAGAATTGTTATTAGACATATATTAGATAATCAGACAGTTAATACGTAGTAATGTTTATGTATTTTCAATTGTTCACCTTAGTGGCCTGGTACCCAACTGAGATTTACAGTAAGTAGCTGAGAGTATTGAAACAGCCCCATACCATCAGTTTTTATGTAATTTCCTCCAGCAGTTCAAGGTTTTTTGAGCGGCCTGGGAGTCCAAGAGGATCACAATAGCTCTTATTTCTCTTCTTGTTCTTCCCTCTCTTCTTTAGGCACTTTGCCTGTTACGATACCCATCTTTTTCTCTTCTTCCAGAGTTTTGATAAAATCTGGTTCTGGATGGAATCCCATTTTCATGCATTCGTTCAACATGTTCTTTCCATTTAGTTTTATTTTCTTTATTTTTTCGTTTATATCGAAGTTGTTTAAACCCGCTCGTATGTCTCTATATCATAATCTGTCTAATTTTGCGCTTTCACTTTTCTTAGAAATTTCAGTACTCGTGTTTGCATCCTATTTTCTTCTTTTTTTTTTGTTGTTCTCTGTAGTATCTCTGTTTTATTTTTTAATGCTCTGTTCCGCAAATATTCCAGAATTTATTAACTTTTTCTTCTATATATTTGCTTATCTGTCATAAGATATATCGCAGCCTAAGTATTTGAAGTGTTTTACCTGTTCCGGTACTTCACGGTTTATAACAATCTTTGTCCTAACTGGCAATTTACCTGAGAAAGTCATAGTTTTAGTTTTGTTCGTCGATATTTTCATGTATTTTTGACAGGTTTTTTGTAGGCGTAGACTCTTCTCAATATATCGTCTTCCATTTCGGCTTATTTTCTACAATAAGTATGATCTCGTCCACAGGTTAATTGTAGGATAATTAAAGTTTGACATATTTTTTCAGCTCCGTAAGACAGAGGTCACCCTCACCCACAGAATATCTCATAGTGGGCCTTTCGGTTTTGACATTTTTCGCCTTCACAACCGCGAAGTTGCCATTTCTGGCATGCATGTAAGATTTTCGATTTCTGACAATTTTTATGTCAAAAACTAGCTACGAGCGTACAAAAACAACCTGGCAGTATGCACTACTCGCTTTGAGAAAGATATCAACGCGTTCCACCGAAAATGTAGTGGCAATGTAGGATGCATTAGGGTCTCTTATTAACTGATAGCTTAGCCCGTATGTACCTTCTCTGACAGCTGTATTGGAAATTCCGCAACCCAGATACAACTTTTCCAATCATGTATTGGCGATTCCAATTACCGATGAGGGCGCTGGCGTTTGTAAACAAATATGGAGGATAGCAGGTATCCTGCACGCTGTGACACGCTTTTGGAGGAAACGCGTGACAATGAATGCTTTTATCATAGTCTTTTTTGGAGTGGCAACCTAAAAAATCAGTTTGTTTGTACTAAACTTGCTAGCCTTTCTTGATTTGAAGCGTGATGTAGATGCCATATTCTTGACAATAGCGTATGAAGAAGGTCCGAAGAAATATTCTAACACACTATATGCTAATTAACAAAGCACAAACTCGAAAACACGACTGAACGAAGAAACATAAACGGCATATAAACGGTTAATGGCATGTTAATTGTGTGCCGTCCGAAATTCGAATACCTGCTTTGTCAGTGTATATTTTTGCCGCTAGAGGTCTCATCGATTTTTGGAATTGCCAATACCGTATATACAAAAAAATGTCATCAGGACTTTACAGAATTGTTCATTGCTTTGTATTGCGAAAATATACGTTATTGGGAGAACATCATTGTTTGATAAAGGTACTGTGTGTCGAAATATAATTGTCATAATTTTTGAATATATGTAGTGATTTTTCATCGAAACATACTTTGTGTAATCTCTTTTAGCAAAACTCAAACTTGAATATTACCTAATTAAAGAAGTAAAATGTGAACTAATTCTACAAAACATTTAAATAAACCTGATGTAACAAAATAATTCCAATATGGCAATGATTCGACAGTGGAAACCTCATGAATGGCAACCGAATCACTATAACAGTAATAAACCTAATGTGACACCAGAAGCTGAAAATCTAAAATAGTAAATTAATAATATCGATCCTAACATCGATTATACACTGGTATTCTCAAGAATTTCATATGAAAACAAGAACACTTTTCAACAAATAACCGACCTTTTTGAAGTCGCTAAATTAAACTTCAAGGTTAGCTGAATATATTAAGCACCTTTTTATACAATCCAGAAAGCTATGTTATTATTACAACCACATAAAGCTTTTGTTTTTCAGTAGCTTTAATACATACTATTTTTTTCTCGGAAAGACATATATCCATCATTTGTTTCAAGCTCAACATATCAAATTCACTTTTTAATTTAAATATTCCCCCCTCCTTAAGCTTAGGGAGAAATGCAGTCACAGCAGTCACAACTCATCTGATCCTCTAACTTTTTAGTAGATAAAGGAACCTACAATGCTGGATGCAATAAATATGTCAAATGTCTATAAAGTACAGCCAATGCCCTCTCATAAAACCGCGCAATATGGCGCATCCTATCTCTGGATCTCATATAAAGTTGCGCCCTGGCTGTAAAAAAGAAAAATGATATAGCTGGAGGGCAAACAAAACAGATTAAAATGAGTCTGCATGTATTCTATATATCGTTCTCCATTTTTCATGTGATGTGATTTAAAAATTCATTTCTGTGTTGAAGCGCGAGAAGCTTTGCCAGTTTTGGCGTATCATAACAATAAGTTTAAGATAAATGAACATTCATCTTCAGAGATGGCTTTTGTCAGTTATTTTGTTTTCCCCGAACTGTGCATATAAATAACAGAACACGAATAATTTCACTTCCACATCGTAGGTTATGGGAGTTAGGTGATAGACAACATTTTCGATTTTTTGGACGTTTCATGATCTAGGTGACGAATATTCATGTCATTCATTTCTGTCTGCCTTTGCAACGGATGTGTACCATGTGGGGGTGGATTAGAATATCTCCCATAGTATATCCTGCGTGTCGTAAAAGGCGACTAAAAGGAACCGAACTACTGTCGGTATAAGCAGTAACCTCATCTCAACCAACAGCTTTGGGTGGACGAGTTGAGAAGAGTCAGGACACCTTCTTGTCCTTGGAGTGAGAAATTGTCCCTAAAGGCGAATGAACCAGTAGATACATCTGGTCAACGGCATGAGGGTGCAGAAAGCAAATGGGAAACTACTGCATTAAAGATCTTAAAGATATCCCAAGAGAAACTCGTAAAATGAGTACATTTTGCGAGTTCATACATGACTATGATGATGAAAAAGTGATTTGCTTTAATGACATAATAATTAATATATTCAACGTTCTTGCTCCTCTTAAGGTAGCCAGTTATAAGAAAGCCAGGCCTCCGTGGCTTACTGATAATATTCAGTTAATGATGCGTTTACGAGACAAAGCGCTCTCTAAATTCAAATCATCACGTAAAACAAAACATTGGGACTATTATAAAGAATTAAAAAATTTAACTACCACGGCGGTGAGAGAAGAAAAGAAAGCATACCTCAGTTTTTGTGTAAATCGTTGTGGACAAAACTCTAAACTGCTTTGGAAAAGACTTAGTACGCTGGATGTTGCTGGAGGTAATAGCCAAAGTAAACGTTTGATACCCGACAAACTGAATAAGCCTGATGAAATCAATAGTTACTTTTCTTCATCAGTGTACAATTCTCAACCGGATCCAGATAAGCTGCATTACTATAATACTCACCTGCTTGGCAATTTTTCTGAGCTTTTTCATTTTTCCTTAGTATCAGAAGAAATAATTTACAAATGTTTAAATGAAATTAAAACTAACGCAGAAGGCACGGATCATATTAACATTAAAATGTTATTACTGTGTTGTCCTTATGTGCTTCCAGTTATAACCAATATTATTAATTCTTGTCTCTTGAACAGTGTGTTTCCTGAAATTTGGAAAGTTTCAAAAGTAATCCCATTGCCTAAGAAGGATAACGTATCATCACTATCAGACCTCAGACCTATATCCATTTTACCAGTTTTGTCCAAGGTGTTGGAAAAGATAATGAAATTTCAAATGAGTCTGCATGTAAAAAAATATGATATTCTTCCACAACATCAGTCAGGCTTTCGAGAGGGCTACAGTTCTTCTACAACACTTTTGAATGTATGTGATGATATCCTTAGAGACGTAGATAATGGTGATACTGTCGCGTTAGTTTTGCTGGATTACACAAAAGCTTTTGATACTATCAATCATCAACTGTTGTATTCTATACTTCGTTTTATAGGTTGTTCGGAAAAAGCTGTAAATTTGTTTTCAAGCTATCTTTCTAACAGGAGTCAATTTGTGGAAACATCTCAAGGAATTTCCGGTGCTTCGGAGATTGTCTGTGGGGTTCCCCAGGGGTCCATATTAGGCCCTTTATTATTCGCTATATATTCCTCACATATCACGAAATGTCTGCAGAAATCAACCGCTTATTTGTACGCTGACGACACTCAATTAAAAATGTCTTTTAATTACAGTAACTTGAATACAGCAAATGTAGAGCTTAACATAGAACTCAATAGCCTTTCTGTTGAATCTAGAGCCCATCAACTTATAATAAATCCCTCTAAATCTGCTGTTCTTATTTTCGGTAAACATAAATTTGATGTGGAGGAAAGGTTCAGTGTGATGATAGACAATAACCCGATTAATAATGTTAGAGTAACCCGTAATCTAGGACTTGAAATGGACACGGATCTCAGGTTTACAAGTCATATCAGAAAATGTGTACAGCGTGCATATGGCCGCTTAAAAATGTTGTTTCCTCACCGTCATATACTTTCAAGGAAGCTTAAAGTAATGCTCACTGATTCACTCATATTGTCACTGTTCAATTATTGCGATACAGTCTATGGACCATGTCTGACCAGCGCGGACAGTGAACGCATAGAAAGGGTACAAAAATCCTGCCTTAGATTTATTTTTGGCATTAGGAAGTTTGATAGGATATCTCATAAGCGGAAAGAGTGTAACTGGCTCGATATGCGTTCTAGAAGAAAACTCCACTTCGCTGCTTTGTCTCACAGAATAATAAAATGTAAAACTCCACCATACCTTCATAAAAAGATATCGTTCAGAGGAGACATCCACAGCGTTAATATTCGAAATCCTGATCTCATAACACCTCCTGCGCACCGTACATGCTTGTTTGAGAGATCGTTTTCGTATACAGTTTATAAGATATTTAACAGCATTCCGGCAAACATCAAGTCTTTATCGTATTCAAGGTTTAAACAAAAGTTGAAAGATCTTCTACTATCGGATTAATTTGCTGCCTCCTGATTTTATATATATATATGTATGTGTGTATATGTCTGTATTGTGTATATGTGTATATATTTACTCGTAATTAGCATGTTTTACGCTAAATGAAGGACCCTTTCTTGATGTTGTCTGATACCTATGTACATCATACCTTTAACAAAAACTTGTTTTGATAGCAGATTTTTTAAAAGTTCTTGTATATTCTGTTCCTTTGTGAAGACCTACTTGTTGTATGATAACCTCCCCTAGAATCGGTAGTCTGGCTTTTATTATTAGATTAGATTTATATGTATTTTAATTTATAGTCTTTATTATCCATCTTTATATACGGCTTTACAATTATTTCAATTTCCATTATTGTGTGAGTTTGAAATGTTCAGTATAATAAGGAATTTAGTCTTTTTAATTCATTCTTTAAGTCAGTTTTAGTGTAAGTTGAGGGCCAGTGCTTTGATCAGTTTTTCTGTTTGCTGGTCCTTTTTGCAGTTACATTTCATTTATTATTTAACTTATTTACGCTGTACTTATACCTAACTGCAAATAAATCTGTTTATTATTATTATTATTATTATTATTATGATTGCAACGGATAGCCAGAACTACGCTGGTGGCTGTGCAACGCATCGCCTACATGTCTATTACTGGTTCCATGTCTATTACACCAACACTAGTCATAAAGATCCTAAACTTAACCCCTCTACACATTGAGGTAGAGAGAGGTACCAGAATGGTCGCCTACAGACTGCTATCAACTGGCAGACAAGACAAAAAGGAATTAGGATCAGACACAACGGGTATTATGAGTGAAATTGAATCACCACATACTCGGAATGGTCTCTGACTCTATGGTTACTCAAGCTCACACGGAGACATCCTACATCCTTTTCCCAGGAAATGAAGGGATTCAGTGTTGTTAACTTATTCTCTCATTTTGTCTATTAACCATAATTCAGCCATAAAGCTATGGCTTTATACTTAAAGTCAGATGAAATGTTTTTTATCCGTTATGTGACTTCTACATCACAAAACATCATGAAACGATGTAACCCATTTCCGTGGAGTTATATTATGTTGTCTGTTCAGCAATCCTAGCTCTTCTTGTATAATTCAACATTCACACTAGACTATTCCTATTGTAATAGCAGACGAAGTGGGAGGGGTATTTTGACAAAATCCTCTGCTGCTGAATTTTTTGTTAAAAACCACGAGTAACAAATCTATACCAAATTCTAGAAAAGCAAGGAAAGAACATTCAGTTTCCCATAGCTGTACCTTTATGTTCTATAACCTATTTCGATTAGACGGTTTTGCTTGTAACTAGTACACAGCACTTTCAAGACGGCTTAGCAGCTACAGGAATATACTATAACTGTACAAACTTTACAAACATTAAGTTGGATTTAGTAAATAAGTTTGTTACAGCTTACCTAAAAAGTGTCTATATAAACTAAAGATATGTATGTAATAATAAGGATCCAACATTAACCACAAAAGCTATAGAGATGCTGGAAAATGTGAAAAAGTTACAGGAATACGTGATATTGTTCTAAAATCGTGCAATCATCTTATGTGTTTGTCGGAAAAATAACTTTGTTTGAATATAGAAACACAATCAGATTAGAACAACATGTTGTTAAACCTTGATAAAACGGAGAACTACAACTTTTTCAACGATATGTAGGTGATATCGCTGTTGCGTAATGAAAAAGCAATTCTGATTATAAAAATTATAAAATGCATGTTTTCATTGTCACAGTCTTAGCATTTTTACCCACGTCGCGTCAATTGTTTATAATTCACTCTGCGTTTCTTTTATTGAGGTTACGATAAACCACAGTGTTTGCATAAAGAGTGTTGTTGTAATGTTAATGCACCGTTGGGGACACTGTTGGTCTGTGGGGATCTACTTTACTTAAATATTGGCCTTGTCGTTTGCATATTGGCGAAACAGATGGGGCTGAAAAAGCAGATTATAATATTTTACCAATAATATAAAATTTTTGCCAAATATCTAGTTCATACCTTCTATTATAACAATCACCTTGCGCTGAGTTAGGCTGGCATGTTTATAATTTGCAGCCTTTTAGGGAATACCCAACGACCCCAGAGTTTGAAACAGACAAAAATCTAATAAGCGTTTGGTGGGAGGGTGACGAAACCATTTTGAAAATTAGGAGCAAAATGGTATTTTGCAGCCACTTTAATTTGCTGCAAAAATCTTACCTCTTGTTAGAACTTGAATTACATATTTGGGTTTGTTTTCGAATGTTGACAAAATGGAAGGATCAAAGCAAATTAATTTAGTTATGACACAGGGAAAAGTAGGTATCAGAACTTAGGTTGCGCCTATGCCTAATTTGATAAGAATCAGTTCACAAATATATGTCTTCTAGGGCATTGTTCGGGTATGTCTGTAAGGTACAGAATATCACCAAGGTGATTTTTAGTAGGGCAACAAAAGATAGTCCTTTAGCATGAAGCTATAGTCTGACATCTCCAGTCCACAAAAAAGGTGTGTTATGCACAGGTCAATCGATAGCCTATTATAAACACAACAAACGATCCAGTTGTACAATCCCCCTCCTGCCCCCCAACCATCACAATTTCGCCCGCACACAAAAAAGTAGAAAATGATCAGAAACCCCTGAAACTGCTTCTGAAAACGAAGTTTGAGCAGTTTTTGTATTTTTTATTATTGCTGCGTTGCCACTGACACATTTTAAAAAATGATAATCGTGTTCTATCGTCACCACAGTAATAATACTGTGTCAAAATTTCATTAAAATCAATTAATAGTTTCCACGTTACAAAATACAGAACGATCTAAAGTAATACTCGTCAATATAAGTCTAAAAAGGTGTATTATGCTGCTAATTATTTCTTTCACTGGTCGGCCTATTATGAATACAACTTTTTTCAGTTTAACAACCCCCACCTCCCAACCACCCCAAATTTCACCCCTACCCGAAAAAAGTAGAAAATGATCAGGTACCCCTAAAATGCCTAACAGCGAAGTTTGAGGAATATTTGATTTTTTTAGTTTTTTGATATAATTGCTCCGCCGCCTATGCACCAATTTCAAAATTATAGCAGCATTGTCTACTTCGGCCTCACAGCATATCGCTAGCTACCCAAACTTCATCACAGTCCATGCAGCGGTTACTGAGATTACGAGGCTACACCCGACAGTCAGACAGCCAGACAGACTGACAGACAGACTGACGGAAATAAGTGACGTGGATTTTCGTTATCTAGATATAATAAAACGCCCAAAAAAGTGTATTACCTCAAAATCGATAATTTTCGCGATCACAATATTCCCCTCGCCGATCGGTGTGGAAAGTAACAAATATATAGGTAGTCTAAGCTGTTGATACTACCCTGCACAAAAACCTCTGAAATTATTAAGCGAATTGGTTGCAATACTGATAAGACGAAAATTGTTAACATTTCATTTAAAAAAAGCCTCTAAAATGAGACTATTAAATTCTGGGGCAGTTTGTAGACCCTGATCTTTATTTTAAAAATCATATTGCATATTTTAATTCTAAAATATCTAGTAGTATCTACCACCTTGAGTCTGTCAATCCATATTCTACATCTGCAATTTTAACAAACGCTTATAATGTGACTCTTTAACAGCAAAAAGTAATATAGAATTTTATTCTGGAGAGACTCTAGCTCATCAACAATTCTGTCGACAATATTTCAAAGAACTAAGTATTCTGACAGTTCGTGGGTTACATTTATCCATCACTACCTCTTGTATACAGGATGAGTCAAGCTCAACGCCTCGGACTCTTGTGACCAAACGATACCACTTTTCCAAAAATCGACTTTGCGAGTGTATGTAGGTCGAGTCGGACTACATTTTAAAAATAATGACTTTTATACAGGGTGTCTAATAAAAGCATGATATATCAAAATTAGGTTTTTTTTTAAATGTAACACCCTATATATTATTGCATATTTAGATTCCTGGGTGCATTTTAATGTATCACACATGGGACTTTAAGCAAACCGTTTATGTGCAAATCACAATTTTGGGTATAGGTAGATGTCAGAAAAAAATTGAATATCGTAGATATTATAAATCTTAGAGGGCTGTGACTTTGCCGTGTCACTAAGCATGAAATGTGCCAGCTTACGTTGGACGGTCGATTTCAAGCTACATTTGCTCTTGGAGAAATCGGTAGATCAATTAAGGAAACTTCAATCAAAGGGAGCTTGATTTTTTCAAATGGGAATGCATAATTTTTTTTATACGATCAAATGTGCAATTTGATAGACTTTCTAATTATATCAGGTTGTGAGTATCAATCTATGGTAGTTTCTATTAAATTTCGAGGTTTCAATCAAATCAGTTTTTTTCAATTTTCCTACCTATAAACAAACTAGCAGGCTATGAAATATAAACAAAATCGTATTCAGATGGAAGAAAACAACTAACTTAGCAAAAAGATCCAGCAGAACTAGAGTAAAAGAACAAGATTATAAAAATTCCCTACAACAGATCAACTCTAACCAGAAACAACGGCGGTAACATGTCTAAGGTTAACGAGAAGCTGGAGTACGACAGAAATGGATAATTTTTACAGCCTACTAGCGACTGCAATGTACTGGAGATTAAAAATTTCCAAAATCACTAAATACCTTGAAATGAAAGCAAAACTGTCGGCGATCGTTGCTGTCAGTCTAATATTTTCTGAACGCAATTTCACATTCAATGGTATAAAACAGTAGTCATTTCCGTAAAAGTCAAAAGTAATGATACCTCTCACTGTCGTCCTTTAAATTTTTCAGTATCTATTAGCAAGGTCGCAAAAAAAAGGAATACGGACAAATCATATTTTAATTTTCTGCCAGGTAAATTATGTTTAATAATTCGAGCAGATTTTTAATTTATTCTTCATTTTGGGCGATCTTGCTTATGAGTATTGAAGAATTTGCAGAACTCCAGTCAGAGGTATCGGTTACGATTTTTTTAAATCATGAAATGTGAAATTTTATTCTGAAGCTATTAAACTGCCAGAACATTACATGGTAGATTTCCTTTCATTTCAAAATTCACTGAATCGTCAATCTTTAAAATATTGTAGTAGCTGGTATGTTGTGAAAAATACCCATTTCTGTCGTACTCCAGCTGCTTTTTGACCTTAGATGTGTTATGTCTGTTATTTCTGGTTAGAATTGGTTTGTTGTAAGTCATTTTTATAACTTTCTCCCTTTATTCTAGTTCGTCCGTAAATATCTGCTAAGTTAGTTGTTTTGTTCCATCTGAACAGTTTTTTGTTTATATTTCATGGCCTGCTAAGCTGCTTATAGGTAGGAAAATTTAAAAACACCCGTTTTACTGAAAATTTGAAATTAAATCAAAACTACCAGAGATTAATATTTACAACCGCATATCATTAGAAAGCTTATCAAGTTGCACATTTGATCGTATAAAAAAAATTATGCATTCCCATTTGAAAAAATCAAGTTACCTGTGATTGAAGTTTCCTTAATTGATCTACCGATTTCTCCAAGTACAAATGTAACACACGGCAGAGTCACAGATTTATAATAGCTGCGATATTCAATTTTTTTCTGACATCTACCTATAACCAAAATTGTGATTTGCACCTAAACGGTTCACTCAAATTCCCATGTGTGATACATAAAGTCGCACTAAAATGCACCTGGGAAACTAAATATGCAATAATATACAGGGTATTCGATTTAAAAAACATAACTTTGACATGTCACGCTTTTATTAGACACCCTGTATAAAAGTCATTATTTTTAAAATGTAGTCCAACTCGACCTACATACATTCGCAAAGTCTATTCTTAGAAAAGTGGTATCGTTTGGTCACAAGAGTCCGAGGCGTTGAGCTTGACTCACCCTGTATGCGAAATAATTTGAGTAAGTTCATTAGACACGATAAAGTTCATTGTTATCATACCAGGTACAAGAAAAAATTACTATCATACCCAATTACAGACTTACACTCACACAAAAAAGTTTTGTTTTTTCAGCAGTGAAATATTATGCTAGATCGTATAACAAGTTTGATTTACTATACCTTCAATTGAATTGGATTGAATGAAATGTTTGGTCACCCTAAGTAGGTACATACCACGGCCAGCAGCCAGCTCCTTAGGCCTAGTTTCACAATCAGTGGTCACTCTGATGGTTTACTGACCTCGACCTGCGAGTTAACTCGAACAATAGAACGTCTCTTGTTTCACAATCATAAAATGACGTAAGGGTTAACTGACCGCTAGTTGTATTTTATTTTTAGCGGTTGGTGGTACTGTATCCGCAATATTTAAAATTCTTCTTCTTCTTATTTCTTTCGTTAGATGTTTCGTGCTGGTGTTTTGTGTTTTTCTGACAAGACTGTCAAAGAATGAGTTCGTTGAGTTGTCAGTGCCATGCGATTTCCACCCTCATTTTGGTTTTTCCACTGACATTTTTTCATTTCATTCGCAGTTATTTGGTGTTTGGCATAGACTTTTAGGTTGGGGTGGTGTTTGGACTGCTTGGCGTTGTAGTTGTTTCTGGGTCCTTTTTCAAATAATAGCCGTGCATGCACCCATGTGTCAGCATGGAAAAACCAAAAAGAGCGAACAACTTTTCAAAAGATGAAGAATATCTGTTCATTTCGTTAGTAGAAAAGTACATGCATGTAATAGAATGCAAAACAAAAGGTGCAACATGGCGTGAAAAAAACGGGAAAAGACAGGCGTAGAATTCAATTGCAAATAATAGCCGCAGATCTGTAAAGGTGCTGTAAGAAAAATACAAAAATATAAAAAGACCAAGGAGTCATGGTCATCATACTCCTCAAAATATAAATTACTCTAGGTCGAAATATAATTGGTCTCATTGCTTCTTTATCACTACTATACGCATTTAATCATAATTATCCATTTCAAATAAAAAGAACGATGGAAAGCGTCAAGGTAAACGATAAAATATGAAACTCCAAACGCCTAGCAAGTAGCAAAACCAAAGTCACATAGCCTAATGCGCATGCGGTATCGCAAACCTGGGGTTAACTCAAGAATTTCTTGGGGTCAAGTTAACTCAGAGTTAACCTCAAGAAAAATCGAAAACTACCATTCGTGAAACATGACATCTAGGGTTAACGTCCGGTCAACACACAACCTTGAGTTAACCCATCACTGTAAAACCGGTCCTTAGTTCCCCTAAATCATGGCCGACTGTACTCACTAGGCCGGAGCATGAAATATGGCAACACTGAATCTGCGGGCCGTCATTTTGTTTGTTGTTAAGTCATTAGTCATGGCATTAGTGTAATCTTCCAGAGTGAAAAATAAGATTGGAATTTGATTTTTAATGTGTTTCTAATCATTTACCTGCACAAACGAAACTATAGAGATAAACAGATGCCTGCAAAGTGTGTAGTACCAGGTTGTAATTGTGCTTCCAGTAAAGGACATAAACAGAAGTGGGTGAACAGCACAAGTGAACAAACAGTATTCCTCGTATGGGCTGGTTATATTTATAAGAATAAAGAGAATACTTTACAAACATTTTAAAGGATAAGACCTATTTTAAAGCTCAATGTGGTACCTACAATGTTTTCTGGACGTCCCAAATATCACAGAAAAAGGCAGTAAATAGAACTCATCTGGGCATGCATCTGGGCATACCTACGAAAAGATTTGATATTGAAAGGGAATCAAGACCAGCAAGAATGGCTTCAAAGTAACCTAATAGTGAACTTTTCTAGCTCAAGTTAAAATTTACAAAGTAAATTGAGTGTTCATTAGCAATTGTGCTTCCAGTAAGGGACATAAACAGAAGTGGGTGAACGGTATTCCTCGTATGGGCTGGTTATATTTATAAGAATAAAGACAATACTTTACAAAGATTTCAAAGGATAAGACCTATTTTATAGCACAATGTGGTACCCACAATGTTTTCTGGACGTCCCAAATATCACAGAAAAAGACAGTTAATAGAACTCATCTGGGCATGCATCTGGGCATACCTACGAACAGATTTGATATTGAAAGGGAATCAAGACCAGCAAGAATGGCTTCAAAGTGACCTAATAGTGATTTTTTCTAGCTCAAGTTAAAATTTACAAAGTAAATTGAGTGTTTTTTCTAGCTCAAGTGACAATTTACAAAGTAAATTGAGTGTTCATTTAAGTGGAAGTGGAAGTGGCAGCAGGAAACAGGTTGCTTTATTTTTATTTTTTAGTGTCTGACTATGATGAACCAGACATCAGATGTAAGTGGTATTAGTAGTCGTAGTTCTAAAAAGCATTTTTTTCTTAATTTATTAACCCAGATGAACTCTAATACATATAGAATGTAATAATTATTCTGAAACTATAGGCCCACTATTTGACAGCTAAGCCACGTTGCCACATCTAAGGCTCCGGCCTAGTGTAGAGTCGGCCATGCCTAAATCCATAGGTATATGAAAAAGATAAGGCAACTACCGCGATCTACTTTACATAAGTTGTACTGGTTATTAAAGTTGAATCTCGGAAGCAAAGCAGGAACTGCAGTAGGTTATTTATTCAAGAAAGACTCACCCGTGCGTCTTCTGTAGCAGTCTATTCTTGAAGCTATCGTACACAGCAGCGCCTTCTTGTGGTAGCGCATATTTGACACGTCCGTGTGACGCCACCAGATGCTTGCCGGAGATACCTAGGTCCATTTGAATATCCACCACGAGCAGCAAGGTGAAGAGCACCGCCACGATGCTGATGCTCATCACAAGCCGCTCTTTTAGCTTCAAGCTGCCGCGGAAAAGCATTTTGTTGGCGGGGCTCAGCCTTTCGTTTATACTGCTGCTATGGACGGTGGGTCTGCAAAATAAAAATGTTTCAAAACACAGTGTTTGAGAAAAATTAAGGATACTTCAAACCAATGAACTAAAGAACACGAACATGCCGAGGTATCGCACAAAAGAGATTCCTAAAATACTTAGTTTTCAAGGTCGACAGGTTATATCCTGAAAGGCGCTCAGACTATCAAGCACTACTAAGCAGATTTAACGTAACTTCATTAGATGAAAGAAGGAAACGTAATGCTGCTATTTTCCTTTATAAGCTTTTACATGGCATTATTATCTCGTCTGATTGGCTGTCACAGCTTCAATATTCAGTCCCCAGACACAGCTCGAGACATAACACTTTATTCTTTTTCAGTAAGGGTTATGTGCATGAACTTTAATAGTATATGTAACGATTGTGATATATTTACGTGCTTTCTGGTAGAATTAAGACGTATTTTAAGGTAGGTTAATTAGCTAGCTCATTTGAATTTATATTTAATTACATTACATATTTTTTAGCATTGGCTATCTATTTTCATATTTAAATTTTGTCCTGTGAATGGACACTTCTGTTGGGTAATAAACGCTATTATTATTCTCTAAGTTCCTCTCGCATAATTGCGGTAGCAACAAGTGTTGACGGGCTGTGCCAAGTCAACACCCGGACTATTATTGATCGGAATTTAGGAAGGATCGCACAATATTGCAGGTCTTCAGGATTACAGACTTTTGGAATACTTTGTGTAAATTTTCGTCCAGGCCCAACTGTTGAAGGTGTTGTGTAAACGTGTTTGGTGTAAGGCCTGAGACAGACATAATGAGGGGAACAATTATGACTTTGTTTTGTTTCCAAAGTCGTTTTATTTCCATGGCAAGGTCCGTGTATTTAGATATCTAGCCAGCGTAGGTATTTTGGATATTTACATCATTGGGAATCGCAATATCTATCAAATAGGTAATTTTGTCGGCCTTTGACTGGACTGGACTGGACTGTCGGGTTTTATTGAGGCTTTCTCCTCGTGGGCCGGCCGGTTAAGGCAAGTCCAGCGGTTGCGTTCCCCTCACAACGTTCCCCAGCCACGCTTTGCTAAAGTCGTTGACGTGTGGGGCCGCAATAACGGTGTGTGACAGAGAGACCGGCGCTCAATCCCCTGTGGCATCTGTCCTCGGATTTGCCAAACCCCTATCTGAGCGAAGTCAGGATAGCCTGGGGGTTATAAGTGGTATTTATATCAAAAGCCGGGTAAATTATTTTAAACCTCCATTTACTTGAAACAGTGTAATTAATTATAATTATAATATGGTCAATAATTGTACTTAGTAAACCAGATGAAGTAATAAAAAGCGGATGTTTCAAAAAAACTGAAAAGTATTCATAAAAGTATAGTGTTATAGGGACAGAGACAAACAAGTTCATCTGAAGAGTCGTGCTTTACTTCTTCTGGAACATCTTAATTGACAGCTACTTTGAGGAATGGTTTAGGAGTTTTTCTGGGTGTGGGTTTCATGCCAGTGAAAGGGGATCCGAGCTTAGTAACAAACTGTTATATCAAGACTGGAAGACCGCTGAATTTTCGAGCATAATGTCGACGATATGACCGAAGGTGTTAATTACGCACGTCTGTGACCTCTTCGAGAAATAAAGTCAATAGGCCGTTGTGAAGTAGTTCAAAGTTTTGTGTACCTCGGTTCTTTGATCGATAATTTGGGTAGCTGTGAAAATGAGATTCAACGGCTCATTCAACAGGTACGTGTGGCCATGACAAAGCTTACTAATATGGCGCGACCATAACATCACTAAAGCTACCAAAATGTCGCTGGTTCAGTCTCTTGTGTTCTCTATATTTTTGTATGCCTCGGAAACTTGGACTGTTAAAAAGACAGATCGAGCTCGCATAGATGCTTTTGAAATGTGGACGTGGAGGAGAATGCTGAGAGTTCCTTATATCGCCCATCGAACTAACGTTTCCATACTGGATGAGCTCGGTAATCCAAAGAGACTATCCTCTATTGTATCGACGAGAATGCTTACATTCTTCAGACATATACACAGAAGCGATAATACGGAGAAACTTGTAGTTTAGGGTCATGCCCCGAGTGGGCGGCGCCGTGATCGTGCCCCTACACGCTGGGTGGATACGACGAAACAGTTGCAGGATATGAGTATCAAGAGCGCCACTGAACTGATAGTAAATCGCGAACGATGGCGAGCTACAGTTCTCAAAACTATTGATAATATTCGTGTCGGCAATACTCTAGCTCCGACTTAATGAATTTTACGAGTTCACAACATGTGACTATGATGATGATGCGACCTCTTCCGACATCATTCCTGTAGGTAACATAGCCTTTTCGATAACAGTAGACCCATGATATGAAATTCTGTGAAGAGTTGGTGTCATTCGATTCCACTAATATAATGTAGTTTGTGCTTAACCTTCTTCCGATGTTCTTCCGAGTAACTTTGAGGATCTAGCAAAAATAATTGAGCGTAGTCCAATTTTCTTGTTTGTCGTTATTGGGTCACTCCTGCAATCTTACACGATGTCATAAGAATGTGAGTGAGTGAGTGGTTATTTTTAATCCAGATAACGAAAACAAATTTATTCCTTTTTGATTGTAAAATACAGCTATTCAGGAATATTACTCATGAATTTGGACGAAGTTGGAAACATTCTTTAATCTGGTAAAAGGCGGAGGCTAAATTTGTGATATACACGGTGTCCCACGACGATTAAGGCAAGCAGTATATCGGAACTGGGCAGTAGTAGAGAATTATAATTTTGGAGGTGTAAGTTAGAGCAAATATTGTATCTTTTATTATTGTGTTGCTCAATGAAGTATTTGTTTTTGGACACGTGACGTCCGATTCAAAATTATTAACGGGATACGCTGTATATTTGTGCCTTTCTGTGTTCCTCCCGATAAAACAATTCCAACCAACTAGCACACTTGGGGTCTAAAGTGATTAATTCAAGAGCTACAGGTACTTAAAGGACTGTATCACTACCATTATGAGACACTAGCAAAATAATTTAACTGTAGGGGTACATGTTATAATCAATACTAGTGGTACAATCCTTTAAGTACCTGTAGCTCTTGAATTAATCACTTTAGACCCCAAGTGTGCAGTTTGTTGGAATTGTTTTATCAGGAGGAACACAGAAAGACACAAATATATAGGATGTCCCATTAATAATTTTGAATCGAACGTCAGGTGGTCAGAAACAAATACCTCATTGGGTAACACAACAACAAGAAAGGCACATTTGCTCTAATTGACATCCCCAAAATTATAATTCTTTACTACTGCGCAGTTCCGGTGTTTTGCTTGTCTTAACCGTCGTGGGACACCCTGTATAACATGAATTAATGTCTCACAGGGAACTGCAAATTGAATGAAATTCGACCAGGCTACAGCACTGCCCGAATCCAGTTTATCTGGGTATTAGCTTGGACAAGACTCAGTCCTATAAAAAACACGTAGATTAGAGACTAAAGTGAATACGAGGAACGGTGTTATTCGCAGGCTCGTCAACTTCCAATGGGGGGTCCATCCTGGTGTATTGCAGACGACATCGGCTCACGCTAACAAACTGGACCCTACCCTGAACGACACCTAAAATAATCACGGGTTCTCTAAAACCTACCAAATAAGTAACTTAAAATACACTGCGGAAGCGACGGCTATCATAGAACCACACACCAGTTTGCAGTCCAACTGAAAGCCTCCCTGCCTGGTCACAACTGAACTGGGGGACCTGAAAATTTCTCAACAGGATTAAATGCCAAATGGGCAGGTAACCTAGTGAGATGGAGATACGCTGAAAACGATTATGCACCTGCGGGGAGAATCTTGCCCATCCCTGAAACCCCCTTGCACAATGTGGGGCCTATGGGAAGCGAACGACACGGCAGTGCAGTGAACCAGACACTGGAAAGAGATATATGAAGCAAATACAGGCAATCTGACTTGTGTGTGTATGTGTCTGTAATTGTCCCATATAGTCCCATATACAGCTAATGACCTTAGCAGTTGAAGCTGCAAAAGAATTGTCCCATATATGTATTTTTCTCTTTCTCTAATTAGTAATTAAATAATAGTAATTAGTAATGTATATGAAAATTTTAAAAAAAGCTTAGAAATAATATGATAAAATTAAAAAAATGTAGTCAAGTTGATTGACTCAGTACTTCCCACACATTCCGATGATACCAGTTTTATTATTTTCCCACAGCATGCAACTATAGTCTAGATGCTGCCCCTGCAATCAAATCATCGCTCGCCCGACCGCAAAAAAGTGTTTTATTCTACTAGGTGCTTCTTTCACAGGTCAATGGACAATATATCATGAATACAACAAATTTTTGAGTTTTACAAACCCCCACCCCCGAACCACCCCAATTTCACCCCCAACCAAAAAAATTTTTAAAATGATCAGGAACCCCTAAAACGTCTAAAACGAAGTTTGAGGTGTTTTTTATATTTTTAGTGTTTTTATTATTGCCGCGCCGCCACTGAAATGCTTTCTAAAAAACATACGCGCTTTCCATTCTCGTCGCGGTAATGAATCTGTGTCAAAATGTCATTAAAGTCAATTCAGAAGTTTCCACGTAACGCAATACAAAACGATCCAAAGTAATACTCGTATGTATTTTGTATGCATCAGAAAGTTCAAGTTCCTTGGTTTGTGTAATCGGCAAGGCAATGTTCGGATGGACCTAAAAAAGTGTATTATGCCGCTAGGTCTTTCTCTCTCAGGTCAGTAGACAGCCCATTATGAATACAACAAATTTTTTAGATTTACAATCCCCCACCCCCCCAACCACCCCAATTTCACCCCCACCCAAAAAAAAGTAGAAAATGACCAGAAACCCCTAAAACGCCTAAAAATGGAGTTTGAGCTATTTTCATATTTTTAGTTTTCTTAATATTGCTGCGCCGCCACTGAGACGATTCCTAAAAGTCAGACGCGTTTTCCATCCTCGCCAAAGTAGTAATACTGTGCCGAAATTTCATTAACATTAATTCAGTAATTTCAACATTTAAAATACAGAACGATCTAAAGCAATACTCGTATGTATGTATACATCGGAAAATTCTCTAAGTCCCTTGGTTCCTGCAATACACAAGGCAATGTTCGGATGGACCTAAAAAAGTGTATTATACCGCTAGGTCTTTCTCTCTCAGGTCAGTAGACAGCCCATTATAAGTACAACAAATTTTTCAGATTTACAACCCCCCACCCCCCCAACCACCCCAATTTCACCCCACCCAAAAAAACGTAGAAAATGATCAGGAACCCCTAAAACACCTAAAAACGAAGTTTGAGGCTTATTTGAAATTTTTCGTTTTTTGCTAATTACTCCGCCGCCTATGCACCGATTTTCAAAATTATAGCAACATTGCCTACTACGACCCTACACCATATCACCACCCAAATTTCACCAAAATCTATGTAGCGGTTACTGAGATTAGGAGGCTAGAAAACGCCAACAGACAGACAGACAGATAGACCGACAGACAGACCGACAGACAGACCGACAGACAGACCGACAGACAGACCGACAGACAGACAGACAGACAGACCGACGGAAATGAGTGACGTGGATTTTCATCATAAAACGCCCAAAAAGTGTATTATCTCAAAATCGAAAATTTTCGCGATCACAATACTCCCCTCACCTATCGGTGTGGGAAGTAAAAAAGTTATATAAAACTAATCAACTAATTCAAGTGCAGCTCAGACGCGATTACATAAATAAAATCAATCTAAACGTTTAACGTCACTTTTAAATACTATACCGGCCACACTGGAATTCGGTTAGCCACCCTTTGACCACTTAGTCTACATAGTTTTTAGGTAATGCTCAACCAGCACACGTAATTACCTTTTTTCCATTTTGACAAATTCAAAAGGTCACGGACTCATCCAACTACGCTCGTATCAGGTTATCAGTTCGCAATGAGTTAGTGTTTATAACATACTTATAGATTTGGTATATCTCGTTCTAAATGATTAAGTTCGGACGCATATATACGCACCATTGCAGACACATACTCATATTATTATGTATCCTATGAAATCCTGTTAATACCTGACATAGCTGGTTAGTTGTCTTTTACATTGATAAACTGGATTACATTAACAATTGCTACTTGATCATCGTACATGTACGACAATTACCATAATAACATATTGTTGTACACCACTTTATTTCTGCTCAAGGGACATGTTGATGTATATTCCGATTTTTTGCACTAGGTTCATCTTATTATCTAAAACAATTCACTAGCTAACGATTTAATCATATTAAATGGAATCCAGAGAGCTTTGCCAGGTTAGAGGATATGATCGAAAAATGGTCAATATTGAGATGAGTTTGTGGCCGTGTAACTCATTTCCTTTATGTTTATTTTTCTAGTGACCGCGACTAAAGATTATGGTTGTTTTTCATGGGTTTCGGTCAACGATTAAACCTACTATTTTTCTTTACTACGTTTCGGTTGATTTTAATCTAAACCATCTTCAGGTGTATTCATATCAGATGTCGGTTACATTTCTGTTTTTATAGAGGTTGCTTCACTGCTGCTGCTTAGTTAGCTTATGAGAGAGCGCATGATAGTCTATTCATCTCTGGTATAAGATAAAAGGTCTACAGGTGGTTCAATGGCAATATTTGGGTCTGTGAAGTACAGAATATCCCCCCCCCGCATAGAGCTGCACAGAAGCATATTATAGTAAATAATAATACCAACAGTAAATCGTTTTTTGGTTTTGGTCATCAGACCGCGGCAGCACTGGTCCGCCCCCCCCCCCTAGACCTGTAATGGAAACACGGAATAGTTATATAAATAGGAAAACTAACTGTTTTTTTTTCTGTTCAGAAAATTATAGCGCGTCCATGTGGACGGCACTGGTCCACCTCCCTCTAGAAGAATTCAGAAATCCGCCCCTGATTGTTTTAGTGTAATAGACCATTCTATATGAATACCAAAAGCTTTCTCTCACTGCAATAGACCATTCTATATGAATACAAAAACCTTTCTCTCACTTCCTCACGCTCCCTAGCCCCAGTTCCATTGCTTTCTAGAAAATGTTTAGAGCCCCCAAATCACTTACAAACGTTCTCACAATTTTCAGTTTTTGCTAATTACTTTAACGCCGATGCTGCGATTTCCAAGACTATACCCGCATTATCTACTACGACTCCAAGGCATATCATATCTCAAGTTTCGTCAAAATAAAGCAGATGATGCGGACAGGAAAATAGCGACAAGACCAACTGACGGAAATGAGTGATATACGTTTTCGTACTTTAGACATTATGAAACGCCCAAAGAGTTCATTATTTCAAAGTCACAAACAAAATACTCTTAAGGAACTAAACAGCCAGTTTAATTATTAGGATAAAACCAATGGCAAAGTAATTCGGATCGGTTATCTATAACAACAGATCTACTCAACCTTGTCAAATTTGAGGTCTCAAAGAACATTCTGAAATTTGCAGGAGAGATCGGTTATAACGAACTATTGAATTATTAACAGTGGAAATAAAGACAAAGTGCATCAGATGGAAATGATGGAGAAAAGTCAACTATAGATATAATTAACCAAATTAATAGGTTATATGACTTAGTTGATGGCTGTATACAAGGTTATGTCTTCCACGTACGATGGCCCGTTTAACCTTTAATCGCTAATTATTATATACTGAAACTTGACAACCCACCGCATCTAGGTAGTGGGGTGCTATTTTGGAGAAGTCTTGTCGGTATTTTTCAGTTAGTCAGCAATAGCAAGTTATATAGTATGCTGTAATTGCCAAATTGTACTTTAGCGGTGTCTGTGACCTCACATTAGCAATTATGTATCGCAGATAAATACGGAAATTTTCTCTTTTTTGTATTAACAGTTACTATAAGCCGGTTTCCGGATCATATACATCATAATGGCCTAAAGTTTTAAGGATGGATCAAATCTTTTATGGACCAAAACAACGAAAGCATGGCATTTACTGAAAGTGACGATGAATTAGAAAATTCCCCTATAATATGAAATATATGAAAAAGACTCCGAAGATCTATAGGGAGAGAAAACAAATGAGACAGAATATTTGCCAGTCCAAGGAAACAAGTATCAAGTCGGAAAAAATAGGTTTAAGTGATATGAAAAAGCTGGATCTATAGTTACTAGAAGATCTGTATATTCTGTATATGGAATATTGAAGTATGAGTTTTTCCACAGCCTAAAAATGTTAAGGACCAGCCATCAGTGAATATGGGAACCAGAAAGCTCCACATTTTACTCACTTTACCTGGGCAAATATCTGTATGGAATATGTGTGTTAGAGTAGCTGCTAAATCCTCAAAAAATTATGTTTGTGTTATTTTAGTGCTCATTTCATATATAGGCTAATATAACAGAAGTCTTTCAATAATATTATATTTTTTCTAATCATCTATGAATAAATATTTATAATATAAAAGTTACTTTACTCATATATATTCAAAAAATGATAGCGGTATCTCAGACCGCACGTTAGTGATTATGTACAATTTTCGCACGTTAGCGGTTAAAGGTTAATTTTCTTTGTATAAATATGTTGAAAATAAACAATACTAAACTAGTAAACTAAACTCACATTGTAGTGATGGCCTTGGCACTAGTCAGCGCGTTAACCGGCGAACTTGTCAGCCCTCCTGAGCCAAACTTCACAGGATCAGGGGGTGGCGAATACTTCACTTTTTCGTACCTCGTATGATGTACCACCTCTTTGGCTACCGGCTCTAAGACGGTACTTCTCTCACTCACATCGCGTTGTTTCCTTAAAGTCAATAGGTTGCTTTGCACCGATTTATCTAATGCCTGATAACTGTTATCAGTTTGTATTGGTACGTCCGCGATCTCGGGGTACTGCTCAGTCTTACTCGATCCTTTGGCTGGTGCTGATTTGTTTGGTTTTTCGAACACCTTGATCAGTGCGTTCAGGAGTTTTGGCTTCGGTTTGTCTTTGGCTACGTTTTCTGAGGATATACTGTTGTTTAACCTGTTGCTGGCGTCTAATCTACAACTAACATCGACGGATTTGGCACGAGGAAAGAGCTTCCTTTTGGTTCCGGGACTGTAGTGTTCTTGAAGGTATCCTTGTCGGTAGTTCTCCTCGACTGGCGAAGGAGAATAGCAGCGTGTCCTCGAGTACCTGGATTTAAAAAACATTTTTGGAGTTACGAAACATCTAGGCATATTGAAGATGATTGAAGGTGCGCGTAGTTCACATTAACCCCTACTCCTGAAATACATATTAAATATATGCTGTGCGGCCTACTCAATAAATATACAGGTTTGGAAATGGTCGTTATTATTTAAAATATTCAAGGTACCGATTACAGCTCTAAACAAGTGTTTTACTGTTTTTGTGTGTCTACTGAGCAGTGAAAATTCTAATTATACAGTGTTGTTAATAATGTGGTAGCTTACCAAGCATCAAACCTTATGGAACATAATGTATCTAAATTCAACTTCGTCAAGCTACCACGTTTCCTAGATAAACTATATTAATTCAATCCTTACAAAAAACTATATAACCAGAAAAACTTTTATAAACCACAAATCAAACTTTTGAATGATATGTCACAAGTGGTACTATTAAAAAAATTAAGTCAAGTTGATTGACTCAGTGCTTCCGACACATTGCGGTGACACCAGTTTAGTATTTTCCCATGTAGTCTGAGATCCACTTGCAACCAAATCATCACGCGCCCGACCAAAAATGTTTTATGCGTCTAGGTCTTTTTTCACAGGTCAATAGATAGCCTGTCATGAATACAACAATTTTTGAGTTTTATGGTTCCCCAACTGCCAACTACCGCAATTTCACCCCCACACACAAAAAGTAGGAAATGATCAGGAACCCCTAAAACTCCTAAAAGCGAAGTTCGAGCTGTTGAAAATTTATTCTAAGTCCCTTGATTTCTGTAATAGGCAAGGCAATGGTCCAATGGACCTAAAAAGTATATTATGCCGCTAAGTCCTTCTTTCGCAGGTCAATGGAGAGCCCATTATAAGTACAAAAACCTTTTCAGTTTTACAAACCCCCCCACCCTCCAACCAGCTCAATTTCACCCCCACTCAAAAAAATACAGAAAATGATGAGGAACAACTAAAACGCCTAAAAACAAAGTTTGAGCTGTTTTTGCATCTTTAGTTTTTTATTATTGCTGTTCCGCCACTGACACGATTTCTAAAAATCATAAACGTTTTCCGTCCTTCCTTTCACTAAAATCAATCCAATAGGTTCCACGTTACACAATACAGAAAGATCAGAAGCAATACTCGCATGTATACAGCAGAAAATCCTAAGTCCCTTGGTTTCTATAATAGGCAATGTTCGGATGGACCTAAAAAAGTGTATTATGACGCTAGGTCTTTCTTTCACAGGTTCAAGAAGACGACGTTTGAGGAATATTTAAAAATTTTTGTCTTTTGCAAACTACTCCGATTTTCATTATAGGAGCATCACCTACTACCACCCTACGACACATCGCTGCCCAAATTTTATTGCAATCCATGCAGCGGTTACTGAAATTACGAGGCTAGAAAAACGCCAACAGACAGACCGACAGGCAGACAAACAGACCGGCAGACAGACAGACAGTCAAGCAGACAGACAAGCCGACTGACAGACAGACCGCCGGAAATGGGTGACGGGGATTTTCATTATGTTTGATATCATAAGATGCCGAAAAATTCGATAATCAAAATCGAAAATTGTCGCGTTCACAATACTCTCCTCAGCTATCGGTGTGGGAAGTAAAAACGGTTCGGTTTTTTTAACATCTTAGAAACTCAATAACCCGTAAAAAGTTGAATTTAGGCACATTATGTTATATAGCATTTTACTTCCCACACCGATAGGTCTGTCGGTCTGTCGGTCTGTCGGTCTGTCGGTCTGTCGGTCTGTCGGTCTGTCGGTCTGTCGGTCTGTCGGTCTGTCGGTCTGTCGGTCTGTCGGTCTGTCGGTCTGTCGGTCTGTCGGTCTGTCGGTCTGTCGGTCTGTCGGTCTGTCGGTCTGTCGGTCTGTCGGTCTGTCGGTCTGTCGGTCTGTCGGTCTGTCGGTCTGTCGGTCTGTCGGTCTGTCGGTCTGTCGGTCTGTCGGTCTGTCGGTCTGTCGGTCTGTCGGTCTGTCGGTCTGTCGGTCTGTCGGTCTGTCGGTCTGTCGGTCTGTCGGTCTGTCGGTCTGTCGGTCTGTCGGTCTGTCGGTCTGTCGGTCTGTCGGTCTGTCGGTCTGTCGGTCTGTCGGTCTGTCGGTCTGTCGGTCTGTCGGTCTGTCGGTCTGTCGGTCTGTCGGTCTGTCGGTCTGTCGGTCTGTCGGTCTGTCGGTCTGTCGGTCTGTCGGTCTGTCGGTCTGTCGGTCTGTCGGTCTGTCGGTCTGTCGGTCTGTCGGTCTGTCGGTCTGTCGGTCTGTCGGTCTGTCGGTCTGTCGGTCTGTCGGTCTGTCGGTCTGTCGGTCTGTCGGTCTGTCGGTCTGTCGGTCTGTCGGTCTGTCGGTCTGTCGGTCTGTCGGTCTGTCGGTCTGTCGGTCTGTCGGTCTGTCGGTCTGTCGGTCTGTCGGTCTGTCGGTCTGTCTGCCTGTCTGTCTTCTGTCTGTCTGTCGCGTTTTTCTACCCTCGTAATCTCAGTAACCGCTGCATGGATTGTGATGAAATTTGGGCAGCGTTATGCTGTGGGGTCGTAGTAGGTAATGTTCCTATAATTTTGAAAATCGGTGGATAGGCGGCGGAGTAATTAGCAAAAAACAAAAAAAAATAAATATTGCTAAAACTTCGTTTTTAGGCGTTTTAGGGGTCCCTGATCATTTTCTACTTTTTTTTGGGTGGGGGTGAAATTGGGGTGGTTGGGGGGTGGGGGGTTGTAAAATTGAAAAGTTTGTTGCTTTCATAATAGACTGTCCACTGACCTGTGAAGGAAGACCTGGAGACATAAATAACTTTTTTAGGTCCATCCGAACATTGCCTTTGCCTATTACCATTGATTAAAGTATTTAGGGGAATGTGTTAATCAATGCTATTACAGAAAGCAAAGGACTTAGAATTTTTTTGATATATAAACATAGAGAGTATTGCGTCAGATCGTTGTAGCGAGAAAACTGTTGAATTGATTTTAATGAAACTTTGAAACGGCATTGCTACCATGGCGAAGATGGAAAACGCGTATGGTTTTGATAAATCGTGCCAGTGGCGGCGGCAGAAATAATAAAAAAACTAAAAACATAAAAACAGCTCAAACTTCGTTTTTAAGCGTTTTAGAGGTTCCTGATCATTTTCAGTGTTTTTTTTGGGTGGGGGTGAAATTGGGGTAGTTGGGTGGTTGGGGGTTGAAAAATTAAAAAAATTCTTGTACTCATAGTAGGCTGTCCACTAACCTGTGAAGGAAGATCTAGCCACACAAATCACCTTTTTAGGTGCATCCGAACATTGCCTAGCCTATTACAGAAACTAAGGGACTTAGAATTTTCTGTATACTATACGAGAATTTATTGGTCTAAATCGTTTTGTATTTTGTGACGTGGACACTATTAAATTGATTCTAATGAAATTTTGACACAGTATATTGTTACCGTGGTGAGAATGGAAAACGCGTATGTTTGTTAAAAATCTTGTCAGTGGCAGCGTAGAAATAATCAAAGAACGCGACAAGTATGAAAGCAACTCAAATTCGGTTTTTAGATGTTTTAGGGGTTCCTGATCATTTCCTACCAGTTTTTTGGGTGGGGGTGAAAGTGAGGTGGTTGGGGGGGGGATGGGGGTTGTAAAACTGAGAAGTTTGTAGTATCGATAATAGGCTGTCCATTGACCTGTGAAGGAAAGGCCTAGCGGCATAAGACAATTTTAGGGGGGGGGGGTTGGCAATTATTTGGTTGCAAGGGATCTTAGACTAAAGCTTCATGCTATGGGAAAATAATAAACTGGTATCAGCGTAATGTGTGGGAAGTACTGAGTCAATCAACTTGACTTCATTTTTTGCTTAGAATTCAAAGAAGAAATGAATTGTCCAACAATATAGAGGCTCCTAATTTAAAAAACTCAGCTTTGGTGCGTCTCGACATTTGTCGTCTTTTACTAACTTGATAACCCAGAACGTTACAATTTAGGCATACTATATTACAACAGTTTTGAGTTGACAACTAAGGAAGAATTGAAACATTTAGTAATATACAAAATGTTCCATTTAATAATTTTGATGCATCACGACTATGTGACCAACTCCGTATAATTAACATTTTCACTGCATAGCAGGTTCTTCTCTCTTGCTTAAATCTTTTTGATTTCAAAACTTTCCTAAAATCACCACAGTAGGAGTATTTCACTATGAGGTGCTGATAGCCAAGCCAAAAGTATCCCGTGACAGCTTGAATTGTAAACCTTTCGTGTTTACGTTTGCTACTATGTTATATTCATCTCATGGAAACACAGTAAAACTAAACTGAAATAAAACGCTCAATGTACTTGAAAATATCATATGGAGAAAATAAGCAACGTTATTAGATTGATAAACAAACCAGCGTTTGATAAGCCTCGGCGAAATTGTTTACAAATCTACAATCTTATGAAACGCATAATATAGTTAACGCTGCTATTGAATCACAAAACTTTCTGCAACTTTAATACAGAATTGAGAATGTGTCCATGTACTATGGGAACAAGAGATTCTAATTTTAACCTACCAAATTAGCACTTTTACTAATTATTACTTTATGTTTTTTCGCTAACACCCAAACCTCCAATGAAGCTGCCGTTTAGGTGACGTATACGATATTACAACCTACTTCTAGAAATGTGAGAAAAATTTAAATTGATTTTGACAAGGTACTTGCAATGTAATTATACAGATATACTTCCATATTGTGCATATAACAGTTTTGGCACCTCGATAGTTGATTTGGCTATGATTAAATAAGAAAATTAAAGAAACTCTGAGCCTCCAATAAGAAGTCTAAGCTTAAGAAATGTTAATAAACGTTAAAATTGCTGGGCAAAGACATTGTATAAATTCATAGGCTATGCCCTAAAGCGACAAAAAAAATTGAGAGACGTAGAAACGAGCTTTTACACGTATGATGCGCGACTACACTACGAATACGAATACGAATCTCATGAAAATTTTTGAAGCGGTTACTGAGAATACACTGATGTAAGTAAATGAGTAAGTAAGTAAGTAGAAGTACACACAAACCAGCTGAAACGAGTAACATCGATTATAGTGACATCACTCATGATGAAAAGTAAAATTTTAGAAAATGATTTCCAACTAGCAGACGTTTTATATCAAAAGCTCCCAGATATACTAGCGATTTACTTAGATAAATGACTCCAAATTCAGCGGTTTTTGGATCTTGTGCTAATGAAGACTTCAACTAACGTAGACTTTTTCTCAGATTGCTATGGAATTCAACAGATTATGTTTCCCTCTTGATGCCGGAACCTTTTTTCATGTGTTTTTTGAGAAACTCCAGTGGCAGCTGGTGATGTAGTGCTAGAGTGCCATGACACTACCTTAATTTTCGACAAAAACATAATTATCTATCTCTTAAACTTTTCTTATTCTATTTTAGTTTCCAACGACATTTTTTGTTTTATATGAAATGGCAATAGCGACTCAGCGCATAAATGCTTGCACCAGGCAACACGTGGCATCGTCGCAACTCACATGATGAGAGCTGACGACGCGGCGAAACGGCGAGGTGGCAACAGCCTACCGTGCCGTTTCTTATAAGGCACAAACAGAGTAAGAGAAGTCTTGTCACAAACGCTTACGAGTGACAGAGAGAACGCTATGCTGGACGTTTGGATAGATTTTAAATACGAAAATCCGAAGGAGATCGTGCCAGGCACATTACCCATATTTCCATTCATGGTTCACTATTTTTGTTTCAATTTGTTTATGTTTGATGCTGATGTCGGCTTTTCTCGTTAAAGGTTTGAAATTTAGATCTTATTAGTTTGAGTGAGTTGTGCGCCGTTTTCGGATCGGTATCTCTTTGTTTAATCAAAATATTGGAGCCAAAAAGAATGAAATTTTCGAATGAATAAACTCACTTAGTAATCTTCTGCTGGAAGAAAAACTGAAAAACTTATTGGTAGTGGGCAGAAATCGCGTTGTCGTAAATTTAATAAAACTATTTATGATGAAAACAATTGGATAAGTGACTGTGAAGAAGTTAACGAACTGTTTTGTTTTGTGTGTGTTCTATTTGAAGGCGATGACACTTGGGCGAAAATGGAGACCCATGAAAAATCTAAAGTGCATATGAATAATGTTTTCAGTTCATCGATGCTTGGTAAGTCGAACATGAAGACTCAGTTAAATTCGACTTACCGGCTAGCTATAAGTTTTTTTTTTCAATTTTATATCGGTTTGAAATGTTGGCTGTCATTCTGGCACTACCTCTCAAAGTTGGCACAGGCCGCCACTGAGAGACTCTTTCTGAATTTAACAGGTGTTGAACTAAACTACTACAAATCCTACCTTCTAGCTAATATGATGGAATTCTGAACGGTGTGCTTTTTGGCTGTAGGTTTCTGGGTGTGAATACCATTCTGGTGCACGTATTTCGGCAACAACGTAGTGCCGTTCTGATGGAATGCTGGCGAAGAGGCTGCAAGGTTGGGACATTGCAGCCTTTGGAAATTGCGCGGATCCAGAATTTTCTTGTGCTAGCTTTTTGATGCCTGTAACCAAAGAAAATGATATGAAATAGATGAACGCAGTGAAGTCGTTAGGGTCTACTTGTCTACATAGTACTGGATTTCTATGTAATTCATCCTCCATTCTGATGGGCGCAGGGACCAGCTTACTATGGCAAAACAATGTGCTCTCATAGAAATAAATCTCATACCTACTAAGAATGTTTGATTTCATTCAATAATGCCATATCTTTTCGATAACAAAGGATTAAATAATAATATTTAAATTAAATAATATTCATATTATTAGTTCAAGGTCTTAAATCTAAGAATACACAAATCTTAAAGGGGTGATACACGTACGAGCAAGTACGCGAACTTATGGCTCGATGACCTTTTCCGCCTGTGTCACCGTAAGTACGCGTACTTTAAAACCATCGCGCAAACCGCCGGCGATCCAACTGGTTTAAAATCTTGCTCGTAGCTTGTCTCGGCTCGTACTGCGAGCCGCGAGCCACCACTTTGTTTCGGCAGGCCATCGGTGCGCAACGCTTGGTGTGTTTGGCGTTTGTTAAAAATTTTGTTTATTTACGAAAATTATCAAAATGAGTGATTTCAGTTTCACGTGTGTCACCGACGTCGCGCCGAGTAAGTTTGCGAACTTAAAAACCGCATACTTAAAGTTCGTACGTGTATCACCCACTTTAAATTATGCTATGCATAATATTTTGTCTCTTAGAATACTATAATATTAATTGAAGCACTTGATAATCTCGGAGTAAACAGTTCAAGTGTCTTTTGGGAAGAGTAAGAGACTAAGAGAGTTTGTACAACCATTTGGAGATGTTGGTCAGCTGTTGTCAAGGAAACTGTTTATATTTAAGAAACAATTTGAACAAAATAAAGGCTTCAGATAATTTTTTCTAAGAGCGTATTACAAAACACTCGTGATAGTGAAAAAAAAATGTGCAGTCTCATTTTTCTGAAGCACAAGCTTAATATGACTTACGAATATCAAGTCTGTACCCAGAACCAAGTACTTTTGTTTCTTCACAATTTTCTAACTTCTTTCAAATTTAGAATTCACTGCAATCTACTATTTTCTATCCTTTTCTACTTAAATATGGTAACTAAATTAAACTGCTACAATCATCCATTGTGATGGTCATGGTGACCACAAAAAAAGGAGAATGCTGGATTTGCATTTAAACCCATCATTTGCCCCTCACATATACGCCCGATAACTGGCCTCACATAATGTGAGTAATATAATTCGGATATGCTACAGATATCGCTGTGCCGGAATTGGGTTAAAGAACAATAACCTTTTTATCGCATTAGGGAAATGTAACGGCATTTGAGTATTGAGTGCGTAATTATGCAGTATACTTGGTTCTTCGCTCCACGAATTTCCGTTGACTAGAAGGCTATACCGTCCTGGTGTTTGCAAGAATATCAAAAGCATTGGATATTCTAAAGAAAAAAAAATGGAGTCAAGTTGATTGACTCAGTACTTCCCACACATTACTGTGATACCAGTTTATTATTTTCCCATAGCATGAAGCTTTAGTCTGAGATCCCCTTGCAAGCAAATCATCGGCAGCCTCCCCGCCCCCTAAAATTGTCTTATGCCGCTAGGTCTTTCCTTCACAGGTCAATGGACAGCCTGTTATCAATACTACAAACTTTTAAGTTTTACAACGCCCAACCACTCCAATTTCACCCCCACCCAAAAAAAGGTAGGAAATGATCAGGAACCCCAAAAACAACTAAAAACGAAGTTTGAGTTGTTTTCATACTTTTAGTTTTTTGATTATTGCTACGCTGCCACTGACACGATTTTTAACAAACATACGCGTTTTCCATCCTCACCAGGGTAATAATACTGTGTCAAAATTTCATTAGAATCAATTTAATAGTGTCCACGTTACAAAATACAAAACGATCTAAAGCAATAAATACTCGTATGTATACAGAAAATTCCCTTACTCCCTTAGTTTCCGTAATATGTTCGGATGGACCTAAAAAGTTGATTTATGTCGCTAGGTCTTCCTTCACAGGTTAGTGGACAGCCTATTATGAATACAAAAAATTTCTCAGTTTTTCAACCCCCCACCCCCCAAGCACCCCAATTTCACCACAACCCAAAAAAACGCAGAAAATGATCAGGAACCTCTAAAATGCTTAAAAACAAAGTTTGAGCTGTTTTTATATTTTTAGTTTTTTTATTATTTCTGCGCCACTGGCACGATTTATAAAAACCATACGCGTTTTCCATCCTCGCTACGGTAGTAATACTGTGTCAAAATTTCATTAAAATCAATTCAACAGTTTCCTCGTAACACAATATAGAAGGATCTAAAGCAATACTCTCGTATGTTTACACCAGAAAAATTCCAAGTCCTTTGGTTTCTGTAATAGGCAAGGCAATGTTCGAATGGACCTAAAAAAGTTATTTATGTCGCTAGGTCTTCCTTCATTGGTCAGTGGACAGTCTATTATGAAAGCAACAAATTTTTCAATTTCGCAACCCCCCACCCCCCAAACACCCCGATTTCACCCCCACCCAAAAAAAAAGTATAAAATGATCAGGAACCCCTAAAACGCCTAAAAACAGAGTTTAAGCAATATTTAATTTTTTTCGTATATTGCTAATTACTCCGCCGCCCATGCACCGATTGTTTAAATTATAGGAACATTACCCACTACGACCCCACAGCATATCGCTGCCCAAATTTCATCACAATCCATGCAGCGGTTGCTGAGATTACGAGGCTAGAAAAAAGCGACAGACAGACAGACAGACAGACCGACGGAAATGAGTGACGTGGATTTTCGTTATGTAGACATCATAAAACGCCCAAAAAGCGTATTATCTCAAAATCTAAAATTTTCGCGATCACAATACTCCCTCACCTATCGGTGTGGGAAGTAACAAGAAAATCGATGGAGTTTGAGAAAGCACCTATTTGTGTAAGCTTATGGTTACTGAGTATTTTTTAAAGTGAGCTTTTTAATAAACATTGGTGAAAACTTCATTCCAATAATGAACCAGAGCCAGTCTAGAACACGTTATTACAACGACTACTCCTTCAAACTTACCAGCGCTACAATAACTATACAGGGTGTCCCTGAATTTTCTTGACACGCCATATTCTGGTAACAAAAATAATTCAACCGAAAACTGAGTGGAATATGTGAGGGTACTATAGGATCTATCATACCATGCTTTTAAAACATTTTTTTGTACTTCAACCCTTAAAACTAACTCTCAACTTTAGCACCAATAGTTTTTTCTACATGATTAAGTCCTTATATTATTTAAAATTTTGCAGTACCCTTGATTTTATACGGAAACTTATTTTTTTCATAAAATGATAAGCACAACATAAATAAAATAAGAATTTGCAAAAAAACAGATAAAAATAGAACTAATTGAGCTTTTGACGGTACTGAATAATCTATATTACATGCTTTCGAAACTAAATATCTTTTTATGCTTTTAGCTTTTTATTACGAAAATGTTACGCCTCATCAAACAAATGCTCATTTTATTTATCTTATGTTAACGGCTTTAGGAAAAAAATTGGTCTGTGTATGGAATCAAAGGCACTACAAGATATTAAATAAAATAATGACCTGATTAATGTAGGGAAAGCTGTGGGGTGCTATTTGGAAAAAAGATAAGGGGTAAGTTTTGAGGGGTTGATGTAAAAAGAATGTTTCGAAAGTATGGTATGACAGGTCATTCGGTACCCTTGAAAAACCTACTTATTTTTCTTTTTTATCTGTTCACAAAAATATTACGCCCCAAACAAATCCTTATCTTATTTATTTTATGCCTATCGCTTTACGATAAAAAATGTTTTTTGAATAAAATCAAAGGTACTACAATATTTTCAATAAAATAGGGACTTAATTTGTATAGGAAAACATTCCACTCAGTTTTCGTTTGAACATTTTTTTGTTACGAGAATACCACGTGTCAAGGAAATTCAGGGACACCCTGTATACATATGCATATGGAGCAATTGCTTGAGAATATTAAATTTGATCAAATGATTATTGACTTCAACCACACTATTTTTTAGTAGTCTGTTTCTTCAGCTTCCTTGGCTTACAGTAACAAGGACCCGCTGATTAAGTAAGTTTCTGAGAAAAATATGGCTCTTAATCAATAATCTCGCGTGCACTAATGTAAATGAACATGTTGTTATAACGGGAACTGTAAAACTAGCTTGAGAAAGTAATAAGGCTTTCGAGAATTGTGATTTTTATAAGTATGATGTAGAAGATAGGGGATTCAGCTCTTCAAAGTTGTACATAGTATCCAATACGCAGCAAACAGTTATTATTTATTCAAAACAAATATAAAGTGTCAGAAAAGTCATTTCATTTAGTAGTTACTGATAGACTGAGAGCACGTGATCGGTATTTTAGTAAACTTCATATTAATGCTAGGTATACTATTACTCCCGCCGGCGCCGTAACGTAGGTGAAATGGAGATTCACGATAGTCGGCGACGCCGACGGTTCCTTTGGGCGTGACTGGGAGTCCAAAAGCGCCAAAAGTGGCATCTAAAACGTGATCTTGGCAAGTCTGTCGTATGAGTAATATGTTGAAGTACCTTTAAAACTCAATGACAAACACATAGGCGGGTTCCAACATACGAGCAGACGCTACAATATCTGTCTCTGTCGTGCTAGTTAAAAGCGTCAAAGGTGGCTTCTAAAACGTGATCATAGCAAGTCTGCCATTCTAATAGATTGATTTTTAATTTAAAATAAATTATTGAATTTTTTATTTATAATGAATTTCTTATCATTAGGTGGCCTACCGCCCTTCCTAGGTATATACCTTTTTTATTATAAAAATCAATGGCAGACACATAGGTGGGTTCCAACATACGGGCAGGCGCTATGATGTCTCTCTGTCGTGCTAGTTAAAAAGCGTCAAAGGTGACTACTAAAACGTGATCATAACAAGTCTGCCGTTTTGATACATTGATTTGATTTATATATTAAAAACTCACTTATTCCTGTTTCTAATGTGTTTGATAAAATGTCAAAAGTTGAAAATTTTATAATTCACCTTAGTTCAACAACGATTAAAATGGTACTTATATTATTATTATAAACTTAGCTTTTAAAAGGGAGACACATAGGTAGTAACTAAAGTGTACGATATTTACTTCACTCTTTATATTAGATGATATGCGTATTCATGCACCTTTGTGAGAACGATGGAGGCATATTGAGCACCTCACAAATCACAAGGAATAATAATATTTGGTCTCATTCCCTGTTAGAGTGAGTAAGTTTGTATCGAACACTTTAAATGAAGCGAAAGAGAAAGCAATGTATTTATTCTTAAGTTGAAACCCACCTATAGGTCTCCCTTTTGAAAACTACATCTATAATAATAATCCAAATAACATATATCATTTTCATCCTTGCTAAAATAATGTAGATTTTTATAAAACTTTCAACTTTTGAAATTTTATGAAGCACATTAGAAGCCGGAAGTGTCTGCTATTGGGTTTTTGAATAGAAAAAGGTGTATACTTCAACATATTAAAACGGCAGACTTGCTAGAATCACGTTTTAGAAGTCACTTTCGACGCTTTTTGACTCCGGGACTTGCTCAAAGAAACAGTCGCCAGGGTTAGTGAATCCCCATTTCACCTACGGCAGGTGTGGTAGTATACCTAGCATCAATATGGAGTTTGCCAAATAAATTCGCCGATCACTGGCTCTTAGACTATGAACAATGTGGATTCCTTATTTAATGAAACAAATATTTTTATAAATCATTTTCATGACGAGCAAACTAAGAGAGCCAAATTTTTGAATTGGAAGTTATCGCAACGTCACGTATCGTTGTTCGTCACTGAAAGCGGATCACGCGGATCTTTGTCAGGAGCCAAAATGATAAACTTAAAAAAAGTCTTCCTCATTCTCTGTATAGTACTTTATGGTCTGTAGCCAGAGCTACCACGCATTACTCCTCTTATACATAGTATCACCATTCCAGAAAGATGTTCTAACTCTCAAACTCATACCCATCTAATACGATATGGAAATAATTTGCCATTTAGACTAACACAGAATTAATAATATACAGGGTTATTCACGTTATTCGACACGGAGCATTATGGCTAAAGTATTTGATAAAAAAGAAAATAATAATTTCGGTTGAATAGAGACCCATAAGGACTATATTTTAAAAATATTTTCATGTTATACAGGGTGTCCCAAAAACACGAAATGTATCAAAGTTATGTTTTTTTAAATGGAACACACCGTATATTATTGCATATTCAGATTCCTTAATGAATTCTAGTGTGACTTTATGTATCATACATGGGGCTTAAAGCAAACCGTTTAGGTGTAAATCACCATTTTTGGTATAAGTAGATATCAGGAAAAAATTGAATATCGCAGAGATTATAAAATTTGGAAGGCTGTGACTTTGCCGTATTACTAAGCATAAAATGCGTCAGCTTTGATAAGACTGTCAAATTTAAGTTATGTTTATGCTTGGAGAAATCGGTCGGTTAATTAAGGAAACTTCGATCAGCGATAACTTGATTTTTTCAAATGGGAATGCCCAATTTTTTTTATACGATTAAACATAGAATTTGATAACCTTTCAAATGATATAAGGCTGTGAATATCAGTCTCTGGTAGTTTTCATTTAATTTTAAATTTTCAAACAAATCGGTGTTTTTTCAATTTTCCTACCTATAAGCAACGTAGCAGGCCATGAAGTATAAACAAAAACCTGTTCAGGTAGAATAAAACAACTAACTTAGCTGAAAAGTACACACGAACTAGACTAAAGGGACAAGATTATAAAAATTACTCACAACAAACAAAGTCTAACTAGAAACAACGGCGGTAACATATCTTTGGTCAAAGAGATGCTGGAGTATGGCAGAAATGGATTTTTTCACGGCCTATTATCTACTGCAATGTACTAGAGATTGGCAGTTTCCAAAACCATTAAATATTTTGAAATGAAACGAAAACTACTAGACAATGTTATAGGCAGTTTATTAGTTTCATAATAAAATTTCACATTTAATGATATAAAAAAGTATGCAATTCTGTTAAAAGTCAAGTCAAAAGTACGTCTGACTGGAGTACTGAAAATTCTTCAGTACCTATTAGCAGGATCGCAGAAAATAAAGAATGAATTAAAATTTGTTCAAATTATAAAACATAACTTAAATGGCAGAAAATTTAAATCTGATTTGTCAGTATTCCTTTTTTGCAATATTGTTAATAGATATTGAAAAATAGATAGGCTCCAGTCAGAGGTATCGACTTGGATGCAAATTACTACTTTTTTACACCATTACCTATGATTGATAATTGCGTGCTGGCGCAAAAGTCGCTGGTTGTTTTTGTTTCATATCAGGGTTTTCAATTGCTTAGAAATTTTTAACCTCTAGTAAATTGCGGTAGCCAGTAGACTGTAAAAAATATCTGTTACTGCCATACTCCAGCTTCTCTTTGACCTTAGAGATGTTAACGCAGTTGTTTTTGGGAGAGTTGATTTGTTGTAAGGAATTTTTATAGTCTCGTCCCTTTAGTCTAGTTCGTGTGTATTTTTCAGCTAAGTTAGTTGTTTTCTTATACCTGAACAGGTTTTTGTTTATATTTCATGGCTTGTTACGTTGCTTATAGGTAGGAAAATTGAAAAACACCGATTTGTTTGAAAATCCAAGATTAAATGAAAACTACCAGAGATTGATATCCACAACCTTATATCATTTGAAAGGTTATCAAATTCTACGTTTAACCGTATAAAACAAAATAAGGCATGACCATTTGAAAAAATCAAGTTATCGCTGATCGAAATTTCCTTAATTAACCGACCGATATCTCCGAGCATAAACGTAATTTAAATTTGACAGTCTCATCAAAGCTGACGCATTTTATGCTTAGTAATACGGCAAAGTCACAGCCTCCCAAATTTTATAATCTCTGCGATATTCAATTTTTTCCTGATGTCTACTTATACCGAAAATGGTGATTTGCACCTATACGGTTCACTTTAAGTCCCATGTATGATGCATGAAGTCACACTAGAATTCATCAAGGAATCTGAATATGCAATAATATACGGGGTATTCCATTCAAAAAAACATAACTTTGATACATTTCGTGTTTTTGGGACACCCTGTATAACATGAAAATATTTTTAGAATATAGTCTTTATGGGTCTCTATCCATCTGAAATTATTATTTTCTTTTTTATCAAATAGTTTAGCCATAATGCTCCGTGTCGAATAACGTGAATAACCCTATATATACTATACAATAGTTGTTGAATAAAGATGATAAGGCACATTTGAATGTTCATAAGACTCAAATTGACAAAATAATGATTTGCTGGTCTGCTAGTTGTGGAGATTGAGGGCCCTGTTACAGAATCTGGCTCGACAATAGTTAGTCCTGCACTACCAGGTCAGGGTCTTACAATTGGATAGTTTTCTTTCGTTGCATAAAAGTTGTGTTCGGCTGAACAACTACTGTCAGGCAAGGATCAGATGAGCACATGTTGGAATATTGTAGGAATATGCTCCGAGACAGTTATTGAAGCTTCTGGCCTCAATTCAGAGTAGATCGGTATGCTTAGTTGAAACAATTCATAGTTGATGTAAAAATATCATAATATCAATCATATTCAGTTTGCATTCTAAATATTGTATGATAAAGACATTTAACAAAGGTATCGAACAACAAGAGCAACTGAAACATAAAACACTAAAAAAGAGGGGCTCGTATCCCTGAAACCTCGAATGAGCCACTTCTAAAAGTCATTTCCTGAGAAATGCCTATTCTGGGATAATAATTATGAGATAAGTCAATATGTACAGCCGTCTAGTAAATTATAGTATATAGTATAGTAGCTTTTAACCTGAGGGTTTTTTTGTATAAAAGAGGTGGATAGGTAAAGTAACAATACTAGCTAAGATTTCGGATTATTTTATAATGACTGCAGTACCTACCTATATCACATATCACATACCTTCGTCAATCTGTCTTTCTGTCAGCTTGGGTGTCGGTCTGTCTGTCTATTTTTCATTTACCTTTCTCTTGGGGATTAGCGCATTGTTAGTGTAACCTCTAACCCAATTTCTTCTAAGGCGTAGCAAAATAGTTACTGTATGAATTATGGTAGAGTATTAATATGTCACTGCCGAGTTTTGTTGGTTTCTGAGGCTATTGCGTTCACTGAAACAAAAATATTTTTAGTATGACTCACAAATGTTAAAACAGAAATTCATTATTTATTATTTTCAGGTTTTGGTCCACTGCAACGGTGTTGTTACTTTCTTTGAAATCAAAATTCCTGCCAATAGTCAAATCACGTTTTTAGTTGTTTATAATTATAATATGTACTCTGTAAAAATATAAATTGACTACATTGATCCATGAAAAATAAGAGGTCGATGTACTTAATTAATTTTTACGTAGACTCGATATCTTCATGGACTGCAAATTAATACATCTATATAAATCATTTGATGTTTCTTGAAGCTCCCAGTAATCTGATGCATTTATCAATCCGTTCAATAGATTGGCTGTTCTAAATATGGCAGTTTAACTTTTAATGCTCGAATTAATAATGCCTGATAAATATTGTTAGTTATAAATAGCAGTGAGTAATTAAGTACAGTAGGTAACTCCTTGCGTGGTCTTAAAATATAAATCCATGATTTTGGTCGACAGTGTATTAATGAAGCAACTGCTCTGGTATTTCCTATTCATTATGGATCTTGGCATCTTATCACTTTTAGTTTAACCTAATTGTGAAGTTGTTGTTATACTCATTGTTATTTTTAATTTGAACCGAGAATGATATATACCAGATCGAGTTACTGAAAGCAACCAATTGGTTTACAACAGTTTTGGCAGCATTTCAAATACGCAAACTCATTTATATTACATAACAATGCCTGTACACTTATCGGTCATTCAAAAATACAGTTTCAACGAACAAATCGTCAAAATATTTATTTACAGAGCTGATATCCAACGATGTCAATCATCTCTGAGTGATAATCAATTTCCCGATGGTCAATATACAATATTTTACTCCTATTACGTGTCATTATTTATCTAATAAAGCTCAGGGCTAGATGCCGATAAGGGTCAATAAGAGACCGTCATATAGCTTTGATTAAACGACAAAATATATAGGGTTTACCATAAAGGTTTCCAGAACTTGTACAACTATTTTCTAAGGTTTTCTAAGTAAAAATTGACAGGGCATTGCCGTCGGTCCTTTGAAATAAGGCTTAAAGTTACTCTCTACTTTCGGTTTTATCCATTCATTTGTGAAATATAATCTTAGTATTCGGATTGGATGTATTATTCACCCATGTCGCAGTGATATAGCCAAGCATGCGAACTCTTAAGCTTTGGTGGTAGAAAAAAACGAGAAAAATTGCTATCATTGGACCAAAATAACATCCCGAGCATCCATTGGTGGTTTTTTACCTATTTTATTTTCAGTTAAATTATCTGAATTTCAGCATACTGCCTCCCTATTAACTGGGCAGTAGATCAAATTACGCTCGGTAAAGTAGGAAAAGTATTTTAAGGTTTTGGATGCCAACGCATCCTTTTTCAAACCAGTAATTATTCCAATAACCTTTTTTAACTTTTGCAACTCTGTTGTCCATGTGGCTATAGTAAACCCTTTCCAGCTATTTTTTTTATTAAACCATATTCCGCTGTTATAAAGAAGCAATTAATCCATCCGATGATTTCTATATCTTTGCTGTTTATTTTTTAATTTATATTACTAATTACAAATCTATAGCTGTATACTGTACATAATCAATGGCCACTGGAGGAAGGCTCTTACCACTCAGGAAGCATTCTCGTAATGTGGTAGACGAGTATTTATAACGAGAAGTCAGTTTTCAGCCCAGTTAAAGACCATATATTATGCGTCACATTGTGTTGTGCTGGGGATAGCCATTTCTGTTTCCAGCTGTACACCAGATCAAAATATTGTTTATATTTATTTAGCGTATGGCACTACACGCATGTGAAAACAGATATTCATCTATAAGCAAGAATTATACAACAGTAAAAATCCAAGGCTCATATTTCGATGTCAAGGTCCGTTAGCCATTGCAACGCTGGTGCTGACACCTCCATAAAGTCAAGTCAGCTTCTCGTGTGTGTTGAAGCTGCGCAGTTACATTCCAGTGAAGCTGTTTTTACCTTCTGTGAATCTGCGCACCTTCCATGTCCGATGTGCACCTTGTTCAGTTGTGACCATTGTCTTCTTTTCAAGTCTATTGCTGTTATAGGCTCAAACCAGTTTTGCAGCATTTCGTTTGTAAGTTCTATTTATGCAGCGAAAAAGTTTTTTGGATTTTAGAATAAAGTACTGCAGAGGTTTTTTAGTCAAAAAGCCGACGTTTCGGCGTTTATTTTACGCCTTCTTCAGGGCGATCAAGCACACCCCTTTTTCAGTAAAAAAACCACTGTAGCACTTTATCTCAGAATCTAAGGAATTTTTTCCACTAAACAGTAATTTGTCCAGGCATATAGAGGAGGTTTCCTGGACTTTAGCGCTGAGCAAGTATGATGAGCAGGGTTCCTCTAGCTCCGCCCTCGGTGGCACCTTCTTCCCTCACTGTGTTATGGCACCTTTGCTCAGCAAATCTTCTTGGCAAATAACAGTTCTCATAACTCAAGGCATAAACTACACGCAGAGGTCAGACGAGGAAATCAACTATACAGGAATCATGTGTTTACTTGGTCAAAGCTATATCAAAAAATTCTTAGTGGTATAAAGGAATTGCACTTCAATAAACGCTTTAAAAATGTCTTAAAGGATAGTTAAGCAAAGTAGATAGAAAAGAAGTACATAAATCGATCCAAAAATCATATTATAATAGAATCCATTAATGATTTGGTAAACAAACTTCATTTGAATTATTTTTTTTCTGCTTTAACTCGTACATACGCCTAGGTATATTTAATATGTTTACAATGTGTTCCACCATCATGTCGACAAACTTTGAGGTATGAAAATATCATTAAAGTTATCGAGAAAAAATGCGAAAAAAAAGGGGTCAACCTTTTAATTAATTTTTATTACATTTTCAATTTCTGTATCACTCCATGGGTTCGCGCAGTTGTAGCGCCATAGCTTGATTATTTATCGACCGATTCTAGACATTTTGGACTCATTTTATAGGAGAATGACTGCGCATATCAACTAAAGCAAAAAAAGATAATACCTGATAGTTTCTAAGGCTAAAAAAATTAACCAAACTGAAAAAAAATTTTTGTAATGCACTTATTTGGGTTACTTAAATAAGTGCATTTCAAAAAATTTGTTTTTCAGTTTGGTGAATTATTTTGCCTTATAAATTGTCAGGTATTATCTTTTTTTGCTTTAGTTGATATGCCCAGTCATTTTCCTATAAAATGAGTCCAAAATGTCGTGAATCGGTCGATAAATAATCAAGCTACAACTGCGCGAACCCATGAAGTCGTGATACCGAAATTGAAAATGTAATAAAAAATTAATTAAAAGGTTGACCCCTTTTTTTCGCATTTTTTCTCGATAACTTTAATTGTATTTTCATACCTCAAAGTTTGTCGACATGATGGTGGAACACATTGTATAAACATTATACCAGCTACGGATATTATCATATTTATTTAATCATTTTTTCGATAATTTTGTTCAATATAGTTTAAGAGTAAATAAATATGATTATTCTAATTTTTCTCGCATGCTTGCAGTAGCAACAATTGTTGACGACTTGTACCAAGTCACAAACTGAACTGCTACTGATCTGAATTTAGGAAGGATCGTACAATATTACAGGTCTTCAGGACTCCAGGCTTTTGGAATATCTCGTGTAACCTTTCGTCCAGTTGTAACTGTTGTAGGTGTGGTGTAAATGTGTTTGGTGATACCGACATAATTAGTGGGGACAATAGTTACTTTGATTTGTTTGAACAGTCGTTTTATATCTATGGCATGGTCAGTGTATTTCGATATTTTTCCAGCGTAGGTGTTTTGGATATCCATATCATTGAAATAGCAATATCCATCAAACAGGTAACTTTGTCTGCCTTTGACTGAAAAGCTATATCTGGCCTATTTATTGGAATAGTCCTGTCTGTATGTATTTCAACGCAGTAGTATATGTTGTATTGATTGTTTTCGAGTACTGATGTCATTGTGTAATTGTGAGATGGATCTGTGTTTTCCATTAGCTTGTTTGTTGTGGCTAGTCGTTTGTGCAGGACTGGCTGCAGAGTTACGTCTGGCTGCGTACTAGGTTCCAGCGAGAGTTTTGCATGCGCTTGTTATGTTTCTTTCTGTAGGTAACTTTTCCTGCAGTTATGGATGAATTTTCAATTATGTATTTCATGTAGTTTTGTATCGCAATCACTTGGACCTGGATAACAAGCATAAAACCCACAGTTTCTGGAACGAATTGGCCATCCTGCAGCCAGGCGTATCAGTGCGTTCCATTAATGTGCTCTTGTGTAACAGGTTACAATTAATATTATTATTATTATATAGGGTAAGAAGTTCAGGCTTACGTGTCATGCAATGACGTCGTTGGCCGAAGATATCGGGATTGTTGCAGAAATTACAGTCATAGTAACCATTATGTGCGAATTTCGTACATTAAATATGATGTGGTGTGTACATTTTAATTAATCCTCGTACAGGGCTTATTAATTAATAATTCAAGCGATTCGCTTCGATGGGTCCCACTTCAAAGGATCGCTGCCAAGCGACTCTTATTGCTGCAATATGTATGTTCGGTTCGCTTTTAAGGGGTAGGGATCTGGGTCGGAGTCTATGGATATTAATTTAATGTCTGCAAGATCGGTGTAGGCATGAGAAGTAAGTTTTTTATAATTTGCTAATGATCGTTTGTTATGTTGGTTGGCCTATGCGGGTGTCGTGGAAGTAATAGTAGTAGCTTGTACTAAGCTTGATGGTTATGAGTCATTTAATTTAGTTTAGTTGGAATTCAACAGCGGAGTAAGCACCTCATACCGCAATGCTTTTGAATCACTACTCATTCTAAGTTTAGCTGCAATGTTTGTTAAGCTTTATCAAAAATCTGATATCGTGTGTAACTTCTTTATGAAGGGTGGTTTCTTTTTTAAGTATGGGTTATTAGTTATTTCGGCCACTGTTGCTCTTGAGGTATTGACCGCTTTACTCTTCAACAACTCTAGCAAATTTTATAAAGCCATTCCCAAAGTGAGTGAGAATGTTTGCGGCTGTTGGGACACATTTTTGGTCGAAATGAACGAAAATTCTTGAAGAATAGTATGTGAAACTGACCTCATTGTAGATAACAATACATAGGTATTGTATATAACAAAAGACTTGCAATCCCGACATGCGGCCAACAGTATGAAGAATGGTAATACATTTCACTCCCTACACAAAAGTTTTTGTGCTGGCTCCACCTAGTGGCGTCTGAAGATTGTTACTGAGCCAACAGATTCCCTTCAGTGACAGAGATACGAGCCGTGCCGTACTACTAGAAGGTGGTGGCAATGGAACCGTTAGTAGGCGTTTTTTTATTATAGAGGGCTTAGGAAATCAGCTTGATCGCAAAAACAGAAGCACTCGCACGCTCGGAAGAGTGTGTGAGAGAGCCTGCTGGCCCGACGTTGAACCAGCTTGAGTCCTCTGATGTCATATCCAATGGAATCAAACGCATCCATCCGACATGTCACCACGATCCGACCGGCTAAGACCTGTTCCATCTTTTCTTACCTCTGCTCAATCTCTATCTGCATCGTGAACGATATTCTACGCAGTGCAAGATGAGTTAAGTGCACTTTCTTCTCCTTCTTCTTCTTGTTACATATGTCCCTACGTTCCTCTGCCCCTTTCGATTCAAAAATGCTTTTATGTACTATCTTCCAGTGTTGCTCGCTCAATATATTTATAGGCACCATGGTCTCTGGGGTCACATCCTCAGGCAGGTTCCCTCTTGCTTCCTCCTTGTCACAGGACCATCTGTCACACTCAAATAGGGTGTGCTCGACTGTGTCGCTCTGACCGCAATATCGACAGCGACCGCCCGTCCGTCGCTCGCCCTATTTTGCTCATATATATCCGAAAGGGACCGTGGCCTGACAAGATCCCCTGCTACTCGCCCATGATTCTCTGCCTGTTATAACCTGCAGAGCTTTGGTAGAAACAGTGCGATACGCACTGGTCACCCTCAGCAGCGACTTTCTTTGCACCCTGTCCACGGTTTGCTGGTGCTTCTTCCTCTCCATCGCTTTATACAATACTGAAGCTTCGTATAACATAACTGAGGATAACGCCGTTCATGATCTGCATCTTCTTCATAGTCGGGCCGCCAACGTTTGGCATGATACATGACAGTAGTGCCACTTTTCTTTCTACTTTCACCGCAGTTCTTTTTATATGTTCGTTGGAACGTCGTTCGTTGTCTACAGTAATCCCCAAATACACTATCGATTTGCTGAGTACCCACTTACACCCCTCTAATACAGAAGCTCACTTGGTTTCTAGTGATCCTAGAGCGCCTCAGTTTTCCTTGGTGCGAGCTGAAGTTGGTGCTTGGACATCAACTCATCTATCCTTCTCAGCGCCTCGTTTGTCGTTTGCATCAAAGTTTGCTCATCTTTCGTGGATGCTGCCAGAGTAAGGTCATCCGTAAACGTCACAGTCTTTGTGTTTCGAGCAAGAGCTATCCTTAAAACTCCATCATGTATGGCATTTCAGAGAAAATAACACAACTACGATCCCTGTGGAACATCTGTAGAAATCTCCAGCTCTACGCTTGCTATTTTTATAGCTCCGTCACTAAAATAGCTGCCGTCCAGATTGCGCAAATACCTCGGTATGTCACGTATGTTCAACTCCTCCATTATGATTCCCTACGATGCGATGTCGTATTGAAGGCATTTTGCATGTCAAGTGTCACGAATGCTCCCCATTTAATGGAGGCTTCTTCTACGAAGCGTAGAACTGCCTCCATTGCGTTGTTTGTGACTTGCCACTGCGGAAGCCAAATTGGTTTGGCGACAAGCCTCCCGTCTCTTCCTGTCAGCTGGCGTGATGATCTCACGCATTTCGTCGACGCTCTGCAGGCTGGGTTGGCATTACCGTTATGGCTCAGCGGATAGAGCATCGGACTAGAAATCTGGAGATCGCGGGTTCAAATTCCGCTGTCAATCATTTCTTTCTTCGGCATTTTTCTGGTAGCATCTTGATTTCAATGTGTAGCGTTAATCTCAATTTCACAGAAGACCAACTGATTGCCCACCCGTTATTTAGGGTGTTTATCTTGGGTAAGCACATGGATTTTTAGGTTTCTGTTTGCTAGTTTCTTATACTAAAGTGGAAGCACGATACGTAAGAAAATAAAATTTACGGCGGTCGTTTTGAAACTCCTGTCGGATCGCTTGGAGGTAAGTAATGTGGAAAGGGTTTCCATTGCGCTCTGCACTATTCGTGTAATTTCAAAAGTTGGTTCGGTATACCTAAATTATAACAAAATTATATACAAACATAATTAAAGTGTTTTTATGTTAAATACTCGTGAGTAAATTATTGGGTCTACTAATTTTTTCATCTACTATTACAGCAAAACTAATAACGATGGCCACTTATCGTTATTGCTGCATTAACGCAAGTAAAATAAACGTGTTTAAAAAGAAGGCTGAAAGCTTATGGCGCTGTAGAAGCGCTGCGAGAGGATAAGAGATAAATTTGAGACGCTGCACGTTGTAGCCTTCGGGAAACAAATTCCCTGGCACCTCTTTCCACACCATCGAAGTTCTCTAAAAGAAGGAATGCTGAAGGAGACTGGTTCGGGGAATAGGGACCTCGACCTGATAAGGATGAGCTCGCAGAGCCTCTCTAGTGTTCCTCGTTCGGGCATACTTTGGTGTTATTATCTGGGAGAGGTCACGAGAACATGTTCCGTGAGAGATTCAATCTGTAAAACGGGGACAGGTCAGTCACCCTTCTTCGATGTTCCAGGCTGTGGAAGTCTTTTGTAAGGTTACGCGTATCGATTAGCCTAATTGCCATCTCCTGGATAGTATCCAGAAACTTTAGAGAGTGCTTCTGGGCGCATCCCTATACATAGGAGCAATATAAATGCAGAAAATATTCAATTAGAGATTCAAAAGACTTCCGTCTATGTCCTAGAAAACTCAAGGGGCATTAAACATGAAGTTTGTAAGTCACTCACCTCTAAAAATACTTCTTAATGAATTATCGCGAACCAAAAAACGTCCAAAAATTATGAGCGTCTAAGATATTTCGAAATATGAAGGCTGTTATACATATGTATCAAATTAGATCTGAATCTATGGAAAATTATTATTAATAGTTTCTTTCTTCTAATGCAAATAATCATATCCAGCACAGTAAGAACACAATCAGAATAATCGATACGGCTTTAAGTTATTGATATTCAGCATCCGAACTCGCAAATGTATTCGAAGTAATCGAAAGTTTTTATATGTTTAGACATTCTATCATTTCTCCTTCGACACTACATCGATTTTCAAAGGCCAAAAAGTTTCATGTGTAGTAACCCGCCATGAAAAGTTTACAAATTTCAGTGTAATATTTTCTATGTTGTGGGGGCCCAAGGAATACAATTTTTATTGGTAATTGGTCACTGCTAGATAGATTTTGAGAAGCTACTAAACTTTTTCGTCCTCACCATTGACATAAAATAGGTTAAGGTTAGGCTGATAGTGAGTAGGGCAATTATACCTCCTTCTACTGCGACCTGATTGTGCCTCACAGCTATTTAGAGGTCACCGTACATTCCACACCTTTTGACGAAGGCGATAGTCTTGTTGGGTATAACTTCTTTGAAGGCACTAGGTCCCAGATGGTTGAATCCGAAGGAAGCTCGAAGGTCCAGTACTGGACAAGGGCACAATATGTGTTTTGCAGTTTCGTCCTCCACATAGCAGAAACAACAGTCCGATGTTTGTGCCAGACCTATTTTTCGCAAGTGGTTTGTCAGACGACAATGTCCTTTCAACAGACCGACCAGAATGCGCAGATTATTCCTGCTCCATTATAGGATCTCGGGGGGGGGGGGGGGGAGTGTTGACTGGAGGAGTATGGTATGTAGTCATGGCGTATCTCGCCTGCAAGAGTGCTTTCCTCTCTGTCCAATCTGAGATCGACTTCCTGGCAGTGCTTTTGCAATGCAAATGGTTCTGGTCCTATGCACACGGTTCCTCCTCTTTGGAGTGTGGCGGTCAATTCTTTGCCTTCTACTCCGCTATGACCTGAAGTCCAAGTTCATTGAGGAGATGTAGAGATTGTAGCGGTTCACCCGTTTTCAAAATTATTTTTATATTATTTACTTGGCCGCCATATACAAATAGTTTATAACTTCCATTTTTAGCAACTACTTCCTCATTATACTAGTACATTTTTATAACTATTTTGCTTCTCACCTCTACCTTTTTCCCATCTCTACTTCAGTTGGAAACATTATTAATTATACACACTGCGCAAGTGCGCACAAATTTTGGGAAGATCGAATGAGTGGGGAGTATGCCCTCTTTCTCTTTACCGACGTTAGCTTCTAGATGAAATGAATTGGTTTATTCCTTTTGCTTTCTGAACTCAAACAGTTAACACCTAATATGTTTCTCTAAGACAATCTTTTGTGTGTGTGCAACATGTGATGATCAAGGTAATCATAACGATTTGATAGCTATGGTTTCCCATATTTTCATTGCTTCTGCTCTTTATTTTACAGCTATGTGTAGGAATGTGATTTTTCCGATTTATACATTTTTTTTCATGAACATGTGATGGCGAACATTTTAGTCTTTAAATATCAAGTCAATCATACACTGTATATCTATCAATTATCTAACAAAAGAGTCGCTGAACATTATTCTTTGTTTCTAGCCATATATTTTTGTGTTCCGATGCCTTATCTTGTGTGTATTTAATGTTTCACATTTTTTTTATGACATTCCTTACGTAAAAATACCTAGCACTCACATTTGCTAACTGAGAACGCAATGAAAAGATCTGTTGGACATTTTTGTAATTTTGTTTTACAAGGCGTGAGGAAAAAGTTTGTAAATTTTTGAACATACTTTGTACATTTATTTTATTTATCACTATATATCTGAAAAGATCCGGTAGGACTGAAAATACAAAGCATTTAAGAATCCTTTTTTAACTATTGTTCTATCTATTCGCTCTTGTATATATCTATTTTTTTTTTAATCTTTACCATGTGAACATTTGAAAGTTATCTGCTTTTTGGCTTTTTAATTCCCCCATGCTACTTCATAGATTTGTTTCTGAAGTATATGAATGCAATTTATCAAAATGTAAGAACGCATGAAGATCCATACTTCAGAAACAGATCGTGAAGTCCTGTGAAGTTCTCCACAAGGTGCTAATACCAGCCATAACTCTTTCACAGGAAAACCACCTTTTCTCGGGGTGCCACCGTCAAGACCACCTTTTTTCTCGGGGTGCCACCATCAAAACCACCCTTTTTCTCGGGGTGCCACCGTCAAGACCACCTTTTTTTCTCGGGGTGCCACCGTCAAGACCACCTTTTTTCTCGGGGTGCCACCGTCAAGACCACCTTATTTCTCGGGGTGCCACCGTCAAGACAACCTTTTCTCGGGGTGCCAACATCAAGACACCTTTGGAGCACCTCCTTTTCTTTGGAAGGGCACCACACCTCTTCCGTGCCACCATTATGAACACTTTGACGGGGTGCCACCACCTGAACTCCCTTTGAAGAAGCCAGCCCTTTGGAGCACCACCTTCCCTTCGGAAGGGCACCATGAGGACTTCCTTCCGAAGCTAAGTTGTTTTTAAGAAAAAGAAATAGAATGTACTGCAGTCATATATTCTGAAATAAATCTTTATTAAACCATTGTTGTCCTATTTTTCATTTCTAGGCGGCTAACTAGACTCACGCACTCACGCACACACGCACGCACCTACATACCCTTGTCTCATGCAAACCAATTGAGCTGCTGGTTGCTATGAGTAATAAAAGTGTTGGCTGGTGGTTCATGACCAAGCAACATTTTTATTGTTACAGTTCAATACGATTCTATTGTCAATCCGCAGCCTTATTATAGGGCTGTTCCAAATTACCGTTCTATTACCGTCCTAGAACTGTTTTCATCATGCCCCGCCCATTTTGTGATTCTAGAATCGTTGATTGGTTGGTACGCTGGCAGACCAACCAATCACCGTGTTTAAAACTGTAAAATGGGTCGGGCTTTATAAAAACGGTTCTAGGACGGTAATAGAACCGTAATTTGGAACAGCCCTTATGTAAAAATATTTGCGACAGCCGTCGCTGAGCAGATGCCGAGCAACAGCGATGTGACGGCAACAGGACCGTCAAAATTGTAGGTTATATGTTGTCCATCACGCTGCCGTCATTGCAATGAAATTTACGTTTGACAGCAGATATGGCGCGATTTGAGCACGTCGTTTGGGGCTCAGTGCTTTCACAGCAGCCTGGCTATCTCGAAAGGTTTTTATAGATTTGTTTGTCAGGGGTCTTTTGTTCATTCCTGACCACCATTTCCATCAATATTTCTTCGGTGGTTTTCAACTGATCTGTAAGAATTACTGGACAGACGATAGACAGACGGATACACCGAAGAAAATGGGTATCATGGGTTTTCGTGATGTTTATGTTTTATGTGGTAAACCGTAAAAAAGAATATATCTTAAACCTGTTTCATGATTAAAATACTTCTGACATTACATAGTTCCTTGAACAACAACCATACTTTAAAAGTTATCTAAAAAATACAGGGTGACCCTGAATTTCCTTGACATGTGATATTTTCTTAGAAAAATGTCAGACGAAAACTGAGTGGAATTTTTGTAAGTACTATAATATATAGGGTCTATCATACCATGCTCCAAAACATTTTTTGTACTTCAAACCTTAAAACTCATCCTCAACTTTTGTTTTTCAAATAGCACCAAATAGTTTTTTCTATACAAATCAGATACTTATTTTATTTAAAATCTTGTAGTGCCTTTGATGTTATACTCAAACTTATTTTTTTAGTGGGTTTCTAAGGGTACTGATTGACCTATAATACATGCTTTGGAAAACAAATGTTTTTATCCTTTTATTACGTAAATATTACGCCTCAAACATATCATTTTATCTATCTTATGTTAATGACTTTACGAAAAAGACTGGTTTGTATATGAAGTCAAAGGCACTAGGAGATTTTAAATAAAATAATGACCTCATTAACGTAGGAAAAGCTATGGAGTGCTATTTGGAAGAAATGTTGGGGGTAAGTTTTAGGGGTTGAAGTAAAAAAAATATTTCGAAAGCATGCTATGATAGGTCATTCAGTACCCTTGAAAGGCCCACTTAGTTCTCTTTTTTATCTGTTTTCCTTGCGAATATATTACGCCTCAAACAAGTCCTTATTTTATTTATTTTATATGCTTATGATGACTACGTAAAAATACGTTTTTGTATAAAATTAAAGGTACTACGAGATTTCAAGAGAGATAAGGACTTAATTTGTGTAAGGATAACTATTGGGTGCAGTTTGAAATATAATTGTTGGGGGTGAGTTTTAAGGTTGTAAGTACAAGAAAAATGTTTTGAAAGCATGATATGATAGACTCTATAGTACTTTCAAAATTCCACTCAGTTTTGGTTTGAACTTTTTTTGTTACGAGAATATCACGTCTCAAGGAATATCAGGGAAACCCTGCATATAGTAGAGGGAGCACACAAACTGCATGTACAGATTACTAGGTGACACTGTATGCTTTAAATCATCTGCCCTGCAGTATAGTAGAGGGAAGGATGACCAGAACTATAGCGTTTCCAACAGCAGTTTCAAAAGGATCAAATTACATTTATAAAGCGTCAATTGTAAATTCAAACTGTCAGGTGTAAATTACGACTCACAGTTGGAAACTATAATAATTGATGCTTCAGAAAGGTAACTTGATCATTTTGAAACTACTGCTAGAAATAGTATAGACGTTAAGTTTAAGTAAATCACATAAATGATGGTAAAATGGCAGACATTCAGCCGATATATCTTCTGAACTTAAGTGTTTAATGATAAGCCAACGATATGCTAGAAGTCTACAGTTTAAACAAACGCTGTAATCATTTATACCCGTAACTGTTTGTTTATAAGGAAGTGTAAAGCCAGCTAGACAAATGTCAGTGGCCTGAGATGTCGCGCTATCGTGGTTCGCTAAAAAACAAATTAGTGAAAATAAACAGAGAAAGAGATGGTTCTCGGAGCATATCTCCGTTAAAAAGTGTCAGTAATGCTAACGATCTAATTTATTTTACAGTCTGCATTGTAACGTACGCACGTCCGATGGCACTTCCGCTTATTGTGATTCCTGTTTCGTATTTTTCCGCACGCCTTGCCGGTCACAGCGCAGCGCCCTATTATGACTTACGCTGCTTAGGAAATTCAATTTGTGTTAATTAAATCGTAACGTGCCGTATACTCTGCTCAAGAATATAACGTGGTTGGCTTCCAATTCCACAAATTGTTTTGTTTTACCTCTTACAGAGGAGGTAAGGTGGGTATTGCAATCGGCAAAATTTCCGATTTTGAGGTAATACGTTTTTTAGGCGTACTATGACGTCTGCATCTACAGGAGCTAAGTTAACTTAGTAATTTTTGCGAGTCTGTCTCTCTTTCTGTCAATTTGTTGCTATTATCCAGGGTGAGTACTAAGTAGATACTTCTATTTAAAATGTAAATAGAAGTCGTTAAAATAAACACCTTTTTCAAATACCTTTTTTCCAAAAACTAAAACTTAAGCGAGATACAGAACCAAAAAAATTAATCTGGGTTTGTGTATCAAGGCGTACCTAGTCTGCTTATATTTAGTTTTTCACTCGGATTTTTGTTTTTTGTTTTTTGTGCACTAATTGCACCAGGCACCAGTTCAGTTTATCATAGATAATTCCTAATTAGTAAATCTTAAAAGTTGTTTCATAATAATGTGCCACTTTTAGGATTTACAAATTTAAAATTACCAACGATAAATAAAAAGCGATTACTGCACTACCTGACATGTACAATACCTAATCAATTTGACAAAAATCCGTGCAAAAAGCTGAACACAGACTAGGTACGTATTGAGACACAAGCCCAGATACGCCTTTATTTTGTATCTCGCTTATTTTTCAGTTCTCTGAAAAAGTTATTTAAAAAAATTGTTTATTTTAACGACTTCCATACACAGTCGTAGCGAACTACTGTCGGTATAAACGGTAACCTCTTCTCAACCAACAGCTTCGGGTGGACGAGTTGAGAAGAGTCAGGACACCTTCTTGTCCTTGGGATGAGAAATTGCCCCTAAAGGCGGATGAACCAGTAGATACCATCTGGTCAACGGCATGAGGATGCAGAAAGCAAATGGGGAACTACTGCATTAAAGATCTTAAAGATATCCCAAGAGAAATTCGTAAAATGTGTGAATGCATTTTACGAGTTCACAACATGTCTGTTAAGACATTGTGACTATGATGATGATACACAGTCGAAAAAAGTATCAACTGGGTTGATGTCTAGTCTAGGGTGGGTGGTAGAATACTATCTATTACCCCTATTGTAAAAATTGTAAAAAAACGCAAAGATTACATAATTATTTTCTTTTACCAATTTTTTTGCCCTGATATTATTATTTTATGGCCTGCACATTTCGCTATCGAATGAGACCTATTTTGTGTTTGTAGCGCCCATACATAGACAGCTATGACTAAATTAGTACAACACTCGTGCATCAAATAAACAAAAAACAAAATGGCTGCCATTTTATTATGGTGGGATAAAAACTACTTTTGAGGAGTGGTTTGTCGATAAAAATTAACGTATTTTATCCCCTTAAAGGCTCCGACACCGATGACCGGACACACTGTATGTATGTCTCTTCTAGGCAGTGTCCATCTGCTATTGTGCCTGCCACCATGGCGATATTTCTGCTTGCAAAGTAGACGTCCAGGTCCCAAGCGCAGGCTTCCCTGTACCTTCCAGGAGAATCCCGCCCCACTATATCCCGACTACTTCAAGCGTCATACACCAAACTGTAGGATTGGGTTAAATCATCTCTGAGTAATGGCGAGTGAAGATCTAGTATCTAGACTAGTTCAGCGGAGTAGCTTCACAAATATACAGCCCACCATACTCCACACTTCAAAAGGATGTACTAATTTCTGGTAAAATTACAAATCTGAGGTATCTGAAGCATAGTTGGTTGAGTCCAATTTCGGTCGATAACCTTGCTACTAGTAAGCAGAGAATCAGAGAATATCTAATCTACTATAAAAAATGACGTATATACTAGTTCGTTAGCCTGCTAATGAAACAATACTGTATACGCATTAATATAAATGCCTAATAAGTAATAAAATTTTAATAACTGCTACACAAACAATTTTCGCTCCACTAATATATCTACGTACCGTTGTTAACGTATTTCAAAAATATTTCATATAGCAAAAAATGGCATAGTACAAGTACACGCGAAATGATTTATGGATAGTGCGTATGCTTGCCTCGCATGACTTCAAATATTTCTTTGCTACAATACATTAAATCTATAGGCTCATATAACACGAAGAGTTTGCGGACAAAACACGAAAATTAAGAGACCGAAACAGAAACAAATCTAGTTATTTAAAAATGTGTTTTGCATATTCTATTGGTTCTGATCTGTGATCAACTATTTGTTTTTATTAAAATTTTAATTCATAATAATATACAAAACACAGTAGGTACGCCCGATTCTTTGAAATACACTAAGAGATCTTTTTAACCCCAAATACGCTTTCTGTCATACCACTCTATAAAACGTGAGTGACAAATTTCAATATTTTTCTTATATTTATTGTATAATTATAGGAGTGTCATTATCAGCTCGTTACATTGTTTGTGTCGAAAATGCAGAAAAGAACTTCTGGAGCGATTAACATTTATGATACTCGTAAACTGTAGCAGCAGATACGGATAAGATGGCATAATTGAGGCAACATCCTGAATCAATTATGATAGGATATCAGTTCAAGATTGATGAGAATTCCAACATTTTCATGTACCATGGTAAAGCGCCTAGTGGCCAAACGAAGGGTTATAGTATATATATAGCAGTTGAACAGCCTGATACTTCCAAGCTTTTTGATCTTAGCTACAAAAGCTTTCATCTGTCTCATCCGGAGATAATACTCATCATCTCATGGACAAACATTCGGTATATCTGCTTTTCCGTCAATATATTCACGTTGGTGTTAGGCCTAAATCGGAAATATTATCAAAATTATGAATTACACCGACCGCTGGCATATATTCGAAGCCCACGGTTTATCAGGGTATTAGCTGTCCTATTTTATTCACCGTAATTCGGTTTTACTGCTGCAGTTACATTTGTGTGAGCTATGCATACGATAGCTAAACAAAAACAGGACATTCGATTCAGAAAATAAAATCGAAAATAGGTTTATGAAATTTAAACCGCAAAATGCGATGTTTTTTTTCATTAAATTGATAATAGTTGAGGCATACGTACTTCTGACTCCCAATCTCAAAAACTGCAAAAAAGCCTTTTACTGAAGAATTGTGATCAACCAACTTAATCATTTTCTGGACAATTTTGCGTTCGAATATCATTCCAGGCACGCTGACGGAGAATGCAACCTAGCAAAGGAATCGTAGACGATGTGTAACGAAATTAACATTGGGTTAGAAGTTAAAAGGATAGAAAGTCTCTAAAAGAATGTTGTCTGAATTTTGTAGTCAAAGTCTGTTTCGGACTTCCACTGCCTATGCAATTTCGGAGTACAACGTTTCGATTGATCTGCTATCAATTGCTGAAGACGATTGAAGTAATAATTAAATAGCGATCCAGGAGCATGTTTTTTTCGTTGCTATTTATCCTTGTCTGCCTGACGTGTAGTCTTTCGTGACTGTTCTGATTGTTCGGCGCCACGTTTTGCTAAGTGCGTCAGTTCTTGATGACGTGTCGTTCATCGCGGCTTGTTCTTTTTTTTATTCGAGTCAGAAGAATCCTACGCACATTTATAGCGCAAAATTACAAATAAGGTAAAATAAAAGAATAATATGTATGAGAAAAGTACTTTACACCTATTTGTATAACGGTTACACAATTTTTGCCCAGAAGCGGGCTACGTCAATGGCGTTCGGGTGGGCCAACATCAGGCCTTCAGGGCTGCGTTAGGCGGGGCATGACGGCCAATTGTGCAGATGTCTTGTTGTTTGGGGTTCACCACAAAGAGTATCGATTGGCAGATAGCCCCATCTTTTTAAAGTTTCTTTAGACCTGGCCGTTTCGGTTAGGAGTCTATTAAGGGTCTAGGATATAGCGCGCGAAATTCAGAACCGAAGAAAAGACGTATTCCCGTGTTAGCGAGGAGGCGTGGCCGCCTGTTCCCTTCCTTCAGTATATGTGTCTAAGCTAAGGGGAGGTAAGTCGAAAAGTCCAAACGTAAGGTCAAAAGGTCCAAAGGTAAGGTCCAAAGGTCACTATAAAAATGAATTTCGCATTTCCAAGCTCCCGACGTTACCTTTAAACCTACGGTCATGATTCAAAACGCAAATTGAAGAAGAAAGCTTTCGCTTTGTCACCTATTTGGCCTTTTTTGATATCGTGATTGGCTGTTAAATTACAGATATTTGAAGAATGTATGAGTTTTTTTGTACACTAAAAAACTTTTTTGAGAAAATCGCAAATAGTTGTCATTCATTAAGGTCTTAACTATCACCTTCTGAGATACTGTGTATGCAGTTTGAAAAACAAATGAGTTCTGTTCGAAATGGGAATCTGTGTTTTTTCTTCAGATGGTATCGTCCAGGGGCGTTCTTTGACAGCGCTCCACTGATCCAGGTTACTCTATGGAGCCACTTCAAAATCTTCTGTGGGTTGTTCTGACCGGTCGCTGTTGTATTCTGGTTCAGTGGCGTCGGTTCTTACTAACGGGGAAGATAGTCCTACGTATGTCCTCCTCCTGCTTATGTGTCCAAGTTTGTTCTGAGCAATTTTAGTTTTTCTATATTTCTTATGGTGGGCTGTGATAATTGGTCTAATTTCCTCACTAGGCTTGCTATACACATTTTTGTTGCTAGGGATACAAGCTGCTGCTTTAAATTTCTGTCAATACCAGAGCGTCTTCCCAAATAATCTTGTGGTGGTTGATTCAAGCGTGATCTGCTATGCCGAACTCTCCTGTCTCTGCTCGCTGAGTGTTGAGTCGGTGCTCCTTAATTCTCGCTCCTAAAGGTCGTTTCGTTTCTCCTATGTATACTTTGCCGCATTCACATGGCAACTCGTAGGTGCAGCTTTTAGTTCCTGATGTTCATTCTCGGGTTTTGTTTCTGTTAGTAGGTTTCGGAGAGTGGTGCTTCTTGAGAATCATGTTTGAATTTTATATTCTTGACCTATGCTTCTTACAGCATCTGATAATCCTTTCGCATATGGTATACTAAGTAAATGTCTGCTTTTTTCAAAACAATCTTCTTTCTTTCTTTTTCGAATGTCTTGGTAAAAAGAAGAAATACTCAAATAGTGTCCAAAGTGTTTAGAAAATCAACACATATAGGACAGTACCTACCTTATGCCTCAAACAATTTAACTTCAAAGAAGAAAGGAATTATGCAAACCTTGGTCGATGGAGCTAAGAAAATGTGTAATACACAGCACAGGCTAGAAGAAGAACTAGGTCACATTAAAGAAAATCTGTCAAATAAGTTAGTTGAGTTAACAGTATAAGGGAATGATACTAGCAGAAATATAGGTCCTGAAGAATGCGGCAAAATATATATAGGAGAAACGAAAAGACCTCTAAGAGCGAGAAACTTTTGAAGTATCGAAAAGTTTTTGTTAGAATATTAACCTAGGACCTGTAACTTGAAAATAGTCATATACAGACGATTTAGATTTACAAATAGTGTAGTAACCACAGTCTTACCAGCCTTCTCTCCCAAAAAGGAGACGATGAATTTTGGCAGAGGTGTGCTGGCATCATTGGTTTAGATCAATGTGCTTCTATACTGTTACCACTAGACATCAGACCAAAACGAGCTTCTGCATTGTTTCCTTCTCCAAGCATAGTCTGCAGTGTACTCAGCATCTTTTGTCACGCCGCTCCAGTTTGGCCATGTGATGACATAATATGCAGTAATCGATGTACTTACTGCCTCAGTAGAGCTTTAAAATTATTTTCTATTTAGCTCTAACACCAGACCTTTACCTTCCTAATTAGAGACTATATGAATTCCTTAGCGCAGATTAATCCAGCTATTCCACTCTGTGTTCTAGTTCTATCTGCAAAAAAATCAGCTGCCCGATTTCCCTAAAGATGATCGTACATAGAGTAATAAAAATTGAGAAGATTAAAGACGCATTTAGATGCATAATTAAAGCTAAAAAACACAACTACTAGTATGGCAGAAAATGTACCAAAAAGAGGAGCAAATAAAAAAAACACTATAACATGGCACACAGCAAATATAGTACGGAATACTATCCCAACCTTGCAAAACGTGAACAAAATCATTTGAAATGTTACAGATGTGGTCACCGAGTTACTCTGCTATGGTTGACCTTGGCGGAACCACTGGTATGGCGTTTTATACTGCTATGGTAAATATTAAGGTAAAACCACCTGGAGCACAGCTTCAAAGTCATACATTATATGTATATTTGAACTTAGGCCACCATTCTTGAAGAAGCCCTTGACATTTATTCATATATAATTATTATTTTTCAGAAAACAGATAGAGGCCATAAGCAGGGGCATTAGGTTACCATTTATTTTAATTATCATAAAGTATGGTTGCCTAGAACAGATTGATGAAGATTTTTCACCAAAACCGCCCACAAATTATAGGATGTCATCATGATAAAATGTTTTCAAAATTTGGTAACGCGCTCTTTCCGTGAAAGACGTTAATTATATTTTCGCTGCAGCTTCTTATTTCCACTTGAGTTTCCTTCCGTGACAGAGAACGTTTTCCAATTGAATTTCGCAACCTCTTTGCCAGACGAGGCCGTCTTTTTAGTTTTGCAGCATTGGAGTCGTAAATTTATTTTAGAAACGAGCCATATTTTCCAGCGTACTATTTATTTTGCTTCACAGAAAACTAAGATTGCTGCACATCACATGTACTTGGCGTCCATTTATTTAATACTCCTCCTCCTCCTCTAGTCATATTCTGGGCTATACACGTATTACATTTTAAATTATTACTGACTCTAGTACAAAAACCCCTAATCTATGAGCCCATTGTTTGAATCTTTAATGTATACATATTTAGTTCAATTAAAAAATCTGTGTATGTCTATCTATCCTTTACAGGTCGATATATGCTTCTTTTATCACATTTATTATGCCTTCACATGATGAAAATGTGCATGACATGGTGTAGTTATAAAAAAATTCTCACATCAGGCTCCTTCAAGATATCATCTTTATGTGTTCTAGAGACTTTTGGTGATTTCTCATTAATAGGAGTAAGCTTTCGAAACACCAAAAATATTTTACATAGGAGTACCTTTCATGCTGTTAATAAAAACTACACTGTCAATTTTTCCAGATACACTTGAACATGGGTCGTCACAAAAGAATATTATAGCTGTAACTGTGGACTCATGGCAATAATTAGAATTATTTGTACCAATCCTATCTCCTACTATCTCGATTATTATGAAATGTTCTTTATTGTTACGGTGGTAGGGTTACTGTAAATAGTTGCAGAGTGGTTGCGGTGCAGTAATGAGAAAAAAATAACTGCAACCGGTACTTCACAGAAAAAAATATTAAGTGCATAGAGTCGATGGACTAATTGTCGTCATGATTTTCTTTTAATTTGTTTTTCCACCAATCGGTTATTGTTACCTGATCACAGATTCATAACACAATACAATGAAGTGGTAAAAGAACCAACATTAAAATATGAAAGTTAAACATGTACCTACATTCTGTCTTCTCCAAAAATATAATGTACACATTCATTAAATCAATCAATGCTTAGCGAATAATAAATAATACCTATTTATAAGATTGTTTTATTTTTTCTCCATGCATAATAATCATAAAAATAATAAATGTTACGCTTTATTTCAATGAACACATCATTAATCAACTTTGAGATAACGTGCTTGATTTTACGGTGGCAGCCCACAAATTAATCACAGGTGATATTAATGTTACGAACAAGTGTTGTCGTTCGTAACTTTAGTGGCCGGCAATGGGATGTTGCTTATCTATGACGGCAATCTTAGAGTTGTGGTCACTGCTTATTGATTTTATGCAAGTAGACGCAAGGTAATATTGGTTGATCGTGTCAACTACCAGCAAATATAGATTCATGCGCGGAATTCATTAACTCATTGGATTGCAATCGTAATCATAGTTTTTCATCCTAGCTAAATATATGCTCGTCAAATCGTTTGACTTGGTACTATGCTTTGAGAACCAATCAAAGCTCATATCTTCCTTTCCACAGGATATAAATTGTATAGACAATATAAGTGTGTTTTGGCTATACGTATAACTCTCACCCTCATATTTAGAAGTGGTTACAGGTAAAGACGCATTGTATTTATAGATGATATTTTCAATTATTTTGTTATATCCTTGTTTTTTATTAGTATTTTTTATCATATTTTCATGATAGTGTAGCAGTAAACAATATAGTGAGAATCGTAAGTCCACTTTGTACTTAATAAATCAAGTTATATGGGATGACGATGAATTGAGGGTGGTAATGATTAAAATACAAATAAATCTATTTAATGTTCTAGCCTTGTTTCTAATCAGTTTAGGGGGCTATAATAATTTCATAGACATGTTTTAAGTTTCTAGCTTTATAAATGGAAATACATCTCTGTTTTCGCCTTTCATTGTGTGGAGAATTCTTATTAACTAAATAACATAATACTAGACAATGATAAACTAAAATTTATCTCAGAAAGGACGATATCGCTCAACCAGCTGTAAAGTATGAGAAGCAAAGTAGACTCAATGTAGGTTTTTCGCCAATAAACAACAAATTTACAGGTTATAGGGTTATGAAGAAAATTGTATATTTTCATCAGTCAATCCGACAAAACCGTGCATGATATTGTTGGAGAATTTTTTCGATAAGCATAACGAAATACGTATTCACAATTACTAACCGTAATAGGCAATAATAAAGTGACTAAATGCACTCTGTTTCTATGAACAAAAAAAGAAATATAGCAAGCGTTTCAGTTATTCTTGTTCGTTTTGTTTTACTTTCAGAGTAACAACTGAGGTTTTACTGTAAACAACAATGTGGATAAATTGGGGCAGATGACTCGGTATGTGCATCTCCATTGTCTATTGCCTAGCCGAGTAAGGTCTGTGCTGTAAAATAATATCGTGGAATTTCCATTCCGGCTATCCCGATCACACAGACTAGAACGCAGAAAAACTATCAAACATTCTGTAGTAATTGAAATCCGACCGTTGGGGCATACAGTCAGCGGATTGGCAAACATAGGGTCGAACAGGAGCAGTTCCATCGTCAGAAGAGGATATTCGTACATATTAGCTAACTATAGGCACTTCAACTTACTGGAAAACAGTTTTATCAATATGTATATAAGCTCAGGGGTTGATTTTGTCGAAGAACTTATCGAGGCTCAGTAATTGAGTTTGTCCACGCAGGCATAAATTTTTAGGAAGTAAAATATCCCAAATAACTAAAAATGGAGTCAAGTGGTTTGACATTGGGTTTTTTAGTTAGCTAGTAAAAAATAGAATACAAATCATTCGTTGAAAAACCGACAGGGGGTGGATTGCGTACAAATCTAGCGAACAGGCTGCGCGCGCACATATTTGTACGAACCTTAACATGCGTCGCTAAAGTTCGCCGTTCGTCTTTCTGTGTCTCTTGAACCTTGATTAGATCGTTCAGTACGCCGTGTTACATTTTCAATGAGGTGATGAACATATTATGTACATTCTTAAAGGGCCTGGGTATACACATTTATACATAATTATGTATGTATTTGCCATGTAAAACACGGATTCTTATATAACAGAACTCACTTGTTTTTCAAATTTGATACATACATAAAATTTCTGATGGTGTTAGTTAAGACCATAATGAAGTGCAACGTTCAACCCAGAGCGATTTATTCAAAAAGGTTTTTAGTGCATCTTCAAATGTCTGTAATTTAATAACCAAACACGGTATGAAAACAAGGCTACTGTGTTGCCCCAGCGCAAGCTTTATTCTTCAAATTGCTTTTTTGAATCATTACTGTAAGTTTAGAGGTAACGACAGGGGCTTTTACATGCGAAATGCATTTTTTGGCGACCTCTGAACCTTTGGACCTTACGTTTGAACCTATGAACTTACGTCTCCTCATTTTAGACACACATCCTGGAGAAAAGGAACAGGCGACCACGCTTCCTCGCTAACACGGGCATGCATATTTTCTTGGATTTTCAAGTTCGCACGCTATACCGTAGACCCTCTGTTTTATGGTCTGTGCCGTAGACCCTTATGCAGATTAATTTTTGGTTTTCTAAGATCACGGGAATGCCACCCTTTTTGTACGGAATACTTCATGGTATGATGTAGGACATCTGTATGTCTACTTCCAACATCCTTCTTGAAAGACTACTTCCAACACCCTTTTGATGGAGTTCTTCTTCATGGAGTTCATGAAAAATGTTTTGTTGATGAGGACTTCTTCGTAGACTACCATTGAACCATTGACAATGGATCCCTCCTAACTCTCCCTGGAGCCACAATGTTTAGTCTAAAAATATATGCACATATTCGTTCTTAAAAAAAATGTAATGAACCAACCTCTTGCATTTCTCAACCACGACTGATTTTGGCACCCCATCACTCTAGCAAACCCGCTGAGCTACCAGTTCCCAGATAACTTCTATGCGGCTGCATTGCAGCAGTAATGTTTCAGCTGCTTAGCAGGTTATATTAACATTAAATCTTAAGCTATCGCTGCCAATGCATCAGTTGCGTTGGACTAAGTAGTAGTAAATTATATGTATAAATTGACTAAGCTTTTAAATCCATATGCGGTGCACCTCAAAAAATTTAATATCTTTCATTCTTATTGTTTTATCACCATATCATCTATTGGCCTTTACCTAGGGAATATATTTCTAGTAGCAGTAGTAGTGATGGAGTGAGGCCAGATGAAACCAAGCAAGCAAGCCACCTTTGGCCATTTTTGTCAACCCCACGGAACCAACTGTGAAAGTACTATAAAAAAGCCTACATCCTAGAAAGCTCCTTGTCGCACCTACCAGACGTCTTGACGTTTCTAGGACTACATTTCTAGGATGTGGAGCCCCAAAGTAACGAAATTTGGAAAAAATCAGTGTCACTCGACAAAAAGCCCTTTGACCCACTTTGCTCAGCCGCTAGTTCCTTTCACCCAAGTTTTAATGAAAGAATATCCTGAAATAGATATGCGAGGAAAGCCCAAAAGATTTCTTGCTCATGTCAATAATTCCACAATCCATACCTAAGTAATAATGGGTTGCTTTGGTAAACTAATCTATATAGTACTTCAGCAATGATCCTCGGAAGGATTTTGGTCGATACCATTAAGTTTTTCCTAATAATTCTGTTATATATTGGGGCAGGTTAAAAATGTGTTACCCTCCTAAAGATGTACTTCTGCGTAACTGTGGTGAGGCTGTTATCACAAAAACTAGCTTTCTCGATATTGCGAAGAGAACTGAACGGACCTGATTTACAAGCTATTGAAAATCTGAAATCCAATCGATATAACCTTATCAATTAACAATACACAGAAAAAAATACTGTTACGCTTCCAATTAATTGTTAGTATTTGGATGTTTTTCCATCGCTTTAAATATATTTACATTTGTTTCAAATCCATGTCATTGAAATAATTCAATCCTTATATTCGAAGTAATCACAGGTACGCTAATAAATTCAAACTAATTTTATATTCGTCCTAACGATATGTATAATCCTTCTAAGTACTGACATATAATGCAATCAAAACATCATTTTGTTTTCGAAATTTACCCTGTGTTTCATTTAAGCAAAGCATGCGATCTATTCGATGTACAAAAATTATTACTGCACCAGCAGTTTGTGATAATTCATCTGATAAAAATTAATTTTGTTTCAAAGGTAACTATTACGCGAACAACAACCCATGCTTTCAAAACATTGTCTATGCTGTTAAGAAATTGGTAAGTAGTATTCGTAACAGCAACATCATACATCGAATTCAATAGCCCTTGTTGTTAGCTGAACTATAATCATTATTCGGCGGGACTGATATCCCGATTCAATGAACGTAAAAAGAAAGAACAGGGGGATCATCTTAGTATTATTATCGGCGCCAACCCATCAACATGGAAGAGGTTTCGTTGTGTTTTGTTGTGTTGTTTCGGTGTTAGCCGTGTTGTGTGATCTCGTGTTTTTGCTTTTTGCATCAGCAATTGTGTGATTTAAATGTGTCCAGTTATATATTAAATGGAAGACCTACTAAGAAATTGGGGCTTAGAAGAGCTCACACCCACATTTGAATGTAGCAACTGGTGCAGGCTTATGTCTAATTCTTATATCATGCTCCTTATAACTTCATACAAAATCACACCATTGAACGAATCAATCAGCTGTCCTCGCAATAAAATCTGTTGGTGCAAGGAAAAGGAAGTAGTTTAGAATCAATTACCAAACTCCGATTCGATTCAACGGCAGGCTGCGATTGAATCATTCATTGGAATCCAATGACATCTTGTAGTTGAATCGACAATACGATATAATTCTTTACCAAATATACACTTCCCATTGGATAAAACATCGCTGTATTTGAGGAATGCTGAGTGTAACGTCCCATTGAATCCAAACGTAAGTCTTTGACAAAACGAGAGATTTTTCTGTGTGTAGCCTATTGAAATCCATTCTAATGGTCTTCTTTAACTAGGCTGTTACGTTTTCGTCCAGTAGCGACCTGATTAACTCAACTAACGTGACACTGTCTATTAGATTATGGAGAACAATCCTTTCATTAACTACTTGAAAAGTAATTGCTACCTACATAACCGACGGGCTGTAGAAAAACATTGCAATATATCGTAGAAACCATCTCATGCACTGCACTTAGCACGAGAAGCCGGTAGAAAATTCGTTTGAAGAAATTTTAGAGCATCAATCAAAAGTGTTTATCAGCAATTAGCTAATTAATAGTAAAAGTTTTCTATTATACACGCACATATCAGTATGGATTTCTTCTCCATCAAAATCACATCTATATGTGTTCAACCGTTTTCAAAAATATCTTTTATGGTCCCCAATTGGTTAAAAAGTGTATATTAAGTTAACTGGAATTAATACAAACAAATTTGTCATTTTTCGAAATAAGGTTTGGGAAATTTGAATAAAAGAGGCATATTAGGGTATTCAAAGTAGTATTTTTAAACGGCGAAATATAAAATATTTAACATAAAATAACATATGATGCACAATGCTCATATTTCTTGGGCGCGGCAATGGGGAACTTTTGGGTAGTAGATAGATAGGCAGATAGATAAGTATACTTTATTGTCTAAGAATTACAAGATTCTTATTGATTAAGCTATATAAACAAAACAAAATATGAGGATGAATATTCACTTAAATTCGTCATAGAACTCATCTAGGCTGTAAGTTTGTTATAAATCTTCATTCCATTAATATTATATATAACTGAGTTTTTAATGACTGATGGTTTGGGGCTGATTGATTTAAAATCGTTCTTTTGTCTTATATTATATTATACCTTCTTGGTCTCAAATTTTGTTTTATTGTTGAATATCAGTAATGTCGTTACCAAAATAAATAGTGCTATTACAGTCCTAATTTTGTATTGTAAAAAGAGTGGCTTGCACGAAGTTCTAGGTCTATACATGCTAATGGATCTCAGATCTCACTGAGTCAATCAGTGGCCTATATAAGGGGGGGCCCGGGCCCCCCCGAAACCAGCCACGCGTTCAGTTTTGACGTCTGGGAAGAGGATAAAGTAATGTCAAAAAATATAGTACTGAATAAAATTAGCAGCGACATCAAAATGTAATCTAATAATAAAGCAAATAGGGCAAATTTAACGATCATAGATGTCTGATTAGGAAGTACACCTTGGTTTCTTTGCTTCAATTTAGAATTATTATCTATAAAAATAGAAATTTACATTTCTAATATGCATATGTGTTATATCTAATTATTTTCGTTAATATTAGTACGTGGTTATTTTATATTTAGGTTGGGATTATAATACGCCAATATTATAACGTATGAAATAAACTTTACTTTTTCCGATGCCCCCCCTTGCCCCGAAATCGATTTCTATATACGTCACTGGAGTCAATCTACTAGAGCCCACTTTTTTATGCCGTTATTGATTATTATCTTTCATTCGTAAATTTACAAAAGTATATGATTTGAACCTTGGGTAAAACAAAGGTCAGAGGGACCTAAATAACAGAACGAGATTGAGTTAGAAAAAATTAACAACGCCCATAAGAGATAAAAGAGAAAACGGAGGCAAGAATACGATAACCATTTCCTTTGTTTGATAGAGTAATCGCTGCTTTTAAGTAGATGCTTTCCGGCGTCTTTTCAGCAGATACTGTGTAATGAGATTACAGCTACTACCAAAAGTATGAACTCCGAGACGGTCAATTTTAGCATTGCTATTACTATACTAATCTTACTTAGTTATTTTAAGAAAGTATGAATAATAGCTTACAAATCAATTATTGTTGCAACGATATACGCTCGTAGATTAATGAAGCAATATACCGAAATAAAAAAGAATCAACATTAAACTATAAAAGCAAATTATTAAGAAACTATTCCATCAATAAACCAACGATCGCCAATCAATCAACAATGTATGTCTAACAATGATTTTGCAGTCATTGATCCATAAACAATAAATATAAAATATACTAATTAGTATGTGTTGTTTTAATCAACACTAAGAAACTGATTAATTACAAACCGAGTCAATCCATTGGAAAATGCGCTAGAGTTGATGGTGCCAAGTTATAGGTCAATAACCGCTGACATTAATATCACAAATAGATAAGGTCGTACGTAATATTAATGATCGATGATAATAGATTTATGGTGACCGTTTGTCATTTTCCTTAAACGCTGTGTGCCGCTGAGCTTGCACCTATTCTTTGCAAGCTCTTCAAACTATCGTACCAGAAACGGCGTGTTTCCCGCTGCACGGAAGATTGGCTGTGTACAGCCCATTTTTAGGAAACGCAAAAAACCGATCCCACCAACTGTAGACCTGTGGCTCTTCTAAGCATCATGTCTAAGGTTATGTGGACTGCCAAAAACACGCAGCTCCTGAAATACCTGGACAACAATAACATCTTTAATGATCGCCTGTATGGCTTTCGGAAGCATAGGTCTACAGGTGACCTCCTGGCCTACGTCACTCACTTGTGGAACAGAGCAATTTAAAATCGTGGCGAATCCCATGTTATTCCACTTGACATATCGAAAGCCTCCGACAAAGTGTGGTATGAGGGACTTGTGGTCAAGCTTGCTGCTTGTAGACTACCACCTAGTCTGCGCCAGTGGCTGAATAGCTTTTTGAACCCGCGATCTCTGTTCTTTGTAGTCGAAGGCTGTTCATCAGACGTATTTTCAATAAACGCCGGTGCTCAGGGATCCTATTTCCTACACTGTTTCTGCTGTACATCAACGAGCTGCTCGAAATATCATCCGATCCAATCTACAGCTTCGCAGACGCCAGTACATTAATATCGTGCATTAAACCAGGCACGCCAATGTCATCCCAGGAGCGGATACTTCGGCAACAACATGTCTCAACGTAGATATCGAAACAATTGTTGAGGGGTACAGAAAACCCAGACAAGAACATTGACAAAGAAGTTTCACCTTGGCTTATCAGCTCTGGAAATGGAGAGTCAGCCAATAGTCGAGTCACCTTAAGTCAAGTTTCTGAGGATCAACATCAACAATCACATGTCCTGGCATAACCGTGTTGTCAGTATTGCTAAAACGGCATCCCAGAAGCTTGGAGTTTTGTTCCGCTGTAGGAAGTTGTATACACCAGAGCAACTGCTGCTGCTCTACAAGGCACAGATCCGACCATCGCTGGAGTATTGCTCCCATGTGTGGGGATGCACTCCGAGGCACTCTCTAAAGCTTCTGGATACTACCCAGAAAAGAGCAATTAGATTAATCGATACGCCTGACCTCACAAAGGACCTCTACAGCCTGGAACATTGAAGGAGGGTGGCTGACCTGTCCCTGTTTTACAGATTCTATCACGGAAGATGTTCAATTGAGCTCTGCCAGATAATAACACCAACGGGTGTCCCAACCAGGAACAACTAGAGAAGCTCTGCGAGCTCATCTTTACCAGGTCGAGGTCTCTACTCCTTGAACCAGTATCCTCCAGCATTCCTTCTTGTGGAGATCTTGGACGCTGTGGAATAAGCTGCCGGGGAACTTGTTTTCCGACCACTGGCAATCATAGGGGGTGGGCATAGGGATCATAGGCCTCCACCTAAAATCATAAACAGCTCATACTTTACGTTATTACATGATACAAATTCTTGCTACGTATTTTTATTTCATCATCTATTTTTCCTATAATTTGTATACAATATATCTATATAATGGTGGAAATGTCAACATCTAGTGCTGCTACATACTTTATGAATTTCTTTTGGTATTTTGAATTTCTATGGCCCCTCTATCGAATCTTCCATGCCCCTCCCCCCCCCTGGGAAGTAAGCTATGACCGCCAGTATTTCCGTCGGCTACAATCTGCAGCGTTTCAAATCTAACGTGCACCGATACTTATCATCTCGCGGCTCTTCTACATAGGCGCCATAGACTTTCTGCATTTACGGGAGGCTGACCATAAAAAACATGAATCCATGCACATAATAGTCACTGACACAATGTAGGCAAAGCAATCGTAAATTAATGAACACGAAAATGCATGCACTTCATGAACGACTCGTGTCTTCGACGCAAAATTAATGTTGACGTACTCCGTTTTTAATATCATTCATTGCATCAGTTTTACACGGCACGTGGCATTTTCAGACATTTCTTTATTAAGTTGTATCGGATGATAAATACTGCTCGTTTTTCAATAAAATCGTAGCAATAAATTTAGCTTAAGGGGCCTGGGTAGACACATTTATACATACGTAATTACGTATTTGCCATGTAAAACACGTACTCACAATTTCCCGCACAACTCACTTTATTTTCAAACTACATATATAATATTTCAGAAGGCGATAGTTAAGACCTTAATGAATGAATGAATCATACATTCTATAAATGCCTGTAATTTATCAACCAAACACGATATCAAAAAAAGGCTAAATAGGTGCACAAGCGGAAGCTTTCTTCTTCAATTTGCACTTTGAGTCATTACTGTAGGTTTAAAGGTAACGTCAGGAGCTTGGAAATGCGAAATTCTGTTTTATGGTGACTGTTGCACCTGACCTTTGGACCTTTTGACCTTACCTTTGAATTTTTGGACTTATCTTCCCTCATCTTAGACACACATACTGGAGAAAGGGAACAGGCGGCCACGCCTCCTCGCTAACACGGGAATACGTCTTTTCTTGGATTCTCAATTTCACGCACTATACCCTAGACCCTTAAGAGACTGCGTTTTTGAAGAATTGATTACCTCATAAATCCTCCCATACATGAAAATTTTGCTACGCATGTAAAGATACATATTATTTTCTAAATGAAAACTGCATATCCATGAATGTTAGTTTACAATATCATTATTGATATTGGTAAATTCAAACACCGTTTTTGAAGTACCGATTTGCTGGTCCTAGTATTATTTTCAACAAACAAGTGAAAATGTGTACTCCCCCTACCAATAGTAGAATAAACATGGTAGTGACTGACATAAAATACGAGTATATTTCAGTCTGAATGTGAAAATAACAAGTGAATAGAATATATTTTTATATTCAGCCGCTGCACGTCATAAAATTTATTCCAGTGAACATTTTTTAATTAAGTCTCCGTAGCTCCGTTATAGTTCAGTAACAGTAATACTATCTATCGGTGATTGTCGGACACTAAAAACGATATTATGGCCTATTTTGAGTAGGAGGCTATGGTAGGTACATTGTTTCTCTGGTTGCAGCTCCATTTGTCAGTTTTGTGTGCACCGATTAAGTAGTTTAATCAAACTTGGATACGTTTCCTGCTACTCAGTCCATTTATGTAGTTAAAAAGTGTATACTAAGTTAATCAAATTCAAAGGCAGTTTTATCGCGAGATGGATGTTCCAAGACAAGGGAGAATCCAAGTGTGGGAAACAGTAACGAAGTAGATTAGAAACTTCGATAATACAAGTATTCTCAACCCAAAGTTTAGAAGTGGGGTACAAACATCAAAAAGCTCGAAGTACTCCAGGCTGTCCGACAATCTATACAAAGAAGTCCTCAGCGATCGGCACTGACACATTCGAAAGCACTAAATGTTACACGTTCTACCCATGTATCCAGACAGAATTACAAAAACGTAGGGGCAAAATGAACTATGGTTACAGCTAGATGGTACCATGGTGATACGTCATGATAGACCAGAATATTTTTCGGTGACATAACTTAGCCATCAAATTCATCTGACGGTTCCTCATTTTTTTCTTGTAGGGTTATCTGAAGCAGGTCATAGACTACCTGGTGTATACGCAAGCACTACGAGATCTTATTGCCGTACGGCATGATACGAAATTTGCGCTGAAATTTCATATAAAACTTGTGAACAAATTATCATCGGTGTTTCGCCAATGTTTCAATGCAACAACTGCATACAAAAGGATCTCTATGTTTGTCATAATTGCATACTTCTTCAATTTGTTTAAAGTTTATACACAAGACCTAATAGTTACAAAGCAAACCGTTAGTCACTCAATGCTAATAAAATTTAACCTGTCAAATGCTTCCCATAGTGTAATTGTCAACTGTCACACCATTCACACCATCCCACAGAATTCAACAACCATACATCGCAATAAGGCGACTAGCGATGAAAGTGTAGAAACAACTATCTACAAGTTTCGAGTCTAAAATATTATAACTTCGGTGGTTTTTATCGCAGTTTCTCTTTGTTTCGTTTGACGCATAACTACCATCTGCAAATATTTAAACTCAATCTTTTCCTTTCTGTTGACATGAGAAATGATTGACAACTTAATGATAGTGACGGAATAGTATAAACCAGCCTTACAGTCGTATGTCCATGATTCTTCTTTTTCCAAATACGTGAAAGCCGGATATTACTATTAAAAAATGGCGTTGAGTGTCTTGATTCAGTACTTCCCACATATCATCTTTCCTAACAAAAAATTTCGAAATTTTGAAATTTTTTAGAATCAGGAAACTTTGAAACATCTGAAAACGAAGTTTGGAGGGGTTCTGATAATTTTTTGTTATTTACCATAGGCACAGGCACAGTATCTCAAAATTTAAACTTTTGGCGATTTTTTACACTCCCCTATCCCCTATCGGTGAGGGAAGTAAAATGTCAAAACCAAACAGGAACTCCCAAATCGCCTAAAACGAAGTTTCAGTTGTTTTCATATTTTTAATTTTTTAATTGTCCCGCCGCCACTGACACGAAGAACCATAAGCGTTTTCCATCCTCGCTACGGTAGTAATACTGTATCGAAATTTCACCAAAATCAATTTTATAACTTCCACGTTACACAATATATAACGATCTAAAGCAAAACTCGTATGTATACATCAAAAAATTCTAAATCCTTGGATCCTGATGGTCCTAAAAATTGCATACCGCTAGGTCTTTTATCACAGGTCAATGGGCAGCTTATTATGAATACAACAAATTTTTCAGTTTTAAACCCCCCTAGGCCACCCCAATTTCACCCCCATCAACAAAAGTGGAAAATGATCAGGAATCCTAAATCACCTAAGAACGAGGTTTGAGGAATATTTGAAATTTTTCTTTTTTTGCTAATTACTCCGCCGCCTATAAACCGATTTTCAAAATTATATCAACATTACCTACTACGACACACACAACATATCGCTGTCCAAATTCATCACAATCCATGCAGCAGTTACTGTACGAGGATATAAAAACAGTCCGATGACAGACCGACACAGCGACGGACAGACCGACGGAAATGAATGACGTCGATTTTTCTTATGTAGATACTATATAACGCCTAAAAAGTGTATTATCTCAAAATTTTCGCGATCACAATACTCCCCTCACCAATCGGTGTGGGAATTAAAAGTTACGACTAGGCCTTCAACTGCTGTGAAAATCAATGCCGAAATATAACTTAGTCCTACCACCAGGTACCCCCTTACTTTTAAGTCTGTAAAACCTTGATAAATGTGATCATTAGAATAGAAAATACCAACTGAATGTCCACTGTAACGTACCACATTTATGCCGTTTATGGTGATAATTCCACAACTTCGTAGAAAATAGGCGCTGTCACCACCAAACATGGTGCTCAACTGAATAGGTGTTAATATATTTCACTTTCATACAAATTACGTTACATGGAAACGTGACAGCGGTATTTAAATTTGGTTGAAATGGGTTTTGTAAATTGCGTTCAGCACACAAACTATTATAAAATGGGGTAGTGTCAGTTAAATCACGCTCACAAAATATTGCGATTCGTTTGTTGGTGGTTTATTAAACATATATTCTTCTAAGTATGACAAAACTGATATTTTTCTGCTAACGATACGAGAAAATGTCAAGGCTTAAACAGGAAATACTTTCAGAGTAGCTCAGTAAAAATAAATAGGTTGAATATCAGCTAGAAATATGAAAAAATAATTAAAATATCCACTATCCCTTTCACATAAAGTTTCAAGTACTGTGGGCATTTGCCAGAGAATGAATGAAGTTTATCAATTACATACTTATCGAGTTAATAATCTGATAACTAGGACATAGGACATAAAATAGGACAAAGTTACGTAGTAAATTGTCTGAAAAAGTAAGATTAAACATCTTCAATTTACAATATTCTGAACTCCATGAATTCTTGTATACACCATGATTTATTTGATTCCGTACCATGTATAAATAGTAACGGATCTCAATAATACTAATCCAAGAATCCGAATACCCAGACTTAACATGTGTTTAAATCGAAAATTTTGATCACCAATTGTCACTGTTGGATTGAAGTGCACCAGTTCGTGTTCCACATTACAATATTAACTTATTTTTTTGTTTATTTTAACGGCATCAACTTCTGAGGTTATTAGTCGCGTAGCTCAGATTTATAAAGATTTAAAAAGTCCTTGGATGGACTTTACGAAGTATAATAGTTTGTTGCACATTTTCTGATTGTTAAAGCATTCACGAAGAGTCTGCGGTATTTCGCAAAGTGTACGGGCATGAGAGTGGCGTGGACATTCAAGGATGATGTGCTTCAAGGTTAAACGTACTTGACATATGTCACAACTTGGGGGTCTTGATTTAATAACATAAATGATGATTTTAAACGAGAGTGAGAGGCATACCTGCTCTCTGCGTGTCAATGTACTAGAATATGGGAACTTAGATACTGTAGGCTGCAAAAGGCGAAGTTGTATATCACTTTGTTCTTATTAAAGCTTTCGTGGAGGTGCGGTGAATTGTACGAAACAGGAAGGCGACTGCAAGTGGTATGACAAAGTAATGAACGCGTGATCACTGCCGCATCATCGACTGCTAAAAGTAATTATGCTAACAGCTTCTCTTGAATTTCATATTGTGTGCACCAATCGCAGGGGTTGATGAGAAAATGCAATGAAACAATAAATTAATACTCTAGGAAAAATGCTATTTTCACGTATAGTATACAGGGTTGGGATAAAGTATGGAACCAAGCAAATACTTTGGAACGGAAAGAGTGATATTGCTGAAAATTTGCAGGCAAGTGTAGTGACGTCTAATGCATCCGAAGACATTATGTCAGCTATTAATGTACTTCCGGTTTAACCGGAAGTACCGTCAACTTTTTTAATTTAAATGGGACACCCTGTATATTTTTGCAGATTTTAATTCACCTTTTTTTTCAAATACGTCCATAGTGGGTTTACTATTTGTTTCTTAAAAAATTTGTCTCACAAATTCGTCCGTGGCGGTCTGCGGTCTTCCCATTTGAGGTAATTTTTTTTGTATTTTTTTTTTAGTCACCGTCAAACGTGTTATAGGACCCCTGTCGGGACGTAAATCATTAAAAGTTGACACACTTCTTTGTGAGTTCTCACGCGATCGCCAAAACCGACTTTGAATGACCGGCATTTTAAACTCCTGAAATGATGAAGAAGCTTCATCTTTCCCGTTTTTACAGAAACTAATGCTAAACCCTGTATGGACGTATTCGAAAAAAAAAATTAATTAAAATCTGCAAAAATATACAGGGTGTCCCATTTAAATTAAAAAAGTTGACGGTACTTCCGGTTAAACCGGAAGTACATTAATAGCTAACATAATGTCTTGAGATGCACTAGACGTCACTACACTTGCCTGCAGATTTTCAGCAATATCACTCTTTCCGTTCCAAAGTTATTTGCTTGGTTCCATACTTTATCCCAACCCTGTACATGGCCCAACAATGAGTATGTCATGTGTTTCGTCCTTTAGGCCTATGTTTCATTGACCTCATTACATTGCTCTACTGATGAAGTAAACGTCTCATATCGTAGAAAATTACTTCCGGATAGAATATGCGTCGGTCTTGCGTTAATCTTTGGTCCACGATTGTACGTGACATCCTGAAGGTATTATAATGCCTGAAATTGCCTTTCTCACTAACGTAACCTGATATATACCTAGTATCAGGGTAGGTTACTATAATTAGCGAACCTGTGCAATCAACTGTTATTATGTTGTTGTCAGCGTGGAGTATCTTTAGATACTCTGGGGGTGAGACCATATAGTTTGGTTTATAGGCTTCTATGTTTCCAATATGAAATATAAAGTGCCTTGGAAAGTATCCTGGAATATGTATGAATAAAACGGTACCAGCCAATAGCGAGAGATCATTTTTCAGTTAAAGGTACACAAAATTAGCTACTCTCGTATTTAATACATATTGGTATTTCCAATAATATGGATATTCAAACCACCTACACAGAGGACATATCTAAATACCTATACAGACCTTGCCATTGAAATAAATTGTGTCTGCAAACAAAACAAAGTTATTATTATCTCTCTCATTATATCGGCCTGGATGAAAAGTTACAAGACCTGTATTATTGTACTGTATTTCTTGCATTCAAAACAATAATAGTTCAGTTGTTGCTTTGTCACAGCCCGTCAATATTTGTTGTTACCGCAACTAAGCGAAGGAAATGTACAAAAGCAGAATAATAGTAATAATAATATGCATTTATACACTTGCCATATAAAAATGAACTCGTAATTACAAAGTTCAAATACGACAAAACAAAAATGTTTAGCGGTGATTTTTCAACTGAACTACTGAACCTTCAAACGCGATATCAATTTATTTGGTACAAAAAAGTCTATTACAGTTATAATAAGCAGATTAAAATGAAATATTACTATAAAATATATTGCTATATAATGTCACATATTATTTCAATCTAGTTTCCTAGGATACAGGCACGTATTTGGGGGGTCAAGGGGGTCTGGACCCCCCGAAACCTTATATAATGCCATCTAAAAAATGGTATATTTTTGGACCCCCCCCCCTCCGGACGTCAGTAAATTTAAGGTGGCAACTTCAATCTGGACCCCCCCCCGAAAGGTCAAGCAAGTGACACATATCCTGGACCCCTCTCCCCCCCCCCCCCAAAAAACCAAATCCTGGATACGTGCCTGCTAGGATAGCAACCCATGAGTACATATACAGTGGGAATAAAACGTGCAACTACTAAAGTATTATCAACCTTTTTGTAAGAACAGGCATTTCAGCTTATTTTTGAAACTTCAAATGGAGAAATCTAGTTATTTCAGAGACCTAATACGAATATGTTGATCTGTGGATACATTGTGGATATAAGGTACGAAGGCAAGCTTAGATCATGGCTTGAATAACACGATGTGATTAATATTTCAGATAACTTCAGCGAACGACTGACTACTTGCTACTACAAACTTAACGACAACAGTTTTTGCGCCATCAGTAACCATCTACTACATCTACTGCTGCTCTACAAGGCACAGATCCGACGATCGCTGGAGTATTGCTCCCATGTGTGGGGTTGCACTACGAAGCACTCTCTAAAGCTTCTGGACACTATCCAGAAGAGAGCAATTCGATTAATTGGCACGCCTAACCTCACAAAGGACCTCCACAGCCTGGAACATCGAGGAAGGGTGGCTGACGAAAGATGTTCGAGTGAGCTGTCCCAGATAATAACTCCAAAGGCTATCCGAATGAGGAACACGAGAGAAGCTCTGCGAGCTCATCCTTACCAAGTCGGGGTCACTACTCCCTTTTGGAGAACTTCGACACTGTGGAATGAGCTGCCGCGGAATTAGTTTCCCGACGGTTACAACCTGCAGCGTTTCAAATCTAACGTACACCGATATTTATACTTTCGCAGCGCTTCTACAACGTCATAGACTTTCAGCCTTTGCGGGAGGTCGATCATAACAAAAATCCCAAACATCTCAATATTGATACATAAAAGTTACAAAGGTATTCAAAAATACATACATACGAGTATAGTGCTACAAACAAGATGAGAAACGGAGTTAAAATTTTCATGAGCTAGTATTTAATATGCGTGTAGTTGAATATAATTTTCCCACTGACTTGGAACAGTTATATCTTGCTACTGAAAGTATCCTTAAACAGAAAGATTGAAAACTATTTTCGTATTCGAACTCAGCCTTGTTAAAGGTTGAATATAATTTAAAAATAGATTAAGAAAGGACCTTTGTTTATTTCACGATATAACTAGGAAAGTATATAAATAGACTTTGTATATCTAAACGATAAGAATAAAAAAGTTAATTATAATCAAAGCCAGCAACTACACATGTCGCTAATATGGTTATATATAGAAAGAAAGGAACTTTGAAAGGAATTAGGTTTTCAAAATACCGCCCACTGTGACTGTAGTAATTATTTTCTTAGTGCAACAGTGTAAAATGGCGTCAAGTAGACTACTTCGCTACTTCTCATTTATTACATAAACCGACAAAGAATCAGTGTTGAGTTGGTTCTAACAATGATAATTAACAAATTATATCAAATTCTCATTCAAAACAGTTAAAAGTTTCCAATTTATAGTTTATACAATTGCCAAAAGCAATTATTATAAACAAAGTTTTGGCACTCCTCCAATCCCCAGCCTGCGCCAGAGGCTTAGTAGCTTTTTCAACGACCGATCGCTGTTTTTTGTGGTCGAGGGCTGTTCATCAGACGTATTTTCAATAAACGCCGGTGTTCCTCAGGGATCTGCCTATCACCTCCACTGTTTCTACTGTACATCCACGAGCTGCTGGAAATAACATCAAATCCAATCTACAACTTCGCAGATGACAGTACATTAGTGTCGTGCATGGAACCAGGCAAGCCATTATCATTCCAGGAGACGGTACGTCGGCGACAGCAACATGCCTCACAGATCAACACAAATATCAAAACAATTGTCGAGTGGGGATTAGCAAATAAGGTACAGTTCAACGTACAAAAAAGTCAGGCAACAACACTTACAAAGAAGTCTCACTATGGCTTACCAACCGTGGAAATGGAGGGTCACCCCATAGTCGAATCACCTTCCGTCAAGCTTTTGGAGATCAACATCAACAATAACATGTCCTGGTACGACCACATCGTCAGTATTGCTAAAAAGGCATCCCAGAAGCTTGGAGTTTTGTTCCACTGTAGGAAGTTGTATACACCGGAGCAACTGCTGCTGCTCTACAAGGCACAGATCCGACCATCGCTGGAGCATTGCTCCCATGTGTGGGGATGCGCTCCAAAGCACTCTCTAAAGTTACTGGACACTATCCACAAAAGAGCAATTAGATCAATCGATACGCCTGACCTCACAAAGGACCTCTACCGTCTGGAACATCGAAAGAGGGTAGCTGACCTGTCCCTGTTTTACAGATTCTATCACGGAAAATGTTCAAGTGAGCTCTCCCAGATAATAACACCAAAGGCTGTCCGAACCAGGAACACTAGAGAAGCTCTGCGAGCTCATCCTCACCAGGACGAGGTCCTTACTCGCCGAGCCAGTCTCCTCCAGCATTCCTCTTTTGGAGAACTTCGACGCTGTGGAATCAGCTGCCGGGAATTTGTTTCCCGACAGCTACAACCTGCAACGTTTCAAATCTAACGTGAACCCACACTTATCCTCTCGCAGCGCTTCTACAGCGCCATAGGCTCTCAGCCTTTGCGGGAGGCTGATCATAAAAAAAAGAACCAGCTCCCATTCCGATTTGACATATTTCAAAAATGATCGGTCACTTCTAAAATACCTAAGAACGGTGTTGAATCTATTTTGTCTCCAACTTTTTCGCTGATTACTCTGAAACTGCTGAAACTGCTATGTTTTTCAGAAACTGTACACCTCCACCATGGTAGTAATAAATACCATGTCAAAATTTCTTCACTAAGAAATTAGTTTCCATGTTACATCCCTACAATCAAATTATCAGATATCAAATGCAATATGTATGAAAAACCTCAGGTATGCCTTCAAAGACAATATTCGGATAGATCTGAAAAGTATAGGTCTCACCATGGTTAATGTTTTTCAACGTAATGCGTGGTCTTTCATGGACATAAACAAAATCAGACGTGCCTCATCTCCTGTCCTCTTCACTAATCCATTTTCCATCAATGCCCCTTCAAAAAAAAAATTGAAAATGATCATAGTTAACCCCTAAAATAAAACACCTTTAAGAGGAGTTTTGAGAGAATCTGACATTTTCAAAAAATCTACAGGACCCGCTGGAGAATAGGATTACGAGAGATACTACAAATAATAAACCTAATTAGAGCTTGTTAACTACACACGATTAGAGGTCTAATATTGGTATGAATATGAACATGTCTAACAATAGAATATGCATATTCAAATTATGCGTAAAAACGTACCCCACCTTTATTAAGCTCCTTCTGGATATCTGAGGCGATGTTTTTTACTCTAATCAATTATTGTAGTAAGCTCAGGATAAAATGAGAATAATGTTCGAAGTTTCCTACGTAGCTTAATATTACTCTACTACAGATTTTTTTCAGAGTCTTGTAAAAAGCCGAAGCTCGCTAAGCTCTTTCTTAGTATCGCAATAATCAGGTGCCAAAATGTCTTTACAATCACCTAATTATTTACTTTTATTACTATTTTTTAGTCAAAATGAGCAGAACATAACATTATGGTCTAATTTCCATTGGTTAATCCTTCAACATCTCATTAACTTGACACCCTCCAAAAAATGTACATTACCGCGCTACCACTGGTGGCAGGAGAGCTGTGCCAAACCTTTTTTATAACGACAATTTATGATTACTATTAATAATAAGCAATACAGTTATCATCAGTTTTATTATTGGGAATGTACATCTGTATCACCACCAAAATATATATTTATTTCTTCTCGCGATCAAATCGACTCAACAAGCTCCGGTTTATATACTGTTTTTTTCTTAGACTTTGTAATAAATATTGTTACCTTATATTGTGTCTTCTGTTCCTCATTACATGTTGACGTTTTTTGAACTAATAATTGATCCAGCCTCATGTATTGCTACCATCACCATTAACGTCAACGTGCTCCTATACATATAGATTAATTTATTATTGAAAGGTCAGAGCGTAAACTAATCTGTTATATGATTTATTTCTACATGTGTGTACATACGCTAAATGTTATTAACAAAATAATGCGGCTATTTTTATACCCAGCTAATTTAACGTCCTTCCTATCAGTGCTCCATTTTTATGAATCTACTTTTCATTGGTTGAAACGGTGCAGTTGTTTACAACAGTCAATGCTGAAGCCCTAATGAAATCTAACGGAATTTCTGGTTGCGCTGTTTTTTTCAAATGTTTCGATTCAAACCTGCCACGGTGACATGTTTGTATGCAGCACGTGAACTCTTTAAAATTTAACAGAGGTTGGATGCGCATACCAGATTATAGTGAGATTAGAGGCAATACATCATTACTCTTGATCAAAAATTCGCCTTCATAGTATTCCAGAACCAGTTTTGTAGAACTCCCTAAATTTATGTCGTTTTTCTTACCGCTTACAATATTCCATAATATTTGCTGCTTCAAAGCCACGATGTTCTTAGTTTTAAAGTAATTCAGCAGAACTCGAAATCGTTCAAATGAGGGATAGTTTCTATTACCTTTTTAGTTCCAAAACTACTCAGTTAAAACAAGGATTTGAGTCCTGATATTGGATAGTCTTATTTCAATTAAAATATTTGGGTTTACCAAACATAGTTCATGTTACCATAGACAAGATAGAAATAAAAGTACAGTGCAATATCTTACAAACTGAGAAGACCAGCCAAGCACACATAGAGTAAAAGGAACTGTTTGAGAAGTTATACTGACCAAGACTGAAGTGACCCCAAAGCTTCTGAACAATTAAAATTAGCAAACTTAGATCTTCATCCATTCAGACTGTACGAGGGATTATAGTGATCTCCCCGGTGACACTGGTACTCTGGCCCTCCAAAGTAGAGGGTGTATCCAGCCGATACCGCAAATGCATCATTGATTCTCTGATACAACATCCTGGTGTAGTTCATCTTCTAAGGCCTCCCAATTTTGTCTTAGATTACGCTGCCCTGATGAGATCCAATAAGTCCGAAACACGTGTCGGCAGCTATCGTTGTTTTCCTTTTGCGTGCTTAGCTAGCTATTTGTTCTTTTTTTCTGTTTCTATAAATATTTCAGCCTAAGCCAAACCCACTGCGAAAGGACCGCTGTTGGCTGCAACTGGTCATAATCGAAACCGAGCTTTTCGGTGGTATCTAATTTTCTCAAATAAAGTTTATTGCCGCTATTTGAGCAACAAGTATGGAGTCAAATTACCTTACATCTTTTTTCTATGCCGATGCCGGTTACAAATAATAATGATGATGCGAATGGTGATTAAGTCGGTAAGCAGAGGATATTGAAACTCTTTATGAATATAATAGGCGGTTTGCGAATAAGCCCTGTTGCCAGAGCATACACTTTAGAATTTATTTTTATATCCGACTCTCCAAGTCCGAAAAAATTATTCGTTGAGTGTGATGGATAACATGGCATCAAAATTAACAAACGCCAAACTTCTTGAGAATCAGGAAATATATTTGAATCAATTGGTTTACAGAAGAATCGGAAAAATGAAGGGTACCGGTGGGATTCGAACCAGCGTCTCCGGCATTCTAGGCTGACGCGTTACCAACTACACCACGGTTCCCCGTGATATAGCCGAGAGATACGGGGGAGTGGTGGGTGTCGGCGGAGTCGATACCATATCGTCGGCGCTGTATATCGGCTATATCACGGGGCACCGTGGTATAGTTGGTAACGCGTCGGCCTAGAATGCCGGAGACGCTGGTTCTAATCCAGACGGTACCCTTCATTTTTCCGATTTTTCTGTGAACCAAATGATTGGAATTATCTCCCTCTTGCGGATTAAGCAAGCATTTTTCATTCCAAATTTATTTGACATGTGAACCAAGCTCACCAGATTAAGAAAGTAGCCGGGAAATAGTACCCCAGTATCGACGTCTCGATTAACCATGATCCTTCTTTAATATAATCACAATAGATTCGTGGCTGAATGGACATAAGCTTTCAAGGCCAAAAAAAAGTTTAAATGAAACTGTCTAAATAGTACGAATATTTGATTTTTATTATTTGTGTAAATTCTTGGTCATAGTGACGAGTTTTATTGAAAACAAAATGGTACCGTGCACATCAAGGTTTGGATGGATGAGCTATTAATGAATTATGAATGAAAAAGGGAGAGAGGCTTTCTGGTGACCAGAACCACCAGTGCATAGGCCTACAAACGAGCCCTTATGCACCTCTTTTTACCCTAGTTCCCAAGTCCTGCCCTCGTTGCAAAGGTGAGGATAGCCTTGGGTCCTGCCCATCTTATATTCTCAAGTTCAAGAACCCTTGAACCTAGTATGGTCTGCCTGTGATACCCACTTCTGCTTTCCTTCTGAAGGTACCTACTGCCAGCCCCGCAGCTGGCTCAGGACCAATTTATTCAACGACCTTCGCCTGGCGAGCGCGTCCGCCATTTCATTACCACAATTACCGCAAACTCCAGCATGGATCGGCACCCACATAAGTGGCACCTTGCCAAAATGTCATCCAAGACCTTTCTACATTGCAAGCATTGCAAGCTATAAATGCTTTTAATGCTGCCTGACTGCCAGGGCAGATGGTGATCCGCCTCCTAGGCACCTCAATTATGTGAATACGAAAGGCACAAGCTAAAATCGCATATATCTCTGCTTAGAATACCGTGGTGTATCCCCCAAGAGAGAGAGGGGAGCCCATGGATAAGCTAAATAACAACTATTTGAAAAAATACAGTATGTTAAGCTGTAGATTGGTTAAATATGACAATAAAATAAAAATTAAGGTTCATTTCTGGTCCCAATTTCAATATATCCTGCACAATCATAACGAAAAATCAAAAATAATCGAAACATAACTACGAGCAAAATGGATTTCTCTAGGTCATGATTTTTTTGAATATGTCATTACGAACAGCGATATTAGTCATTCAATTATCCTATATCATTTTTTGAAGTTGAAGTTTAAAAAACTATCAATAAAATTTGAGGAAGGTGGCCAGGCCAACTTGAAATTAATTTTTTATATTTTTAGTACTCCGAACCATTTTTAATAGAACATTTCGTAGAGTCAATATTTTTAGACAATGGTACGGTCCAATCGGGTTACACATCATTTTTGTAGATTTGGGACTTAAAAAAATACAGCAATAAATCCATTAAATCCATCTATTTTAATATATTTTATAAAACTATTTTTCTCCGATTCATTTCTTCTTCTCCTGAGTGGTACGAATTACAGATGATGTATTCATACCAGTTAAATCTCGTATGTTTTTTAACCATGAATTTTGTCTGCGACCAAAACCACGTTTTCCGTCAATTTTTATTATTAATTTAAGTATATCATACTGGTTGTTACGGTATATGTGGCCCAGATAATCGGTCGTTTTATTGTAGTAAGTAGGTAACTCTCTTTCCCTTCTCATACGTCTAAGCACTTCGTCGTTAAATTTTAGATATATGTTGAGTCCACGATAGGTCCACATTTCAAAGGCCTCCAGTCTATTCGTGGTATTCACTTTCCCTATTGCGTTATCATAGATGATAGATGTTCATGTTCATTTGTGGGTTTGGAGATCTTGTTATGGTCATTAATTTAGTTTTTAGTTAATCTCCTACCTCTACAACGTTGTTGATTAGGCATTGAAGGGCTTCTGGACTGTCCGCAATGATAACCGTGTCGTCTGCATAACGCATGTTTCTCAATGTCCTGTCGTTATTTTCATACCATCTTCGTCATCGGCCATTGCTTGTTTGAATATGTGCTTAAAGTACATATTGGCAACAAAACACAACCCCGCCGTACTCCCTTTTCTGTACACATGGGTTCTGGTATTGTTGATCCATATCTAACCGTTGCTTCTTGGTTCCAATAAAGATTTCCAATAAACTCGATGCCCTGTTTGTCTAAACCCGTTTTTGTAGTAATTTCAGAAGGACGGTGTGATTAACTCGATCGAAGGGTTTCTCGTAGTCTATGAAACAGGCATATACAGGGTGGGGCATAAAAACCAAGTGTTTTTTGTTTGAGTAGTACTCATATATTAGAAAAGGGAGGAGCGCGTGATTTATTACAATCCATTCCTTGACTCAAACCATTTCACTTTCTTACTTGCCACTTGCCATCATGGAGCGGTAGACGCTAGAACAACGCATGGCATATGGCGTGGCATCATTGGCCCATATTTTTTTGGAGAAAATGGGGTCACCGCTACAGTAACATCTGAACGTTACATTCATATGGTGAATACCTTTTTCATACCTGAATTGCAAAGAAGAGTTAGAGTTATAGTATCAAAGATTTGTGGTTCCAGCAAGATGGGGCCACGGCCAGAGCATCCATGGCTGTTCTTCGCCACCTGTTTCCAAATCGTTCAATTTCGAGGTTTCGTGGCATTTCATGACCTCCTCGGTCTCCCGACTCATTAATTTGTGATTTTTTTCCAAGGGGGTAACTCAAATCACGTGTTTAAATGGCCAAGCCCCGTACGTTAGACGCAGAGAAGGAAGCGATTCGCCATGGAGTCTCTCAAAAATCAACAGAGACATGCTGGAAACAGTGGAGTGCAATTTTCGTGAACGGCTGCATCATATGCCAGATGTAGTCTAGTAGCAGTACCACCTCGTTTGTAAACATTTTTTTATCCAAGTGCAACCAAAACAGCCATTACCGTTCATCAAGTTTGTGGTTATATCGTTATTCCTAACAAGATTTTGTTTGTAGGCTTTTCAAGGTTAATTTAACATTCACAGCTTACAGTTAAGAAAAGTAGACAAAAAGTAAAAATCACGCTGGAATTATTCAGTTAGTATACGGTATATCAACGAAAAAGCGGTAGATCTGATAACGATGGCGATGTAAGCATATTACAGCAAATATGAGTGCATGAAGGTAATTACAGCGCATGCTCTGTGCGTTCATCTAGGTATGACGATGTTATTAATCATGAAATAATGAGTGCACTCCAACAAACCGTAATTGCTAGTTTTCGTCAAAACAGGAAGTTCTACATTATCCTATAGAAATGTTGCTATTTCGTAGACTTCCGACCGCAAATACTTTATTAGATGATTTTAGTCACCGAAATCTGCTTAATTTGTATTGTACATATCTGTTGTTGTTGTCACATGGATAATTAGGAGCTTACCTGATATCTCAGATATTTTTAAGTATATAATAAGACAATAAACATCTAGCGACTAGTGCCAGCCAGACCCGCTGTACTACAGGTATTTTAATCTGTGCAGGCGACCGGTGCAGAATCGAAAATCAATATTTATCAGCAAAATCGCACGATGAACCTGACTTCTCCGGTGCACCGGATGGTCCCACACGCGCAGCTGAGCTGTGCACTGTGCAGGTATACCTGCACAGGTGATCTATCCGGCAGATCATAGCATCTGTAGCCGGCATAAAATAAGTCATAGAACTAAGGTTTGCATTGCGTTTCAACGCAAAGTAGAATGCAGTTTTCAAAATAATTTTGATTAAAGCACGTCCACATCAGCTGAGGCTCAAGCCAGGACAATTTTTTTGTGTTATTTGTATGACTATAATCTGATCACATAAATGATGATGTCAATAATGTGTATTAAATACTGGTATTTGTAAAAAGTATTTAGGTTATTTCAATAATATTGAATACACTACACTGCCTTGGATCCAGAAATATGTAACTTTGTAGTAATATAAGACTGGCACAATAGTAGACCTTAATCGTGTGCCTTCTTTGTGTTTATTTTGGATTGGATTTGATGTATCCTTATATTGATAAATGCCTTGTGAAAGTAATGTCAGATAGATTGCTGAAATTTTACTTAGTCGGTTATGAGGAATAGGTTGGCCTCGCTTTATACAAAAACTTAACTCGCGTCGGTACATTTTCTACTTTGCCTAAATAATTTTTGTAATGCCACGGGCATCAAAAATGTGTGCAGGGGTGCAGCTGTCTCCCCCTTGAAGTTTGTGAAGTCGGGTCTGAACTACTAAGAGAATTGGATACACCTCTACCAAAAAGATCAGATAATTGGAGAAAAACTATTCGCATTAGGTTGTAATTCAAAATAAAGCAATTTATTCAGGGTGTTCATTTGCAAACTTCCCACCCCGGACTTCGTCGTTTTTTCTTTAAGTCGGCGGTTTTCGAGAAATCCGAGGTGGAAAGTCTACAAATGAACGCCCTGTATGTTTCAGTTAATGAAACTGACCTAAAGAGCTTAAAAAGAAACACTGTGGATTAATTTCAGCTACCTAGCGTGAAATAATAGATAATAGATAATTCGAAACTTCCATTAAGACGCATTCCTCCAATAGGCGCCGAGGCCTTTGCCTCATACTATATATAGTTTACGACTAAGGGGCCGTCCATTAACCACTTGATCTTTTATTTAGCATTTTTTAAGTCCCCTTTGGTGATATGTATTGAGATTTAAGACTACCCCCTCTCCCCCATCCAACATCAAGTGCATTTTTCGAACCCACATAGAATCTTAAAATTTTTCTAATATTGTATTAAAATACAGGTATAAAGTATAATCTACATGGTTTAGAAACGCGCGTATGAAAATCATGAAGATTTATTAATTAATATGGTTACCTATATATCTAACATTTTAATCAAAACTATTGTGTGTTTGACAAAAAAATAAATACACGTGGTATCTTACTAGGCCTCCCTCCCTGTGACATTTCGTGATTTTTGTCAAACTCCCCCCTCCCCCATTTTCAAGCCTCACGTGATTAATGGACTGCCCCTAAGGAGGAGTTCTCAATTTTTGTCTTAATCAATATGGTTTCAAAGGTTCAAACAACGTATCGGACTACCATCAAGTAGAACCATTGATTAACGTATTGTATATACGTTAGTCAATGGTAGAACAGAACACAGAATCTGAATGATTCTCTACATAACATAAAAAAGATGAGCATAGTAGACTGAGTTCATTAAGGTATGAACAAATTACATTACTGCTTAAAAATACTGTCCGCACCAACAATGCGGAAAGTGAGATACTAAATTATATTCATGCTGGCAGAAATATCAAAAGTATGCTTTAAATAGCTCAAAGTAGCAAAACAATGTGTTTATAATTAAGTCTTCTATAACTGTACCCAAAAATTAGAAGCCTTTCTTTAAACGTGACTACACTCTAAAACCAAAGTGACCTATCATATAATATGCAAACATTCCTCTCTTCTTGAATGCTTCAAAAGTTCTGTAACTTATCAGGGGCCAGTTAGCAAAATATTTTATTTGAAATAAATACAGTCAGTAAAATGATGCAAAGTTCTACTATGGATGCAAATTTATATTTAAACGATCTTAGCAAGTTTATTGAATATTTTATATAATTTCGTTCAGATGAAAGTTTCAATACCATGTATTCTTGTCGGAGCTTATGACATTGCATTAGAAGTAAACACTAAAACTTGTTTTGCTCCTCAAACATTACGTCCAAAAAGAAGAAGGTCAAAAATGTACTGTGTAAGGCTTGTCCAATGGAAACGTGGTTCTTGGATTTTTAGGCCGGGGCTTGACGTTTAGCCTCTAGGAGTAGATGGCATGTTCAAAAGCTATTTTAATTCGGTGATTGAAATACCAGTATTTCTGAAGTATTGTTGATATAGTGCGCGTGACGTAATTAACAAAAGATTTCTAGTAATTTTATTTTGCAATGCAATTCTTTCGGTAGTGTTACTCCATTAATATTCGAAGGTTACTCCTACTTAGGTTAGGTTTTCTGCATATAAACAACAACAAAAATGCTACAATTAACAAACTTATCTGTCGATGTAATTAAAACTTGTCCTGTGGTCTCTCTATACTTCATCGCTTTTACTGGTCCATCATTAATACCACATATGCTCAATTATAAAAACTTTACTGCCGTTTCTGCGCTTTATCTTTATGAAAGTATATACAAAATGTTTGCCAGAAAGTTAGTTTGACTGAAATGACTGAATGATAACAACTGCACCAGAAAGCCTCTTTTGTTTGTTGCTTACTAACAGCACTAAATTACGATGAAACTGATCAGCATGAGATCGCGGAAGGCCTCATTGAAAACAAAAGGTTTCCCATACACAAAATGGCAACAAATTGAAATATTAAAATTTGGTACGCATTCACATCGGTAGATTTTCGCTTCCTATACAAAACAACATGTAAACAACATTACTGCGATACTGTATCACTGTTTGTGGTGGTATTTTTAAAACCACTCTAAACAGTCTACAAACGACGCAAAACACGAAACCTAAAAAAATATTTAAAAAAATACTTTATCAGGAAACTAAAGTATTCAACATTAAGTGACTATTTACTTATCAATGTTTAATTAGGATGTATCTTAGTCAGCATAAATTTACCTGTATTAGGAATCGTCTACCGATATCTGCTAACAACAAGATTATTGTGGTTCGAAAATTTAACATGACTATGTCACAAGCTCAGAGTAACAACTGAACATAGAGGCAGTAAACAACTAATTCTAACAGGCCAACATCTTTTCTTACGTTGTCATATTGACCAATAGATACGGCAATCATAATTGTTTACTATCGTCTTAATTGTATAGTATCCAGAAATATTCCATTCTACGTTAGAAAAGACGATATTTTGATGGTTCAGAAATGATTACAGCAAAATCGATAGATATGCTGACCTCTATACTGCGTTACTGCATGTTTCTCCATCATAAACGCAAATTCTGTCTTATATAAATTTTGAGGAGCTGGCAACGCCTATATAATTTTCCTGCGATTTGTTTACGGTTACCTCCGACTGTCAAACGTTTGTTTTGTTTGTGCGTCTTTTATGCTTGGCCAGTAAAATCGAATTTGCTATTTGTTGGTAACTGCAGTTAAGCTTTACGGACTTGCTGTGCTATACTCGAGTGTAGTTTCACAGTTTTGCGAGATGGGACAGTGCAGAGCAGTGTTTGTAACATGGGTTGCATTGGAAGAATTTTCAGGTTAGTTGGCAATGTTTGGAGGCTGAAGTGTCAAAAGATGATGACTTTGAACACGCCTTGCTGAAGTGGTTTGTTTACTACCTCTATGTTCAGTTGTTACTCTGAGCTCTGAGGTCACAAGCCATTTAGGTCTCATGGTCCCAAACTTTCCAATTCCGTCTGTTAAAGCAACTCCAAACTTTATCTAGATTCAAAAATGAAATAGGGGAATTTATTCTTGAAAATTCAGTTAGATTCCGCAGCAACTGTAGATATATTAATTCATATCATTTACTATTTCAAATACTTTAAATATTCAATACTCAGCTACACCTATCCACACCATGCATTTCATTTCGTAAACAGGCAAACTCTCCATACTATTATAATACCTTATGATTAGCTCACTTAATTACTAACTACTAGATTAAATAAACTATACGTTGAATGAAAGGTGCTTGCTCCGCAAGAGGGAGATGATTCCAGTCATTTGGTTCACAGAAAAATCGGAAAAAAGAATGGTACCGGCTGGATTCGAACCAGCGTCTCCGGCATTCTAGGCCGACGCGATGCCAACTACACTACGGTCCCCCGTACTGCAGCCGATATACAGCGCCGACGACAAGTTGTCGACTCCGCCACCACTCCTCCGTATCTCTCTGCGAACCATGTATTTCAGTCATCCAGAGACATCTAGATACGGGGAGTGGTGGGTGTCGGCGGAGTCGACACATTGTCGTCGGCGCTGTATATCGGCTGCAGTACGGGGGACCGTAGTGTAGTTGGTATCGCGTCGGCCTAGAATGCCGGAGACGCTGGTTCGAATCCAGCCGGTACCCTTCATTTTTCCGATTTTTCCGTGAACCATATGATTGAAACTATACGTTCTTATGCGTGGTTATGTTTCGGCGTGTCCTTGCAGCAAGACAGGCTACAGGCTAGGCTAGGTTCATTCGTCAGGAGCTAACCACATTTATTTTATTGAGTTTATTTATGACAAAAATATGTACTAACTTACTGAGCCAGTAACATTCACTAAAAAAACATATCACTTGTTTTATGTAAAGGATTATAAAATTTGTTTGCAAGTGTGTTGAGGTTGGTGTGGGCGGGTTTGGACACTGCCCTAAAGCCATGTTTAGAATTGAAAGTTTGCTTTATGTAACACATGAAACTTATTAAGTCTCCTTGATCCTACATTTAACTGGCCCGTATATAATATTAATATTTGTCAAACAGTTGGTGCTTTGGGAAGGGCTGGTAAGGCAACTGAAATGTTAGTAACCATTTTTACTTCCAACCGACGTGGTCTTTTACGGACCAGTTAAACGCGATGATTCGAAACGATAGCTTATATAATAAATTTTCCAAATCGCTCTCTATCCATTAAATGACTCCTACTATTATCCCAGCTATTTTATTTACGTGACGTGTGTTTCAAAAGGTTTTTGAATCTGTTGGAGCAGCGCCAGGGAGCGAAATGCAACCTCGATAGTAACAAACGTAATAACATCAGCGCTCATTTACAGCTGTATTCAAAGTCTCCCACGATCCGTGAAGCGCACGCTTGGTTTTTTTATTGAAATCCAGAATGATATTCCCATCCGATTAATATTATCGACACGATGCCCGGCAATTGCAGGAAGTGAGACGGACGCAGACGGTCATGCGGTTACGCGTTATTATTCAGGTTGACCAGCGTCAGCAGCGGACATTTCTAATATTACCAGGGTCATACATAGAAAAAATTACAAGTCGTCCCCTTAGAGCAGAAGTATGCTAAGTCACAAAATGTAAATTTTACAGGAGAAGCTTTTTTTGGTTTTTGAGATATTGTAAACTGAAAAACAATTTGATGAAATTTATATAGCCATATGAGAAAATGGTGTCCCACGACGATTAAGACAAGCAATATATCGGAACTGGGCAGTAGTAGCGAATGATAATGTTGGGGGTGTAAACTAGAGCAAATATAGTACCTTTTCTTATTATTGCGTCACCCATTGAGGTATTAGTGTTTGGTCACGTGTACCCCTACAGTTAAATTACTTTGGTAGTGTTTCATAATGGTTCATTATCAATGTATACTATCTCCACAACGGCACATCAGAACTAGTCTATCTCCCACACAGAAAAGATAGACTAGTTTCAATTTTGCGAATGTATTATTCCCCCTTCGATGTGGACTTTCAATACTTCTGCAGTAAATTCGGTGATCTTTAATGAACACGTGGGCGTTTAAATCGCAAAATACGACAATTTGGACACAGTATAGTTCTGCTCTGAAGGGATGATAGTGGTTTGACTCAGTACCTTTCACACATTCTCGATACTGGTGAGTAAAACGTTAGTGTTTCCCCACCACCCCAGTGTCACCAATCATACTGGCGAACGTTATCTGTATTAAATGAAAAAATGAAGTCAAGTTGATTGACTCAGTACTTCCCACACATTACGCTGATACCAGTTTATTATTTTCCCATAGCATGAAGCTTTAGTCTACGATCCCTTGCAACCAAATAAATTGCCAACCGACCCCCCCCCCCTTAAATTGTCTAATGCCGCTAGGTCTTTCCTTCACAGGTCAATGGACAGCCTATTATCGATACTACAAACTTCTCAGTTTTAACAACCCCCCCCCCCCCTCCCAACCACCTCACTTTCACCCCCACCCAAAAAACTGGTCGGAAATGATCAGGCACCCCTAAACATCTAAAAACCGAATTTGAGTTGCTTTCATACTTGTCGCGTTCTTTGATTATTGCTACGTGCTTTTTATATTTTTAGTCTTTTTTATTATTTCCGCGCCGCCACTGGCACGATTTACCAAAACCATCCGCGTTTTCCATCTTCGCCATGGTAGTAATGCCGTTTCAAAATTTCATTAAAATCAATTCAACGGTTTCCTCGTTACAACGATATAACGCAATACTCTCGTATATTTACATCAAAAAAAAATTCTAAGTCCTTTGCTTTCTGTAATGGGCAAAGGCAATGTTCGGATGGACCTAAAAAAGTTATTTATGTCGCCAGGTCTTCCTTGACAGGTCAGTGGACAGTCTATTATGAAAGCAACAAATTTTTCAATTTTACAACCCCCCACCCCCCAACCACCCCAATTTCACCCCCACCCAAAAAAAAAGTAAAAAATGATCAGGGACCCCTAAAACGCCCAAAACCGAAGTTTCAGCAATATTTTTTTTTGTTTTTTGCTAATTACTCCGCCGCCTATGCACCGATTTTCAAAATTATAGGAACATTACCTACTACGACCCCACAGTATACCGCTGCCCAAATTTCATCACAATCCATGCAGCGGTTACTGAGATTACGAGGTTAGAAACACGCGACAGACAGACAGACAGACAGACAGACAGACCGACAGACAGACAGACCGACAGACAGACCGACGGAAATGAGTGACGTTGATTTTCGTTATGTACACATCATAAAACGCCCAAAAAACGTATTATCTCAAAATCGAAAATTTTCGCGATCACAATACTCCCCTCACCTATCGGTGTGGGAAGCAAAAATGTAGTCAAGTTGATTGACTCGGTACTTCCCACACATTTCGGTGATACCAGTTTTAGCATTTTCCCATAGCATGAAACTCTAGTATGAAATACTCTTGCAACCAAATCATCGCTCGCAAAAAGTGTGTTATTCCACTAGGCACTTCTTTCACAGGTCAGTGGACAATATATCATAAATACAACAAATTTTTGAGTCTTACAACCCCCCACCCCCGAACCACCCCAATTTCACCCCCACCAAAAAAAATTGAAAATTATCAGGAACCCTTAAAACGTCTAAAAACGAAGTTTGAGCTGTTTTTATATTATTATTGGTTTCTGTAATAGGCAAACAATGTTTGGATGGACCTAAAAAAGTGTATTATACCGCTAGATCTTTCTCTCTCAGGTCAATAGACAGCTTCTTATGAATACAGCCTTAGGACTCCCAACCACCTCAATTTCACCCCCACCCAAAAAAAAGTAGAACACCATCTGGAACCCATAAAACGCCTAAAAACGAGGAATGTTTGAAATTTTTGGTTTTTTGCTAATTACTCCGTCGCCATGCACCGCCTTTCAAAATTATTGCAACATTACCTACTACGGCCCCACACCATATCACTACCCAAATTTGATCAGAATCTATGCAGCAGTTACTGATATTAGGGGGCTAGAAAAACGCCAACAGACAGACAAACAGACCGACAGACCGACATCCCTATGTACTTTTATACTCTTATACAGCGCTGCTCTCAGATTGACTATACTATTCTTGTAGTCTAAGGGAATAAATTACTATTACTATTACTATCCGTAAAGGTAGCAGAATAAAGTCAGCAGAGCAAAAAGATGGTAAAGCCTCTACCATTAAAGGCTAAATAATTACCCTATCAAGAATAAAAATGTTCCACGTTTTTTAAAAATGTTAGCTGTTCAGGCATAAATACAATGAACAGAATAAAACATTATAATTCCATAATGAAGAGGATATTAACAAATAATTAATTGTCCTATCAAGATCCTCCGATGAAGAATAGAGTAAACGTCTATACAATGAACGGAATGAAAAAATATAATGCCATAAAAAGCGCTAGTGGAAACCTAACCTAACTTACCAATAAATTAAATGTTTCGCATTTCCTAAAGAACGTATCTTTGGCTAATTTAATAAAAAGTTATAAAAGATATACAGAATATCCTAATGTCCTCTTAGAAACAAGAGGAATTACTCGTAATTTAACAAACATCTATATAACAAGAATAAACATAACATATTAAATTAGTGGAAACCTAACCTAACTCACCAATAAATTAAATGTTTCGCATTTTCTAAAGAACGTATCTTTGGCTAATTTAATAAAAAGTTATAAATGATATACATAATATCCTAATGTCCTCTTAGAAACAAGAGGAATTACTCGTAATTTAACAAACATCTATATAACAAGAATAAACATAACAACAATAAATTTTAAGAAAAAATATTTATTCAGAATTCGTTACATTAAACTTCACACTTTTATTCTTGACAGGACAATTTTTCACTAAGGAATTATAATGTTTTATTCTGCTCATTGTATTTATGCCATATTTTTTCTGACTGATGTAAAATTACTACGAATAATGATGGGGTTACTGGAACGACAGTATACACAAATATGGTTCTTCAGTGTTGAGTGAGAGCCCTATGGGGCGAGCCCGGCCGTTTCATGATATATTAATACATGTTTATTGAAAGAAACGCCTAGATATAATTGTTTTTTGTCTATGTACCCCATTCGTTAGTCAGATACGACTCTGGTAAATATTCAGAACGGTAAAACAGTTGCCCGCAGCCGAATTCAGGGCCATGTGATATGGTGTTTTCGTCAATCAAGGCCGAATCTGTTATGAAGTACGGTCACTGGCGAAACTGTATCTATCATAGATTCAAGTCCAAGGTGATGTAATGGTATGGTGTTAATGGGGATATTGAGTTGGTGTTTGTACATATAAATTGTTTTATTTTGCTGCAAGTGCAAATTAAAAATATAGTTAGCAGCTATGAAAAATTAAGGATCACAATAAGTATGCCTTTCACAGCCAGAAAGGTAGAGAGCTTTTTACAATTTGGTGGTTATAGTTTTGAACCAGACCTATCGCATCTGCTATTCAAAAAATTGTATGCAGATGTATCCGTTGGATGTATCTGCTAAAAACATAGATCTCACATCAATTGCTCGTTCAATAATTTTATGTTTGTATTCATGCATAATACGAATACGATTCAAAAAGCAGATTGCTTGTATCAGGCAGAGATGATAAAAATTGTGACACAATTAGGAATTGCCACCACGTCGGAGAAAGGATGGAGCTCTATTAAAAAAGGACTAACTACATCCATGACTCAAAGTCAAGCAAATCAAAATAAATTAAAAAAATATTAACTGTGACAGTATTGATTTCATACCATGTCCATCACGTGTTTGACAGAGAGCATGTATTCAGAAAATGATAATATATAATAAATGAAACTTACAAAACACACTTTCATCGAAACTATCTCGCAAAAAAAATGAAAATATAACAGTATCACCTAGTGAGGTCGTATAAGGTACTACTCCCAAGGGGTGGTTACTGAGATTATGCAGTGACGAAACGCCAACAGACAGATAGGCTAATGAAAGTTAGTGTCGATTATATGTTAGTATTATAAAATTTATAAAACATAAAAAAGTGTCTTATCTCGAAATCTAAAGTTTTCGTAATGAAATTACTCTAAAATGTTGTGGCAAGTAAAGCGGAATGATACTCCTAGGTAATTATGACGGGTTTTAATAATTATTTATAGCTGTTGTTTGAAATACAGAGTATCCTACGACGATTAAGACAAGCGATATATCAGAACTGGGCAGTAGTAGAGAATTACAATTTTGGGGGTGTAAATTAGAGCAAATGTTGTATCTTTTCTTATGCCAATAACGGGCAACATTTTGAACACTCATTGCAATAAAAAGTGTTATTTTGTTTTCTATTTGAATAAGTTAAGATACATGAGATTTTCTTAATATTTTCCAAAACGAATTGACCGATTTAAAAAATCAAACGTCAAAATAAAGGACTTCGACATGCCTTTGAAACAAGTTATTACTCGGTACTCCTTTAAAATTTTCAACGGGATCACCCTGGAGGGCAGAGGGTACAAGTGAGGGAAGTAATCTTTGGTTGAAAAGTTGTCCCCCTTGACAAATGTTTTGACGTTCTCGGCATTTTTTTCTTTTAATCAGTGGTTTACGATAAATCCGTGGTAGGAACATAGGCGTAGTCAGGTGGGGGCTCGGGGGGGGCTTAGCCCCCCAAGAATGAAATTAGCCCCCCCAAAAAACCTAAAATAAATCGCTCTGTTGAATCTTTGTATTTAGGGCGGGAACTTGAACCCCCAGATCCAGGGACTTAAGCCCCCCAGATTTAGGGACTTAACTACGCCTATGGGTAGGAAGTTTTCAAATGTATATAGGGATTCAGCTACAGTGCCGGTTTCTCAATGTCCAGTTAAAAGTGTCTGCGAGTTAGGGTTTCTATGGATACTGTCAGATAAGATTTACGTGAATTCGTAAGTTTAACCTTTAACTGTTTAAACAATTTATCTAATAGTTAACCGTTAACTTCCAAATAAATATTTAACTAGACATTGAGAAAGCGGCCCTTACCCAGTTACAGTTATAATGTTCTGGAAAGTAAAACGTAATGAGACTCCTAGGCAATTTTAGTTATTTGTAGCTTTTGTTTACATTCTCATTCTAAATTATATGTTACAGATATGTTATTAATAAGAATGAGAAAACAATAAGTATTGCTAACTATAGAGAGAAGAAAACTTCAGTACCTGGGACACGTTATGAGAACGGAGAAATATTATCTGCTTCAACTAATTTTATAAGGAAAAATCGTAGGGAAAAGAATAGTAGAAGGAGAATACGTTGGTAGCTGAAAAATTTGAGGGACTGGTGTAGTTGCTCCACTAATCAGCTATTTGGAGCGTCGGTTTCCATTGTTTCCAAAGTTTGAATTGGCTTGAGCCTCAAGAATGGAGACGGCACCCAAAGAAGAAGAAACAGATATGTACTTTTGAGGTAATACAACCTTGAAACCTAGAACTCAAAATCCTTGGGTGTGATTATTTGAAAATTTACCACATTTATTTATAAGGACCCAGTTATTCATTTGGTCCACAGTTGGAAATGAATATAAATGTCTTCACCATTGTTCAATAAATACTGATCATCGGATTGCATAGTACAACACCTCAGGAGATAAATAAAGAACAAGTTATTCAGGCACCTTTTGTGTCTTCTGGAATACACACAAAATTGATACAGATAACGTAGCTCCCTTGGATCTTTATTCATTGACATTATTCTCCATTTAACTGTCCTTGAAAGGTAGTAGCAGGTAAGGAAAATTTACAGCTTGGCTTTGGGCCATTTTAACTACATATATCAGTCGTGAACGTAATATTCTCATGTGCCCCTTTTTATCGGCGAAAATAATAGAGCTTTATGAGACAACGGTGATTTTATAGACTCTCCAACCCGCTTGTATTACGACGCCATACGTTTATGGACTTCATTAGGTATGTCCTGTGTTTGTTTAATGTAAGGGTAGGGAGATAAAACTCCAGCTGCGGGTCTTAATAATCAAGAACAAGAGGCGCCAGGTCGTTTCTCTCAGATTTTTGGTAATAAGAAAGAAATTTCACCCTATACATTACTATCTGTAATGAGTAATCAAACGTTATTGGCGAGGTTATTGGACAGTCTGTGAACAATAAATAAACGTTTTTTTTTATAATAATTAAAAAATTAATATTGATCAGTGCACATACAGGGTGTCCCACGGCGATTAAGACAAGCAACATATCGGAACTGGGCAGTAGTAGCGAATTATAATTTTGGGGGTGTAAATTAGAGCAAATATAGCATATTTTCTTATTATTGCGTCACCCAACGAGGTATTTGTTTTTGGTCGCGTGACGTCCGATTCAAAAATTTTAATGGGACACCCTGTATATTTGTCACTTTTTGTGTTCCTTCCGATAAAACAATTCCAACACACACTTGGGGTCTAAAGTGAATAATGCAAGTGCTACAGATACTTAAAGGATTGTACCACTACGACTGATTATAACATGTACCCCTATTGTTAAATTATTTTGCTAGTATACTGTGTTAAGGCTTTCGCTGCCATCGTCCAATGAATTTGTGGTTCTTGGGTTTTTAGGCCGGCGTCGTTTAGCGTTAAAGCTTGACGTTTCGCCACCACGAGTGGATGGCATCTTCAGAAGCTATTTCACTTCAGTATAAATACTGTATAATACAGTATTTTGGACGTCAGTACAGTATATTACTGTATAATACAGTATTTTGGAAGTCAGTACAGTATATTAATGTATAATACAGTATTTTGGAAGTCGCCGAACTGAAATAGCTTCTGAAGATGCCATCTACTCGTGGTGGCGAAACGTCAAGCTTTAACGCTAAACGACGCCGGCTTAAAAACCCAAGAACCACAAATTCATATTTTACTGGTGTTCCATAATGGTAGTTGTACCATCCTTTAAGGACCTGTAACTCTTGAATTAATCACTTTAGACCCCAAGTGTGCTGGTTTGTTGGAATTGTTCTATTGGAAGAAACACAAAAAGCCACAAATATTCAGGGTATCCCATGAAAATCTTTGATTCGGACGTCACGTGACCAAAAACAAATACCTCGTTGGGAGACGCAACAATAAAAAAAGATTTGCTCTAATTTACATCCCCAAAGTAATAATTCGCTACTACCGCTCAGTTCCGATATATTGCTTGTCTTAATCGTCATGGGACGCCCTGTATATTGTATTTATAAGGAAAAACATCATAGTTAATAAACTACGAATCACAAGCAATAACACCATATTAGAAAAGGTATCATCAGAGAAATATTAAGGTTTATAGGCGACTAATGTTTGAATTAACAGCCAAACGTAGATCAAATTTCTAAAAAAGTTACTCCAATGATGCCAATAATATCTAAATATCGACACTACTTCGTCAATAGCACCAAATACAGGATGTTTCATAACTTGAGATTTTTCTCCAGGTATATATTACTCGCCCAGTAACATATATAAGAAATTCTTAGGAAATCAAAATATTGACCGTTAACGAAATCCTCACTTTTAATTCCATCCCTGTGCGATTTGTGCGATTAGATCAAGACAGAGACAAAAAACGCAGATGTACGTAGCAGCGCGCGCTTGAGGTCCCTCGAATTGTTTACAGGACCACACCTCGCAGCGAACGAATAGTAAGTATTTTCTTACATATTTTTACTTATTCCTCTGCTACTGCTGCATCAAACTTTAGCTTTGTCTTTTCAAAGGCGTTTCTGAAAAGGAAAGTCCCAACTTTGGAATAACCCTGTATAGTATATAGACGACTGGCAAGCTTGGAACTAGAATGCCGACATAAACACATCGGACGCAGACAGCTGATAGCACCGTACATTAACAAAGACAAGTAGGATCACTCTAAGCCCAGCCCCCAATGTTGCCTTTCCAACTCTGCTCTCGGATACTACACAAGTTGGCGAATTCTGGCGCCCGCTGATCTCGAGCAGTAGCCGAACGCTAACAGCTGTGGTTTACAGGATCAGTCACTGTTGCCAGGTCTAGTGAAATTTCACTAAATCTAGTGATTTTTTGTAATTTAGGGATTTAGTGGAAACTTTTATTAAAATGTCTAGTGATTTTTTCACACTGATATTTTGCGTAACACATTTCATTATTCTTATATGTTAATCTTATTACATGAATTAAAACTTAAATGTTTCCTTTAAAATTATACAATTTTGAGGCCCTGTACAGAAGTTTTGGATAAACGATCACTTTTTATGACTAATTATGATGTATTTAGCAGACTAGTCAAGTAACCATAATAAAATGTTTTTGCCGAAAGCTCTGTTGAAACTGTTTATCTTACTGCCTATATTTTCAACAAGTTTATGGTACCAATAGATAGATAGAACTAGACAGATGGACATTTTTTTGCCGCAAAGTGCACTGTTAATTATTTGATGACATTTTAAGATAAATATTTTTTTTTGTTTCGTATCTTGAATTCACTATTCAATACTTGCTGATTTTGACGCTAACTATCTTGCGAAGTGTCTGATACATGATCAATTTCCTTTAGGCCGTGACGCCAATAGTATATTTTTTTAAAGACATATCAAAAATTCCAAAATCTGACAATAAAATTTTGTTTTAGTAGAGTATTTCTTTTGGGAGGTCTGCATGTTAATGAAAATCTCTAAAATCCAATTTAGACTGGAGAATATTAGAATATTAGGAATTAGATATAATCAATTTATTAGCTTACTACCTCCACAAATGAAAGTATCGAGATACCAATCACCCTGTATATATCCTTCAAGTTGATTTTTACATATTTACTAAGACTATGTTACTAAATATGTATTTCGGTATTTTCATTTACCCCCCCCCCTTCACCAGCAGAGGCAGCAAGGCAAATCTAAACCTAGTGAAATTCTAGTGATTTTTTTTAAACGTCATCTAGTGAATTCTTGAATTTTGACCTGGAAATACTGGCAGTCCACCTAACATCACCTAACATGCAACACGGTGCACGGGATACAATCGGTCGGATCCATAAGTAAAGTGAACGTCCACCGTTGACGTCGACAATATCGCACAGTGGGATTCCCTGTAAGTAAACAAGACCTCACGAAGGGGACCCCTCTCAAATCGAGGCGGCTCGCATTTGTGAGACTCGCATCAAAGTCGGCACGGCGAGTGACCCTACTTGTCTTTGTTAATGTACGGTGCCGATAGCCTATAACAGGTTGAAGAGAGAACACAATATCCCCCATCTCCCAATATCTCCCACCCAGTCTTATTAACGCGTTCCAGGTGTGGCGGTTTTTCGCCAAAGTGGCAATCTCTCCAAACAGAGTTAAAGATCGTAGCTGGGCAATTATTGACTTTTAGTGGCGAAAGACACAGAGTGAGTTGGCGACTTTGGCTATTTCTAACTTCCATTTCATTGGTTTTTCTCTCAAAAATAAGGGCTAGCCGCATAAAGCTGATATATTGCCAATTGTTTTACAACTAACTTGTACCATAGTGGCTCTTGAAAGAGAGAGAGAGAGAGAGAGAGAGAGAGAGAGAGAGAGCAGACAAGTTAAAGTCAAAATGGTCGACCTTCGTTACCGTTAATGGGCATCATTTACCAATTTCTGATTGCTGGGCAAGCTCAAAATAAAGATAGCCTGGAAGTTCGTTATTTCTGTTGACCCAAAAACGCCCCAATGTCTCAAAATAAACATTATTTGAAAAGCTGGAATTGACTCGTAATTAGCAAATGACCTTTAGAGGTTTTAAAATAAACTGATCCCACTGAGAAGTTGTTTTAATTCCAATCAGAAGTTCATACTGAAATCTTATTATTGAATTAAAAAAGACGAATACATAGTAATATTTATGCGTTTTCAACTGTACACTCCTTTCCACCAATACCTTCGTGGCGGTACCCAACTGAGATGTGCAGCTTTGCGTGAAGCTAGTAAGCCGAGAGAGTTGAAACAGACTCATACCAGTTTTGATGTAATCTCCAGGAGTCCAATGCCGTCTTAAGCAACCTAAGAGTCCGAGGGTAACACAAATTGCCCTTAATTTCTACAATACTTGACCACAGACTATTCATATGATAATTTTAGTTTGACATATTTTTGCATCTCTGAAGGTCAGAGGCCACGCCATTTCTGGCGACTTTTATTCGTGCATGTCAATCATGCGCATGGCTGTGAATGCAGTGGATGTATGAGGTGTTTATATTATATTGGAGATATCGCACTCCAAATCCGCCTTTGCCAATCGTGTATACGTATATCCAATCAGTACAGAACAAGATATATAAATTATTATGGGAAAATCCGATAGAGAATCGGCTTGCACCGGATTTTAAAAAAATGGAGTCAAGTTGATTGACTCAGTACTTCTCACACATAATGATGATACCATTTTTTTATTTCTCATTGCATGAAGCTATAGTCTGAAATCCCCTTGCAACTAAATTATCGCCCACCCGCCCCCAAAAACAACATCCAACACAAAAACCCTCGTAATTACTTTCTTGCGTCTCCCTCCTTAGGAACTAGGACGCCACAGTTTTTTTTCTGCTTGCTTCAACTGGACGATGCGAAACGATCAAGAGCCCCCAACCTGTCTAGAAACGAAGTTTGAGCTGATTTCATATGTTTTGTTTTTTGATTATTGCTGCGCCGCCACTGACACGGTTTTTCAAAACATAGTCGTTTTCCATTCTCGCCGCGGTAATAAATTCTGTGTCAAAATTTTATTAAAATCAATTCGATAATTTTCGCTTTACGCAAAATACATAGAACGAAATAAGGCAAAACTCGTATGAACAGATCACAAAATTAGTTTCTGTAATAGGCAAGCCAATGTTCGGATGGACCTAAAAAAGTGTAATATGCCGCTAGGTATTTCTTTAATAGGTCAATGGACAGACTATTATGAATACAAGAAATTTTTCAGTTTTACAACCACCCACCCCCTCAACCGCACCGATTTCATCCCACCCAAAAAAAAAATTGAAAATGTTCAATAACCCGTAAAACGCCTAAAAACAAAGTTTGAGCTGTTTTTTATATTTATTGTTTTTTATTATTGCTGCGCTGCCACTGACCCGAATTTTCCAAAACATACGCGTTTTCCATCCTCGCCGCGGTAGTAATACTGTGTCAAAATTTCATTAAAATCAATTGAACAATTTTCGCGTTACGCGATATCGAAGTTCCGTGGTTTCTATAACAAGCATGCAACGTTCGGATAGACGTAAAAAAAGTGTATCATGCGTCTAGGTTTTTCATTCACATATCAAAGGACATCCCATTACGAATACAACAAACTTACCAGTTTTACAACCCCCCACCCCCCAACCACCCCAAATTCACCCCCACCCAAGAAAAAGTAGAAAATGATCAGGAACCCCTAAAACGCCTAAAAATGAAGTTTGAGGCATATTTGAAATTTTTCGTTTTACTTCCCACACCGATAGGTGAGGGGAGTATTGTGATCGCGAAAATTTTCGATTTTGAGATAATACACTTTTTGGGCGTTTCATGATGTCTACATAACGAAAATCCACGTCACTCATTTCCGTCGGTCTGTCTGTCTGTCGGTCTGTCTGTCGGTCTGTCTGTCTGTCGGTCTGTCGGTCTGTCTGTCTGTCGGTCTGTCTGTACGCGTTTTTCTGTCCTCGTGATCTCAGTAACCGCTGCATGGAGTGTGATGAAATTTGGGCAGCGATATGCTGTGGGGTCGTAGTAGGTAATGCTGCTATAATTTTGAAAATCGGTGCATTGGCGGCGGAGTAATTAGCAAAAAACGAAAAATTTCAAATATTCCCCAAACTTCGTTTTTAGGCGTTTTAGGAGTTCCTGATCATTTTCTACTTTTTTTGGGTGGGGGTGGAAATTGGGGTGGTTGGGGGTTGGGGGGTTGTAAAATTGAAAAATTTGTTGTATTCATAATAGACTACCCACTGACCTGTGAAGGAAGCCCTAGCGACATAAATAACTGTTTTAGGTCTATCCGAACATAGCCTTACGCCTATTACAGAAACTAAAGGACTTAAAATTTTTTCCGATGTATACATACGAGTATTGCTTTAGATCGTTTTACATATATTATGTAACGAAGAAACTGTTCAATTGATTTTAATGACATTTTGACACAGTATTACTACCGTGTCGAGGATGGAAAATGCGTATGGTTTTTATAAATCGTGCCAGTAGCGGCGCAGAAATAATAAAAAAACTAAAAATATAAAACAGCTCAAACTTCGTTTTTAAGTGTTTTAGAAGTTCCTGATCATTTTCTGAGTCTTTTTGGGAGGGGGTGAAATTGGGGTGGTTGGGGGGTGGGGGGTTGAAAAACTGAAAAATTTGCTGTATTCGTAATACGCTGTCCACTGACCTGTGAAGGAAGATCTAGCGATATAAGTCACCTTTTTAGATCCATCTGAACATTGCCGTGCCTATTAGAGAAACCAAAGGACTTAGAATTTTTTCTGGTGTAAACATACGAGTATTGCTTTAGATCGTTCTATATTATGTAACGAAGAAACTGTTGAATTGATTTTAATGAAATTTTGACACAGTATTACTACTGTGGCGAGGATGGAAAATCCGTATGGTTTTTATAAATCGTGCCAGTGGCGGCGCAGAAACAATAAAAAAACTAAAAATATAAAAACAGCTCAAACTTCGTTTTTAAGTGTTTTAGAGGTTCCTGATCATTTACTGAGTTTTTTTGGGTGGGGGTGAAATTCGGGTGGTTGGGGGGTGGAGGGTTGAAAAACCGAAAAATTTGCTGTATTAATAATAGGCTGTCCACTGACCTGTGAAGGGAGACCTAGCGACATAAATCACCTTTTTAGGTCCATCTGAACATTGCCTTGCCTATTACCGAAACTAATAAGAGACTTAGAATTTTCTGTATACATACGAGTATTTATTGCTTTAGATCGTTTTGTATTTTGTAACGTCGAAACTATTAAACTGATTCTAATGAAATTTTGACACATTATTATTATTACTGTGGTGAGGATGGAAAATGCGTATGCTTGTTAGAAATCGTGTCAGTGGCAACGTAGCAATAATCAAAAACCAAACTAAAAATATGAAAACAGCTCAAACTTCGTTTTTAGGCAGGTTTTAAAACTGAAAAGTTTGTATTATTGATAATAGGCTGTTCATTGAGCTGTGCAGGAAAGACCTAACGGCATATGACAATTTGGGGGGGGGGGGGTACTGGCGATGATTTTGTTGCAAGGGGATCTCAGACTAAGGCTTCACGCTATGGGAAAATAATAAACTGGTATCACCGTAATGTGTGGGAAGTACTGAGTCAATCAACTTGACTTCATTTTTTTGCTAATTACTCCGGCCCCCGTATAACGATTTTCAAAATTATAGGAACATTATCTACTACGGCCCCACATAACGCTGCCCAAATTTCATCACAATCCATGCAGCGGTTACTGAGATTACGAGGCTATAAAAACGCCAACAGACAAACAGACAGACAGTCCGACAGACAGACAGACCGACGGAAATGAGTGACGTGGATTTTCGTTATGTAGACATCATAAGACGCCCAAAAAGCGTATTATCTTAAAATCGAAAATTTTCGCGATCACAATACTCCCCTCATCTATCGGTAGGGGAAGTAAAAAGCATCCTAAGTTCGAATCTTGCATCCGTTATAACTTTTCTGAGACTTTTCCCGTTCTAAAGCACCGAATCAGTCGGGAAGATAATAGCTGCACTTCCTTCTCATCCTAACGACTCAGAAATATAACGTTTCTCTCTTACTGTACAGTGAAGTTGTTTATATAAGATTCATAAACCAACATTGTTAACCGAAGGTAATAAATAGTAAGATCACGTATAGTCACCATATTGCAACTTGACCTAAATAATGAAAGTGTATTAAAATTGTACGTGACGACAGAGTGTAATAACTGATAAAATAAACAATTTATGGTGTCAATTCATCATTTTTTAATTGAGTGAATTGCGAATAGCTTCATAAATAATGTAATTCTCTTTGTAAATTTACACTCACTCTCGGCTAGCAAAACAAGCTCAAAAGTGCTAATTGAGTTGGGTATTCTATCATTTTACAAAACACCATACATGGTGGAATGAAGGTGCTTGCTTACTCCGCAAATTCAATCATTTGGTTCACAGAAAAACCGAAAAAATGAAGGTTTCCGGCTGGATTCGAACCAGCGGCTCCGCCATTCTAGCCGACGCGTTACCAACTATACTACGGTGCCCCGCAATATAGCCGATACACAGCGCCGACGACATGGCATCGAATCCGTCGACCCCCACCACTTCCCCGTATGTCTCTGCGAACAATGTATTTCAGTCATCCAGAGAGATCTAGTCGGCTGTTGGGTGAGTGTGAATCTCCCACCGCTATTTGCACGACACCTCTCTTTCTTACTGAACAAGAATGTAAGCATTCTCGTCGACACAAGGGAGGATAGTCTCTTTGGATTACCAAGCTCATCCAGTGTGGAAACGTTAGTTCGATGGGCGGTATAAGGAACTGTCACCATTCTCCTCCACGTCCACATTTCCAAAGCATCTATGCGAGCTCGATCTGCCTTTTTACTAGTCCAATTTTCCTAGGCATACAAAAATATGAAGGACACAAAAGACTGAACCAGCGACAATTTGGTAGCTTTAGCGATGTTATGATCACGCCATATTTTAGTAAGCTTTGTCGTGGCTACACGTGCCTGTTGAATGCGCCGTCGAATCTCATTTTCACTCTCATCAAATTTACATATTATATTAAATTTTTTTGTGAACCCCACCCTTTTCCACCCCCCATTAATTGTCTGATCGGCACCAAAACCTTTTCAACTTGAAAGGACCTTTATTAATTCAAGTTGGCCAAATTTTGGAGCAGTCACTTGAGGCGTTTTTGAGTAATCGTTGGAGAACGAAATCGTGGACGTACAGACACAGACGGACATCAAAAAACAAGTTTCCCGATTTGTTATCATTAAAAAAAATCTAGTTTTTGGTCCCATTGCGATGAAAAAGGGGTGGCGGTAGGAGTAACTCAAAAGATAATGTCATAACGTAAAATTCTAATGCTTCCACATACCACAAGAAAGAGCATATTTTCTCATGTCGAAAAACCTACCGCGCATGCCGCAAAATTTTTTAAATAGCGGAATAAACATTCATAAAAAGGAGCAAATTTTATAACTTCAAAACGGCAGTAACTGTCACAAAAATGATCCTAATAAGTTCAAACTTTACCGTCGTAAAGAGCTTGTTGTTCTCTATTGGTCCACATTTGGCTCAAATGTATGATTTAACGGTGGAGTGTGGTGGGTATTACTCGGAAAAATAATAATATAACATAGCATTTTCTTTTCAAAAAATGAGTCAGGAGGTGATTTTATCCTTTGGCGGGGAAGTTAAAAACGCTATTGCTTCCAGACTACGCTGTCACTTCTACGCATAGTAAAAAACTTTACATGTCGGTAATGTTCTACTATCTAGTTATACCCACTCGTTTAAAAAGTGACGTATATTTCCGCTTTTCAGAAAGTTCTACGTACAAAAAGTGGATCACAATGGGTTTTCTCATAAATTTAATATTGTGTTAATAAAAATAAAGGAAATAAAAAAGGGGACAGAAACTAGAGCATCCTTAAAACTAGTCAGTTGATGGCATGTATCCATAAACCCAGAAACGTTGTAGGAGATTAGGTATACGTTTTGTAAAAATGTATTTTAAGATTCTGCTTTTATTTGTGTCCCCGGCCACGCATTTTTCTCTAATATTACAAAACGTGGAATCTAGACCGTTTATAAATTTTCGAGTATTCAAAAATATATGTTTGTTGGATGAAAATAACAGACGTGCTGTTTTACGTTTCGCTTACGCGACTCTCTGAATACATAGTTTATGTATTTTGATAGCCGAATCGACGACAGTTGTTGATACAAATATCCGATAGCGCACTGCGTGCGAATTTAAAATCGCGATTTTATAGTATAGATTAACAAGGCCAGATACGCTGTTTATTATGCACAAAAATGCGTCAGGTACTTTGCCTTTGCCGTATCGAGTTACATAAAAGGTCATAAAAAGCTATGCCGGGGCTTTGTCTATGCGGATTTTTAATTTTTACTTCCCACACCGATATGTGAGAGGAGTATTCTGATTGAGATAATACGCTTTTTGGGCGTATTATGATGCCTACATAAGAAAATCCATGACACCCATTTCCGTCTGTCTGTCTGTCTGTCGGTCTGTCTGTCGGTGTCTGTCTGTCGGCGTTTTTCTAACGTCGTAATCTCAGTAACCCCTGCATGGATTGTGATGAAATTTGGGCAGCGATATTTGCTGGTGTTGTGGTAGGTAATGTTTCGATAATTTTGGAAATCGTTGTACGGGGGGTGGAGTAATTAGCAAAAGACTAAAAATTTCAAATAGTCCTCAAACTTCGTTTTTAGGCGTTTTAGGGGTTCCTGATCATTTCCTACTTTTTTTGGGTGGGGGTGAATTTGGGGTGGTTGGAGGGTGGGGGATTGTAAAACTGAAAAATTTGTTGTATTGATAATTGGCTGTCCAATGACCCGTGAATGTAAGACCTAGCGGCATAATACACTTTTTTAGGTCCATCCGAACATTGCCTTGCTTATAATAGAAACCTGGGAATTTGTGATGTATACATCCGAGTGTTGTTTTAGTGTAAGACGTCGGTGTCAAACTCAAATGGATAGCGTGTCATAGTAGCACATGATTAATAAAATGTCATGGATTTAATATGGCCATATTTAATATAAGGTAATTAACTGTACTAACAATATATAAAAAATTAATAGAATGGGTAAAACAATTTTAAAATAACAAAACCTTTTACGGGCACATGGGCATAGGCTGACTCTCATATCAGGATGGTCTGTAGCGCACCTGAAAATGAAATAAAGCCAGTGAGTATACTTGCTCCACAAACTTGAGAAAGTAAATACATCAAGAATTGTCAATAATAATTATGCCAGTAATTAATCAGAATCTTCTTGCTAGATTGTTATGCTGTCCCAGTGACGACAACGCACTGACCATGGAAGTATGTGCAAGGCTTTTCGTTCCGAGCACTGTAATGCCAATGGTGCCTGAACAAACAAACGTATCGAGTTGTGCAATGAGTAATACAGTACTCACTCAATACAGTAGCGACAACGCTACCGAGATTGACAACAATCTCCTTCTCTCTATTTCTCTTGTACTCTGGTCTAGACCACTTGGCAATAAACGCTCCAGTGCTGAGGAGTGCAATGGACACCAAAACGCGAGGTGTCCCCCCACGACATTGAGCCTTGCGTAATACCCTATAAGCCGTGCAATGGTCCCAGACCTGCTCAAGGTATAGCCACAAGAAACACAAAACATGCCAATAAACCTCAGGCTGACAACGCAACAATCAATAATAATTACAACAATCAATAATCGTTTTTAAATCATCTCTCAAACCAGGTTATCTCAAATATCATTAACAGTGAAAATAATAATACCAAGTGCGCAGTAACAAGGATAGCTCGTGAGAAAACTCACCCCTTCTTGTAGCACCACTACACAAACCTAACACACTGTTTTCTAAAGTTACCAAAACCCAAATGGCAGCAAATATTAAAAGCGCTTTATTCAAACCATCTCAATAATAGTGCCTGTGTGATGATAATATAAATAAACAATACTGTCTCCTAATTAAACTTTCGGCATCAGCATAGCCTTTGTAGTAACCGTGAGAACCTGCTCAGCCCTATTTTCCAATATAAATAAATAGCGCCAACGTTTCTCAACTTCATAAATGGTCATGCGTAGTTATTTTATGGATATCGACTTGTAAGGGAACACAGACATAAACAGATTGGAAATTATAAACGCTAAAAAATATACAGGGTCTTACATTAGATCGTTCTATATTGCGTAACGCGAAAATTATCGAATGGATTTTAATGAAATTTTGACACAGTATTACTGCCGTGGCGAGGATGGAAAACGCGTATGTTTTGTAAAAATCGCGTCAGTGATGGGGTAGCAATAATAAAAAACTGAAAATATAAAAATAGCTCAAACTTTGTTTTAAGGCGTTTTAGGGGTTCCTGATCATTTTTAACTTTTTTTGGGTGGGGGTGAAATTGGGGTGATTAGGGGGTGGGGGTTGTAAAGCTCAAAAATGTATTCCATTCGTAATAGGCTGTCCATTGACCTATGAAAGAAAGACCTAGCGGCATGATAGACATTTGTTAGGTCCATCCGAACATTGCTTTGGCATTACAGAAATCAAGGGACTTGTCTGATGTATACATACGAGTATTACTTTAGATCGTTCTGAATTTAGTAACAATATGGAAATTGTGGAATTGATTTTAATGAAATTTGCGAAATGCGTATGGTTTTCAAAAATCGCGTCAGTGGCGGGGCAGCAATAATAAAAAACTAAATATATAAAAATAGCTCAAACTTCGCTTTTAAGCAATTTAGGGGTTCCGCGATTGTTTCGTTTTGTCCAATTGAAGCTGAGTTGTGTCGCTTTAGTTCCTACGGAAGGATTTAGGAAACTATTTACTAGTTTTTGTGTTGGATGTTTTTGACGACAGGCGGGCGATGATTTGGTTGCAACTGTTATATGTGGGAAGTACTGAGCCAATTAACTTGACTCCATTTTTGATTATGCGCAAGAAAATCTAAAACATGGCAAGCATCGAATACTGATGTCGGATGACCTTTTTGGTTAGGCCTAAAAGCGGAAGCTTGAACATAACTTGCTGGCACCACCCATTTCTCAAATATTTCCCCTACCTCCAAATTTCCGTCTTCCGCCTTGAGAAATGATAACAGACCATAAAAAGCCATAAGCGAAGTTTGGGTTTTTATTATACTTTTTTTGTTGTTACACCACTGCCACTTAAGCAAATATGAAAGTAAATAGACTTTTCCTATTTTTCCACGTTAGTAATAATGTTTTAAAACTCCGTTGCAATGAAGCTAGTAGTTTCCAGATGATATGATTATCGAAGTATGAAATACTCGTATGTTTCAAACAGTTCAATTAAAGTTGAAAATTATTTAGTGCCGTTCTTTGAAGGCATCTCACGATAGTTTTAGAAAGTGCCTGGATACCATCAACACAACAGAAAGTCATTTATGAATACATTCCTTTTAGGAGTTAAAACTCCCACCTCTTGGCCTACCGAAGTGTTTTAAAAATACTCAGTGATAGATGCCTAAAAATGAAAGACAGGCAGATTGACAAAAGTTGGTGGAACGGTTTTTGTGATTTATGTCATAGAACGTCCATTAAACTAGGTAGTTCTACATTTTTCGTGATTGCATTACACCTTGAGCCTATAGGTATGAAGTAAAATGGACATTCGGCGGTATTACGTCTTTTGAAAATGTGATTTACTTTGCTGAGCTGTAACGGATTGAGTGACTGTTTACATAGATAGAAATGTTGTCACCGAACGATTAGGCTAGGCGCACACTTGCGATTGGCTGTCGCAGCGACTGAAAAATCGTAATCGCCAGACTTGCGTCTAAACGTGCTCACCCACTTAGACGAAGCGTCGCGAACGGAAGCGGCGCGAAGAAAATTGTGGATTTGACGCCAGAGAAATTTACATTAGGTTATATGGCAGCCCACACACTCACGCGGCGCGAAGCGAAGAGGCGCGTCGTTTGACGCGTGAATTCTCTTCGGACCAACTAGGCGTCGTTTTTCTTGACGCTTGGCTTCGCCTGAATGGGCGGTACCAGGCGGCGAGAAGATCTAAATATGTCTTGATGCCTCTCGCATATTTTCAGTGTTTAGCAGTATTTTGTAGGAGGTGGTGCTAAATTGCAGTCTCTGGTCTTGATACAAAGACATCAATTATATACAAAGGTAATTTAATTACCCAGCATTTTCTTTTGTTTTTTTTCCTTTCTTCTTCTTCCATAGTGGCAATTAAACTCAATACAAAGAGTTCCTCTTCTGAAGAACTGCTCATCGTACCTCACTAGACAACGTACCTCGTTCAACTGCTTAAAAACAAATAAAATTCGCGTCGCGCCGTAAAAGACGCGACGCGACGCTTCGCGCCGCTTCGCCCCAGTGTGCGGACATCGGTTAAATGACGCTTCGCCTCGCGCCGCTTCCGTTCGCGACGCTTCGCCTAAGTGGGCGAGCACGTTAACTGACCGCAGTACTATAATGGATTCCGTCAGAACAGCTTGTATGATAGCCTTATTATTACGTGCAAAGGCTAGAAAACAACGGCGTAAAAAGTATTGGGTGCATCCAATTGTGACCCGGGTGCTCAAACGGCAATTCCACAAAATTCATCATGATTTGTGTGATTACCCCAAAAAAAATGTTTTAATATTATCGGATGAGCATAGCTAGTTTTAATGAACTACTTAATATTATTGGACCAAAAAGAACATATCAAGACACTAGATGACACCACAAAGTACAAAATACACGTATTCCGCGGTCCGCAAAGCAAGAAACGTGTTTAAAAAGTAGCGAGTGAACGCAGGTTCATGCTTCTCCGTATGGCTCATTTCAGGTTCATTTCAATCTGCGACAATCGCGTCGCTGCAAAAATAGGGCTGGTGGCAGTGGTGGCATCTTTTTAGCCGCTGCTAGTTTTCTGTCGCAAGTCCGTGCAGTCCCGTTGTACGTTGTGCGCTTTATTTTGGCGACCAAACAATCATGCGATATAAAATCGCAAGTGCGTGCCTAGCCTTAGTCTTTAAGCAACCTAAACCAAGGCACTCAATCTGGAAGAAAGTCTGGAATATACGCGTAAGAGTCATTGCTGTCTACAGAGGTTCTTGCTTGGATAAAACTTCATAAGAAAGAAAAGGCTTGAGTGGTTTCCAACGCCAAGTCTCACTTCTTTGCCGACTGAGAAAGCGCGTTGTACATCACAGAACATGTAAAACGTGTACAAAAAGATTGTATTGAAAAATTTATTTATTTTTCTTTATTTGCATTTAATACCGGTTTCTTAACAAGATATATGTATGTATAGAAATCTGCCTTTGCTCCATCCTATACGTGTAAAATTCCGGAACGCCGCGCATGGTCTATTTAGTAATATCGTCGATGGTTAGTTCTAGATAAATAGTAAAATAAATTCGTGGCTATTTAGAGCGATTGTAACTATGCCTTAGTACTGAATTTTGGAAGACATATGTAATGGAATTTAGCTTAAGTGTTTCGCATCTGCGTGCTCTTGTTGTAGTTCTTCCCTTGTTGGCCGATATAGGAAGAGAATAAATTCTTAAGGCCTTCCCATTCTTGTTTATTTTCTAGCAAATACGGTGTTATTGATTTACCCGTTTATATTTACGTTCAATATTCTAGTACTTATACTATAGGATTTGCTTACGCTGGGGAAATCAAGAATCTTTTTTATTTGGCCACGTTCTGTCTAGTCATAAAAAATGAATTAACTTGTGGGAAAACATTTTCCAATAGTAGAGGACTGTATTGTTGATGTTAAAATAGAATATATCTGTAAAAAATGAAAGTAGACAACAAACATAGTTTTCTCATCTACATTATTTCACGTCATTATTAATTAAGTGAAATAACCTGTTTTAAAAAAATCAAGAAAGTATTCATGAATAGTGCTTAACTTCGTAGCATGCGGCATTTGGCGAACACTAAGGCCCAATTTCACAATCATTGGTAACCTCTGGTAGTCACTTAACCGACAGATGGAAGTTTACCAGTAGTTATCGGATTGCTCTGTTTCAGAAGGAAAACCAGTGGCTAAGCTTATTTATCTTCAAGTTGGCAGCATGGATGGGTCTCAGAGCACTGTTATTAATTGTGTCCTGTGAATGCAACCTAACCCTTTAACAAATAAACATATACTCTGTTACCTGATACTTTAAACTGGCTTGACGTCTATTTGATAGGTATCAGCTGACGAAGAAGTGTATCTCAAATTTAATTTTTTACCAGTGGTGTTGATTGGCAATCCTGCGATCAGGACCATATTAGTAATATTCTTATTGAATATTTGCCAGAAATTAATGACTATTGTTGTAAACGAGAAATTGCTTCAATATCCAGAAATTCGCAGCAAAAATGGTTATTTAAAAGAAATAGATTATTTTATTGATTTGTATGCTGTTAGAGACTATCACAATACCCCATATTTAGCAATAAGGACGATTCAATGGATAGATTGCATCACTAGTGGGATATTGATTGGTTGAAACGTACAAGGTACAATTGGAGAAAGGTATTAAGTGCATGGAGTAAGATTAATATAATAAGGTAGTTTAACTAAAGCTTAAGCTAAAAATGCTTTTATCTTCATTCTTACCTCATTTATAGTGTACCTAATCATCATCATTCAGACCAGCCATACTGATATACTGAAAGACATGCCGGATTTTCCGAGAAGATGTAAAATAAGCATAGACCTCAGAGGATAGATGAAAACGTCACCAAGTGTCAATTACTTGTTATTAGTAATGCTTCCACTCAATACAGCCCTGCATTCCTTCAAAGCTTAAGATTGATACGTCATGACTCAATTTGGGGTATTTTTAGTTATCACTAGCCGAACAGCTGTTCGCTGTTGACACGGCTGACAGTTTAAAGTATCGGGTAACAGGGTATACATTTGTATTCATATTTTTGACTTGTGTCACAACAGACTATAATCAAAATCCATCGACGTTTTAGACGTCAATGTCAAAATGCATGTTTTTATAACCTCCACAGCAAACTAATGTGTCATCGGTTGACCACAACAAACATCAGAGAGAACCGATACTTTTTCCTTGGTTTAGCTCAACTACTGGATAACCAGAGCTTTCGACGTAAACCGCCGATCATGAAGCGCAAAGTGTTCGCTAACCACTAGTTTTCTTTTAACCTCTAGTTAACGGCCGATTGTGAAACTGGACTTAAGTGACTGCTCGCCGAGTGGCAAGTGGTTGTTGCTTGGCAGGTGTGCGCGGATCAAGTAACAAGCATCATTTCTATATCAGATATTCCCGGCGGTTCGAAAGAAACTGAGTTTCTGAGGGAATAACGAATATTCAGTATTGTTTCATTCATACAGGCTCTAAAAGATACCATCAATGGATCCTTTTCTTTTTCAATTCACTCAATCAGTGTCTATGTAATTATGACCCATATTATTGACTTCTATGCATTTTCAAGCATCCTAAACACCATTCCAACTTTTATGCATTGATAGAGGTGGATTCCGTATCACAGATTTATTTCATAACACTATCTGGTACCCGAAGTCAACGGCAAATCAAAGAAAAGATGGCGCACAAGGCAGATCTATTCTGTCGCCTGCTCTCACCCCAAAAATTGTTTCATTAGACCACTCTATTCCTTTATTCCAAGACAACAAAAAAAATTAAAAAAAAAACAATTCGGTAATCCAACGATACCTACTACCTACTATAGTTATGCCACAGACTTTCGCTTACACAAGAAATACTATGTGGAGGCAGATTCATGCGTGATATGGGGAATACTCATTACTTTTGATGTTGCCTAAAAGGCCGACAAACAACGGGAACTACTATGAGCACTTGGCGTCCATATTACCTGCCACTCGGTGAGCAGTCGCTCGGTACTCGGCGAACGCCGCATGTCTGGCGCCACCTTTAAGGCAGCGCCAGACATGCAGCATTCGTCAAATACTGAGCCACCGCTCGTCAAATAGCAAGTAGTATAGCCGGCGCCACATATACAAACAAATATACTGGTGTGGCTGTAGGAGTTTATTCAAATGTTCGGTATTTGCCAAACACCAAATATTTCCTGTCGGGTGTCGGTAAATCGTCGCAAATTAAAGCACACGAATACTTGACTTGCTTCTCGAAACTAAACATTGCCAACTACCCGTATGTGGGGCAACAAGTGCTCGCTATTTGGCAAACAATGTAGAAAAACGGCAAATGTTTTGATTTTCGGAAAATACCGCATATGTGGCGCCGGCTTTAGGTAAGCAATTTCCAAATGTACTCTGACAAGAATCTGAACTTTTGAAGTACTACTGATGCAGATAAGCACAAACTCCTCCCTGTTGATGTAATTTATTCATCATGACTATATGTGTTTTAGTTTTAACTAACGTGACATTTAATTGGTTTGTATTTTATATATCCATATTAAACGAGCAAATAAGGAATGAAAATCAACTGATGAATAGCTCCCATCTATGAATTACACTTTCTTGAATCAATTACTGTTGCATTTTACTGAATATTCACTCTTAATTTGCCATTGCGTGCTTACGTCTTTATTGTGTTCTCAGAAGTATCAATGCACGATGCACCTCCTTGTTTCAAATGTAAATTTAATAACCAAGATCCGTTAATGTTCATTCAAAGTTAATCTTACTTTCTGGAAGCTATTCTGAACTACACTAGCTACCGTATTTATAATTCCATGCCAGGGAACCCGCAACAATGTTTCATAATGATCCCACGTTTAGGGACTCATAAATCAGAATCTAAGCTGTTAATTATCATATGATGCTGTTATAATTAAAGTAGAATAGAGATATAATTGCTAACACTTTCCAGTATCTCTAGAGATATCCAGATATAGAAATTTTCCTGAAGGTTTCACTTTACTTTTTCACTCTACCTATAACGTGACTTTATAATTTTGAGATCGATAATTTCGAAACCAGTAAATCTAAGCACATTATTGTAATGAAAGAAGATCTTATAAATCAGAGATTTATTTGTTTTATTTAGCGCATGGTTGTAGTATAAAAGTAGTCATAAAATAAAAAAGTAAAACAGTTAAGACAAACAACAAAAAATTTTAAAAATTGCGATATAAGTAATAACTATATGTTAATATCGAACCTGGAAATCCATTCTACAGCTGATGGCTTGGCTTGGAGGAAGTCCTTGTTGTTGCCTGGATATGCTCTAAGGACATATTCTTGCCCTGACAGTTTAAAGCTCCGCTCTACAATCCCACCTTGGAGATTCGCGCTTGTTGCATTTAAACAACGAATCAGCGCACACTGGGGGTTATGGACCAACATTTAGATTACTGTTAACTTTTTCTGTGTTTGGGTCGCCCAAATTTCTACCCATTTAACTGCAGGGTTAAAACCACCAGACTCAAGTTAGATAGCTGTAATTGCGCAAGCATAGATCAAGTATACCTTCGAGGATTGGCAGCGAGGGATTCGTTTTGATTTTATTGTATTTTTTCAGAAAGACAGTTGCTCGACGGATGGGTAGTGAAGCTATTTGGCTGAGTGTTAGTAACCAGTAAGGTGGCGTTGATTTGATGCATCCCATCCCAATACTTAGTTCCCACAGAAGAGTTTAACTGGGCGTCTATCAGTCTGGTATGCGGGCTGTTCAACCACACTAGCGAGCAAAATTCAGCCGCAGAGAAATATACGTTCGGGGCAGAAGTACGGAGCGTAAAAGCAGAAGCACCTCATGAGGTTCCACATAATTTATGTACGATGTTATTTCTGCTGTCTACTTTGGCTGCGATGGACTGAATATGTTCTTTAAACGACACTGTCCTATCTAGTGTCACATCTAGGTTTTTGGGTGTGGGATGATAGGGCAGCAAGGTGCTGTTAAGGTAAATCATTACTATGTATCTGTTTACCATTTTAATGTCGAGGTGAAAACACAATGTTATTGTTTTCCTCATATCTAGCTTCAGCTTCCACCTGCTGAAATATGATCTCAGAATTGAAAGAAGCAGTTAGTGTGGACTCTGTAACGGTTCACCCGTTTTCAAAATTATTTTTATATTATTTACTTGGCTACCATATACAAATAGTTTACAACTTCCATTTTTAGCTACTGCTTCCTCATCATACTAGTACATTTTTATAACTATTTTGCTTCTCACCCCTACCTTTTTCCCATCTCTACTTTCTTTCAAAGGGAACGATATTTATATTACACCGCCTGCGCATATCTAATGAGTGGGGATATGCTCTTGCTCTCCACCAAGGTTACCTTTTATGTCGAAACACATATCTCCTCCCTTTTGCGTTTTGAACTCAAACAGTTAACAGCTAACGTAATTATGTCTCTCTAAGACAATCTTTTGTGTCTGTGCCATTATGTCTTAATCAAGGAGAACCACCCTTTTTTTGGCGGGGTGCCTCAATGAAGACCACCTTTCTTGGTCGGGGTGCCACCATGAAGACCCAACTTCTTTTTTTGGCGGGGTGCCTCAATGAAGACCACTTTTCTTGGTCGGGGTGCCACCATGAAGACCTAACTTCTTTCTTGGTCGGGGTGCCACCATGAAGACACCACACCTTTGGGGCACAACCTGAACTCCTGAAGAAAACTTTTCTTTGGGGACACCACACCTTTGGGGCACCACCTGAACTCCTGGAAAAGCCAGCCTTCTCTGGAGCACCACCTTCCTTTCGGAAGGGCACTACCATGAGGACTTCCTTCTGAAGATAAGTGTTCTTTTTAAAAAAAAATAATAAAATGTACTGCATTCGTATACATACTAAAATAAATCTTTATTAAACCATTGTTGTCCTAGTTTTCATTTCTTGGCGGCTAACGAGACTCACACATTCACGCACACACGCACGCACCTACATACCCTAGTCTTATGCAATCCTACTGAGCTACTGGTTGCTATGAGTAATAAAAGTGTTGGCTGGTCGTTCATGATCAAGCAACATTTTTATTGTTACAAATTGGCGCCCAACGTGGGGCCAGACATGGGTATGTCTGGTGTTGTGCGGTGTGAGTCTTGGAGCTGTCTTGAAATGAAAATTGGACAACTTTTTCAAAATTCCATTTCGGCTCATTGACTCAAAATTCCATTTAATAATGTTTTTTTGATGCAGTACTTTCATTTGGCATATATATTTTATTATTTAATTTTCTTTAACTATTATCAGCTTATTTTTTTGTAGTTGTCACAGTGATTGTTGTTCCAAATTTTCTATTTTCAAAATTTTTTTTTCTATTGAGGTATATTTGAAATTATTTAAAATTTTCTATTGATTTTTGTCGATTAGCGTATTTCATTTATGACTGAGATTTGATTTCCTAATGCGTTATTTTTTGTACTGTCTTGAGACATTTCGCGTATGCGTTAATTTATAAATCTGAGCGTATGTTGTAAATGTTTCTCTAAGATATCTGGCGTTTGGATATTATTCACAGGTCATAAACATATACCTACAGTTTTTTGTATGGTCTGCTTTTTTTTGTAGCTATACATTTTGTGTGGTATTTGGACAACAATTCACTACATTTTTCTTTGGTAATTTGTTATTTGGGTACATTCATTTAGTAGCTCATTTATAGTTGAAAATTTTCATAAGCTGACATTAGTTTTTTTTGTTGTTTATAGAAGGGTGGTTATATATGTGCAATTATATACTTGCATATATATTTAATTTTCTTGGTTAACACATGAATTGAGGCACACACACATAAAATATATTGATATGTAAAAAAAAAAATTTTTTTTCATCTTTCATTAAGTAAATGCTTGTAGGTACTTTGTTTTTTTTGTGTTAAGATTGTTTTCATTCTGGAGTTTTATGTATATCTAGTTGTTTTATCTGGCAGATATTTTTGATGTTAGTTAGAGCATTTGAGTCTCTGTTTTGTTTTAATTGAAGGACTGATGAGGACAGTCATATTTGTTGAGGCCAGATAAATAATTTTAAAGTTTTGAGTATCACTCCAGAATAGCTGTTCAAGTATGTACCTGCTCGAGTGTCTTTTTGTCTTTTGATGAAGTGTTTAATATTTTTAGTATTGCACTTCTTGTTAGCTTTTGTCTCTCCATTTTCTAGTTGAGGTCTTATTTAAAGGTAACTATGCCTATCACTAAGCGAGTTCAGATTCAAATAGTGATCAGTACTTTTGTTTGTTCCATGTATAGTTTTTGTTTGTAAGTCCCTGTTACAGAAATTCATGCGCCCTGCTGTACTGGGCGAAGATGCGAGACGTCTGAAGGGAAAATGCACCGCCATTCTCACTTCAAGCGTCAGTGTCAGAGGAAGAATTAGCCAGCGCCCCTTAAAAATTCTAGGCGGCAGTAAGAGTCTGCTAATAGATCTCCTTAGGACAATTTAAGACCGTTGATAATCAACTTTTTGAACTACGTTAGTCCAAAATTTACTATTGTGACAATTGTAATTTAACATCGATTTCCAAATTCTGATCAAACTTAAATTTAACCGTACTGAACATTTGTGAGCACATTCTTAAATTTTTACTGATATTTTTGATAGTTCTTAAAACTTTGATTAATCAATTTAATTTGTAGTATAAATTTATTGCATTCCGTAGTATACTGTAACATGTTTTCAGAAATATTATTTGTTATGGAATTTTTTTCCAAATTTTGTGTTATAGAGACTGAGGTAAGTCCTATGACGTTTCTTGGATCGAAAGCATTTTCTTTATATGCACTTTCTGTTCATGAGTCTGCTGTAATATGCATACTTATAAATCTGGCGTATTTCGGGCAGCTCTTGAAACCTCTGGCGTATAAGAAAACACTTTTGATATGGTACATAGTAATGTGCATTGTTTGTTGGTAGATTTCTGAAATCCTATGTTCATTTATGCCACGTCATGTCATTTCATCTTTATGTGAGTTTATGAAACACTTCTTCAATTTCTTTTTTTTGGACTTTTGAATTTTCACTCATGAATAAAATCATCCCTGATTGTTGCTATCCTCTTGGGTGCATACTGGCATGCGATCCTATAAATTTGCAGCGTACTTGGAGCAGCTTTTGTAGGTTTGCGATTTTCATGTGTGATTTGTTTTCATGGTACTTGTTCAATGTTCATTATAGTAGATTTCTTATGACTTTAAAATCACTTTAAGATTTACGGCTTTAAAAAAAAATTTCACTTAGCTCTCATGAATGAAATTACCCCTGATTGTCTCTATCCTCTTTAGTTATCCTGGTATGCGTTTCTATAAATCTGCAGCGTACTTGGAATGACTTTTGTAGGCCTGAGATTTTCATGTTTAGTTTCTTTCATATGATCTGCTTATCACAGTTTAGTTTTTAAAATCACTTTGAATTTATAACTTTACGATTTTCACTTTGCACTCATAACTTGATATGAGTTTGTTACAATTTTAGTAATCTGATATTTGATGCATTAAAATCTTGGTAATATTTCTTGAAATTTTGCATTTAATCTTCGATTTTTAGCTTACTTGAACCTTATAATTTTTAATCGACTAAGATCCTTGTGCTTACATTCTCACAAATAGTTCAAGCTTTTGATTGTTATTGTGCTGGCTCATGCAATCTTTAATAGATTTTCCTGATTAGATCTTAAACACATCGATTTCCAAATTCTGATCAAATTTTAAATTTAACCGTACTGAACATTTGTGAGCACATTCTTAAATTTTTACTGATATTTTTGATAGTTCTTAAAACTTTGATTAATCAATTTAATTTGTAGTATAAATTTATTGCATTCCGTAGTATACTGTAACATGTTTTCAGAAATATTATCTGTTATGGAATTTTTTTTCCAAATTTTGTGTTATAGAGACTGATGCGAGTCCTATAGCGTTTCTTGGATCAAAAGCATTCTCTTTATATGCACTTTCTGTTCACTTGTCTGTCGTAATATGCATACTTATAAATTTGGCGTATTTCGGGCAGCTCTTGAAACCTCTGGCGTATAAGAAACACTTTTGATATGGTACATTGTTGTTGGTAGATTTCTGAAATCCTATGTTCATTTATGCCATGTCATGTCATTTCAACTTTATGTAAATTTTTGAATTTTTACTTATATGAATAAGATCATCCCTGATTGTTGCTGTCCTCTTTAGTTATCCTGGTATGCGTTTCTATAAATCTGCAGCGTACTTGAAATACTTTTGTAGGTTTGCGATTTTCATGTGTGATTTGTTTTCATGGTACTTGTTCAATGTTCATTATAGTAGATTTCTTATGACTTTAAAATCACTTTAAGATTTACGGCTTTAAAAAAAAATTTCACTTAGCTCTCATGAATGAAATTACCCCTGATTGTCTCTATCCTCTTTAGTTATCCTGGTATGCGTTTCTATAAATCTGCAGCGTACTTGGAATGACTTTTGTAGGCCTGAGATTTTCATGTTTAGTTTCTTTCATATGATCTGTTTATCACAGTTTAGTTTTTTTTTAAATCACTTTGAATTTATAACTTTACGATTCTCGCTTTGCACTCATAACTTGATGTTAGTTTGTTACAGTTTTAGTAATCTGATATTTGATAGACTGAAATTATGCTTAACATTTCTTGCCATTTTGTATTTAATCCTCGCTTTTTGCTTATTCGAACTTTTAATCGACTAAGATCCTTGTGCTTACATGCTCACAAATAGTTCAAGCTTTTGATTATTGTTATTGTATTGGCTCATGCAATCTTTAAAAGATTTTTCCTGATTAGATCTTAAACTTACACTGATGTTTGAATTCTTTTTTGGAATCAATTTATTAATGAATATTAGATTTGTGCTACTTATTTCACTTAAATAATTTTGCTTATTTTTAATTGTCACATGATGTATGAATTTTTCCTTGTATGTACTTTTCTGAATTCAATATGATGTATAATTTTCCCTAAATCTATTTTTGAATCCAATTTGAGGCATAAACTTTCCCTGAATTTTCTTTTCAAGTTTAATATGTTGTGTAAATTTTCCCTGAATTGATTTTTGAATTTAATCTTGTTAATCCTTTGTAAATTTATTCTTTTGAATCTAATAGGACACAACACTTCTTTGAACTTACTTCGTTGTTTATTATTTGAAAAATTTCATGTAGGTATTTGACTTTGAAATGATATCACTCAAGCACTTAAGATGTTTGATTATTTTATTTTTCTTTGTAGTCTTATTTTAGACTACTGGCGCCCAACCTTTTTTTTGGTTGATCACTGAATCATAATGCTCTTTATCGAATGAGAACATTACTGGATTATTTCAAGATCTTTTATCAAATCAGAACATCACTGGATTGCAAATTTTTTCTTGAATCAGAACATTACTGAATTATAGTTAGTACTTAGAAATTACTTTGATCAAAATTTAAATTTTATTTTGGGTTATCATAGAAGCACTTATGGTGCTACATTTTTTTTTATTTCGTATTTCATAAATATAAATAGTTTGGTCTTATACTTATACTTTAGAGATCTGAATTTTCTCTTGAGTCTGTTCAGTGGAATATTTTACAATCTTTTGTTGAGAATATTAAGGTTGTCTCTATTTTGTTTGAGTATTACTCATGGTTATTTAGGGTATTTAGATTTTTTGTATAGGCAACAGCCTTGTAGTTACTTTAGAGGCCGTTTCAATGGTACGTGTTGGCGAGTGTCAATACGACAATCTTTATTGATACTGGACCTGGAAGGATAGTTGTGGGGGGTGACAAAGGGTAGTCAAAATTCTCTGAGGAGACTTGACACACACCTGATGTCACTACTGCAATATATCTGAGCTCCTTCTTCAGGTCGTATGCGGCAGAGCGCCAGCAGCATTATTGAAATGCTAACCCATTCATTGAGTCGCCTGGAGGCAAGCTTCACTTGTCCTCTTTTCAGTCTAGTGACTACTATAAGCTCACTCTTGCTGTTGCAGGCAGCAAGTAAAACTGTGTTTTTTTTCTTTTTTTTCTGCCCTAGGGTCTTCATGACTTGGTTCACTTGTTGTGGGGGTGTGGTAGCTTCTGCAGTCCTCAGCTGACAGACGACTGGTGGATGTAGGAAGATTCTACGGCGCAGTTTTAAGATCTATCAGCGAAACGAATCTTCCTAGCCAGTTGGGTACTCTGGATGCTGCTGCATCCTTTACACCTCGTGTAGCCGAGTCCTGAAACTCTTTGTCTTTTGTCAAAGTTTTGACGAGTTTTTTTTTTTTTAGGTCTTAAGTATATTAGGGTTTGATAGGTTGCGTACATTTGTTTTTTTTGCTTCACAATTTATTACCTTCATTGTGTAGTACATATTCAGTGCAGCTTCACTGTACTTTTAAGCGAGTTGGTGCTATAACCATCCCTCTCGTTTGGTAGACTTGAGGCTATCTCTATTTCTTCCCATTTCTCTTCCAACATTTTTGTTTTCTACCTCCGTCTTCTTGCTCTTTTATGCACTTTGATAGACTTTGTAGGTTGTAGATTACTACGAATTCTTGAGATTTGCATGGGGAAGCACGAAAACTTAATCTGACATTGTTATCAGGACAAATGATTGATTTTGATCCCTCAGTGATAACTTTAACTTTACTCTCTTTAAAAAAAAAATTCTCGAATGCTTCTCAAATTTTTTTTCGTTAAGTGGGGCCGAGTGTAACGGTTCACCCGTTTTCAAAATTATTTTTATATTATTTACTTGGCTACCATATACAAATAGTTTACAACTTCCATTTTTAGCTACTGCTTCCTCATCATACTAGTACATTTTTATAACTATTTTGCTTCTCACCCCTACCTTTTTCCCATCTCTACTTTCTTTCAAATGGAACGATATTTATATTACACCGCCTGCGCATATCTAATGAGTGGGGATATGCTCTTGCTCTCCACCAAGGTTACCTTTTATGTCGAAACACATATCTCCTCCCTTTTGCGTTTTGAACTCAAACAGTTAACAGCTAACGTAATTATGTCTCTCTAAGACAATCTTTTGTGTCTGTGCCATTATGTCTTAATCAAGGAGAACCGCCCTTTTTTTTGGCGGGGTGCCTCAATGAAGACCACCTTTCTTGGTCGGGGTGCCACCATGAAGACCCAACTTCTTTTTTTGGCGGGGTGCCTCAATGAAGACCACTTTTCTTGGTCGGGGTGCCACCATGAAGACCTAACTTCTTTCTTGGTCGGGGTGCCACCATGAAGACACCACACCTTTGGGGCACAACCTGAACTCCTGAAGAAAACTTTTCTTTGGGGACACCACACCTTTGGGGCACCACCTGAACTCCTGGAAAAGCCAGCCTTCTCTGGAGCACCACCTTCCTTTCGGAAGGGCACTACCATGAGGACTTCCTTCTGAAGATAAGTGTTCTTTTTAAAAAAAAATAATAAAATGTACTGCATTCGTATACATACTAAAATAAATCTTTATTAAACCATTGTTGTCCTAGTTTTCATTTCTTGGCGGCTAACGAGACTCACACATTCACGCACACACGCACGCACCTACATACCCTAGTCTTATGCAATCCTACTGAGCTACTGGTTGCTATGAGTAATAAAAGTGTTGGCTGGTCGTTCATGACCAAGCAACATTTTTATTGTTACAAATTGGCGCCCAACGTGGGGCCAGACATGGGTATGTCTGGTGTTGTGCGGTGTGAGTCTTGGAGCTGTCTTGAAATGAAAATTGGACAACTTTTTCAAAATTCCATTTCGGCTCATTGACTCAAAATTCCATTTAATAATGTTTTTTTGATGCAGTACTTTCATTTGGCATATATATTTTATTATTTAATTTTCTTTAACTATTATCAGCTTATTTTTTTGTAGTTGTCACAGTGATTGTTGTTCCAAATTTTCTATTTTCAAAATTTTTTTTTCTATTGAGGTATATTTGAAATTATTTAAAATTTTCTATTGATTTTTGTCGATTAGCGTATTTCATTTATGACTGAGATTTGATTTCCTAATGCGTTATTTTTTGTACTGTCTTGAGACATTTCGCGTATGCGTTAATTTATAAATCTGAGCGTATGTTGTAAATGTTTCTCTAAGATATCTGGCGTTTGGATATTATTCACAGGTCATAAACATATACCTACAGTTTTTTGTATGGTCTGCTTTTTTTTGTAGCTATACATTTTGTGTGGTATTTGGACAACAATTCACTACATTTTTCTTTGGTAATTTGTTATTTGGGTACATTCATTTAGTAGCTCATTTATAGTTGAAAATTTTCATAAGCTGACATTAGTTTTTTTTGTTGTTTATAGAAGGGTGGTTATATATGTGCAATTATATACTTGCATATATATTTAATTTTCTTGGTTAACACATGAATTGAGGCACACACACATAAAATATATTGATATGTAAAAAAAAAAAATTTTTTTCATCTTTCATTAAGTAAATGCTTGTAGGTACTTTGTTTTTTTTGTGTTAAGATTGTTTTCATTCTGGAGTTTTATGTATATCTAGTTGTTTTATCTGGCAGATATTTTTGATGTTAGTTAGAGCATTTGAGTCTCTGTTTTGTTTTAATTGAAGGACTGATGAGGACAGTCATATTTGTTGAGGCCAGATAAATAATTTTAAAGTTTTGAGTATCACTCCAGAATAGCTGTTCAAGTATGTACCTGCTCGAGTGTCTTTTTGTCTTTTGATGAAGTGTTTAATATTTTTAGTATTGCACTTCTTGTTAGCTTTTGTCTCTCCATTTTCTAGTTGAGGTCTTATTTAAAGGTAACTATGCCTATCACTAAGCGAGTTCAGATTCAAATAGTGATCAGTACTTTTGTTTGTTCCATGTATAGTTTTTGTTTGTAAGTCCCTGTTACAGAAATTCATGCGCCCTGCTGTACTGGGCGAAGATGCGAGACGTCTGAAGGGAAAATGCACCGCCATTCTCACTTCAAGCGTCAGTGTCAGAGGAAGAATTAGCCAGCGCCCCTTAAAAATTCTAGGCGGCAGTAAGAGTCTGCTAATAGATCTCCTTAGGACATTTAAGACCGTTGATAATCAACTTTTTGAACTACGTTAGTCCAAAATTTACTATTGTGACAATTGTAATTTAACATCGATTTCCAAATTCTGATCAAACTTAAATTTAACCGTACTGAACATTTGTGAGCACATTCTTAAATTTTTACTGATATTTTTGATAGTTCTTAAAACTTTGATTAATCAATTTAATTTGTAGTATAAATTTATTGCATTCCGTAGTATACTGTAACATGTTTTCAGAAATATTATTTGTTATGGAATTTTTTTCCAAATTTTGTGTTATAGAGACTGAGGTAAGTCCTATGACGTTTCTTGGATCGAAAGCATTTTCTTTATATGCACTTTCTGTTCATGAGTCTGCTGTAATATGCATACTTATAAATCTGGCGTATTTCGGGCAGCTCTTGAAACCTCTGGCGTATAAGAAAACACTTTTGATATGGTACATAGTAATGTGCATTGTTTGTTGGTAGATTTCTGAAATCCTATGTTCATTTATGCCACGTCATGTCATTTCATCTTTATGTGAGTTTATGAAACACTTCTTCAATTTCTTTTTTTTGGACTTTTGAATTTTCACTCATGAATAAAATCATCCCTGATTGTTGCTATCCTCTTGGGTGCATACTGGCATGCGATCCTATAAATTTGCAGCGTACTTGGAGCAGCTTTTGTAGGTTTGCGATTTTCATGTGTGATTTGTTTTCATGGTACTTGTTCAATGTTCATTATAGTAGATTTCTTATGACTTTAAAATCACTTTAAGATTTACGGCTTTAAAAAAAAATTTCACTTAGCTCTCATGAATGAAATTACCCCTGATTGTCTCTATCCTCTTTAGTTATCCTGGTATGCGTTTCTATAAATCTGCAGCGTACTTGGAATGACTTTTGTAGGCCTGAGATTTTCATGTTTAGTTTCTTTCATATGATCTGCTTATCACAGTTTAGTTTTTAAAATCACTTTGAATTTATAACTTTACGATTTTCACTTTGCACTCATAACTTGATATGAGTTTGTTACAATTTTAGTAATCTGATATTTGATGCATTAAAATCTTGGTAATATTTCTTGAAATTTTGCATTTAATCTTCGATTTTTAGCTTACTTGAACCTTATAATTTTTAATCGACTAAGATCCTTGTGCTTACATTCTCACAAATAGTTCAAGCTTTTGATTGTTATTGTGCTGGCTCATGCAATCTTTAATAGATTTTCCTGATTAGATCTTAAACACATCGATTTCCAAATTCTGATCAAATTTTAAATTTAACCGTACTGAACATTTGTGAGCACATTCTTAAATTTTTACTGATATTTTTGATAGTTCTTAAAACTTTGATTAATCAATTTAATTTGTAGTATAAATTTATTGCATTCCGTAGTATACTGTAACATGTTTTCAGAAATATTATCTGTTATGGAATTTTTTTTCCAAATTTTGTGTTATAGAGACTGATGCGAGTCCTATAGCGTTTCTTGGATCAAAAGCATTCTCTTTATATGCACTTTCTGTTCACTTGTCTGTCGTAATATGCATACTTATAAATTTGGCGTATTTCGGGCAGCTCTTGAAACCTCTGGCGTATAAGAAACACTTTTGATATGGTACATTGTTGTTGGTAGATTTCTGAAATCCTATGTTCATTTATGCCATGTCATGTCATTTCAACTTTATGTAAATTTTTGAATTTTTACTTATATGAATAAGATCATCCCTGATTGTTGCTGTCCTCTTTAGTTATCCTGGTATGCGTTTCTATAAATCTGCAGCGTACTTGAAATACTTTTGTAGGTTTGCGATTTTCATGTGTGATTTGTTTTCATGGTACTTGTTCAATGTTCATTATAGTAGATTTCTTATGACTTTAAAATCACTTTAAGATTTACGGCTTTAAAAAAAAATTTCACTTAGCTCTCATGAATGAAATTACCCCTGATTGTCTCTATCCTCTTTAGTTATCCTGGTATGCGTTTCTATAAATCTGCAGCGTACTTGGAATGACTTTTGTAGGCCTGAGATTTTCATGTTTAGTTTCTTTCATATGATCTGTTTATCACAGTTTAGTTTTTTTTTAAATCACTTTGAATTTATAACTTTACGATTCTCGCTTTGCACTCATAACTTGATGTTAGTTTGTTACAGTTTTAGTAATCTGATATTTGATAGACTGAAATTATGCTTAACATTTCTTGCCATTTTGTATTTAATCCTCGCTTTTTGCTTATTCGAACTTTTAATCGACTAAGATCCTTGTGCTTACATGCTCACAAATAGTTCAAGCTTTTGATTATTGTTATTGTATTGGCTCATGCAATCTTTAAAAGATTTTTCCTGATTAGATCTTAAACTTACACTGATGTTTGAATTCTTTTTTGGAATCAATTTATTAATGAATATTAGATTTGTGCTACTTATTTCACTTAAATAATTTTGCTTATTTTTAATTGTCACATGATGTATGAATTTTTCCTTGTATGTACTTTTCTGAATTCAATATGATGTATAATTTTCCCTAAATCTATTTTTGAATCCAATTTGAGGCATAAACTTTCCCTGAATTTTCTTTTCAAGTTTAATATGTTGTGTAAATTTTCCCTGAATTGATTTTTGAATTTAATCTTGTTAATCCTTTGTAAATTTATTCTTTTGAATCTAATAGGACACTACACTTCTTTGAACTTACTTCGTTGTTTATTATTTGAAAAATTTCATGTAGGTATTTGACTTTGAAATGATATCACTCAAGCACTTAAGATGTTTGATTATTTTATTTTTCTTTGTAGTCTTATTTTAGACTACTGGCGCCCAACCTTTTTTTTGGTTGATCACTGAATCATAATGCTCTTTATCGAATGAGAACATTACTGGATTATTTCAAGATCTTTTATCAAATCAGAACATCACTGGATTGCAAATTTTTTCTTGAATCAGAACATTACTGAATTATAGTTAGTACTTAGAAATTACTTTGATCAAAATTTAAATTTTATTTTGGGTTATCATAGAAGCACTTATGGTGTTACATTTTTTTTTATTTCGTATTTCATAAATATAAATAGTTTGGTCTTATACTTATACTTTAGAGATCTGAATTTTCTCTTGAGTCTGTTCAGTGGAATATTTTACAATCTTTTGTTGAGAATATTAAGGTTGTCTCTATTTTGTTTGAGTATTACTCATGGTTATTTAGGGTATTTAGATTTTTTGTATAGGCAACAACCTTGTAGTTACTTTAGAGGCCGTTTCAATGGTACGTGTTGGCGAGTGTCAATACGACAATCTTTATTGATACTGGACCTGGAAGGATAGTTGTGGGGGGTGACAAAGGGTAGTCAAAATTCTCTGAGGAGACTTGACACACACCTGATGTCACTACTGCAATATATCTGAGCTCCTTCTTCAGGTCGTATGCGGCAGAGCGCCAGCAGCATTATTGAAATGCTAACCCATTCATTGAGTCGCCTGGAGGCAAGCTTCACTTGTCCTCTTTTCAGTCTAGTGACTACTATAAGCTCACTCTTGCTGTTGCAGGCAGCAAGTAAAACTGTGTTTTTTTTCTTTTTTTTCTGCCCTAGAGTCTTCATGACTTGGTTCACTTGTTGTGGGGGTGTGGTAGCTTCTGCAGTCCTCAGCTGACAGACGACTGGTGGATGTAGGAAGATTCTACGGCGCAGTTTTAAGATCTATCAGCGAAACGAATCTTCCTAGCCAGTTGGGTACTCTGGATGCTGCTGCATCCTTTACACCTCGTGTAGCCGAGTCCTGAAACTCTTTGTCTTTTGTCAAAGTTTTGACGAGTTTTTTTTTTTTAGGTCTTAAGTATATTAGGGTTTGATAGGTTGCGTACATTTGTTTTTTTTGCTTCACAATTTATTACCTTCATTGTGTAGTACATATTCAGTGCAGCTTCACTGTACTTTTAAGCGAGTTGGTGCTATAACCATCCCTCTTGTTTGGTAGACTTGAGGCTATCTCTATTTCTTCCCATTTCTCTTCCAACATTTTTGTTTTCTACCTCCGTCTTCTTGCTCTTTTATGCACTTTGATAGACTTTGTAGGTTGTAGATTACTACGAATTCTTGAGATTTGCATGGGGAAGCACGAAAACTTAATCTGACATTGTTATCAGGACAAATGATTGATTTTGATCCCTCAGTGATAACTTTAACTTTACTCTCTTTAAAAAAAAAAAATTCTCGAATGCTTCTCAAATTTTTTTTCGTTAAGTGGGGCCGAGTGTAACGGTTCACCCGTTTTCAAAATTATTTTTATATTATTTACTTGGCTACCATATACAAATAGTTTACAACTTCCATTTTTAGCTACTGCTTCCTCATCATACTAGTACATTTTTATAACTATTTTGCTTCTCACCCCTACCTTTTTCCCATCTCTACTTTCTTTCAAATGGAACGATATTTATATTACACCGCCTGCGCATATCTAATGAGTGGGGATATGCTCTTGCTCTCCACCAAGGTTACCTTTTATGTCGAAACACATATCTCCTCCCTTTTGCGTTTTGAACTCAAACAGTTAACAGCTAACGTAATTATGTCTCTCTAAGACAATCTTTTGTGTCTGTGCCATTATGTCTTAATCAAGGAGAACCACCCTTTTTTTTGGCGGGGTGCCTCAATGAAGACCACCTTTCTTGGTCGGGGTGCCACCATGAAGACCCAACTTCTTTTTTTGGCGGGGTGCCTCAATGAAGACCACTTTTCTTGGTCGGGGTGCCACCATGAAGACCTAACTTCTTTCTTGGTCGGGGTGCCACCATGAAGACACCACACCTTTGGGGCACAACCTGAACTCCTGAAGAAAACTTTTCTTTGGGGACACCACACCTTTGGGGCACCACCTGAACTCCTGGAAAAGCCAGCCTTCTCTGGAGCACCACCTTCCTTTCGGAAGGGCACTACCATGAGGACTTCCTTCTGAAGATAAGTGTTCTTTTTAAAAAAAAATAATAAAATGTACTGCATTCGTATACATACTAAAATAAATCTTTATTAAACCATTGTTGTCCTAGTTTTCATTTCTTGGCGGCTAACGAGACTCACACATTCACGCACACACGCACGCACCTACATACCCTAGTCTTATGCAATCCTACTGAGCTACTGGTTGCTATGAGTAATAAAAGTGTTGGCTGGTCGTTCATGACCAAGCAACATTTTTATTGTTACAACTCTAGAATTTCAAAGTTGGTATTTCTGTACGCTATAGAACCAAGATATGTTCCAAGATATATTCCAAGAATCTTTGGAAGATGTGGAAATGGGAATAAAAGTGAATGGCAAATACATTAACAAAATCCGGTACGCTGACGATACTGTACTCCTAGCTAGCGATGAGAAAGAATTACAGTACATAGTGAACAGGGTCAACAATGTTCGTCAATCTTATGGTCTCAAAATAAACATAAAAAAACAAAGTTTATGGTCATCACTATATTAAATATTAATAATGTAAGAATAGGAATAGACAATCAGGATGTAGAAAGAGTAAACAGAATCAAATATTTGGGATGCTGGCTAAATGATAAATGGGATCCTGATGAAGAGATGAGAAGCAGAATCGAAATAGCCAGAAATACTTTTTTCAAAATGAAAACGATACTCTGCAACCGAGATTTAAGTTTGACTACTCGATGGCGAGCAACAAAATGCTATGTACTATCCACATTATTATACACACGTTCTCAGTCTTTTCCCGGTTTCATTATGCCTTCGAGTTCTTTGGTTCTGGGGGTAATTAACCGGTCTTTAAAATATCTGTAAAGGATGCCCCCAGCTATTCTCTTATGCGTTGTTCACAGTGAATTATGAATTGTGGAAGAATTCCATCAAAACCTGGGGCTTTCCCCGCTTGCATTCGATGGCGGTGTCGATTGGCGATAAATCAGAGATTAGACGATTGCACAACTACAGTACGTCTATAATTATAAATACAGTAGGTGTAATTATTATTATGATGCTTAATTGAGTGTGTGTGTGACCAACGACATCCTCTGTACATACACATGAATTCGTTAATTTGGATTGCGATCCATAGGTAGTTGGAAAATGTACCTAATGGTTCCATTCCATACATTTCATCTACTAGACACCATATTTACCTGTTTTTATAATTCTTTATAGACACCTGACGATGGTTTAGATATAATAAACCGAAACGTCGTGGAAAGGAAAATTGTTTCATTTAATTGACCGCAATACCATTAGAAAAAACCAAGTCTAATGGTTCCTAAAATGAATGAGTAAATTAATTGATAAACAATGTCTCATGAGAGTTTGATGCATTGTTTTAATCCCAATTCTATACCTCTTGATATGTGGAACCCATCTGAGGGCTTAGTTTCCTTTTGGTCGCATATATATTCTTTTTTAAGTCACTTAGAAAATCACCGTCGTTACATCCACCTACTTCCAAGCGCGAAGCTTCTTAGCATTCCTATACTTTCCACACAAGAGAGCCTATCCCACTACATCCCAACTACTAGATAGCATGTTTCCTCAGAAGAAAAATACCAATCTATGAGGCCGAGGCTTAGTCTCTCACCAGTCTCTATCATAATCATCGTAGTCACAATATCTTAACAGACATGTTGTGAACTCGTAAAATGCATTAAGTCGGAGCTAGAGTATTGCCGACACGAATATTATCAACAGTTTTGAAAACTGTAGCTCGCCATCGTTCGCGATTCACTGTCAGTTCAGTGGCGCTCTTGATACTCATATCCAGCAACTGTTTCGTCGTATCCACCCAGCGTATAGGGAGACGGCCACGGCGCTGCCCACTCGAGGCATGACCCTGAACTACAAGTTTCTTCATATTATCGCTTCTGTGTATATGTCCGAAGAATGCAAGCATTCTCGTCGACACAATGGAGGATAATCTCTTTGGATTACCGAGCTCATCCAGTATGGAAACGTTAGTTCGATGGGCTGTATAAGGAACTCTCAGCATTCTCCTCCTTGCCCACATTTCAAAAGCATCTATGCGAGCTCGATCTGCCTTTTAACAGTCCAGGTTTCTGAGACATACAAAAATATGGAGAACACAAAAGACTGAACCAGCGACATTTTTTTAGCTTTAGTGATGTTATGGTCACGCCATATTTTAGTAAGCTTTGTCATGGCCACACGTGCCTGTAGAATGCGCCGTCGAATCTCATTTTCACAGCTACCCGAATTGTCGGTCAAAGAACCGAGGTAAACAAAACTTTGAACTACTTCACAACGGCCTATTGACTTTATCGCTCAATGATTATCATGCTCTCTATCTACGATCATAATCTTGATCTTATTGTAGTTAATACCAAGACCATAAGCTGCACTATGTTGTTCTAAGATGTTGAATAGAGCTACTAGTTCTTCCTGAGAAGCAGTCTCTATCAGATATGAGGAATAAAAATAATTGGTGTGGATTTTAAGAATACTAGGGGCGGGTAGTTACACCGTCTCCCCCCTTGCATGCACCATTGAGTACTTCTCTGCACATGCTGGCATATTGGACTATTCAGGTGCAACAAGCATAAACGCAGATATCGATGGTGATCCGAACACAATGAAGTTGTCAACGCGTTATCTGAGTAAACCGTTCGTACAACGCATTGTATTGAAATCCTGAAAACGTTTATGCAATTCTCGACTGGGTGAGAATCACCACTCGTTTGCTCGTTTCACAAACAATTGCATTTTATCGGACGCTCGGATGATATGCAAATCGAGAAAAATTGAACGAAATGAAGGACAAAGTTATTGTAGCGTGAACGGCGAATTGGAAAATGGAAATAGCAATTTAGTCTTATCGGCCCTTTTTATATTACCGGTAGATTCATAGATATTTTTATTTTATACAGTTTAGCACAAACAAACTTTGACCGTATAATAAACTTCATACCTAGAGGAAATGAACAGTCTAGCTCATTAAATACCTAGAGCTCCATCACTTAATCAACGACAGACAATATGGATTCCGACACCAAAGATCAACTGGAGATCTCCTGGCTTACATCACACATGTGAGGAGCAAACTCATCCAGTCATTTGGCGAGGCTCACGTCGTTGCTCTCGATATTTCAAAGGCATTCGATCAACTGTGGCGTGCAGCTCTCCTAGACAAGCTCTCGTCTTACGGGCTCCCTGTTAAGCTCTGCGGTTGGCTCGCAGACTTCCTCTCAGGTCGGAAAATCTCTGTCGTCTTTTCCTCTTCTTTCCATAGCATCAATGCCGGGGTTCCGCAGGGATCGATATTGGCTCCGACATTGTTTCTGCTTCATATTAATGGTCTACTCTCTAGCACACAGTTTTGCGGATGACAGTACGCTACATGCAGGCATCATGAGCAATAGACCGATCTCTGTGGTCGAGCTGGAACGCAGAAGACTGGCAGTGGCAGCTACACTTTCAAAGGATCTCGATACCATTACCGCTTGGGGGCTTAAGAAGATGGCTAAATTTATGCCTCCAAGACTCAGTATTGTACGCTATCAAACAAGAAGTGCCCAAGCCAACACCAGGTTCTAATGAACTACCACTCTCTGCCAAGAAGTCACTCATTCAAGCTGTTATGAGTCAACATTACAGAAAATTTGATCTGGCACGAGCACGTCGCGTCAATTGCAACAGCTGCTGGTAAAAAGCTTGGGTACCTATTTAGAGTCAGAAAGTATTTCTCACCATGTAACCTCCTCACGCTATATAAAGCCCAGATAAGACCTTCCCTGGAGTATTGTTCTCATGTCTGGGGAGCTGCTGCCTCTAGTACCCTGTCTATACTAGATGCCGTCCAGATAATGGCAATTCGAGTAATTGGCGATCCGGCCTTAACGCGTCACCAGAAGATGTATTTATTGGGCCTGCGGGTATTGGCCCATTCAAAACTCGCGTTAACAAACTTCCCCTAACATAACCCTTTCACAGTAGCCGCGGTACTCTGGTATTTAGGCTCTGCCTGCGCGGTCTGCTCAGTTATAAAAAAAAGATATCAGTATCCGTGCTATCTTTTTTTAGAAAGATCACCTTTTACGGAAAAAAATGTTGACAGAAGTTTTGGAAATCAAATATAGAATCTGAAGGTGACCTGAAATTTGACACTGGCTTTGATCTTATTTATCATTTAGGTGTTAAGTTTGCAAATATGTACAACCGTTTCGTAGATAGAGAGAGATCACTTGTAGGGAAAAATGTCTGGCAGAAGTTTTAAAAAACTAAAAGTTGCATGTAAACGTGCCCTCAAATTTGACCGCGGCTTTGACCTACCTTGTCAGTTAAAACTCAAGTTTGTAACAATAAAAGCGTTGCTTGGTGCTGAGCTACCAACCAACATATTGTTCATAGCAACCAGCACCTCAATTGGTTCGCATGAGACAAGGTTATGTGGGTGCGTGCGTGTGTGCGTGAGTCTAGCTAGCCGCCAAGAAATGAAAAATAGGACAACAATGGTTTAATAAAGATTTATTTCAGTATATATGAATGCAGTACATTCTATCTATTTTTTTTTTAACAAAAACTTATCTTCGGAGGGAAGTCCTCGTGGTGCCCTTCCGAAGAGAAGGTGGTGCTCCAGAGAAGATGTTACATGCTGCTGGTGGCACCCCAAAGAAGGCTGGCTTCTTCACCCCCCCCAAGGAGTTCAGGTGATGTCACCCCGAAAAAGTGTTCATGATGGTGGCATGGAAGAGGTGTGGTGCCCTTCCAAAGAAGTGTGGTTTTCCTTGGTGGCACCCCGAAGAAAGTGGTCTTGATGGTGGCACCCCGAGAAAAAAGTCTTGATGGAGGCACCCCAAAAAAAGAAGGTGGTTTTGATGGTGGCCCCAGAAAAGGTGGTTTTCCTTGGTTAAGACATGTTGCACACACACAAAAGATTGTCTTAGAGAGACATAATTATATTAGGTGTTAACCGTTTGATTAAAAAGGGTGAGTGATGTATCGCCACCCATTTTTATACAGGTTAATGTTGGTAGTGAGAGAGAGGGCATACTTCCCACTCGTCAGATCTTTCCCAAAATTTGTGCGCACTTGCGCAGTGTGTATAATTAATAATATTTCCAGCTGAAGGAAGTAGAGATGGGAAAAGGTAGAGGTGAGAAGCAAAATAGTTATAGAAATGTACTAGTATAATGAGGAAGTAGTTGCTAAAAATGGAAGTTGTAAACTATTTGTATATGGTAGCCAAGTAAATAATATAAAAATAATTTTGAAAACGGGAGAAACCGTTACAAGTTTACAAATTTAACTGCAACAAATATATTTCTGTTTTATACAGAGGGTAGGAGAGGCCCGGGCAGAAGACAGTGTTCATGGCTGAAAAATGTTAGGGACTGGATCGGTCTGTACTCACAATCACTGTTAAGAGCTGCACAGGATAGGGAACGGGCCGAAATTGTAGCCAACCTTCATTGAAGACGGCACCTTAAGAAGAAGATGCAGCTCAGACCAAAAAACATTAACTGGATTTTATCTTACCAGTGAAAATGTTCCGTAAACTGCTTTTCTTGAGAGTTCGGATTAGACATAAGTGATAGCAGTATCAAATGCACGTTTCATGGCCTCCGAGTTATATGCATTTACCGATTCAACGATAAGGCAAGGTGCAAGTTAAGGTACGTACGAGAGACACGACACGTACGTGCCATACGCGTAGCGTGGTGATCCGCATATTGAGACGCAGTTTAGAAATGAAACGCTTACCACCGCATCAGGAAATGTCACGGACGAAAGACTTAGGCCGCTTTCTGATTTGTCGGTGCGGGAGCGGCGCGGGATCTGTTAGCTCGGCACCGAGACGATTCCGCACTGCCTTCAGTTACTCGCCTACCTGTTTATTTTCGGTAAAAAATCCTGCAGTATCGCTTTGAGCGTCCTACAAAGATGTCGTCTTCAAGCGATGAAGATATTTTAGTGTGTTATTTATATCGTCTACGTAAAAAAAAACGTTATTGGCGTCCTCCTTACATCGAGAAGAACATTCATTGTCGACTTTTTGTTGCGGTTCAAGAACTTTCCCAAGACGACCCAAAATTTTTATCGATGTATAGAATGTCAAAAAAAACGTACGAAGAGCTTTTGAATTTGTTATCACCAGTGTTAACAAAGCACCATACAAGATTTAGACAATGCGTGACTGCTGATGAAAGAATGCGTGCAGCAAAATGCCGACCGGCTCCTGGACACGCGTCCCGACTGACGGTAAAACGAAACGATCCCTCTCCGCGCCCGCACTTTCCGCGGCAATCAGAAAACGCACATTGAAATAAAGGTGCTCGGCAAGCTTTCGGTACTGCGTATACAGAGCGAACCGAATCCGCGCCGCTCCCGCACCGACAAATCAGAAAGCGGCCTTATTGTTAGACTTAAGTTCCGAATCAGATTCCGATGATGCTGAAGAGGACACGTTGTTCTATGTCTTGTTATAAAATAAATTTATATCTGATTATTCAGTTTTGTCTTTATATAGTTAGTACCATTGATTAACATATTTACGGGTTAGTACCTTTCTTCTCGTATACCTCTTTGTTTCCTAAGGCAAGACGCAAATTGAGACACGTAAAGCGCGTGTGACGTGACGCAGCACAGCATGTTCTTTTGTAACTACTGGCTTGAAATGGATTCGACTCGCGAGGCGCAGTAGTTGACGCACAGTTTCTCGTGTCACGTACAGTTGTTACAACAAGAGCTTTTCATTTATTTCGGGAAAAGTGGCATAAGAGAAATTGATAGAAGAGGTAAAGGCACAGAAATAGTTTTACGATGAGGAAGAAAATACCAACCATATATTGTTTATTGTTTATTGCTCTCAAATTAGTACAGATACAATGCTAAAATAAATAATTATGTTAAAGGTGGTTAGCTCACGACGGATGAACATCAGCCTAGGCTTAAGCCTGTCCTGCATGTATGTTCATGTCGCAATCCAACCATAAAGGAACGTACAATTTTACAATAAGATTGGTAATGAGCAGATCCGGATATATAATAGGATTATAGTATACAGTATTAGATAGTATAGCGGTGTGGACAACTTGCACTGCATAACAAACGAATGCATGTTCACAACGGATGGTAAGTGATAGGTAAATAAGTGAGTATAGACCAAAAGAATTTAATATATTTACATATTGCGGAAACTAGCTGAATTTTCGGAAACAAATTTTCTTATTTCGGATTTAAATTTAGGTAAAGTTTGGATTAGTTTTATATGAACTGGAATGAAATTGAAAAATTTGGGACCATGAAACCTAAATGACTTTTGACAAAGAGTTTTGTTGAATTTTTTAGCCACAATATTCATGTTCTTAGCAGATCTCGTTGGATGATTTCGGCAACAGAAAAATTTGTGCTCATTAAGATACATTTTAATTAAACATTGGAGAGTAAATAATAATTTAACGTCAAATACTTTAGTTTCCTGATGAAGAGGAGTCGTAGAAAATAGTCATTCTTTTTTAAATATGATTTTAAGCAGCATGTTTTGTGTTCTTTGTAGACTATTTAACGTGGTTTTAAATGTACCTCCCCAGACTGTGATACAGTAACGTAACAAAGGTTCCACCAATGATATATAAAGTGTCCGTAAATTAGTATAGGATAAAATGTCTCTTAGAACATAAAATTTATGCATTAGCGCTCGTAATCGTTTAGTTACATAACTAATATGTTTAGTCCAACGTATATGCTAATCAAGATAAACGCCAAGGTACTTAACTGATGATACTTTTGATATTATGGGGCAGCTACATACCTTCTCAGTACAAAATTGAGAATGTAATTTCAAACTAATAGTCTCTGGTTGGCTGGATACTGTTGGAGTGAACGTCATAAACTGTGTTTTATCTACATTTAAAGTGAGCATATTTTAACCATGACAATATGAAGACAAAACTGTGGAATCGGATTTATTTTTTTAACAAGGCATAAAACAACATGTCCTTTTCGGCATCATTTAATTTTTAATTCTAATTCTTTCGCCCGTGACATTTCCCGATGTGGTGGTAAGCGTGTCACTTCAAAACTATCACACTGCACGACGCGTATGGCACGTAGGTACGTGTCGAGTCTCTCCTGTCACGTCACGTCACACGCGCTATACGTGGCTCAATTTGCGCCTTGCCTAATAAATTAGGTAGGATTTTAATAGTATTTAAGACTTGCAAAATGCAATATCACTAAGTGTTTGGCAATTAAAACACTAATCAGATGCATTGGAGGAGCAAAGTTGTGTTTCCTATACTTATTCAACACTAGCATTTATTACTTCCAAACTTAGAACTGAATTCTGAGATATGATGCTGTAATTTCAAAAAATGCTGCTAACTGTCGTTTTTCTTTTATTCCGGGACTGTAGTTTCTCATACCAACCGTTATTCAGAAACAGTTGGATAACTTGGAAAAATAGTTATGTTAGTTATTAACATTACTTCCAAGAATCTGTTTTACTTCCCACACCGACAGGTGAGGGGATAGTCGGTGGTGAGGGGAGTATTGTGATCGCGAAAACTTCCGATTTTGAGATAATACATTTTTTGGACGTTTTATGGTGTCTACATAACGAAAATCTACGTCCCTCATTTCCGTCAATCTGTCTGTCGATCTGTACGTCTGTCCGTCTGTCGATCTGTCGGTCTGTCCGTCTGTTGGCGTTTTTCTAGCCTCGTAATCTCAGTAATTGCGACATGAATTGTGATGAAATTTGGGCAGCGATATGCTGTGGGCGGTGGAGTAATTAGCAAAAAACAAAAAAAAATTAAATATTCCTCAAACTTCGTGTTTGGGCGTTTCAGGGGTTCCTGATCATTTTTTACTTTTTTTGCTGTTGATAAAATTGGGGTGTTTGCAGGGTAGGAGGGGTGGTAAAAGTGAAAAATTTGTTGTATAATATATAATAGGCTATCCATTGGCCTGTGAAAGAACGACCTCGTGTCATAATAAACTTCTTTAGGTTCATACGACCATTGCTTTGCCTACTAAAAAAACATTTCAACCTTCGTTGTTAGGCGCCTTAGGTGTTCGAGCTCACTTTCTATTTTTTGGGGGGGGGGGTGAAATTGAGGTAGTTGGGGGGTGGGGTGGCATAGAACTCAAAAAGTGTTTGTATTCATAATAGGCTATCCATTGACATGTGAAAGAAAGACTTAGCGGCACAACACACTTTTTTGGTCAGGCGGGCGATAATTTCGTTGCAAGGGGATCTCAGACTATAGCTTCATGCTATGGGAAAATAATAAACTGGCATCACCGTAATATGTGGGAAGTACTAAGTCAATCAACTTGACTTGATTTTTTTTTATTCCGGAATATAATTTTGCAGTATTTACGAATTTTGATGACAAGCTGGTATACCAGTACCTCGCTATTCTTGATAAGAAAATCAAATTACAGATAATATAACTTGTATTGCGACAATTTTATTGTTTGGTGACTTTTTATATACCTACATATTTATTATTATTATGGTTATAATAGATATCAGTAAATTAGTGGTATTAAGAACAGTTTTTAAGTATTTCAACACATACAAATATAATGATAATGTTCTTGTTAGTTTCTCTCAATGAGAGGTCCACCTCAAATACTCATCAATACGGATTCCAAGAAATGTTGTTTGTTTGACTTTTCAATTTATTTAGCAGTAGCGAATGCGCAGCCATCCTATTTCTTGTCCTATTGTCTTGTCAAATATTTAGGATGGAAAATAGATTCGTGACATACAGTCTGGCAACTATTAGGGCAGCTGAACCCTTCACTGCCACTGAACTGAACCTTTTAACATTATTTCAATCCCCTGAAGATATCCTAGAAAACCATCCGTATCATGCTTATGAAATCATACCTGATTCATGTTTTCTTGCAAAATAAAGATTAACAATAAATCCACAGTATAGGTATCCAGAAGTTAATATACCTATTAAATCTTATTAAATATCCTTCTACAATACATATTTTTCTATTCTTCAAAACAGCTTTATTGCAATCATCACCTATTATCCTGGCATACACTCATCTTGAAAGCACTTTGTATGTATTTAACGTTTGCTATAACATGATAAACTAACGATTTACCTAATATTCTCATCATTATTCCGTCTGAATTTTTGAATACGGAATGTTACGTTTAGTTTTGCGTTACATCAATCAATAAAGAGTTTTGAGATGATTGGATAGGATCACAATGGATTCTCCTTTGGAGGTAGGTATTCAAATTATTTTACCTTATTTTATACACAGCTGTATACTTGATTAGCCTAGCTACAGCCCACTTCACGTAAAAAGATGACAGTGACGTCATAGTTACATAGGTGCGCTGTATACGCATAATCAGCTGATCGGATACCATGCAGTAGCGAGGGTTAGATTGATCTACGGATCATAGTTTGGTAATCGTTTGTGTGGTTCAGTTTTTGCTGCCACAGAATTTCAAGATAATGTCGACAAAGGAAACCAAGAAAAAAATTAATCAAGCATCACACCTAATTGTATATTGATACCATGTATACTTCCTGCTGCTTCCAAAAATGCTGTGGTGGAAGATGTACTACATTTTAGAACGATTTTTTTTTGGTAATCGAGAAATAACCAAGCTTACCACATAGTATGTATTTAAGTTGTGTGTTGTGTGTGATTAGAAAAAGAGAATAAATAAATATAATATAAACTTTGTACATACAGTTTCAAAAATAAAATTTCAAAACTTTATGACCCGCGTTTTATTATTCTGCTCATGATTTATGCATTTGCAGACAGAAGCGCGTCACAAACTTCAAATATGCTTTTATTAATCTGGCCTCTTTGGATGTTTCTATGTATACAATGTATACATACATGTAACAAAATACTGTCGCTGAATTTTAAAGTAAGTTCTCCAAGAAATTACGTTGATATTTTGCCAGACACTAGATGTGATGACAATGCATGATGAAGTGAGTAACGTCACTCATCATTGGTTTTTAGGTTTTTAAACAGGGAGCAGTTGGGACGACTTAAGAGGGCGCGGAGTGCAGAGATGTGTTCATAACTCATCATAACACCACAGTGGCGTATATAGAAATCGATTTCGGGGGGGGGGGCATCGGAAAAATTTTCATATGTTATAATATTGGCATATTATAATCCTAACTTCAGCCTCTTCCAGACGTCAAAACTGAATGCGTGGCTGGCTTATATACGCCACTGTAACACCACAATTTGCTTCTCACGTGCAGGCACGAAAAGAATCTAGGGCCGAAAGCCTTATTTTTTCACCCTTGCAAAACTGAAATGGGTTTCCAGGAAAGACAGTTTGAAAAGTGACTAAACTTTCCCATAGGGTGACGAAGTAACCATACGTGGATATCAACGGCGTTCTTTTGTTAGGAAAAAATGAAGTCCAGTTGATTGACTCAGTACTTCCCAAACATTGCGCTGATACCAGCTTATTATTTTCCCATAGCATGAAGCTATAGTGCGACATCCCCTTCCAACCAAATAATCTCCCGCCCGACCAAAAAACAAGTGTATCCTGACGCTAGGTCTCTCTTTCACAGGTGAACAGATAGCCTATTATAAATGCAACAGTTTTTTTAGTGGGAAGTAAAAGGAGGATTCATGAAAATTCTTGAGAGTTCTGCTCTAAAGATTGTAAACACAGCAAGAAGGCAAGTTACTTCTTTTGAACCTCTATGTGGGATATTAGATAAAAGAGCTGGCAATTTGAATCTGGTATCCAATGTAATGTCGATCTAGATCGACAATGGTGGACGCAAAATTATATTGATTACCTATTTTATAGCAATTTCGTATATCATAAGTACGTATGTGTCTGAATTGGCGTTTACGGATAATAATACCCTTTTGCAATTTGAGCAATTAGAGAGACACTATTATTCGAATTTGAGTTCTATATAAAGAGCGTACAATAGAAATGTAAGTAATACTGTAATTTTCTAAATTTACAAAAAATAAGCGCAATTTTGGTAGTATGGTTTCAGGTATAGTTTTATTGTAATACCTACATACATTTTAGAAGAAAGTAGTCACAGCCGTCTAATTAGGTCACAAAGAACTTCCAATCTCTGGGAAAGCGGCATAAAAAGCAAAGTGTTCTCTTTCAACTTTTAAATCCAAGCTTTCGTAGAACTATGCCTCCATCATCAAGGAATAAAGTGCTTGAGGTTTGCGCTTAGCGATGTAAGTAACGCTGTACGTAAACATTAAACTTATAAAACACTAACAAAAATGACAATAACTAGTTACTTTACATAATAAAGGAGTTATTTGGATAAAATTTAGGTACATAAAATTTAATGACTCATTGTAATACGTGGTATTGCGGCAAAAATATGACGTATTTTAATGAATCATTAAATTTTATCCAAATAAATCTTTTATTATGTAAAGTCAACTAGTTACTGTCATTTTTGTTAGTGTTTCATAAGTTTAATGTTTATACAGGGTTATTCACGTTATTCGACACGGAGCATTATGGCTAAAGTATTTGATAAAAAAGAAAATATTAATTTCGGATGGATAGAGACCCATAAAGGCTACATTTTAAAAATATTTTCATGTTATACAGGGTGTCCCAAAAACACGAAATGTATCAAAGTTATGTTTTTTGAATGGAATACCCCGTATATTATCGCATATTCAGATTCCCTGTTGAATTCTAGTGTGACTTTATGTATCATACATGGAGCCTAAAGCGAACCGTTTAAGTGTAAATCACCATTTTCGGTATAAGTAGATATCAGGAAAAAATTGAATATCGCAGAGATTATAAAGTATGGAAGGCTGCGACTTTGCTGTATTACTAAGCATAAAATGCGTCAGCTTTGATGAGGCTGTGCATATTTAAATTACGTTTATGCTTGGAGAAATCGGTCGATTAATTAAGGAAACTTCGATCAGCGATAGCTTGATTTTTTCAAATGGGAATACCTAATTCTTGTATACGGTTAAACGTAAAATTTGATAACCTTCCTAATGATATTAGGCTGTGAATATCAATCTCTGGTAGTTTTCATTTAATTTTAAATTTTCAAACAAATCGGCGATTGTCCATTTTCCTACCTATAAGCAACGTAGCAGGCCACGAAATATAAACAAAAACCTGTTCAGGTAGAAGAAAACAACTTAGTTGAAAAATATACACTAACTAGACTAAAGGTACAAGATTATAAAAATTATCGATAACATTTCTAAGGACAAAGAGAAGCTGGAGTATGGTAGTAATAGATATCTTTTACGGTCTACTGGCTTCCGCAATTTACTAGAAGTTAAAAATTTCGAGGACAATTAAAAACCCTGATATGAAACAAAAACAACCAGCGACTGTTGCTCCAGCACGCAACTATCAATCATATCTAATGGTGTGTAAAAAAGTACTAATTTGCGTCGAAGTCGATACCTCTGACTGGAGCCCTTCTATTTTTCAATATCTATTAGCAATATTGCAAAAAAGGAATAATGAAATTAAATTAAGTTTTCTGCCATTTAAGTTATGTTTCATAATTTGAACAAATTTTAATTCATTCTTCATTTTCTGCGATCTTGCTAATAGGTACTGAGGAATTTTCAGAACTCCAGTCAGAGGTACTTTTGACTTGAGTTTTGAAAGAGTTGCATATTTTTTTATATCATTAAATGTGAAATTTTATTACAACATTCTCTAGTAGTTTTATTTTATTTCAAAATTTTTAATGGTTTTGGAAATTGCCAATCTCTAGTACATTGCAGTAGCTAGTAGGCCGTGAAAAAATCAATTTCTGCCATACTCCAGCTTCTCTTTGACAAAAGGTATGCTACCGCCGTTGTTTCTGGTTAGACTTTGTTTGTTGTGAGTAATTTGTATAACCTTGCTCCTTTAGTCTAGTTCGTGTATATTTTTCAGCTCAGTTAGTTGTTTTCTTCTACCTGAACAGGATTTTGTTTATATTTCATGGCCTGCTACGTTGCTTATAGGTAGGAAAATTTAAAAACGCCGATTTGTTTGAAAATTTAAAATTAAATGAAAACTATCAGAGATTGATATTCACAACCTTATATCATTAGAAAGGTTATCAAATTCTACGTTTAACTGTATAAAAAAATTAGGTATTCCCATTTGAAAAAATCAAGTTATCGCTGATCGAAGTTTCCTTAATCAATCGACCGATTTCTGCAAGCATAAACGTAATTTAAATTTGACAGTCTCATCAACGCTGACGCATTTTATGCTTAGTAATACGGCAAAGTCATAGCCTTCCAAATTTTATAATCTCTGCGATATTCAATTTTTTTCCTGATATCTACTTATACCGAAAATGGTGATTTAGACCTTTCGCTTTGAGTCCCATGTATGATACATAAAGTCACAATAGAATTCACCGGGGAACCTGAATATGCAATAATATATGGGGTGTTCCATTTAAAAAAACATAACTTTGATACATTTCGTGCTTTTGGGACACCCTGTATAACATAAAAATATTTTTAGAATGTAGCCTTTATGGGTCTCTATCCATCCGAAATTATCATTTTCTTTTTCATCAAATACTTTAGCCATGATACTCCATGTCGAATAACGTGAATAACCCTGTATACGTACAGAGTTACTTACATCGCTAGGCGCAAACCTCAAGGACTTTATTCCCTGATGATCGAGGCATAGTTCTCCGAAAGCTTGGAATTAAAAGTTAAATTTGCTTTTTTATGCCACTTTCCCAGTGATTGGAAGTTCTTTGTTACCTATATGTCATATACCTCCCGAAATAACTTCTTCATGTAGTGATGGCTGTTTGTTCAAAGATAAAAATAACCACTCTAAATGCTGCTCTAAAATCTAATTATCAGCATGTTCTGTCCTCAGGTTATATTCTCATATTGGAGAAATTTTAAAATTTCCTGATAAGAGAAATTTTGATGATTACGAGTCTTCATACCTATCTAAGTTTGAATGCACTATATTGCGAAATATTTCTATATCAATGATGAGCGCTTTTTGAATTTTCGCAATCACTAATCTCGCTATGTAATAATCAATTTTTGTAGATGTCGAGTCGAGACTGAGTAAACAAAACAAAGGCAAAACAGATTTATATGTTTCGCGACAAAGTGGTGACAAATGCAATATTTATTATTATCTGCGCAATGTTGACAAAAGTATAGAAGATCGGTTAAATCAATGGAGATACAGGAACGTAATCCTGTTGTATAGTGGAGTTCTGCATCGTTGCAATGTTAGCACAAAAAGTTGGGACATTCAAAATACATATAAATCAACCGGATTATTACGGAAGCCTTGCGACATTAAACCCAAGGAGTGCAAAAATCGGTACAAAAAGGCTTTCTGTAAACTTTAAATGTAGAAACTATAAGTAAATGGAAAAATTAGGGATATTAATTACTAAAGCATGTTCTGCCCCTTACTTATATTGTCATAATGCAGCGACCTTACAAACTTCTGGTAAGGGAACCATTGCTGATTACCGAGATAAAACATTGGACCCTTTCATATAAATTTGAAAGCACTACTCGTACATAACAATATGATATTTTTTGTTTTCCATTAATAAAGCGCTGTTAGATTTTCTTGAGTTTTAATCTAGATATGTACCATTGGGTTCTGGACTTACGTATTTACGAAATTCAGGGGCCAAGCAGGCGGATCACCATCTGCTCTGACAGCCAGCCAGCATTAAAAGCAGCAGTGCTTGCAGGTTTACATCAAGGCCCATTCTGCAATGTAGAAAGGTCTTGGATGACATTTCGGCAAGACATCAGGTATGTGATGAGTGCCGAGTCATGCTGGAGTTAGTGCTGGCGAAATGGCGGACGCGCTCGCAAGGCGAGGATCGAGGATAACTTTCTGGGTCCTGAGCCGACTTTGGGACTGGCAGTAGGTACTATTAGAAGGAAAATAGAGGTGCGGTTGCAAAATCAGCATCTTATCAGATGGAGAGGAATCTCTACACATCGCCGTCAAGCTATAGAACTTATCTCAGGACCTCTGGCAAAGGTGGGACGGTTCTGTCTCTCACTGGACAGAAGCCGACTAAGGTTACTTGTCGGCATGCTATCCGGCCATAACATCTTCAAACGTCATTTGCATGTGATGGTCGTGGCAAATGATCCGACGTGTATACGCTGTGGCGAGGAGGAAGAATCCTCGGCACACATTCTATGATGTTGTGAAGCCCTTGGGTATCACAGGCAGACTATACTAGGTTCAAGGGTTCTTGAACCTGAGGATATAAGATGGGCATCAGGACCCAAGGCCATCCTCACCTTTGCAATGAGGGCTGGACTTGGGAACTAGGATAAGGAGAGGTGCAAAAGGGCCTGTTGGTAGGCTTATGCACTGGTGGTTCCAGCCATAAGATAGCCTCTCTCCCTCTTTCATTCATTCTGGACTTACGCCGAATCCAGATTAGGTAGACAAAATAAAGACAAAACAGAGACACGTGTCACGGCAAGGTGGTGACAAATCCAATATTTTCTGCAACATTTTTATACCTTTTTCCAAAATCTGACGACTCTCGCAAGTCCTGTCTCCAGACTTTAAAGATCAAAGAGGCCTTGTTTTGTCTGCGTGATTTAAGTTATTGGCGCAGGGTGGAATCTGTGTGTTGACAAAAGTAGAATATCGATTAAATCAATGGAGATACTTGGAAATATTTCTATTGTGTAGTGGAGTGTCGCATGATTACCAAAATATATCAAGAGGAAAAAGTATGACACTGAAAGTATATGTAAACTAAAAGAACTATCCATAAAAACAAGGAATACACAAATCTGGCTGATTTAGAAGTCTGGCTGATAATAATAATAAGGCGGCTGATATGGGAGTCTTGCGTGCACTTTAAATGTAGAACCAAAGGTATACGGCAATAAAAAAATCGTGAGCAGACAAATGGTTTTTACACGAGTTTAATAATAAAGAGTGCCACTAATCTGACAGTAAATCGCGAACGATAGCGAGCTACAGTTCTCAAAACTATTGATAATATTCGTGTCGGCAATATTCTAGCTCCAACTTAATGTATTTTACGAGTTCACAACGTGTTTGTTAAGACATTGTGTCTATGACGATGACGATAATAATAAATGAATTATAATAATAAATTCTTACTGGTGAGGATTCCACAATGATTACCTAAATAACTTATTCGCAAAAACTTTGATACACTTTTCACTTTTTGAAATGGCCAGTTTGTCTTAAGATGTCATGTCTGAATACCTTACTTTTTGTCGCACATTTGTCGGGTCTGCTTGGTGTGAACCCGCAATTATACGCTCCTCATTATACTTACACCTAGCCAGAAAATATGGACAGCATAAATGAACACGAACGAAGATTTTACTCGTAAATAGTTTCTGTTCCTGAATACACAATGAATTGAATAAATACCCAACCACTCGGCAAAATTGTGTCTCCATAGCTGAGATGATCCCCAACCACCCCTAACATAAAGAACGTTTTATTGCGAACAAACTCCTTATAATAAATTCAAATTTTTTGTTCTCTTTTATGATTATACGGAGCCATCACTGCACATAATGGGAACATAAATAAAAGATTCCTCCCAAAAACCGTTTCCCGTTGATTCTCCGCTGTCATAAAAAAGGCGACGAGCCTTTCATGGTCTCCACGTGCTCTTTCCCCCTTTAGTGTCCTCCGCCCTTTTCGTTGTATTTCATTCCACGTTCCCTTTAGGCCAGGATCTCCTGTCAGATTACATAATCACATCCATTTTTCAGCTAAATGGTCTCATTGACCATACAGCCAACACTGGAATAATGTGGCGTACAAAACAAATGCTAACTGATTGCATCGTGCATGTATAAGATAATCATAATTGTTATTATACAGGGTTGGGATAAAGGGTGATATTGCTGAAAATTTGCAGGTAAATTTAGTGACGCACAATGCATCCGAAGACATTAGGTTAGCTATTAATGTACTTCCGGTCTAACCGGAAGTACCGTCAACTTTTTAATGTAAATGGGACACGCTGCATATTTTTGCAGATTTTATTACATCTTTTTTTCCGAATATGTCCATAGTGGGTTTAGTATTTGTTTCTGTAAAAATGGGAAAGATAAAGCTTTTTTATTTACTGAAAAGTTAATTTTATTTGATGTGTTAGAGTAAGAAAATAAGAAAATTTAAAATTAATTATCTCAGATGTTCAAAATGCCCGCCATTTACTTCCTGACAATATGCAAGTGTGTTAACAAATTGCTGAGTTACCTTTTCCGAGATGTCTCTACGAATCAATTCACGTCAGGATCAGGACGTCAGGAGGTAAATGGCCAGCATTTTAAACATCTGAAGAAGCTTTATCTTTCCCGTTTTTACAGAAACTAATACTAAACCCACTATGGACGTATTCGGAACAAAAAGATGTATTAAAATCTGCAGAAATATACAAGGCGTCCCATTTAAATTAAAAAGGTTGACGGTACTTCCGGTTAAACCGGAAGTACATTAACAGCTAGCATAATGTCTTCGGATGCATTATACGTCACTACACTTGCCTGCAAATTTTCAGCAATATCATTTTTTCCATTCCAAAGTTATTTGCTTGGTTCCATACTTTCTCCCAACCCTGTATTTTATGCCTCAAGTGCTTTGAAGTGCCTAGAGGGGTAGTGGTTCTTAGCTTGTTAGTGATGAGGGACCATTTGACAAAATGTCTGTCTTTTTGCGGACCAGCAAAGGTTTGGAGGCAATCTTTTATGGATCGAGGGCTATTCTAGTTATCGATTTTAAATAAAACATGCATACAATCATCAAGGAGGGTCATCATACTTCTCTTATTAACTTCAGGAGAAATTCTGCTCGGCTCACTATAACGTAATCTTATTTTGTTAATAACGAAGTCAGCTGACAACGGCGAAATGGATGATGTGCAAGAGTGCATTGTGCACCCTCGCATATTGCAATTATGTGCCTTATTTTCATCACAAAACCGATTCACAGAACATTTTCGAGTAAGCCTGAGCAGTGTGGACGGTCATTTCGCCCCGCGACTCCTATCTTTTGCCTCGGAGCAGACCGACAACGACTGGAAGTCAGTGGCGGATCTAGAGGGGGGCGAAGGGGCTGTACCCCCCCCTCCCTAGAGCTCTACGGAAACATATTATATTTGTATAAATATCAAAAATTAAGCTTCTTTTTTGCTCTTCAGACCATGGCAGTACTGGTCTGGTAGCAAAAGCTAGTTTGAGAGCTTTTTTTGCTCTTCAGAAAATTATAGCGCGTCCGCCCCTCTCCTAGAAGAAATCCTAAATCCGCCACTGCTGGAAGTTGCGAGCGAAGTAGTCCGACGCGACCGTCCACACTCTCTACGTGGCTAACTTTGGGTGACTTCTTGAGTAGTGTGGCTGTGGCTTAAGGGGCCTGAGTAGACACCTTTATACGTAGGTATGTATTTCCTTGGAAAACGCGGACTCACAATTTCCCGCACAACTCACTTTATTTTCAAACTATGTAGTTAATATTTCAGAAGGCGATAATTAAGACCTTAATGAATGACATGTATTTTTGATTTTCTCAAAAAAGTTTTTTAATGTGCAAAAAAACTCGCAGTGCAAAGTCATACATTCTATAAATGCATGTAATTTAACAACCAAACACGATATGAAAAAAAAGGCTAAATAGTTGCACAAGCGCAAGCTGTCTTCTTCAATTTGCTTTTTGAATCATTACTGTCAGTTTAAAGGTAACGTCAGGAGCTTGGAAATACGAAATTCATTTTTATAGTGACCTTTAGACCTTACCTTTGGACCTTTTGACCTTACCTTTGGATTTTTGGACTTAGCTCCCCTCATTTTAGACACACATACTAGAGAAAGGGAACAGACGACCACGTCTCCTCGCTAACACAGGAATGCGTATTTTCTTGGATTCGCAATTTCGCGCGCTATACCCTAGACCCTCAACTTTACCCTTGAAAGGTTAAAGCATGAATGCCGTCTACTTTCAGACTTCGGAAACAAAACATAAGAAAATGGTTGTGTTTTGTCTTATATTTGCTTTTTTTAATAATAAGTAATCCACTAATTGAAGAATAGGTTCAAGCTGGTTGAATTATTTATTTAGCTGCGGTCAGGATAAGCAGAATTATTCAGTATCTGCGTCAATAATAATCGTTCTATTACTATTCAACTATCCATATACATATGTCTATGTTTTATTGAACTTGTCAAACCATAAGTAAGTGTATAGGAGTAAGAAATTGAGAAATCCGCATGCGGATGTAAGCATGAAAATGGAAGCAATAGGTATACAGGGTATTTGAAAAATTTGAAAACGATCGATTATTAGGTAAAATATGCAAGGTATTGGAAAAGTTTGAAAAATGAGTTTTACGCTTCGGATCTTTTAAGCAATAAAAACTTTAATTATACAGTGTTCGTGATAAACTCGTGGTGCGCCCAAATTTAATTTTTTTGATGGAACATCCTTTATATTAAAACTTATTTCAGTTCTTTCTTATCAACCAAATGGTCTATCAAACTGGAAGTTGTATAAAAAAGGATTTTAAAAATAACTTGCAAAAAACTGCCGACTCGCCCATCAGATATATTTTATTTCAAGAACAAAAACTGATATTAGATGTCCGTCAACTATTTTCTTTGCTAATATATATAGTCCGGGATCCCAGGCCCATTTTCACTACTTACTACTAACAAGCTAATTTTGCGTGAGCAGTTTCATTTTGATGAGACGCCCAACTTTTTCCTCTACAAAAATTCTCGATTGTGGTAGCTAACAGGGACGAAATATGTGAATTTGACGAGTGTCAAAAATTAATTACTAACAGTTAGTTTTTCAACTAAATCTTAAGAATGTGATCAACCTTATTAGAAAAAATGTTTGTCCTACAAAATCTATGGTTTGAACACATTGTCCCCCTCCATCCAACATGTACCAATAACAAGGTCATACAAATTTATTACTAACAGCCTGATTTTTTCACTATCGCTTCGTTACTATTTATACAATTTGACAGTAACATTGTCCTACAAATCACGTGGTATGTTATCCTGGTCCTACGCTCAGAAGTTGTAGTACAAATCCCGGGTGTAAAAATAATTACTATCAAGTCTAATGTTCGTGGATAGCTTCGTTGCGATGAGACGCCCAACTTTTTCCTCTACAAAAATTCTCGATTGTGGTAGCTAACAGGGGTAGCAGGGATGAAGTATGTGAATTTGACGAGTGTCAAAAATTAATTACTAACAGTTAGTTTTTCAACTAAATCTTAAGAATGTGATCAACCTTATTAGAAAAAATGTTTGTCCTACAAAATCTATGGTTTGATCACATTGTCCCCCTCCATCCAATATGTACCAATAACAAGGTCATACAAATTTATTACTAACAGCCTGATTTTATCACTATTGCTTCATTAATATTTATACAATTTGATAGCAACATTGTCCTACAAATCACGTGGTCTGTTATCCCGGTCCTACGCTCAGAAGTTGTAGTACAAATCCCGGGTGTAAAAATAATTACTATCAAGTATGTTCGTGGATAGCTTCGTTGCGATGAGACGTCCAACAATTTTCTATATGAAAATTCTCGTCTGTGGTAGCTGACAGGGGCAACACGTATCAATCAGGAGGTCATAAGGAATGATTACTAACTAGATAATACTTGAATAATTTAACAGCCACATTGTCCCACAAATTGATTGGTATGTTATCCGGGTCCTACGCTCTGAAATGATTCTTATTACGAACTGCAGAGCATTGTGTATCATGTATTCCATGTTGGTGTTGACCATAAGGGTGTCCATGCAAAGATTTGCTTGAGCAGCTTTTTTTTCAACATGTGAGATAGATACGTTTGTTTCCGGAAAAATGTATAGAACATTTTGTGTAAAAGGTCAGACATGAAGCAAAAATAGTATGCACAATTTACAGTACAAATATATAACAAACATACATATACCCAAAATAACATACAATATGCATATACATATAACAAACAAGTTGAAATTATTATCGCAGGAAGTCATCCATATAGTAAAATTCCTTAAGGAAGTTTTTTCTTAGAAACTAATAGGCTCGAGGAAAAGTTCAAATCACATTATTTCCTTTGGACAGAGAACACAGTTAACTTATTATGTGTTATTTTGTCTTACAGTTAGTAATGAAAAAATGTGGTATTGACAACTTCTGAGCGTAGGACCGGGATAACATGCCACATGATTTATAGGACAATGTCGCTGTCAAATCTTACAAATATCAACGAAGCAATAATAACAAATCAGGCTGTTAGTAATAAATTTGTATGACCTTGTTATTCATACATGTTGGATGGAGGGGGACAATGTGATCAAACCATAGATTTTGTAGGACAAATATTTTTTCGCTTAGCTTAGCAGTTATTTATTATAGATTTCGGCAAAGATTACATTTTATAGTACAAGTAGAAAAATGACAATTCTTGTCGGACTAATGATATATACCTGTTTTCTTGTAGGACATTATTTCGTTTGGTCAGAGAACACAGTAACCTATTATGTGATATTTTGTCCTACAGTTAGTAATGAAAAAAATTATCTTGTGGTATTAACAACTTCTGGTCGTAGGACCGGAATAACATACCACGTGATTTGTAGGACAATGTTGCTGTCGAATTGTGTAAATATTAACGAAGCAATAGTGAAAAAATCAGGCTGTTAGTAATAAATTTGTATGACCTTGTTATTGGTACATGTTGGATGGAGGGGGACAATGTGATCAAACCATAGATTTTGTAGGACAAACATTTTTTCTAATAAGGTTGATCACATTCTTAAGATTTAGTTGAAGAACTAACTGTTAGTAATTAATTTTTGACACTCGTCAAATTCACATATTTCATCCCTGCTACCCCTGTTAGCTACCACAATCGAGAATTTTTGTAAAGGAAAAAGTTGGGCGTCTCATCAAAATGAAGCTACTCACGCAAAATTAGCTTGTTAGTAGTAAGTAGTGAAAATGGGCCTGGGATCCCGGACTAATACTTATATTAATATAAAGAAAATGTGGTGATAGTAGCATATAAATATCAAATAAGATATAAGACGAAAGATGTGCAAACAACATTAGTGAATGAAAAAATTGATCAGGAAGAGGTGTACATACATGCTAACGCTATATATAAATAAATAGTATATACAAAATAGCATTCGTATTACAACTCAAATGGAATAAATGTATATTCTAGGTCTGTAAAGAATAGCATCAAAGTATGTTTCAAGGTAATGTACGGCCCTTTATAAATTCAACGCATCTTGAAGCTACCCCCATCCCAACTATTCACACCACCCCGCAATTTCACCCCTCCCAGAACAAGTAGAAAATGGTAAGCAACCTCTGACACGTCTAAAAACCAAGTTGGCAGTGGATCTGAAGTTTTCGTTTTTTGCTAATATTACTCTGATGCCGATTATCATAGATAAAGCAACATTACCTATTATGACCCCATAGCATGTCTCATCTCAAATTTCATCAAAAACCTGAGAGGCAGTTACTCATATTACGCTATTGAAAAATAGTTAAAGACAGACCGACAGAAATGAGTGACATAGATTTTCGTGTTAATAAAACTTCCAAATAAAACTTATCCAATTAAAAATAGTAAAAATCTTTCTGCACATCTCTACGGTGTTGAAGTAGAACATGTGAAAAATCATGTCTGGATGTTTAAGGTGACATTTCGTTGAATCTTAATAAAAACAGCGAAACTTAATAGTTGAATAAGATCTGTTTCGAATGAATCTACTCTCAGGCACCGCTAAACCTCCACTAACACCCTGTATACCATCCCTAAAACGATAACAATATAGCTGGCATTTCCACAAAACCAAATAAATAAGTACTTTTAAGCAATCTAACACAATAAGATTAATAATAATTGCTTTACGATAAACTTTGCCCTATCTTCTACCTTATCCTCCAATCGAACGGAATCCATGGTAGGCCTCACCACCTTCTCGTTCGACGTGTTTCGGGGAGCACCAACAAAAATCAAAAACAAAACAAACGAAGAGAGTCACGTTAGCACGTGTCGTGTGCACGTCGTCGAACCGCGTGTGCTCGGTAGCCAAGAGACGCGTGCCGTTGCTCTCACCTTATCACAACGGCTCGCCCGCAATCACTGACAGCGCGGCGGCGGCGTGCGGCCGAAGCCGCTTGACGCCGGCGGCGACGTCGCGGCGGCACCGCGTCGCCGTCGCCGTCGCCGTCGGCGGGTGTAGGTCGCGACAAACGCGCCGCCGCCGCTGGCCGGGTAGACGGGCTGATAAGAAAACGCTCGCGGCGATACACTGTATTTTGGGCAGTGTACGAAAACCCCAATTTTTTTTATACAGGGTGGCCAATCGGGTGACGATAATAATTTTTTTTTTAGATAGCCCGTCTGGAGACCTACCCAAAACACCCCCATGTATGTGTATCGATTATTAATAGTTTTCGAGTTATGATTTTTTTTTTTGAAAACTTAGAGATTTTCCAGTTTTTCCAAGCAATCGTCCAAAACAAAAACAAGAATGCTTTTTGGCTTCAATTTTTTTCTGCAATCATACTCAGTATTAAACCTATTTTAATATCCAATAAAGAGAACCTGTACATCCGAACAATAATTAAGTACAATTTGGGCCCAAAGTTTGAAATCTCTGTTTTTAGTCAGGAGACCAAAACCTTTAAAATAAAATTAAAAATAGTTCTGGAGCTCCAATCTAATCTTAAAAACTCTGCAAGATATTGCACTTTCGAAATAATAATGAAAAAATAGCACTTATGGGGGCATTTTGCGCCCTACGTGACTATTAAAGGTAAAAAGGTGATAATTCACGAATTTCCAAAATGATTTAAAAAACTATTATTTTACTTTATTATGACAAAATTAAAGAAAAAACTCATAACAACTAATAAACACGATAATCATTGATGTTTTAATCACTTTTAATAAGAAAACTTAATACCTGTGCTTTTTGCTGTGACTATTGGACTTCTGCTAAATTAAGTTGTATGGAAAGTTAACAAAGGAAAAGGATAATAAAACAACAATCTGAGCTTTAATTCCATGGCGGAATTATCTGGGAAGCGTTATCATAGCATACGCCATCCCTTTTACTTCCCACACCGATAGGTGAGGGGAGGATTGTGATCGTGAAAATTTTCGATTTTGGGCGTTTTATAATGTCTACATAACGAAAATCCGCGTCACTCATTTCCGTCGTTCTGTCTGTCGGTCTGCCTGTCGGTCTGTCTCTCGGTCTGCCTCTCGGTCTGTCTGTGTGTACGCGTTTTTCTAGCCTCGTAAATGGAAATCGGTACATGGGCGGCGGAGTAAATAAAACAAAAATATTCCTCAAACTTCGTTTTTAGGCGTTTTAGAGGTTCTTGATCATTTTCTGCGTTTTTTTGGGAGGGGGTGGAATTTGGGTGTTTGGCAGGAGGGGGTTGAAAAACTGAAAAACTTGTTGTATTCATGATAGGCTGTCTACTGACCTGTCAAGGAAGACCTAGCGATATAAATCATTTTTTTAGGTCCATCCGAACATTGCCTTGCCTATTACCGAAAATTAACACAACTGCGCTTCGCCGACATGAGCTCGCAAAAAGCTACTCTGAAAGAAAGGGATGGCGTATGCTACGACATCGCTTCCCAGGTAATTCTGCCATGAAATTGGAAGTCAGATTATTGTTTTATTATCACTTTCCTTTGTTAACTTTCCATACAACTTAATTTAGCAGAAGTTCAATAGTACACAGCAAAAACACTTCAAAAATCATAATTTGGGTATTAGTTTTTTTATTAAAAGTCACCAAAACATCAATGATTATTGGGTTTATTAGTTGTTACGAGTTTTTTTCCTTTAATTTGTCATAATAAAGCAAAATAATAGTTTTTTTTAAATTATTTTGGAAATTCGTGAATTATCACCTTTTTACCTCTAACACTCACGTACGGCGCAAAATGCCCCCATAAGTGCTACTTTTTCATTATTATTTCTAAAGTGCAACGTCTTGCAAAGTTTTTAAGATTAGTTTGAAGCTCCAGAACCAGGCATAAGTATTTCTGATTTTATTTTGAATGTTTTGGTCTCCTGACTAAAAACAGAAATTTCAAACTTTGGGCCCAAAATGTACTTAATTATTGTTCGGATGCACAGGTTCTCTTTATTGGATATTAAAATAGGCTTAATGCTGAGTATAATTGCAGAAAAAAATAAAAGCCAAAAAGCATTCTTGTTTTTGTTTTTGACGATTTCTTGTAAAAACTGGAAAATCTCTAATCTAAGTTTTCAAAAAAAAAAATCATAACTCGAAAACTATCAATAATCGGTACACATACATGGGGGTGTTTTGAATAGGCCTCGATACGGGCTACCTAAAAAAAATTATTATCGTCACCCGATTGGCCACCCTGTATACAAGGTGTTTAAAAAAGATGCGGCAATATTCAAGGGGGTGACTCCGGGCGGTTGCGAATTGCAGCCGCGGTTAGGGTATAATCTTATAAATCTCAAATGTGACCATAAAAGATGTTGAAAATTGCAGCGAGGATCCCTTATCGGCTTATCGGCGTACCCGCAGGGGGTGGATTAGGGTTAATCTACCTGTTTGGAGGTGTTCCAAAAATTAATTTGGATTTGTATAGCAAAATATCATATAACAATAATATTATGTGACAGGTCAAATTAATTTTTATCTGAAGCAACAGTTTGGTGGCATTTACTTACCTACTTCTGTTAGTGATCTTGAAAACTACATGACACCATAATGACTTTTTTAAATTACAAACCCAAAATTTTATTCGCAGTTATAGAGATTTTGCAATTCTCTACTTAACTAACTAGAACTTAACTAGAAAAGTTAATTTCTTGATACAGATTTCCATTATTTTAACCAATTTCGACAATATCAACAATTATTGTGACAATTTTGATACCTACTTTTTTGCAATTTTCGGAAGGTGATAATATACCCAATGTGCGGTTTTTTTAGACTGAAACTAATAAGTTACCTTTCTTTTGTTAGAGAAGTTAATAATAAAACAAAAACTATTGACATTGAAAGACAATTATATTTTTCTAAATTGTTAATTGTTAATAATACATAACATTATGTAAGAACATGTTCTTAAATTGTCTTACATAAATATATACATAAAAACCATAATTACTCAGGTTCTCACAATAAAAATGACATGCACTTTTTATATATTCTAATCTACTTATCCTATTTTCATTGAGTAAACCTATTCTAAGATTCAAAAAATCTAGCTTCTTTTCAGTTGTTGCATTTGGAGCTGCTTGAGTATTTATCAAAGACTACAAAAATAAACAATTATGGATGGCTGTTATAAAAACTCTCGTAAAGTGCGCATGAAATGATTAACAGGCATTGGTAGTGCGAGATGTGTTGGCAGAGTGTTCTGCCCAAATTTCTGGAAAAAACTCAGAATCCCCCGACATATAATTTTCGACTAAATAGTCTGCATATAAAGACACGCTTGCATCAGCAGGCTGAATGCCTGAATAAGTAATTACTGTCTCATCTATCCCTAACAGAGGGTCGTCCGCTGCAATTTTCATATACCGGATTAAGAATACTTGACCATTGCTGCAATTTGCAATCAGCGGTGATTCCTCAGGTCATTCCATGAAAAAAAAGGTTATATAAACATAATTATGTCCAAAAATGTATGGTTTCTAAGATACAGGATGTTATTTTTTTTAAATAACGTTTAATAATTCTATCATCTTCTAACCGATTCTGTTGAAATTCAGTAGCATTGTTTTTAGTAGTAAGGGAGTGATTTTGCCCTAACTAGACAAAAAAATTATGTCCAGTGGCGTTAGAGGTAGCAATTTAATAACAATTATAAGCGGAAAAATGTACGCCACTGACACATTTAATGTTAATATTTTTTTGAGGTAAACCAACTACAACTACAACTTTTTTGTCTCCTGAATTTTTCTCGTATCTTGCTTTGTTTGCGAAATAAAAAATAAAAACTATTATATTGCATATCCATTTATCATAAGAAAAGTTACAAAAACTTTTGGAAGTGACCTTCCCCCAGCTCGGATGCAGGAATCCAGTCTTCTCCTCATCGATTGGCGAACTCTCTCAAAAATACCGGGGTGATTTCTAATTGACTTACAGCTACAACTACAAGTTGGTTGACTTCAAAGAAATATTAACATTAAATGTGTCAGTGGCGTACATTTTTCCGCTTATAATTGTTATTAAATTGCCACCTCTAACGCCACTGGACATAATTTTTTTGTCTAGTTAGGACAAAATCACCCCCTTACTACTAAATCAACGCTACTGAATTTCAAAAATTAACATCCTGTATCTTAGAAACCATGCATTTTTGGACATATGTTTATATGAACTTTTTTTCATGGAATGACCTGAGGAGTCACCCCCTTGAATATTGCCGCATCTTTTTTAAACACCCTGTATATATAACTGAGCAGACCGCGCAGGCATAGCCTAAATACCAGAGCAACCTGGCTGCTGTGAAAGGGTTATGTTAGGGAAAGTTTGTTTACGCGGGATTTGAATGGGCCAATACCCGCAGGCCCAATAAATACATCTCCTGGCTCCTGGCAGTCCACGGCGAATATCGTTCATTTAAATAGCTTCGTACATTTGCTGCGAAGTGTACCGCCGGAGCTCCCTTCATCTGTACACAACTCGAAAGGAAGCCCAAATCAAACATTCAATCCATTTTGAAGTGGCATCTTCAATGACTAAGAAGTTTTTGTTCGAAATAAGACCAAAAAACTCGGCATGCAATCGTGTCCAAGGATCTTTTGGACAGTCCCAAACCATCAGGGGCATTTTAGGTGGTTTATTAGAATACACTGCGCATGTTCTACAACTTCTTGCTAAACCCTCGATATCGTTATCTATATTGGGCCACCAAACATAACATCTTGTCAGTATTTCATTTTTCAACTACCACCATATGCGTACTATGTAATTCATCGAGTACTTGTTCATATTTTGCAGGAATGATTAATCGGTAGCCGCAAAGTAGACACCCTTGTTCAACACTGATTTCCGTTCTTCTGAGACAAAACGGTTGCAGTTCTTTTAGAGGGCTCTTAGTAGCCTAGCCATGTTGAACAAAATATAATATTTTACTCAAGCCTTGGACACTCTGGGAATAAATGTGCGGTTGTACCGCTCAGTTCTTGATGTATAAAGAACGACCGTGTAAAAAAAAGGGGTGATACACATACGAACTTTAAGTACGCAGTTTTTAAGTTCGCGAACTTACTCGGCTCGACGTCGCTGACACACGTGAAGCTGAAATCACTCATTTTAATAATTTTCCTAAATAAACAGAAGTTTTAACAAACGCCAAATACAACAAGCGTTGCGCATCGATGGCCTGCCGAGACAAAGTGGTGGCTCGCGGCTCGCAGTACAAGCCGAGACAAGCTACGAGCAAGATTTCAAACCAGTTTGATCGCCGGCGGTTTGCGCGACGGTTTTAAAGTACGCGTACTTACGGTGACACACAGGCGAAAAAGATCGTCGAGCCATAAGTACGCGTACTTGCTCGTACGTGTATCACCCCTGGGATGAGATGCAGCGGTCGCGCGGGTGCATCTGATATAGGAGCGGTGAGCGGCGGAACGATAGAGGATAGCTCTATGGAGCAGATTCCGTTGGAATATCGATAGAAGAGTGAGAGGTCACCGACAACACGCCGGTGAGAAAGTGACTGGAGGTGCCGCGTCAAGGCCGGGTCGCCAATTAGTCGAATTGCCCTTCTCTGGACGGCATCTAGTATAGACAGGGTAGAAGGGGCAGCAGCTCCCCAGACATGAGAGCAATACTCCGGGCAAGGTCTTATCTGGGCTTTATATAGCGTGAGGAGGTTACATGGTGAGAAATACTTTCTGGCTCTAAATAGGTACCCAAGCGTTTTACCAGCAGCTGTTGCAATTGACGCGACGTGTTCGTGCCAGATCAGATTTTCTGTAATATTGACCTCTAACAGCTTGAATGAGTGACTCTTGGCAGAGCCCGGTTGTTCATTAGAACCTGGTGTTGGCTTGGACACTTCTTGTTTGATGAGTTTGCTCCACACATGTGTGACGTAAGCCAGGAGATCTCCAGTTGATCTTTGCTGTCGGAATCCATATTGTCTGTCGCTGATTAAGTGATGGAGCTCTAGGTATTTCATGAGCTCTTGATTGACGGATTTCTCCATCACTTTACTGATTACAGAAAGCAGAACTATAGGTCTGTAGTTGGTCGGATCAGTTTTGGATCCCTTTTTTGCCACCGGCTGGATGCAAGCTGTTTTCCAGTCCTTTGGGAAAATGCCGGAATCGTAAGACATCCGAAAGAGGCGGGTAAATATGGGAGCGAGCTCCAGTGCGCACTTCTTCACAACAATGGAGGGGATCATGTCGGGCCCATTTGCCTTATTAATGTCAAGTGACTGCAGCACCTTCCGAACTATTTTTGTTCTGAACGTTATTTCGCTCATGGCTTAGGGTACTCTCGGTATGTATAGTAACTGGGCACTGGATGGGACTTTTACAGTGGAGTTTGCTGCAAATGTCTTGGCAAATATTTCGGCCTTGTCCTTGGAAGCAGTTGCTACTGTTCCATCCGCACATGGGATCGGTAGGAAGCTACTCCTCGAGAAGTTACCCTTTATTTGTTTGAACAGAGTCCAGAAGGAGCCGCTGCCCTTGGGGTGTGACATAATCCTCTTTTTTATTTTGGCAACGTATTGGCTTTTTGCATGTCGGATGGTTTCATTGTATCTGTTCCTGGAATCAATATCAGCCTGTCTGTTTTCGACGGTGGGGTTCTGTAGGTAAGATCGGTGGGCCAGAACTTTTTGCAGACGAGCTGTGTCACAGGACTTGTTGAACCAGCCGTTGGAATCTGGTTTTTATGATTTGGTTGTATGCGGGATGTATGCTTCCATGCCGACATGAATAACCTCTGTGATTTCCGAGCAGAGAGTTGATACATCATGTTTTGCAAAGCGAACCTCGCTGCAGGGAAAACTGGAAAAAAAGTCTCTCAGACCATCCCAGTCAGCATGGCCGTAGGGCCAGATTTTGCGGCTTGGGCGAATTTCCGAAGGACACATCTGTCGCAGAGGGGAACGTAACTTCAACTAAACCATGATCGGAGCTGCCTAAAGGAGACTATGTCGATCTTGTAGGGGACAGGGTGAGTAGTCAGAAAAAGATCCAGCAGGCTAGTGGAGTGAGAGGACACACGAGGAAAAAAGTGAGTTATTTCACTAGCTGTGTCAGACCTTGGCTTATGGCGAATGCTTCGACGACGCGCCCCGCTGCGTTGTCCGTTGGGGATTTGGTGTTCAAGGTTATAGTAAACTGCTTGGTGAAAACACATTTGCGAGATAAGTGGTAGTAGTAGTAGTGATGGGGAGGCGAAGCCAGGAAAGTAGGCCACCTTTGGCCCTTTTGCCAACCCCACTGAACCAATCAGTGAAAACACTAAAATTCTACACCCTAGAAAGCTCCTTGTCGAACCTACCAGCCTCCTGACCAAAGTCAGTATGTCCGACTAGCTCGATGGATATAGTGACTCCTCCCCGAACTCCGTCGTGCCGAATATCTGAACCTAAAGGTTGCGATACACTACACCTCTGCCCAGGAAGTGGAACGCTGTCTCGTCCTCCTCCCAGGATCTGGAGCAAATGGGGTCCCCTACCACTCTCATGAATGACAAAAAATTTCTATTCAGCCGGCAATGGCCAGTGCCTACCTTTATTCAAAAGCCATAGCGTTCGGCCCTTATCAGGCCTGCTATGAATCTTTTGGCTTGCCTGCAATCGTCTCTCTCTAATCAGGCTTTCCCTAGTTCCTTGTAGGCCCAGTTGTCCAGGGCCACAATAGCGCCTTATACATAAGCGGATAATCCGGCATATTTAATGCGTGGCGAGTGAAATTCGTACAGATCTCCGCCCGTCAATGGTTAACCACGAGCCAGGTACGGCGCGATAAGAATTTAGCACATATTTTTTGCCGGTCTTTACTTGAGGTCCAAACTCAGAGTAACAAATCATGCCGTTAGTGGCTCGCGGGATCGCGCGAACGTTAGTATAAAAATTCTGTTTGTTTATTTACATCATGGTTGACTGGACAAGGGAAATTTTAAGCAACTTCATCGAATTATATAGGAATCATACTTGTTTATGGCAAGTTAAAACTAAAGAATATACGAACAAAAACTCGAAAAATCGGGCATACGATAAGTTGGTAGTATCTTGCAAGCCCCACTTTCCGAATGCTGATCATGCTTTTATAGCAAAAAAAATACAAAATATTCGAGCTGCATTCCGGAAAGATGCAAATAAAGTGAAAGAATCTAAAAGAAGCTGAAATGCATGTATAGAATTTCAGGTCTTCATACGATCTGCCGGTAGCCAGAAATCGAAGAGCGGCAATCAGTCTTTCTCCAGCAGGAATTGCTTCGCGCATTACTATATTTTGTTTCCTTAAATGCTATCCAACAAGGTTCAAAAGATGGTTAAAGGTATTCTCATCCATTCGTAAATAATTCCGAAAAGCGTTTGGATCGTTTCGTCGCCATAACCAATTTTTGACCCACTTTCTCCTTACTCTTTTTTTTATATAAATGTTCCGAAATTGCATTAATGCACAATCAATCGCCTTTCGTTTATATTGGCTTTGGCAAAACATTATAATTTGAAGACACTGAATATTTGGACAGTCCGCACTCAGATCTCTTGGCCTAATTTACTGCGAGCCAGAACATATCTGTCTAAAATGTAGGATTGAAGTGCACTAACGAACGAATTTGATACGTCAAATCATTCACGAAGACCTGACTCGCGTGCTTGGTATTTTGGTTAGCTTACAAATGAAAAGTTTGATTCGTCCGATCCGGATCTGGCGAATCAAATCTTCATATCCGATGTGTACAAGTAATCCGCTCGTGTATGGGGCGCTATTGCGTTGGCGTCTGCTTGATTAACATATTATCAATGGTTTCACTGAAAAGATGTTCAACGTTCATTATCTGTTCAGTATCACTGAGTCAGTCAAAGTGATTCAGCGAAGCTGAATCGTGAGGACCCGTCTTAAATTAATCAAACTGATTCAGCAAAACTGAATCGTGAGAATCCGTCTTTAGGCTGCGCTAGCATTAGACTGACCAGTCTAGGGTCAGTAGAAGTAGTATTTTGTGACTTATCCCGTACGTTGTTTACATGTTTACTCTGGCTAAAAATAATTAATCCCTTTTCCACATCAAACGCCGATTCGGTTATTTCGGGAGAACTGCGCATGCCACAAATAGCCGATAACGTGCAATAACGTCAGGAAACGGACGTCCACAAACTCTCTAAAATCTCTCTATTCTCTCTTCTTCTCGTTAGTGTTGACATTTCTAAAGAAAAAGAAAAAAAGGACTAAGAAAATAATATGTATCCTTGTGTATGTGTAACGATATATCTTGTTCATTCATTTCAAATTTGGCGCCCGCACCATAAATTTCATTTTGTTGGAATCGGCAACCTCCGCAGCGAGTACTTCGTGAGCATTCAAACGGGAACCACTTATATTATACGGTCACGTTATAAGAAAGTGCTAAGAGGAAATTGCAGTACTAAACCCCTAGTTAGAACCCAGTGGAAGAGCAAGGACGAGCACCACTGGGCCCAATGTCCCTTCGAACGAAGAAGCGAGGTAGGTGCCGATAAGTACAATAGGATATTAATGGTGCTACTAATTTCAACTTCAAATTCGTATACAGTCCATTGAAACCCTAAAGAACTAGCAAACTACATGCACCTTGCGTAAGAGGTACTGAGGCAATCTACGTGGCTCAATCTTTTTCGAACGTGGTTAGGCATAAAAGCTCATACGATGGTCCAGGTCTCTTTGATCTCACCTATTCAAGAAAATGTTGGTGTACCTAACTCCACCCTCTCCTGGCAAATATTAGTAATTATCTGATTCAATTAACAATTACTTACCTAGATATTTGCTCAAACGAATTATACTGAAAACTGAGTAAGGAAATGAGTTGCCTGTTGACCAAGTGCATGCCAGCATAGGATTACCTGGACGTGTATACAAACTGGGTTACTTTACATGTTTGCGACATTTTGTTTATAATATTTCGTGTCAACTTCTTGTTAGGTGTGTGTTTACTTTTACCACTGCAAATGTGTTCTATATATTCACGACTTTTTCTCAGTCGTGTAAATAGTATTTTGATTTTTTTCGATTATTGAGCAAAAATATCAGAGCCAGAGGCAGTGCCTAAAAATATTACATCGTGTGTGCAATAATAATTGAAAAATACGTAGTTTTTTCTATTTCATGACCTTTGAAAACCCTAATCAATGATCATTCCAGCTGCGGCGCTACAACAGGAATGCTTATATTCTCGTTTTTATCATCGACTTCTGGCGAAACTATAAAGTGGGTGTCACACATACGAACTTTAAGTACGCAGTTTTTAAGTTTGCGAACTTACTCGGCTCGACGTCGGACACACGTGAAGCTGAAATCACTCATTTTGATAATTTTCCTGAATCAACAAAACTTTTAACAAACACCAAACACAAGCGTTGCGCATCGATGGACTGCCGAAACAAAGTAGTGGCTCGCGGCTCGCAGTGCTGCCACACGTACGAGCCGAGACAAGCTATGAGCAAAATTTCAAACCAGTTGGATAGCCGGCGATTTGCGCGACGGTTTTAACGTACGCATACTTGCTCGTACGTGTATCACCCCTAAGAGACAGAATAATCTAATCGAATACAAATTGGATTCCCGAAATATTTCGATATCACAAGGTGAAATTAAAACAAAAGAGAAAGTTACAAAATACTTTCAAATATATTTATCTCATATTACAATAATATACAAATAAACCTATCATTACACCACAAAAAAGGTATCACTAATGAATCGTACAATAGCTAAAATAGTCAAAATCATATATTTACAAATAAGAGTATTTCTTTATTACTTTGTCAACACGAACAATGAAAATCTACCTTTTTGGAACTTAAAACTTATTGTGGATGCTTATGTCAAAGCTAACACCAGTAATAATCGTCAACTAACATTACTTGATAAGGTTAGGTTTTCAGTTCCATGTTTTTTGATAGCTTTCCAAACGTTTTAAAATATACATACTATGAAACTGTGAAATTAAAATGTACAAAGGTAAAAAATCCAAATACTGTAGCAATATTTTTATGTACGTATAGTCTTAGTTAATGCAATTTATTATTAGTATTTTTGAAGGCAGAAATATGTAAACGGTTGAGATTAAATATTAGTATGAGACTCAAGAACAAATATACTTGAATTGCACTATGGCGATGTCAACCTTGTGAATGATATGCTTCTGTTCTTTCATTAAAAAACAAATAAAAAAATACAATGGAACTCCTCATTTCTTTACAATTAATTTGACATAACTGTGAAATACCCTCTGGGTACCCAATGGAACATTTAAGACCAACCTATAAATGATACGCATTGCCATTGCCGGTTTCAAGAGCAAAGGAAAAAAGCATTTTGGCATGCATCTCAACTTATTCATTTGTTTTTTTAATCAACCTTCCAAGTTCCAAGACACGAGACGTTTCACAGAAGAGGAAACCCATTAACACGTGACTTGAAATGCACAAAAAGCGGTGATTAATATCTCCCATCGTATATCCTGCGTGTCGTAAAAGGCGACTAAAAGGAACACCGAATTACTGTCGGTATAAGCAGTAACCTCTTCTCAACCAACAGCTTCGGGTGGACGAGTTGAGAAGAGTCAGGACACCTTCTTGTCCTTGGGGTGAGAAATTGCTAAAGGCGGATGAACCAGTAGATACCATCTGGTCAACGGCATGAGGATGCAGAAAGCAAACGGGAAACTACTGCATTAAAGATCTTAAAGATATCCCAAGAGAAACTCGTAAAATGTGTAAATGCATTTTACGAGTTCACAACATGTCTGTTAAGACATTGTGACTATGATGATGATGAGGTGCTAAAAAGAGTAACAGAACTATTTTCTTCACAGATGAAAACTATTGTTTCCAATTCCATACTGAGACAGTTTTCATATATCAGTTGGTTAAGCAATTTGTATTCTATTGGATATTTTTCATTATCTTGGGTAAGCTAATTTTTTTAAATGAGAAGTAATAATCACCATAATTTTCGGGAGTTCCACAAAAACCTAATGAGCCAACATTTAATATATGAATGATATGCACCAAACCGCAGCAGTGTTATGAAATACAACAGAGCACATTCCACTACTTTAGTATTTTGTACCATTATTTAATAGATCAACAACAAGCAACATATTTGCCTATACAATTATTGTTCAAACACAGATATGCACCAAAAACAGCATTTTTTAAATAAATCAAAATATTACCTATTTAAAAAATTGCAACCCTCCCTAATGCAAATCTAGAAGTAACAGCTCCAATCATAAAAAATATACATACAAAAAATTATAAATAAATCACATTTCTGCTTTCTCGCGTAAGCTTTCGACAGCTTTTTATCAAGCAGATTTCTTTGAGCTTTGGTACTAAAATTTACATTGCTTTGAGATAACACTTAATTATATCAGGTGTAAAGTATCCACCATAATGTAAAGAAATGAGATATTACTTTTTGAATTCAAAACAGAAAAGTAGAGTAGTTTTTTATCTCTATCTGGTCGTTTGAACGAGCTTGAAACATTTTGGGTTTTTTCGCCGTAGTTGAGGATCACTGACTGACCATAATGTACAACAGACTTTCTGAGAATCGAATTATAAATTAAAACAAAATTTCTACTCGAAATTTAAAAATGCACTGATCATTTATTTTTACTCTGGTGAATCTGATACACCCTATATAACAAAAAAATTTACACAGATTCATTAGGAATTTTCCCAGAACAAGGTTTTCCATCAAATTGAACATCAGAAGATATGTAGTTGTTATTTTGGAATGATTCCATTTGTTTAAAATTAAAACTCTTCACGCAGAAAATAGGACAATGAGAAATCAAAATAATTAATATTGCATTGTTCATATCACAATAAATGTATTGTTTATCCAACTCCTTCTTTTAAGGAAGATCTAGAATCGTCCACATTCATATGTCAAAGGACATTGTGAATATTTAACAAAGAGGCTCTCAACATTACAAGTTTAGTTTGAAAATCATAGCGGATATGTCATTAAAATAATGTATTTTCTATAATTACATGTAAAACACATTATTGAATGTTTCCTAAGAAGGCGTTCAAATCTGCACACAAACTGAAGTTATCTATATAAAGAGTTCATATACACTAAATAAATAGTATAAACAAATGGAACCAAATCCGTTTAAATTACATATATAATATTAACTCTGCACTGATTAATCTATGTTTAAAAAAATATGTGTGATGTATGACAATGTCTTCAAGGCAGTTTTGAGTGCTGTATTTGCTCCCATCTAATCTACATTCAAGATTGGAAATTTTAGTTTGTTCAGTTTATATATGTGTATAAAAATGTTTTACTTATGTAAAGGTTGGTTCTGTTCATATTTTGTGATAAGCTGATATATTATTTTATCATATACATATAAAAGGTTTAATAGTAACAAATATAACTACTTAGTTTATTCCGTATTGATATATTATACCTGTGTAAGAAATTCAACAGAACCAACCGTTAGTACAAGGTGTCTGTAAAGAAAAAATTGCCAGCAATATTCCTATACAGTGCTTTGTAAGCGCTCTATTGTTGTACGTCTTGTGATTCTAGGCACAATTTCCAACACATGTAGAGCTTCAAAGTTACAAACATTGGCTCTGTAAATGTTTACATGAATAAACCAATGCATCTACAACCCTACTATTTTTTTTTAAATTCATGAATCCAGTCAAGGTATGCTGCGGCATAGACTCATGTTGAGAACTCTTAAGGCTGCCATACACGGAGACAATAGTGGCGTCCAGAAATGACTGCCAAAAATGGAAGCCACTAGTTCTGCCATCCAATGGGTTTATATACAAGGCCAATGATGGCTTCCACTAATCTCGTTTCAGTGGCCACCAGTAGGGGTCCAAGAATACAAATAAGCTTTTGACGGGGCATTTGGTGAAATCACCGTTAGTTTAAGTCAGGAGCTGCAAGAACTACTTAAATAAAAATAGAATTTGGGACTGGGTAAGTTGAAGAGATAACGTAAGTGCCTCATCAACATTATTTAAAGAGCTTGCCAAAGAAGATCCTCTAGAGACAATTGAGGATAAGCCTAGAACAATACTATGAATTGCTGAACATTATTTCACATAAAATATCAAAAAATGATACTTTCCACTCTACTTCTACTTTTGTAGATGACATTTTGACAGACGCTTATCAAATAGACCAACTGTCAAACTGCCTACAGCTCAAATAAATATCTGCAAACTACCGACCAACCACTTATTGTACACGTGTAATGGACGTCCACTACTATTGTACCGCCCCTATGTCTTTGGACGCTTCAATACCCCTATACATTGGGATAGTATGAGGAAATTTAATGGTTGATATTACTGGATATTGCTACTGGACGTCACTGGTGTCCCCGTGTTCATCAGCCTACAGCAATACCTTACAGGGTGTCCGTAAATTAATGATTCATAGCACAACTACACGTTCTTTGGGTATAACTCAAGCTACTTTAGTCCAAAAGCTGATCATAACAGAGTTCTTATTGTCATTTCATTTTAGTTAGGTCATTTTAAGCTGACTTAATGTGGCTTCAAATGGTACCCGAACTAAGAACAGATTTTAAACCTTCACCTCAAAAAATTAAATTACTATATTTGACAAAATTATTCTGAAAAAAATTTGTAAATCTGAACCGTCAAATAAACTTTAATAGGAAGTTCTTAACATACGTTACGAGAAATAAAATCATGATTTTTATCCTGTTATAAGTTTGTAGAACGTAGTGAGTTGAGAGTCACTTAGACGTCAAATATTTTTCAATGGAAATATACCTGAGCCAATGTTTGTAATGCGAATCCAATCCATCGACGAATGTTTTTGAGCTATACATCTGAGCCTCAAGTGTTCACGCACAGGCTAAAGCACTATAAACGTAATTGTGATGTGTAAATAAGACCGCCATTTGTATTCCATCTGTTGCCAAATAGCGCTATTTTGAAACTGCAGCCACAAATTATTTATATGTGGTTCAGTCAAAAAGTAATGTCATTTGCAAAATGGCTATAATCTATACTCGCTTTAGACTGATTCCAGTGGAAGATCTTGAATGCTAAATGTGAAAAAATTGAGAGAATATATTACATTTAAAGAGCAGCTAATAACCTGGCACCAAGAAAATTGAATCACGCCTGCACTTTAAAATCATGTAAAAGAGTCTCTAGAAAACTTTGCCGGGATTTTGTGAGTTAAGGTGTTTGTCTTTACAAACAAGCTAAATTAAAATTATACTTATCCGTAGCTTGGCCTCCTTCAATATTAACCATCAACAAATTCGAATAGGTTTAACCATGGATCAGCACCGTTATAGCGACGAACCAGTCTAACAATAGTGAATATCTTTTATCATCTGCATTCAAGAATTCAATCACAACCTAAACCCTAAAATGAACATCAAAGTCATTCATATTACAACTTAGTGAAAGTTCCCAATGAATTTGTAGAAGAGTTGAGTAGGGAGTAAGCAAAAAAAATATTTGTATCTGAGCACATAGGTATCGTGAAATATTAGCATTAAGCATAAAGCCTTCCTATATTCTTTGCATAAATCTGGCAACAAAACCACTGAGCTTTCATACAGACTTAAGAAAGACAACGTAGCTCACCCGTTGCATGTGATCTTTGCGATGAGAAGATAAAAATTGCACTATAAATGTTTAAATGATATTTAACATTGTTGTCTACACCGGTACTCTTTCTGGGCGAATTCCTCAACAGCCATGTTGCCCAAATAAGTACGTATTTGTTTGTTTGCATTTGTTTTTAGTCAGAACGATACACAACTATACATCGTGTATCAGAACGAATCCCGGAAAAAGAAATCGCAGTTAGGTTTCGGAATGTGAAGCCGATATCTTCGCATTTGGGTGCTCTTTGACTCGTTTTTCGAAAATTTCTCTTGTAACGGAAAGGGTCATTTTCAACCAAAAAATTTCCGGTCAAAGCATTTTTTGAGAAAAAATTGTTAAAACTCCGTATTTTCAACACATACTCAATCATAGAACTTGCGCATCGATAAACGGACGCCACAAAACAGATGAAAGCCACAGTTCAAACGGCGGTGTTGCCACATGTGACCAACCGCTTAGGTTGAATTAGGCCCCATGTAATTTTGGACAATTTTATTTTTAACGGAAAGCGATGGTCTATTATGTACTTTTCAAAAGAAAATTACACCTTGACAGTTTGAAATTACAAGTGACAAGTTGGGAAATTAACTTGACCATTTTGAATTATCACAACTACCACTGGAAAAGGTGTAGAGTTAGTTCTTGAAGAAAATCAGGAGTGGTTACTACTTACTATCCCCGAAACCTTAAAATAGGTTATGGCCCCAGCCGCCTAGCCCCAGTTTTTTTCGCGAGTAATAATACGTAGTACGTGGCACGGATACCATAACTCAAAATGGCTATAAACTGCATGCCCAGTGTTCCCAAACTCCCAGGACGCCATAACTCGGAAGAGTGGGCCTTCACAGTAGAAAACTTTTTCGTGTTAGAAGGGTTATCGAAGTGCATGGACGGTACGAAAACAGATACAGAGACAATAGCCAAAGCAAAGGTTAAATTAATCCTTACGCTAGTCATCGCTATTCGTGCACGTGAAACAGGCAACTACAGCAAAAGAAGAACAATGTACGCAGACACCGCTTTCTCACGCAAAATAGAACTGCTGCGAACGCTGATTTCGATACGCATAGAAATGTGTGACAGTATGGAAAGTTGCATAAATCAAGTGGTGGAAACGGCCGAAAAATTAGGCCGAACCGGGTTTAAAATCGATGAAAACTGAATTGGCTCTCTCCTGTTGGCTGGATTACTAGAGAAATATTCCCCCATGATAATGGCGATTGATAATTCTGGGATCGAAATAACCACAGACTCTACTAAATCCAAGTTAATTGATACGCAAGTAGAGGGCGCTAGTGGTTCGACAAGTGGCGCATTCGCGGCAAAATTTAAACAAAAGAAATCTGATAAGTGTGACAGGAACTTCAAGAAGGTTGCCAAGTGATGTAAACAAGTAGGACATTATATGAATAAATGCCCTAATATTTCATCAGATGACAAGAATACTAGCCAAGGCAATGACAGAAGGCTGCAATGTGCATTTAGTGCAGTGTTTCTAAGTCAGCAGTTTAATGACTCTGACTCGTATATAAATTTGGGGGCCTCGGCTCATTTGACAGCACGCAATGATTGGTTGTATGACATCAGTTATGAAAATGACGTGAAAGAAATCATGGCAGCAAACAAAACGACAGTTCCAGTTGTTTGTGAGGGAAGTATCAAGGTAACTAGCATAATTTCAGAAAATCAAGCAGATAAAGAGTGTGACATAACCATACACCGTGCTTTATATGTACCGAATTTGACCACAAATCTATAATCAGTGAGCCAACTTATTAAAAGTAGTAATGAAGTTATCTTTGATAGAAATAGCTGCAGAATACTTAATAGAAGAGCAGTTGACAACTGAAGCTCAAAGCATCGACAATGTCTATAGATTAAAAATAGACAGAAATAAACCACACATATTAGCTGGTTTGAGTCACTGCTGAAGTCCTGCATAGAAGATTTGCACATCTAAATTATAATGATCTGAAAGTAATGCAACAAGGAGCTGTTGAAGGACTAATATGCAAAGGTAAGCTGTCAGAAGCTGAAATATGTAAAATGTGTTGTGAAGGCAAACAGTCCGGGCTGCCTTTTCAAAACAAATGACATAGAGCTACAGAAAAGACTTAAGACTTAAAGACAAAATTGGCTTTAAAATTCAAGTTGAAAGATTTAGGTCAAGCCAAGCAAATTTTGTCTTGTCATCAGTCTCAACTTTATCATTTGAAAAGATGGAAAAATTATCAACATAAAGTGCAATAATTGTGTTAGATCTATTCTTTGATTTCATAAATACACAAGGTTCATATTCAGATTTTTGATAACCTAACTCAATCAAAATAAACTCAACTTTTCTATACCAAACACGTTAAAATTGTTGAAGCCCATATATACAGCTTTCTTCAAGTCTCAAATTTTGCCGCGAATGCGCCACTTGTCGAATCACTACATGGTGAGCTAAATGAAACAGTATTTACGAAACAACCTGAATATTTTGTACAAGGTCATGAAAACAAAGTTTTGAGACTGAAGAAAGCTGTATATGGGCTTGTGACAGTTATGGCGTCTTGTCAAGTGAGGCTCTCGATTCTAAAATCGCCTTGTTCTGTGCGGGTTTGTCATGAAAATGTGTTGAATATGTTTTAACAATTTTTTTCTCAAAAAATAGTGCTTCGACCACAAATCGTTTGGTTAAAAATGGCATAACAGACCTTCCCCTTTCCGTTACAAGTGAAATTTTCGAAAAATACGTAGGCACTTAAAGTGAAAGAGCACCCAAATTTGTTACAGAGAAATCAACGTCTGAGGTTTTATTGTAAATATATCGAAACGTGTGTGGCCCACCTTATTTCACTTTTACTTTCGGGAGAACACTATCGATTGTACAGTAAAAAAGGACAAAGGTCATAGTACGGTTACGATAACAGGTCTTTCTTAATGTTTTTGTCGATTATTTACCTCAACTAGTACATGATCGTGACGTGCGAATAATATACTAGCGGCCACACACTACTATTTTGCGATCTAATTACGGGCCTTTCCATTTTTTGACTATTAAGGATAAACATATAATTTCAAGATATTATAGCATGAGTCGGTACCAGAAATCACCCCTTAAGGTTTTCTGTATTCGTCCTGAGGTATATTGACGCTCTCGAAAGTAACACATCTCATCTGTTTAAGTATGACGGATAAACAATGGCAGTCAAGTGTACACAACTACGTGTTATAATGCCCTAGGTTATCTAAGCAATCGGTCCTCGGTGCAAAATATTGACTAGCTTAGTAGGCACTTGTGAGATAATCGAGAAAACAGTGATAGCATTTTGAGAAAAAAGGCACTCATACAGTCTTCCCAATCAACTTCTAAACTATCGCAGCTGTGTTTAGTATATGGGATGAAACAACCTGGAGAAAATTAAACATATTAGTAATTATATCAATAAAACATAAAAAATCATTATTATATGTATTAACTTATTATAACTTATAAAACGTGATCTATCAAATATCATTTTTGTTAAAATGTCTGTTTTGATTGTAAAATTATTCAGTTCATTTATAGTGCCCCAGACTTCTGACAAAATCGTGTCTCTAAAATGTCGAATACTCCACATTTGTTCAAGTATTTATTTTCCAAACAGTATAGAGCCTATCTGAAATTGTATTAGGTCTGCAATAAATCATTTGCCCAAAAAACAAAACAACGTTAGAGCACCAGCACCACTGAAACCTACCGCGCGTCAATACTACTCTTTTTTTTAGTGTTGTGCAACGTTTTCAAAATTTAAACCACTGTAGACATTCTTAGACCTTCTAGTAGAGTAATACTATATAGATTCGTTGAGTGGCAAGTCAAGTGTAGAAGAACCAAAGATTTTTAATCCTGATTAAAATTTCATGTTTTAAATGATCAACAGAGACGGTTTTTTGCGTTACTACTTTCCTTTCCAAAAATTACTGCCAAGCTGATATGCGATGAAACAGCACCACAGAAACACCTACAAAAATATGTAAGCATTCGATACGCAATTTTATATATGTAAGTACCAACCAGTCAATATCAATATTCTAACAAGCATAACCTTTTTTTCTCATGATTAGAGAAACACCACTACGAGGACATGATAAAACAGTATGAGAAACTTTCACAAATAAAACAAGCAGATCAGCTAATTTCATATCCTCACAAATCTAAAATCTTGCTACTGCCACTATCATTCATACCAAAAGGTGGGAAGGCACAGTAAATTTGGCGAAATACATACTTTGCCACACTCCATCTCCTCTTTTCGTCAACCTAATGGCTGAATAGCAAAGATGGCAGTATTTAAAAATGTTAATTTTTACCACGTCTAATTTGTCATTAAACCTTTACATGAAAGATAAATAATTATACCTTATAAACCATATCCAAATTTTTTAAATCAAGTTTACAATGACGATTCGGAAAGATACTAATATTTATTGGTTCGCATGTTAACAAGTTGAGAAGTGTACTTTGTATATGAAACGTTTATCTTCATTGTTTACTGTTCAGTGAGAAAATCTTTTAAATGGCCGAAATTTTTGTCGAAACTGAAATAGTATCTAATCTTTGTCCTAATCATTATTATTTCCAATTATACCATACGAAATCTATGGTTTTCGTTATTCCGTAAGAGAACAAGATTACTGTCTCGCCATTTGATATATATGAAAATTTTAACGTTCAAACATTTTAATGATTTCCTAGTTATTGTACACAAATATGGGAAAATACACATTTAAGAATATTGAATCTGTGAATCGAGCTTACGAGGACATGTAAATAAAGAATAATAATAAGTTAAATTAAAAATGACAGCTACCTATCTTACCTTCATTAAGTGACTTTCATTCAACTGCAAAACCGCAGGTCTCTTCTACCGCTTGAGTGAGTTTATCCAAAAGGATTTGATAGGTCTCATAAGGAGGGATATCTATTCTGTTGAAGCAAGTGTGCGCTTTTGGCAGATTCTGCGGGGGAACATCAACCACGTGAATAGTGAACAGTCTGGGACCTGCGGCACCGGTGCTACCCTGTAACAAAGAAAACCAAACGTTGCAGCAACAAATTTGAAAGAATAAAAACAAAAAAAGAGCAAAGTAGTCTGACTTGATATTAATGAATTTTGTAGATAAATGTGGTAATTATAAATATCTTGGTAATTTATTTAAATAAGACTGTTCCCCGTTTCAACTGTTTTGATACTTATTACAAAGAAAGCTCTCGAAAAGTCCAATGCTTTCTTCTTCTTTTATTTTTCGTGTTATAGAGAGCCAAGGACTGCCTGCCATACAGATAGCTACGCGACAGACCCTAGACTATAAACGACGAATATGAGTCACATAGTTGTTCGCGATGTAGGCATCATAAAACGTATAGATCGTTATGTCAAATTTGAAACTCTGAAATTATAATACTTCCTCCGCCTAATGTTTTGGGAAGTAAAATACTTATTTGTCAAATACTAATTCTGTATGAAACAAGAATTATACTAGAAAAATTCAAGTAACCCCGAACAGACAAAAAATGACAGAAGAGATGTCCTTGAGTTATAGCCAAAAGCACTCTAAAATCAAGTCTCCTGTCCAAAAATGCATTAAAACCACTTCATTCATTCATAACAGTTTTATATAACTCTTGAATTTAAAACCTATAACGAAGACATAATAACGCATATTTTACTTAAAAATACGCGCATAATTAATCGAAAAGCTGAACAATGATCAACCATCCATCATTTTATTGTTGAATATCGCTACCAGAAGCTTGACGGAATGTGCCTCAGGTTCTGGGCGTCCCTTTAATCCCTATGGTACTTGCACTACTTGTCACGAAATGGTCGTCCGAACAATTTTTGAGGATCCCCGCCAGAGGCGTAGCCAATCTTTAAATTACAGGGACGAGGAGGGAGTAAGGTAAAAATGCTGATTGACTTAGATTCAAAGTCAGCACATGTCTACCTTATGTAACTGGTTTTTGACAATAAAAATATCTATCATTTCTGAAGACCAAAAACAAAAAAAAAATATCAATCCACATCAAGCATCAGTTGTCCCGAAAATGCTGACTCCCATAGAAAATGTGTGATATATCGGAATATGAGTATCAAGAGCTCCACTGAACTGACAGTAAATCGCGAACGATGGCAAGCTACAGTTTTCAAAAGCTCCGACTTAATGCATTTTACGAGTTTACAACATGTCTGTTAAGACATTGTGACTATGATGATGATGTTTGAAACGCGACAAAATTGTTACTTATCAGTACAACCGTATTCTTGCGTAGAGTGCCCTTATAAGGAGCGTTCACTATCGCAAGGAGCTTGCAATCATGAGAGCTCGATAAATGCGAGTCGTTCGGCTCCACCTGCCGTACGATAGCGTGATAACTGACGCTCGATATGAATATGCCTACCTGTAACGCCTTGAACCCTTGCAACGGCACCCGACTGCTTCCGGTGACAAACTGCAACAGCCTGGCGCGCATCTCCTCCGAATACGACTCGACCGCCTTCCAGAACCACCGCACCACAGGCGTGTCGGCGGTGCAGTGTTTTAGCCTGGTATGCGAACGCCAATCGGCGACGTCGATCGTACCGACGCCGCTGATCACCAGCTCCAGCTCGCGTTCGTCGAACGGACGCAGCGTCGCCGCAGGGATCAGCTCCGTGAAGCCCTTCTGAAGGGCGAGGAACTGCTGCTCGATGCCGCGCATAAACCTGCAAATTGAACGATGCCAACACTCGTATCAAACAAAACAGAAGAAGTAGGCACACAAAAGATTATATAGGCATATAGGTCGCTGGATTGGTAGAGGCGCAATCTATTTACAAGGGTACACACCATCGAGGTAGAATTCCAAGGAGACGCTATAAGGTTCAATTTCGCATAACAAAAACGGTAGCAGGAGGCGTGGCTAAGTGTGGTAACAATATGGACGCCTCTCCAGAGCCGGATTACTTTCTTATGTAAATAATTTTGAAAATTCATTACAATGGTGATTTAAACATGAAGCATTGGGTTGATTTTTCAATCTAATGCGAAATTCATAGTTAAGTATATGAAAAAAAACAGGCTTTGTAGAGACGACATCCATCATCAATTATTGAATAATACAACTGTATTATTGCTGCGATACGTTATACTTTTTTGAGATAAAGATTACAAATGCGGTCCTGTACATTGTTATGTTTTTGCATATATACCTATGAAATGTAATTCCTGTCGATTTCTTCTTATCCATGCCATCTCTGCTAGAGCACATGAAACCATTATTTCCTTTATGAATTCACTAGAATATCACTTAAAAATAACTCAAAATCTCGGTAAAAACACCCAAAAAAAGCAAACACGAAAATGCCAAAGAAACGTCAGCTGTTTGACATAAGTGTCGAATCAATATGGCCAACTTGCACCTGCTTTCAGCCACGTTTTCGCGCCTCCATGGGATTCTACCTCGATGGTACACACTAAGGCGGATTCTGACTGTTCAGTTTCACTGAATCAGTTTGACTGATTCAGCATTAATGAAAGCGACGTTTGTTCTCACTGTTTCAGCTATTCTCACTGATTCAGCTATCATGAAAACGACGTTATCATAACCTTGAAGTGCTATGATGACGGAAACGTCAGTTTGACGTTTGTATTCATTTTTCAATACTGATTCAGTCGAAATGAATGAAAAATAGGATTGGCTTTCACTTTGACTCAAAGTACAAACCCACTGATCAGTTTTAATGAAAAGGTGTTCTCACGTTCATTATCTGTTCAGTATCACTGAAAGACTGATTCAGCGAAACGGAACCGTGAGAACCCGCCTTTAGAAAGGACGTTTTTGTTACTGTTAGATAATCCCATCGAGGTAGAATCCCATGGTCCCATGGAGGCGTTATAACGTGGCTGAAAGCAGGTGCAGATTGGCCATTATTGATTCGACACTTATGTCAAAATGGTGACGTTTCTTTGACAATTTCGTGTTTGCTTTTTTTGAGTGTTTTTACTGAGATTTGTAGTTATTTTTAAGTGATGTACTAGTGAATTCATAAAGGAAATAATGGTTTCATGTGCTGATCGTAGTTGCTCTAGCAGTGATGGCAAGGATAAGAAGAAATCGACAGGAATTACATTTCATATGTATGTATGCAAAAAAATAACAATGTACAGGACCGCATTTGTAATCTTTATCTCAATAAAGTGTAACGTATCGCAGCAATAATACGGTTGTATTATTCAATTGATGATGAATGTCGTCTCTACAAAGGCTGTTTTTTTCATATACTTAGCTATGAATTTCACATTAGATTGAAAAATCAACTCAATACTTCATGTTTAAATCATTATTGTAATGAATTTTCAAAATTATTTACATAAGAAAGTAATCCGGCTCTGGCGAGGCGTCCATATTGGTACCACACTTAGCCACGCCTCCTGCTACCGTTTTTATTATGCGAAATTGAACCTTATAGCGTCTCCTTGGGATTCTACCTCGATGGATAATCCCCACTATAGATGTATTAATTATTAATGTAAAAAACATACACACACACACCGGCCAAGGGTGTACATCTGAACAATGATTACGCATTATTCCTAAAATTTTGTATGGTATGCTATAACTCTTTTAACGTGCATAGAGAGAGTACGAAATTTCTAAAAAGTCAGCACAAGACTCAACTTGCTAGCTATTTGCAAACCGGAGATATCAATAAAACAAGTATTATAACGAGTGTGCCGTGAGTTTCTGAAACAGAATTAGTGCCCTATAGGGACTTAGCTTCCGTCACAACGTTTCGGTCGTCGATTTGCAATTGATTCTCAAGTAAAACAACTAGAAATCATATTTTGACTTTCTGAGATAATCACCAGGTGGCGTAGTAGGCGCCAATAAGTGCTGCATTAAACTTTCATAATAATGGAGCTTTTAAAAGAAACAGAGATAAATTACAGTATAAAATTGATTATTATGATATAATCCTTGGCTATTGAAGGATCTTCGCGCTCTGTTGATACATTTGAGTTTTTCGTCAATTTTGTCACTCATCAGCATGTCTACTACCTTTAACAGTTTTTCTCGGTTGTCACTTTCACAGTTTTCAGAACCTGAATGCATCATGTCTAGACAAAAGTATCTCTTGAAGGAGCTCAAAAATTGTATAGAACTTGGATTAACGCAGTTTCCGCCTTTCTGTCCTAATGAGCCAAAAAAAATTCTCAAGGCAATCTTGGTCCAGCTTTCTATTTAAAAGAAATTGCACACTAAACTTTTTCAACTCATCCCACAAATGCATGCAACCATTAGCTTAGGCTATAAACTTAGGCAGACACAGCTATTTAAAAAAATCTTTGGTCGTTGTAGCAATGTAGGAGATTCAAATTTACGAAATGCATGTTCGTTTTTTCAGTATCATTAGACCTATTGAAGATAGTGTCCGGAGTAAAAGTTAGAAATAATATAATCCTTGTCGTGCATAAGTCGGGGCTTCATTATGGACTTGGCAACGCCGATAGACGGTATACTACTGATATTTACGACAGTTTACGTTAACGTCATCATATTTGTTTTGCTGCCGGCCGGATTCTGTCGTTGTAGTCACTACTAAAATGGTTCCCCGATCCAATTTTATCTTGACGCGTACCAACCAGTCACTAATAGGCATTGGGTGTAAACAAACCAAAGTTGGAGCCTGAGGAGCCACGTGGCGTAGCTGTTCTATGAGATCTCTTGAGTACCATCATAAAGTGATGATGTTAAAAATCACTTACGCACTTATTTTATGTTAAAGGGCATAATATAGGTCGTCCAATTTTCACTGGATTAGTATATACACAACTTTTATAAAGATAGAGAAATGGAAAATTGTGTTAACACTTACCTATAATTTACATATAACCTGACATATTCTCTCTTATTATCTTCTGTTACCGGTATGCCAGCACCACCTGTTTTCAGTTCGTGTACTTTGACTACACCAAAGCTGTTGTTTTCAACAGAAAATGTTGTGTCTAGTACACCATCGATGTTATTTTCCCTGAAATTTAAAAAAATTATAAATATTGGAGAATCATAAAAAAGTAACAAAAGCCCATTTTACACAGCATTGCTTGGAACAAAGAAAATATTTGATAAACTTAATTAACTGTGTAAATGTTAAGTCCCAAGCTCCCTAAAGGTAGTTTAGTATTGAAAATCGGATGAAGAAAAAGTAAAAAGTAAGGAGCGTTGTCATTTGCTGCCAACGTTTGCTCATCGGGTTCATCAGCCTCCTAATGGCCTACTTTATTGATTGGTAACTGCATACTTGTTGTCTAGCTTCACAGCGCTTTTTACTTGTCACGCAAACAAATTAAGGAAAAGATTCCATCATAAGAAAACATAGAATTCGAAGTTTTTCTGGACGATTTTTGATGTCTACACGATAAAAAGCCGTCTGAATTATTCTTGTTCGGTCTATCTGGTGGAATTTTTTTCACCGCATAACATCCCTAAAAGCTTGACCGATCTTGATTCAACTTGGGAACTGTTGTGGAGTCATAGTAAATAGCGCTAAAATACTTTAGAAAATATAATAACAAAATGCAAGCATGTTCGAGGCCGAAATTTATCCACCTCTTTTTTAAGACAGAAATACGTGTCAGTTGAGAAATCCATATAAATGTCAAATAGCTGTGAACTTTTGTATGAAACCCCTCATTTTTACAATATCCTTTTTGATCCTCTACCGTGACGGAGGCAAAGAGTGTAGGTTTTGATTTTGACAAAAAAAAACAGCCTCCTTTCAGTCACGTTCAAACAGTTTTAATAATTCAAGAGGTTGTAGTGAGCCTAAGTGTTACATCCGGTATTCTGCGGATTGATGTGGCAACGTGGCAATGGGCGGCTAGACAAGTGTCTGCGGATGCATGAACCCTCATTGGTGCGTTGGCCATAAAAGATTCTATTTTTAGATTTGCAAGAGGGGACAGGTAGTTTTATTTTAGATTATTAGATTTTCAGCGGTCTGCGTCTGGCGACTCGTCCGATACTTTAGTTTCCGTTATTTTAAAAAGTCGTGTAACGGTTGTCCCGTTCACGCACAATCATGTTGTCTATAAATTAATAGAAAATAAATCGAGTGTTTCAACCACGAGTCTAATTCACAGTTCACTTATTCCTAATATAACTGCCAACCCTGAGGAGAAGGAGTTCGTTGCAAGGTCACTGATGGCCTAACAGGCAATATTTTTGAAGCTTATGTTTCTAGTTACTACTTATCAATTATATACTTACAACATCCACGTGAGACTTCTGTGTAGCTCTGGATCAACTCCTTCAATGTCTTGCAATGTGATCGGTTTATTCAACAACTGCTTATAAAAGGGCAAAGTGAAACCTCCTTCCAGCTGGTGATTGTGAAACACCGCGATACCCAATATCCTGCCGACGAAATGGAAATAGGAAAGATGCTCCGGATTCACGGCAGAATCCGGGTTGATCTGGAGCGTGTAGTGGTCGTCCCTGCTGTACTGGAACAACCCATACTGTGGGTTCAACATCTCCCTGGATAGCAAATGCAACCACTCGCGAGCCACTCCTCCATAATCCAGGCCTTCCTCGCCACGGAATTTTACCATCAGTCGTTTTCGCATGTCTTTTGGTCGCATTTTCATTATTAGTCTGGAATAAGAGAAATATTTATACATACATATTTTTTAATTAAGACTCGCGAATGTGAAAATATATATTTTTACAAAATGTCCACAAGAAGCAAACATTCGAACTGAATGAATACATTCTAGTTTTTTGCTGTAATCTTGGATATGGTGAGCTTGAATCACAAGAGGAGGCTATTTATTGAAACTACCTGTGACAAATATACATATACACAGTATTTCTTGGCCTCCAAGGGCTCCAAGCTTTAGCGACTAAGCGTCAAGCCGTAACTAAGCTTAGAGCACAAAAAAGAGAATGCATCCTGTATAATAGTGATCTTAGAAATATGGCTTCATTGTGCCTTTGGAACGTCAAACAATATAATAATAAATGTAGCTGTTAAGTATCCTCCAAGCCTTACTAATTACACAGAGGAAGATTTTGTACGCAAAATTGATGAACTGCATAGTCCGGGATCCCAGGCCCATTTTCACTACTTACTACTAACAAGCTAATTTTGCGTGAGTACCTTCATTTTGATGAAACGCCCAACTTTTTCCTCTACAAAAATTCTCGATTGTGGTAGCTAACAGGGGTAGCAGGGATGAAATATGTCAATTTGACGAGTGTCAAAAATTAATTACTAACAGTTAGTTTTTCAACTAAATCTCAAGAATGTGATCAACCTTATTAGAAAAAATGTTTGTCCTACAAAATCTATGGTTTGATTACATTGTCCCCCTCCATCCAACATGTACCAATAACAAGGTCATACAAATTTATTACTAACAGCCTGATTTTTTCACTATTGCTTCGTTAATATTTATACAATTTGACAGCAACATTGACCTACAAATCACGTGGTATGTTATCTTGGTCCTACGCCCAAAAGTTGTAGTACAAATCCCGGGTGTAAAAATAATTAGTATCAAGTCTAATATTCCTGGATAGCTTCGTTGCGATGAGACGCCCAACTTTTTCCTCTACAAAAATTCTCGATTGTGGTAGCTAACAGTGGTAGCAGGGATGAAATATGTCAATTTGACGAGTGTCAAAATTAATTACTAACAGTTAGTTTTTCAACTAAATCTTAAGAATGTGATCAACCTTATTAGAAAAAATGTTTGTCCTACAAAATCTATGGTTTAATCACATTGTCCCCCTCCATCCAACATGTAGCAATAACTAGGTCATACAAATTTATTGCTAACAGCCTGATTTTTTCACTATTGCTTCGTTAATATTTATACAATTTGACAACAACATTGTCCTACAAATCACGTGGTATGTTATCCTGGTCCTATGCTCAGAAGTTGTAGTACAAATCCCGGATAAATTACCAGAAAACTATGAATGGAAAATTATTGACGACAGGTACCAGTAATATTGGTTGGATGGCCCCCAAAGTCCATCTTTTGACGAATTATCTTCCCTCACAAGGTAACCCAATGATACTATCGCTATTTATAAATTGATTATTCGGCATATATTATTACAGAGCTAGATATCACGAATAATGAAAATGAGGGAGGTAAAAGAGATGAAGATGATAGTGAATTCAGTAGCGGAGATGAAGATTTGTTAGATGAGTCTGATGCTGATTAAATTAATTTTTTCATATATTATAAAAATTTTGTACTTAATACAGTAGATAATAAAGTTATTTCTTATTGATTTCGGCAAAGATTACACTTTATATTTATAATACAAGTAGAAAAATGACAATTCTTATCGGACTAACGGTACATACCTGTTTTCTTCTGGGACATTATTTCCTTTGGACAAAGAACACAGTTAACCTATTATGTGATATTTTGTCTTACAGTTAGTAATGAAAAAATGTGGTATTGACAACTTCTGAGCGTAGGACCGGGATAACATACAACGTGATTTATAGGACAGTGTCGCTGTCATATCTTACAAATATCAACGAAGCAATAGTGCACAAATCAGGCTGTTGGTAATAAATTTGTATGACCTTGTTATTGATACGTGTTGGATGGAGGGGGACAATGTGATCAAACCATAGATTTTGTAGGACAAATATTTTTTCTAATACTTAATGTTGATTACATTCTTAAAATTTAATTAAAAAACTAACAGTTAGTAATTAATTTTTGAAGCTCGTCAAATTGACATATTTTCCTTTATCAATCTAGAATTTTGATAAAGGAAAAAGTAGGGCGTGTCATCTAAAGGAAGCTACTCACTCAAAATTAGCTTAGCAGTAGTAGTTATTTATTATAGATTTCGGCAAAGATTACATTTTATAATACAAGTAGAAAAAATGACAATTCTTGTCGGACTAATGGTACATACCTGTTTTCTTGTAGGACATTATTTCGTTTGGTCAGAGAACACAGTAACCTATTATGTGATATTTTGTCCTACAGTTAGTAATGAAAAAAATGGTCTTGTGGTATTAACAACTTCTGGTCGTAGGACCGGGATAACATACCACGTGATTTGTAGGACAGTGTTGCTGTCAAATTGTATAAATATTAACGAAGCAATAGTGAAAAAATCAGGCTGTTAGTAATAAATTTGTATGACCTTGTTATTGGTACATGTTGGATGGAGGGGGACAATGTGTTCAAACCATAGATTTTGTAGGACAAACATTTTTTCTAATAAGGTTGATCACATTCTTAAGATTTAGTTGAAAAACTAACTGTTAGTAGTTAATTTTTGACACTCGTCAAATTGACATATTTCATCCCTGCTACCCCTGTTAGCTACCACAATCGAGAATTTTTGTAGAGGAAAAAGTTGGGCGTCTCATCAAAATGAAGCTATTCACGCAAAATTAGCTTGTTAGTAGTAAGTAGTGAAAATGGGCCTGGGATCCCGGACTAGCAGTCCTTGACTTTCTGAACATGAATCGATGATTGTTACTGTGTTATGTCTGTGTTGTGTTAATTATGTTGTAATAATGAATTATTTTACAAAAACATTGAATAAACATCATAGAAAATATAATCAGAAGAAATCACGACCAGATAATAGAATGAGGTGTCTAACATCTCAAATTAAGTGAACCACATATCGTATTATTCCACCTCATGCGATTAGCTATAGTCATAATGCATCTCATAACAATTATTGAATTAGATGATTTCGAAAAAACGGTTTTACTTTACCTGTAACTCTCCTCAAAAACTTCTTGCCTAGACACCTCCAATCGGCAATGACCGCTTTGGGGTTGCAAGGCTTGCAGCTCCGCCCTAAGGACTTTCAGTTTAGCCACCAGATCTCGTCGGTACCTAGGCAGATGTTCACCTTCATTGATTAGACCCTGAGGTAAATCCTCAGTGGTGGTGATGTTTGTGGTAGCACGGGTCCTGGGACTCGTTGGCGCTTGGGAGGTCGCTTGCCCGTTGGCCAGATACGCCGCGGGTGCCTATAATAGTAATATAATATATATGATCACATTCCACGCAATACATGGCAATGGCAAATGGCAAATGGTGGCAGTTCGCTGCGGGTTCTTCAGAGGTGGTACCCGAATGATAGTGAATCATCTATTACCAACTAGCAGGAGTAGTGACGTTTCATGAATCAAGAGTCGCAATGGAAAGTATGCTCGTTAAGAGGCGAAATTCTAGATGCTAGCTCAGGCCCGTATTCATAGTCTTTCTCAAGGGATACTTGAGAGTTACTTGAGGGTTACTCAAGGGACCCTCAAGTGTGGCTTTCTTTGTGTATGTATTTCCTAGACATCTACGCGATGGCCGGATTATTTGACGATGTTGTCATATTTCAAATATAAGTCAATTTGTTATGCCTATGCCTACGAATTTTGATGTTTTCTGTTATCTCTTTTTGTTTTGTGCCAGTATTTCGCGTTTTGTGCCGGACATTTTTCCGGATGTGACAGAAACTGACAACACCGTACTCCAAAATTAACTTACAAAATCGCCTTGACTACAACGAAATGTTATGCTGACGTGTCATGTTGACGTTTATTTCGTCCCTTACGTAAGGGACCCTCAAGTATTAAGGCACCCTTAAGTATCGACTACGAATACGACCCTTACAGAACCATGCTCCATTCGAATACCAGTGGAAAACAGAAAAGTGGCGCATGAAAAATAGTAGTAGGATAGTAGATGCCGCAGTTTCTCAGACATGTGAACCCTCTCTAGGCCGGATCTCATCAGAATTAATAATCTGGATTTGATACTTCAGGAAGTTGGATTGTGATAATTACTTTCTGACTGAAAAAGTCTACGAGCTTTTTGCCACTAGCTGTTACAATTGACGAAACATGCTCGTGCGAGATCATGTTTTCTGTGATTATATCTACTACAAATTTAAATGAGTGAATTCTTCACATAACCTGATTGTTCATTGGAAACGGATTCTTGCGTTGCAAAATTTTAAATAAAAAAGCTACACGAAAATCCTACCAGATTGTTGAGGCCGCAGCTGTACCCTGTACATAAGAAGAGTTGTCAGTTTCCACAAACGATAAGTTTTTTATAGCTAGTATCACAAAAAGTCACTTCTTAAGACTCATCACAAAATGTTATAAGAGTGTTTTACTTATCATCCTGCCTAACCAAGAAAAAAAAGTCGTCTACCTTGGGAATCGAACCCCCAATCCCTGATCGAAACATGTCAGCGCTCCCTACTGAACAAGTAGCCGTCTGCCTCATTTTTTTCAAAATATGATATTAGTATCTACTTGCCTATTTCCATAGTTGTAATGTTGTTCATAATTTCCTTAATTTTTATTTTGTGCTCTAAGGAAGTCGGCCAAAGTTCATCTTAGCAACGCGTTCACCTGATTATCCATTTTAACTAATAGGTTATTAGGTTAGAATCGCCGATGTAAACAACGCGGAGCGGCTTCTGTTGGTATTGGTTCCTATGTCACCGGTAACCCTTTGGTTTTCATTGGTCATTTTCAAAGTCGATTGATGTGTGATTGACCAATAGGAGCGCTAATAATGTGCGATTGACCAATAGGAGCGCTCTCTGTCCGCTATCCATGCCGTCCGTGTTTCCGCGCCTTCAGTCAATCACGTGACGAGACGCTGGTTAAGTCCGAACTTAGTGTGCAGCGAGTGCCAGTTTTTATAGTTTTAGTATTATACACACTAGCACTGCATTCATATCTACTAAAAAGTATTTTTCCCCTTTTTCTCAGGGGGGCACGCGGCATTGCGCCCTAAGGAGGAACCTCCCCTGGCGGCATGCGACATCTCCTCGAATGCCACTGAAATATCGACAGCAAAGAGGCAATTCTCTCCAAATAAATAGACGCTTCGACGCATACATATCTTCCGTTTCACTTTCAATTCCTTGCTGTTCAAAATTTTCCGTACCATTGACTACACAAACGCTTAAGGTCTGGTATATAGAACCACTGTAAAATTTCATTAAAATATAAAACCGTTTTGGAATCGCGACTTTAGGTTTCATGCCTCGCCAACGTGATTTTAGAGCTTGTATGTATGAACATATGACCTTTTTGCGGCGCTCATGACAGCTAGATGACAGTTCATCGCCTGTTAACGATCATGAATGCGGTAAAACGAACTTACAGAATGGCAAACTTTCTGCAATTTTTCAAGCTTTTCATGCATTACCGTGGTCGTGTCCGAAGGTATGCTGGTGGTGGTTGCGGCAGTTGTGGTAGTAGTCGTGACGGTAGGAACCGTCGTCGTGGCGCCGGTGGCGGCAGGAGAAACGGACGACGGCGCCGCCGTCGGGGTGGCGGTAGCGTTGTTGTTCAGCCGCCGCAGCAAGTTGTTCAGTATCTGGGTGTTCAGTCGCGGATCCGTGAATTGCGTCGTGCGCTTGTTGTGGTCCACAAAGTATATCTGAGATAAAAGGGTAAGTCAGTACTGTTGTCCAGTATAATAAGTGGAGGGCAAATTAAAAATAAAATAAATGAAAATTATGTAAACCCGACAAAATCCCATGTAGGGTGCTCTGCAGCTAAGGATAGCAATTTTTCGAAAAACATCTATGTCTACACATGTCTAGACATCGATGTTTTGACATAGATAAACATAGCCTTTCTTACCTCGACGACATTGTTACATCGAAAATAAAAAACGATGTTTCCGCTACATCGATGTTACTTCCCTTGGAAACTGTTATGCCGGCACTTAGCGTAGCGAATTCTGTATTTGTTTGATTTGCCAAAAAAAAAACAATGAAGTGTGGAATACGTTTGGGATATTTGCCTTATTTGCGCAAATAGGACAAATCATGCAAATAGACAAATATGCTTTTCCCCCGTTTTGTCGATTTTTAATCTCATCGAAGGACTTAAAAGATGATTATTTATGCCAACTATGCCGACCGACCATGTGGCAAGGCTTATTTGTGATATTTGCGGGAATACATCAAATATTTGCGCAAATACAGCGATGTCGCCACACGAATACGCTACGCCTAGTAAAGTGCCGACATTAGACTGCAAAATTTGTACTATAATGTAAACAAAACAAATTTACAGAACCAGTTTTTTTAAATACGAATAATTTTCTGTTGAGATGTAACAGATGTAACGATTTTATCACAGGTCAAGGTCGATGCCAAGGCCAAGACCGCTCATTGCTCTTTCAAAGACAAGTATGCTCTTCCCCTAACATACAATAATCCCCTACTACAAGGAAATCACGCAAAGTATACAAGAAATTTGTAGCCTGAAATAGTTATTAGTCCATATAACATGCTAGCTACTCCTAGCAATCCCAGATGGCAGAACGATGTTGATCATCTCATCATCTGATCTCCGTGAGAGGATATGACATGAACTTTGACTTTTGAGCAATATAAAAATCTCGACGATACCCATAACTTTTTCAGTTTAATTTACACCTATCTCTTAATCCCACGTAATGAACATCTAGAAAAGAACTATTCTCTTTCCGTCGATGTCGATATATCGACGTGAAGACATCCAAACATCGATGTTTATAGTTCCATATATTGATGTTTCCGCTACATCGATATATTGTTGCCTTTCGTATGTACAGCCGTTTTTTTCGAGCTCCAGCACAGTTCCTGATTAATCTTATGTAAAGTTAAGGTACTAAAGAGGTGATCTGCTCCAAAATATGAATATGTGTAGCAAGTAGGATGAAGGCAAATAAATATGTACTGATTTACACGATTTAAACAACTCGAAAACAAATAATGTGCACCTATTATTCGCGAATCGCGAAAACTATACTGAAGCGCCGAACAGAGAGAAGACTTAAGACAAGGTCGGTTAAACCTATCCTGTGGGTGAGAGTAGGAAGCAGAAAAGATCTGGCTGTGCGCCATCTGGTACCCGGAGGTAACGGCAAATCAAGGAAGTCGCTGCTAAAAAGCAGCAAACTTCTTGGCGGAACGCAAAGGCGCATTCGCTTCACCTCGCCAGATAGGCACGCTTCCATGCCAACTGCATATGAAAGCCGATATACGAGGGTTGCTCTATATCTCCGTCAATCCACCAGTATGTCATCAGTGTGCCATAGGTCGACTGACGGAGATAGAGAGCATCAGAATTTTCATGTCTATCAGAATGTAAAGCATGTGAGAGTAGGTGGCAGAAAAGATCTGCCTGTGCGCCATCTGGTACCCGAAGGTAACGGCAAACCAAAGAAAATCGCTGCTAAATAGCAGCAGACTTCTTGGTGGAACGCCACGGCGCGTTCGCTTGGCTACCAGAAGAGCGCGGTTCTATATGCTGCTGCTGTTGCTCTATATCTCCGTCAATCCATCAGTGCGCAGACAGCTGTTTCACGCTTTTTAGCGATCATCAGTGCGCCATAGGTCGACTGACGGAGATAGAGAGCGTCAGAATTTCCATGTCTATCAGACATGTAAAGCATGTGAGAGTAGGCGGCAGAAAAGATCTGCCTGTGCGCTATCTGGTACCCGGAGGTAACAGCAAACCAAGGAAGTCGCTGCTAAGAAACAGCAAACTTCTATGGGTGTCTCTCTATTACATCGTGCTGCACTGGTGTAGCCCGCATAAAGGAGAACCACTTGTATTCTCGATTAACAAGCCATCGTCACCGGTAAGGTGTCGTGATGAAGTCTGGTCTATTGACCAGAGCGTTCTGATGTGCATCAGCAACGTTCACAAGATATTCATTATATGGAGTACGCACACAACACATAATAAAACTATTATTTTTGAACAACACCGGTTGTCCGGCTGCTTATGGTCTTGGTCTCGTAAGCCTATACTTCTACCATGTATACTGTAGGAGAGTTAAAATTTACCAACATTTGCTAAGGGTACCATCCTGTTGCACCTGTGTCCGGCGACTGAAGGAACGATTACAGTTAACAACCATAGGTACACCGCGGCCACACTGTAAACTTATAAGACTATAATAAATGGTATGCCTGCGTAAACCACCAAACGCCCGAGTTAGAAGTACGCTAACATCGCATGGAAGCGTGATTCTTCTAAGTGTTCTTGCAACAGAACAGATTTAGAGCTCAAAATCATCTCCTCAGTGTGTAAATGCGGCGCCAACAACCCAACCATCCACCACATTAGTTCAGATTCTACAGTATATTCAATCCCAAGATAGACTGCACATAAACAGCCGCATGCAGCATTAGCGTGGTTACTGTCCGCTGCCATCTGCGAACGCGCCGGCTATAGTCCGGTGCAATTATGGAATTTTATATTACTATTTAAAAGAGTTGCCCTAGTTACCCATCGCAACTTAAATGTAGCGAATTGCCAGTTTGAAATGATCATTTAGGCAATGAACACTTGACATCGCATATTTGGATCTGATTTCCAGTTTTTTACTTGCCGGATTATAACATACAATTCACACATAGTGTACTGGACTATTAGGGACCCTACCGACATGAGCCGATCACGCACGCGGACTTGTTTTTATTTGGTCCAGCTTGGCTGTGAATACAGTATAGACAAAAGTATATAAGATAAATTAAGAAATAAATCTTGAAAACACAAGAGTTCTTACCCTCTTTTATCCAAAATAGATACTAATAAGTTTTGTTATTATGTTTCGGAGGTGAAGGCGTACTGGAGACTAGTGTGCGATTACAAAAATTCAAATAAAAACCCAGGAATGCCACAATTTTTTATGAATTAATAAAGGTCCAAATCTCCCTGCTTGCTACAAATATTCCAATTGAGGTTTTGAATAAAGAATAAAATATATTTTTTTTGTGATAAATCGAAAGATCATATATAAGTTTTATAACAAAACCGTTTTTGTTTTCTTTTTTTTCGCAATAATTCAAAATTAATAACAAAATAAAAATGGGTTTTTGAATCGAGTACCGAAAACACGCCGACGGCTCCCGAACCCGTGTGACGTAATGATGGCGGTTAAGATGCTCCTCTGACCAACGACATCCTACATCGATACTAGATTCTAGATTCCCAGCCAAACGTGAAAATACTTGCTAGTAACTAGTGTATATTTGTTGCAATATAGCCGATTAATGAAGTTTGCAGCTCCGGACGACCTCTACGATCGAAATAAATATCTTTTTGAATGTTTGAAATCAGATTATAGATTCCAGTAAGTAAGTACCTAATCAAATATGTCTTATTGAAACTATCTGGTGCATGTTCGGCTGGCCTAGTGGTTAGAGTATTGGCTAATGGATCCGTCGGTCTGGGTTCAAAGCTCAGCCTGTCCAACTTTTTTTTTATTTTTTTTTTATCAAATAATTCATTCATGTGCTTTTTGCACTTGTTATGTACATTTTTTCTACGATCAACATAAATATGTTTTTGAAACAAATTCTATCAGACATATTACTTGCACTGCATAGTGCAAAAACTAAGTACAGGACGCGGTGGACAATTCAAAAAATCAGTTCAAATGGTGTTTGTCCGTCAATATCAACCGCCAATATTTTTTTTAAATGTAATAGTTGGTTAATAAAACAAAATCCATTCGTTTTTTAAGTTTTTAATATAAACATAAAATAAAACTCGTAATCACAACAGTCTTCTGTTTATCACTTGGTATTTTTATTTATTTAACTTTGAGCAACGAAGCTTAATAATTAAATTTTCATAAAAATTTAACAAACAAAAATATATAAACGCAATGCAAACAAACAAAACTTATTCTTCTATGAGTTTCAATGTTATAATTATCTTTACTGTACGTAGATGCTTTTCTGTTAAAATATTTGTTAGTAATTTCATCTTATATGAAATGAATCCAATTTTTTTTAATAAATTATTAATATGTACATCCCAACGTAAGTGTGAGTCTAAATATATTCCTAGATACTTTATACTTTTTTCTATGTTCGAGACTAAAAAATATAGTTTTATTTTTGTTTACTTGAAGTGCTAGCTCTTATGTAAAATAATTATACTTATAGTTTATTTATCGTATAAGTATTTATTATCAATAATAATATTAAATAATAAAATAATTATTTTAAGTTTTGGTCAAGAAGATAATTATAACATTGAAACTCATCGAAAAATAAGTTTTGTTTGTTTGCATTGCATTCTTATATTTTTATTTGTTAAATTTTTATGAAAATTTAATTATTAAGCTTCATTGCTCAAAGTTAAATAAATAAAGATACCAAGTGATAAACAGAAGACTGTTGTGATTACGAGTTTGACTTACTTTATGTTTATATTAAAAACTTAAAAAATGAATGGATTTTGTTTTATTAACCAACTATTACATTTAAAAAAAATATTGGCGGTTGATACTGACGGACAAACACCATTTAAACTGATTTTTTGAATTGTCCACCGCGTCCTGTACTTAGTTTTTGCACTATGCAGTGCAAATAATATGTCTGATAGAATTTGTTTCAAAAACATATTTATGTTGATCGTAGAAAAAAATGTACATAACAAGTGCAAAAAGCACATGAATGAATTATTTGATAAAAAAAAAATAAAAAAAAATTGGACAGGCTGAGCTTTGAACCCAGACCAACGGATCCATTAGCCAACACTCTAACCACTAGGCCAGCCGAACATGCATCAGATAGTTTCAATAAGGCATATTTGATTAGGTACTTACACCGACTATTAAATCAAATAGACACTTTTACTCATTCATGAATTTCAGTTTTACTCATTGCATACATGGCTCGGGCGTGCTCGGGGCAAAACACGGAGAATTGTCAACAAAGTTGACCTTGAGCGACCAATTTCCAGAAATGGCATGTGAAGTCATAGGCGTCCCATAGTAACGGCAATCTGGGTAGTGAAAACTAGAAAGCCCACCGAGCCTGATACCAAAGTATAAGTGAGAGAGTTAAAAAACAAACCATTATGAAAAAGTTTATTCATGTTATAAGTACAGAAAGGTAAATTATTACAATAAAAATGTTGAAATAATATAGGTAATAATTTTTATTAACTATGTGCGAGTTGAGGCAGAATTATCAAATCCAATCAAATCAAAAATTTTATTATTTCATAGATACAAACTTATGTATGTGAACATCGTAAAAAATCCTACTAAAGTCTTAAAAAAATTATCCTAAAAGGATATCATTAAATTTATATAAAATATGTATATTACAAATTGTCTCACATAAGAATGCACACTACATGAATCTCGTACACCAGAAGATTTACAAAGATAATTAAATATGAGAAAAGTTGCGCCTTGCTGAACCTTGCAATATGACGTTTTAAAAATTTTAAAATTCCGAGTACTGCTGAAGATATTTGGGAAAAAAAGTATTTTCCTGATTTGGTTTTTATATTTTTCTCACTTTATTTGAAAAGATATGACAATGCAAATTTCGCATTCGTATTGCAAGTTTTCCTCCTCTATAAACTTATGTTATTAGATTTTCAATCTGACTTTTCGTTTCTTAGCAACCATCATCAACTTTGGTTTTTTAAATACTTGACAACTTTTAGATATTGAACCGAGAATTAAGATGGGAAGGCAACTCATCCTGCTGGAACCAGATACGGTTGTTTACCGTCATATCTTTTTAAATGAGGTGAGAAAAAAATAAAAACGAAATCAGAAAAATTTGATTTCTCCCAAATATTTTCGGAAGTACTCGGCATTTTTAAATTTTCAAAACACCATTTTGCAGGGTTCAGCAAGGCGCAACTTTTCTCAAATTTAATCATTTCTGTAAATCTTCTGGTATACGAGATCCCCATAGTGTGCATTCTTATGTGGGACACCGTATACATATTTAGAATACATAACAATACATAAATGTAAAAACATAATCTAAAAACAGATTTTTGAAGTAAACATTTTTTTAACGTTCTCTTAAATTGAATTAATTATTGTGCTCATGTTTTAAATTTCCAATGGTAGTTTATTAATTAGCTTTGGTTCCAGAAATGTATAGATACATTAAGTCGATTATTTGCAATTAAAAATTGGTTCTGGTTTCTTGTATTGTAGGTGTGATACGCGTTATTATTTCTCAAAAACGAATCACTATTATTAAATACATAAATACTCATTTCATATATTGCAATAGACGGCACAGTTAAAATTCCATTTTTTTTTTAATTTGGCTCGCAAGAGGTATATTTTGTAACGTCAACCGGTCAACTATACACCCATTATGCTTTTTGCGACTTAAAAACATTGTGAGCGTGGGAAGAAACGCTCCAAAATTGAATAACAATAATAGTAATAACGTTTATTTATAAAAGTTACAATACGTGTTCCATTATATAATTAAATAAACATCAAAAATCCGCAGAAGGTGGAACACCTTGAAGTTGAACGCAGCAGAAATATAAACTGATAATAATATGTCAGTGAGAAAATCCATCATATGTACTAATATTGTGACCTGTAGGAGGGCTTTGACTTTGACTTGGAGTTTACAGGTGAAAAAAATACTACTTAAGGCACACAGAGAGCAAGATCTGGACTGTAGGGAGGGTGCGCGAAAAGTTTCGGTCCTGTCGTGGTATGTCTGAATACAAATTTAATAATACTTGGAAATCTACTACTTTACTGGTGACTAAATAAGATTGTTTTTGTAAAAACGCTTCTTATCCGAGTCGACCTACTTTCATCTGCCTTTTTAACTGTTTCATGGTGAATTCTTAAATTAAAGTACTGTTTTAAAATTAACTTAATTAGTTGAGAAGCATGTCCGTCTATAGGGTCGTCATCATATAAATGATTTTGGAAGAAGCTGAATATAGTTGACGGTAAAGTTTCCATGGTGTTATTAATTAAAAGTAGTGACACGTTTTTGACATGAGAGTTGAATAGCCCTGTTGTTTTTGAAAAAAATCTGAAATATTTCTCTGCCGCTCTGCAGACATTGATAACCATGGCAGAAGCTATTATTAGATTACCAAATTGTTTTCTGCGCTGTAATAAAGAAACAACTGTTTCAGACTCTAACAGATCTTTGCACTTCTCACATGAAATGTATTTTTTCAAGCTCCTCACTACAAACCCAGATATATATGCAACCACATCTTCATTGAACATTGTGAGACCCCAAGCATAAGACGAGGACTGATATATTGCAATGTCATTTTTTATTTTTTGTAAAAAATCTGAATATTCTGTAGTTGACAACATATCAGTCCCTTCGTCATCTACAGTGAGTTTTTGACCACTACCACAGGATAAAATAGGGAGATTTTCATTCAGAGAAATATTTCCACTGCTTGGGCCACCAATTTCAGTATGCACAAGAAGCCTTTTATAAGCAGCTTCAAACTGCCTTGCAGAGGGATTATTATTAAAACCACCTTTGCTCCGAATAGCGCCAAAGAATAGTTCTAGATGGTCTTGTGACAACTTATTCGTCAACACGTATTTTAAATGATGGCTTTCTATGCAATATTTCTGATAGAAAAGTTTCAAACTTTTTATGCATATCAAGAATCCCAAAAATCCTACTTTTCGTGGGGACTGACTTATAGGCGTGTTATTCAATTTTAAACTATGGATATACTCTTCCATTTTATTCAAGAACTCGAAAAAAGAATCTTCAGTTGCTGGGGATAAGGGGCGTTTAAAATGATATTTTGCAAAGCGATTTCTAGAATTGAAAACATCAAATATGTTATTGAACAATTCTACAAACCTTGCTGTTGGTTCGGCATTAGCAAACTGTGGCGATTTAAGATCTTGACTTAAATAAAGTAAAGCGTCAGCCACACTCTTACTTAGAGTCTGAGTTGCTAGTTTCACTTTCATTTTTTCCCGTGACCACCCTAAATGCCTTGATCTTAGCTTAGTCCCCAAGTGCAAGCCTTGATCATATTGAGCATCACAGAGCCTGACTATGAAGTTCCAATCTATTTGGTTATTGGCATCATCAGTGAGCAGTTTCTGCGAGCCAAATGTGTTTCTGACCAATTTGATCATGTGGCATGGGTCTAGGAATATAAAAACGTCATCTCCAGTAACTGGATGGGTAAACGACGTTTTTAGCTATTTAGGATCCTTGAAGTCAGCTCCTAGATGAGATGCCATTGCAAAGTTGACAGCAGCACCATCAAACGTCAGAGAGGACACAGTAATGCCAGACTCATGAAGAAATGACAAGCACTTTCTTACTAATTCGGCTTTCTCACTCCCTGCTAGCCCATTTAAGAAAAAATATCCAACTGGTATTTTCCATGAGCTATTAACACAAACCAACATAAATACCAGCACCTCTTTTGCCTCTGGTAGAACATCTGAATCTATCCCAGCACCTATATCTACATACCCACTAAACTTGGTTCCTGTCCATTCTATCAGCTTACGTATGGACATTTCGTCTAGCACTAAATTACAAATAACAGTGCTATCCCTAGAAGCTGCTTGTTCCTGTCTTAATCTCAATGCATTGAGTGCCTCCTGAGTAAAGCCAGGTGATCCATTTATAGATTGATACCACTTTGAAATTGTGCTGAGGTGAGGCAGAGATCTATTGAATGTTTTGCGCACAAAGTTATACGCCCTTGGGGAATAAAACGAAAGAGTAAGCGCAAAAGAGCGTAAACATGTACTATACTTCTGAGTAGAAGGGGTTTTCAAAGATCTCTCAAATACTGCTAGTGCTGCACCGCTCAGAGAAGCCTGGAAAATAAAAACACTATAAGTTTATTGATCAGATGAAAAAGCATTGTATGCAGTTTATAGTCCTTAATGATCTTACAAAATTCTCAATCTATTTTTGTGGCAGTAAGACATCAATTAGTAATGTTAAATATTATATGCTTGGTACAAGTGCCATAATGATTGACTGAAGAAAAAGCATACCTTAAGAACTGCTTCAGCCGACTCTGAAATATATGATTTCTTGCGCAACACTGTACATAGCCCATTTAGTGTTTTCACCCGTTTCCTCAGTGAACCAACTGTAGTCTGGAGATTGTGGATTGTTTTACGTTGCTGAACTATTGTTTTTTTCATCAGCTGCCAATTTTTCTTTGCTTTTGTTGGTGAGGCAAAGTCATCGCTGGACAAATCACCAACGTAAAATTTTCTCCTTCTGGAAAAAATTGTATTTTATTATTGCATATGTCTTTTCTCAAGGACACCCAGGAGGGGAGAAGTTAAGGGTGGTCAAAAAATGTTAAATAATGAATCTACAGACATTCTATCCTATGGTATAGCCGTCTAGGGGGGAAATAGTGAAGCAAGGAGAATCTTTATTATGCTATAGCAGTTAAATTCACCACTCTCTTGAGTGGTGAGGTTAAATGCTGGTGTTAATAACAGAACCAGCCGCAAACAAATATTTTCTACACTAGGTGTTATGACTCTGTCATCATTATATATTTTTAAACTACTGATGTATGTGAAGCTAAATATCGACAACTTCTGCAGGCTTAACTATCATAACAACTACTCAACACGAAATAGTAATACATTAATTGTCCGTCTCATAGACTTGTTAACTCAATATAGTCCAAAACTTATGGCAATCAATTTGTATAACAGATTACCTAACTGTTTCAAAAACATGCCTGTTTTAAGCTTGCTATTCTACTAGTGGGTATCTTGAAGACATTTTAACTTATAAATATTTTTTTATATGTACATGTGCAAGATTTAAATTTTCCTGCGTTTATGACTATATGACGTTTTTAAGTATTTTAGATAATTAATATCATATCCTATTTATTTATCTGACATTGTGTGTTGCAACACTCCCTGTAATCATTGCATTATATACTAATTATTTTTATCAATCAATATTTTTTAATGTACATGTAAACCTAGTGCTAATTTTATGACATGTTCTATATCATCTGTGATGATCGAAAGAATAAAGATTCATCTATCTATCTACTGTATCTAAAAATATTTGTATCATAATTGTATTGCTGAACAACAAATCCTTTATTTATGTTGATTTTTTTTAATGACAGAATATGCAGCATTCTTTTTTGAAGTTCAAATAAACAACTAAATCTAACCGTTATACTGTAACATACCTATGACTCAAAACAAATGCAAATGTATAAGAAATTCTGTCCTGTCTATAGTATTTGGACTGTTATGAATGCAACATGATAAAAGGTACAAAAATAGAAACTTACTTCAATCTATGGCTTTTGATGGATAAATCTACAGGTTTTCCCTTTGCTTCTGAAGCAACAGTAGCTGAAGCATTTGCTTCTATCAACTGCTCAGGCTCTGAAGCAGTACTTGTAGATGAAGTAAATGAGCTGAAAAAAATTAAAAATACAAAAGCTGTCATCATAATTAAGTAAATTTGTAAACATACCTCTGCATAGCAGGGTTTTCGGCTGGTGTTCCACTCATTTGTAGTTCCTCAATTCTCAATCTATAGCAAAACACATTAAAATTTGTTAAGATATTGATAGAAATGGTCACTCTTCCAAGAAATGAAAGTTGCAGTTAACATGGTATACCAATTTCCTAAAGAAACACAATGCCTCTAAATAGGTTCTTAATCTAATCATAGTACTGAAAATATGAAGATTAGTCCCTGGATAAAGATTATCTTTTCCAAATACATGCTATATAGGATTACCTACAACTACAGAAAGGTACTTGTTACCAATGTTTCATTTGTTTCAATAATTAAAGCAGAGTACTAACGTATTTGGGACTAGACTATGAAATATATGTTCTTTCAAAATTACAAAGACAAATACAACAGTCTCACCTTTTTTTACTAGGTGATCCTTCTACACTACTGAAAGAAGTGTCCAATGCACTAGCATCCGAATATCTCTTTGAGGAAGAGTGGCATCGATCCAGCAGCTCCAGCCTAAAACAAATCAAGTATAATAACTTAAACATGGAGTATTTAGGGAAAACTCATAACAATATAACATACAATAACTACCAACAAAATTTAAGTACATACACATAGATAAAATTTGCATGTGTGGTGTTACAGGAGGATGTTTCAGCCAATGTATTTGTATTATTAAAATGTGTTGACCAAGCACTGTATTCTTGAGAAAACCTCAACCAATTATGATCAACAAATCAATAAATCAATGTCCAATGGAGATTATTCTCAGGGTTTCATGTGATGTTCAGAAATGCATTGAAAGATTTAGTCTTGCTGAACATTATTTATCTATTAATTTGAGCTTACAGCATCTGTGGAAGTCATTTGACCAGAATATTTCAAAATACAGAAGAACTCACCTTTTTATAGGACTGCCTTCCAAAATTTCTGACGCAGTCACAGTACTTTCATCTTCTGATCTATCATGTTCTGTTAACAAAGGGCTAAAGCACAAATAAAGTTAATATTGGTTGAAAACGAGCCTTAGAACACAAGAAAAGCATAGCCATAGGTTTCTTAAGAAGAAAGGATGTATGTATATATTTGATATGTTATTGAAACTCACTTTTTTTAAGGCTACGTTCTGTGGAAGTATTTGGCCAGAATATTTCAAAATACAGTAGTTTGAAGAACTCACCTTTTTATAGGACTGCCTTCCAAACTTTCCGATGCAGTCAGAGTACTTTCATCTTCTGATCTATCACGTTCTGCTAACAAAGGACTAAAACACAAATAAAGCTATTATTGGTTGAAATGGGCCTTAAGCGTTGATGACACTGGGCTAGTTTACGAGTTGCTAGTTGACAAGTTTAAAAGCTAGCGAGTGAGCAAGTGTCGATGACACAAAGAACTTTCCACTAGCTCAGATGATGACACGAGGGCTACTTTACAAGCTGCTGGCAAACTAGCTGGCTTGCAGCTTGTATACTAGCCCTGTGTCATTGCCGCTTTAGGACACAAGGACAGCATAGCCATAGGTTTTTTAAGAAGAAAGGATGTATGTATGTATTCAATATGTTATTGAAACTCACCTTTTTTTGGGGCTACCTTCTGATGCACTCACTATGCTTTCATCTTTATCACAATGCCCTGCTGTCAAAAGGCTGAAACATAAACCCAGTTTCCATTAATAAAAAAATCAGGTTAAGGAGCAATTAAAAATAGATACAAGGAAATCATAGCTGTTTTTTTTATGTGAAGTAGTCTTAAGTCGCCAGATATGCATACATAAATGCTTCAAACACATACATGAACATCTACTTTTTATAGAAGCCACAGATAAGCAATTTGATCAAAACAGACTAAATCAATTAAAAAAAAAAATAATTTTCAAACTAATGAAAAAATATTTTAAAACAAAGAATAATTTCATAGAAGTTATTTTTCCTATGCTCTCAGTAATTGAATAATTTGATTGAGAGATTATTTATGTTGTATACTGATGTTACAAATTAACATTTTCATCATTAAATCTAAGAGTCTTTAATTAATTACATCATAGTATCTATACCACTCACCTTACAGGGTAGATGCATGAAGGAAGAGCACCTTTTTTCAACACTGTTCTCTTGCCTTCCATAGTGATGAATGCATCAGGCTCAAAATGCTTCGAACACAACCTTGTATCTTTGGGTAACACAGTGTCCTTCAAACCTAGGCGCTGTAACCAGATATCTCTGGTGTCACTATCAGTAGGTAGCCTACAAAAGAGCAGAAGCAGCATATACTAAACCAATTAACAAACACTCTATATAGAAACATTTCAAGATGCAGCTTTATTAATTTTGAAAAGATTCAGTAGTTACAGCAGCCGAGGAAGTACCTAACACACTGTTATTTTTACTGTGTTCTGATGCTATTTGGCGAAATTCTTTGACAATCATCTAAAATATGGAAATGGACACACAAAATACAAAAATAATGAGGTGAAAACGTTTGCCATTAAAAACGAAGCTCTGGAAATGTTGTCAGGACGCCCATGAACGGTAAACAATACAGAAATATTTCCAACTTACCGGTGAAAGGAAAAACCAGCGTTTTCCGGTTTATGTGAATATATCTTGCAGATATAGCACTGATGAACCATTTTTGCAGGATTTTTCACACTTTTTATCAATAATTTCACTCGATTTCGAATAAAGTAAAACGCCGATAAAGCTTCGTCAAGCTGTCAACAATGTCAACTGGCACTTGTCACTCGTGGCTTGTCACTTACCGTTGGCGCCTTGAAATTTGTTGAATGACTCTAGCGTACTACGTCGTATCGACGTTGTCAAATGTTTCACGGTAATCCTAAAATTGGGGAAAAGTTCTGGGGTACGCATGGTACGCAAGATGGTTTTCCCTAGTTCTTGGGTCCCCTCATTGTCAAAATCAACATCGCAATACCTACGAGGGGGGATCTGTATATGTATGCAATGAGCTGAAATGTAAATAGATATGTCTATTTGATTTAATAGTCGGTAGGTACTTACTTACTGGAATCTGTAATCTGATTTCAAACATTCAAAAAGATATTTATTTCGATCGTAGAGGTCGTCCTGAGCTGCAAACTTCATTCATCGGCTATATTGCAACAAATATACACTAGTTACTATAGTTAAATTTCACATTGCATGATACCTCCGCTAGCGGTAAATCGGCGCAAACAATGTTGTCACGCGCTTATATAACAAAATCGTAAGATCCCTTAGATGCTCAGCTAACGAATAGATATTACTGTATGCTTGATTGTATGCATAATCTGTGAGCAAATATTCAACAGTGTTTCTCAATTTTCTATTATTTGGAGTCAAACATTAATTGCAATCCTTAATTTCTAATAGGCCTAATCCACGTCCAATCATACCAACGGTAGCACGACTGCTGAAACATACGTACACTTGGCAACAGCGCTTGAAATGGCGGCATGCGAGCTCTCGGCGTTGCCCCTTTGTGCAGGTCCTTTAGCCATAGCTTAGAGATCGGTACAGGCATGCACACGCATACTGTGGGAAGCTATAGATGTGCGAGTGTACTCAATATATTCGCACTCAGAACGTTCATCGCAGACTTGTACTGTCGCATATCTGTGCGAACTCAAGTCGCTTGATCCATTCGGTATCGTGATAAAAATTTCTGAGGAGCAAAAAAACCGTAAATTAGAGCACCATCGCACATGTATGTTTCTTTCATGTTAGTCAAAAAACCGACACCAGTTTTAGGCTCACACCATGTCGCTTATCTATTTTGCGCGATGTGACGCATTGTGAGAGGGGCCATGAAATCACAGCAGTTTCGCAGCAATTACGCACGGTTTGACAATGCCGCAAGATCCGCCGAGGGTCCGGCTTGCCGCTTCGCGGTGGCCGCCCGTTTAGATTTGACGCGCCAGTCTTAGTCAGGTGCGTAGCGATATAGCAGGTGTGGTAAGTTATTCTTGAAGTTTGCGCGGGAAATTAGACGATACAATTAATAACAATGCAGCAAGGCACATCGGTTAGCAATACAGCATCCAAACGACATGTTTTATCAACCGGTGAACGCAATATAGTGAAGAATGTTTACGATGGTGTACGTACACGATTTCCTGAAAGGCCGGTGAAGGAAATCGTTAAACTTTGCAGCGATCTGACTAAGGTCTCAGTTGCAACAATTTTCAGAATTTTGAAGGAAAAGAAGCGCGACGTAGTATTTGTGGTAAAATCACTTAAACAAAAAAGAGGAGTTAAAAAGATTGTTTTGGATGGTGACGTGAAAAATGCGATTCGTCGAAAAGTCCATTCATTTTATCTCCGTAATGAACTTCCAACGATAAAAAAACTACAACAGGAATTACAAAATGATGAAAGTCTGCCAAAGATATCTCGTCGGGTATTATTGAGAACATTACGCGAAATAAATATCAGATATTTGAAAAGAAAGCGGAACAGCGCATTGATTGAAAGAGACGATATAGTATTATGGCGTAGAGAATATTTAAGAAAAATACGTAGTATTCGTAACGCCGGGGGAATAAAAATCTATTACTTGGACGAAACTTGGTTGAATGAAGGGCACACGGTTACTAGGTGTTGGCAGGATTTGAATATAGCGAGTCGTAGACAAGCCCATCTTGAAGGCCTAAGTACGGGATTAAAATGCCCTTCAGGCAAAGGCCGTCGGCTAATAATAACGCATATTGGCAGCGAATCTGGGTTTGTGGATGGGGGATTGAACGTCTTTGAATCTCGGAAAACTGGTGATTATCATGAGGATATGGACGCTGTAGTTTTTGAATCTTGGTTTAAATCCATATTGACAAAATTAGAACCCGGTTCGGTTATTGTATTAGATAACGCGTCCTACCATAGTCGGCGTTTAGAAGCTCTTCCGACTTCTAATTGGAAAAAAGCGGATATCTATGACTGGCTCGTGTCAAAAAATATAGAATGCGATATGACTATGCTCAAAGCACAGCTGTCACAACTCGCGCGTCACCACAAAGAAAGGTATATAAAATTAGCAGTAGACGAAATGGCTAGGGAAAAGGGTTTTACAGTTTTAAGACTGCCTCCGTATCACTGCGAGTTAAACCCAATCGAGTTAGTATGGGCACAAGTAAAAAATGAAGTAGCGCGTAGGAATACAACTTTTAAGTTGGCCGATATACGTATCCTTTTAGAAGAAGCAATCGGTGCGGTAACTGCAGATAACTGGCAGAAATGCGTATCACACGTAAAAGCAGAGGAAGAAAAGTTTTGGAAATTAGATCCCCATATAGATTCCGTAATAGAGCCAGTCATAGTTAACCTTGGCAGTGATACAACCAGTGACAGTGACGAGTCCTTTGACTGTAGTTCTGCTAGTGATGACGAATTTCCACCGCACACGTCCGCAACTGACTGAGATTCAGAACAAGTATATTTATTTACTTTTTATTTGTTTTTGTTGTTTTTTTGTTGTTTATTTTTTTAATTTATTTTAATTTATATATTTACTTTTTTATTCGTTGTTTATTTTTAAGACGTTCATAGACAATTTAGTCAATCACTTTTGTTGCTGTTGCTCCAGTTTCTTAAGCAGAATATATTTTTTGTTCATTGTAACTTTTAAGACTTTACTTCTTACTCTGAATTTAATTTGTTGGATTCTAAGTTCTCCTTTGAAGTTTAGAGAGTTTATTTATTGTTTCATTTTCGTATTCATGCACCTTTTCAGTTTCCTATTCATTTTGTTAAACATAAAAGAAGGGTGGGAGGAGTGGTGGGACTCGATATGCAGCCACCTCCTCGTGGTGAGTCCTGGGTAGTCCGCATAAAGACTAGCTGAGAGCTGCATTACTGTTGTAGATTATTTCAATTCCACTTCCAGTATGACCGAATGTGAGAACTTTACTATTTGAAATCTTTGGCTGACGTCTAACGTAATATAATGTTTCCATTGAAACTGTACCTGTGGTTGCCTGCCCCTACCAAGCCGCTGTGCTGATGGCCAATAATTAAGCCCATAGCTATTTGACAATATCATACTTGCATTTTTGAGAAAGACTGCACATTTATGTAAACGAAACATTAGCAACTACTCAACTAGTTATAACTTCCAATATCTAGTAGCATATATCTAGCTTTGATTCGGATAAGTAATATTTTATCATTAAAATATATCTTTACATTTCAAAATAAAATCGGGTACACCTATTTGTAAAAAATGAATACAGAACGTATAGAATTTTATGATAGCTTTAAATTGTATATTGGCTCTGAATCCCTATCTAGACCTTCAAAGAAATCGAGCGCGCCACTGCTACCCGGCGTGACCAGGCGTGACGCAGGTATCATCGAATGTGGAACTTAACTATAGCAAGTATTTTCACGTTTGGCTGGGAATCTAGAATCTAGTATCGATGTAGGATGTCGTTGGTCAGAGGAGCATCTTAACCGCCATCATTACGTCATACGGGTTCGGGAGCCGTCGGCGTGTTTTCGGTACTCGATTCAAAAACCCATTTTTATTTTGATATAACTTTTGAATTATTGCGAAAAAAAAAGAAAACAAAAACGGTTTTGTTATAAAACTTATATATGATCTCTTGATTTATGACAAAAAAAAAATTGATTCAAAACCTCAATTCACGGCTAAGATTTTGTTACATAAAAGTGATATACCATGGGTGATGGCGAAAACAGAGGTAATAATCACTCCTGCGAAAGTAACTCACCCTTCCTGAATTTGTCTGCCTCATTTCCCAACCTGGCGGAAGAGGTCCCAAGTGATCTAGAGCCAAACTGAGTGAGGCCAAATCTTTTGGAATCCTAGGATCGTGCCACGTTGAAACGCCGCTAGGTATATGATAGAAATACACTTGGCCTTGCTGGGTTGTCCGTAGTTCTGAAAAGCAGTTAACAATACATTAAATTTGATGTTTCCTCACTTTTAATCAACAGGAGAAAAACTGGGTACTTATGTAGTAGTAGTATAGATTTATTTGGCATAAGTGCTACTATGTAACTGCTGTCAAAAATACAAACCAACTTAATTCGCTGAGTACATTCATAAGATTACATCACTATAAATTTTGTATATTCAAGAAATACTTTTTCAATCTTGTTTTGAATTCTTTCAAATTGGTACTTGATTTAATATTATTGTCCAATTTATTGCAACACTCATTTACGCCAGAAACCGTCTCAATGTGGAACATGACCATACGCTGTAAGTTAAACTACCTAAATTTTTAATTCTAAACAATACCATCAATTACACTTTATGCGCATAATTTTATGTTCATACGTTAAAATTACGAACTGTTGTGAAATATGTAACTGATAAAGATATTTGTCTTTGCTTGTAGTCTTCGTACTGATAACATTATGAAGTAGGGATAAAATCAGTTCTTGAATCACCGTTCTAGAAAATGCCTTACCGTATCCCGGAGGTAAATCCATCTTGCCATTGCCGCACAGGGTCCCGTTAGCGACAGTGACCTGCTGCGCCACAGCCTGAAGGGCGTTCAGCGAGTTCCTGTTCCGTGCCGATCGTCTTCTGTAGCTTCCATCTCTGTCGTTCGCCCTGGGCCGCCGCTCCCGCGTCGCTGATCTTTGGGGACTGGCGACATTTGGAACGGCCGCCCCTGGTGCAGAGTTGTTGTTCGGACTTGGGACTTGCGCCGGCGGTACGCTGCCCAGAAGATATATAGTTTATGTATAGATATGACAAGTTTCAGGTCTCAACCTTGGGGATAAAACTGATAACAATACAGTTCTACCTTCATTTGGACCACTGACTGCAGGGGTTGAATATGTCACAAAATGGAGCCCTTATATATTTTAATTATCTTAACCAAAAATGGCAGACCTGGTGAGAAAAAAGCAAGAGATGACTTTTTGTAGAAGCGATCAGGCGAGCAAATAAGATACCTGCATGAGAAAATGTCAGCGGCATGTATTTTTTTTTTTTCAAAAATATGCAACGCGAATCCAGTTGAACACCGCTGATAGAAATTTCAAAAAAATATTGTACAGGGTGGCCCAATAAGAATGGACGCCGGCAATATCTCAGTAATCGTTAATCATATAACTTCGGGTAAAAAATATTATTAGGTAAATCGGCTAAGAGAAATCGCTGGAAATTATTTTCAAATTCCGCAAGTGGCCGCTAGGGGGCGCAACTGTTACGATAAATCAGAAAAACGGCTTTTTCTCAAAAAATATGCAAATAAAGGTATATGTATTATAAATTCTCCCATCATTTAGAAAGGACAAATCTCGATTTTTTTTGTTAACAGTTTTTTGCTCTATGTTGTAAAATATAGTGATGGGGGAAAGTCAAACATGTTTTTATTTAAATGGCCATAATTTTGGCATAAGTTAACAGATTTAAACAAGCTAGGTCTCTTTTGAAAGAGCTATTCTCACCTAATAATCTGTGATATGAAAATTATTCAAGTTTATCTTGACTTAGTAGCTACAGGGCGGTATTTGACATCATAACAACTATTACGCATTATTACGAAAGTACCAAATGGTATGCTGTATCTATTTCAACACAAATATTGTATGCTGGACGAAATTCTTAAAAGGTCGGTGCAAGATTCAACTTCCTATCTATTTTCAAACCGGATATATCAATAGAACAAGTATTATGACAAGTGTGCTGTGAGATTCAGAAACATTTGCTGCCCTATAGGGAAAGAGCCTCCGTCAAATCGATTTAGTAATCATTCCATAGATAGTACTCGAGTAAAATCACTAGAAATCATATTTTGACTTTCTAAAATAACCACTAGGTGGCGTAGTAGTAGCCAATAAGTGCTGTAGCCAATGTTCAAAATAATGGAACTTTAAAGTATTTCAGGTAATGTTTTTCATCATAAAAAAAATTATCTCTTGAAATGTGCGTTATCATTTTTCACGGGATCTCGGTCCAACACTGTGTACTACCGGGTACAGAACTGGAAATTCTTGCGTCAGACAGGGATAGCAGAAGAGGGATGTGAAGTCATTCGAATGACAAGGTCACGTGATACCGGGAAGTGAATTCCTACCCGTCATATGAAGATGAGGTACTGGCGAATTTTTGTTATGTCGATAGGAGGCGGTTCCCTCGCAGGAACTAGAACCGTTGTGGAGGGAACCTCTCTGTCACTGGTCCATTCTGGGTTTCTTTTATACCGAGATCTCGCGAAAAAACACTCCAGTGACAAGTGACAGGTGTGGATAAAGAGTTGATTTTACGCAACATGAAACTTTGAGTAGACGTAGAGAGAGAATTAAGCAGCGTATATCGGTCTGGCTTTGCCACGGATGTATACATATGAGAGAACTATGAAAATGATAGCGTCAGGATTACTAAAAAGATCCGTATAAACATATAGCACTGATAGGTTATTTTCCCCTGGTGGGTGTTTCTCTGATGGACGTTCATTTATTTGCGAATATCTTTCTAGATGATGTTCCCGGTCAAAATGCCTTAATTTATCTGAAGATGAAAATTCACAAATTAATTAAGACATTTTGGAATTGGCAGACAACTAGAACAAATTGACGCTGACAATAACATATCCTTAGAAAGGTAATAAGAGTTTCAGATTTCATTATGTAAAAAAGTAAAAAAGATATACATTTCCATTTGAAAACATCAAGGTACTTCTGACTAAAAGTCTATAGGTTCTATAACTTCTACATGTTTTTTGCGACAGTCATTCGAATAGAATGCTATTCGAAAAACGAACGCCCAAAAGGACGAAGGGCAATAAGAAGGGGGACATTACTAACCTGGTGCTAGGCATGGCAGTCTGATTGTTATTGGAACCATTTATGTTGGTACCGGGTACTACCGCTGTTGTGGGCGAGGCCGGGAACGCTCTGATGTCAGCTGGATTGGCTTCTGCAGGTGCTGCGTGAACGTTGGCGTCCGTTTCTTTCTGGGGGGTCATTGGCGAGGTGGCGCTGGAACTGGGAGTTGTCGACGATTGCACAGTTTCGGTGAGGCTGTCGGTATTGTTGTTATTGTTGTTCAGTTGTTCTGATCTGTTTGATTACGACAGAAATTAGCGTCATAGTTTTAACACGGAATTACAAAACTCATAAGTGAGGAGCAGGCTATCAAATTGCATTTTGTTCATTATTACAAATTTCAGAATGAGCAAAAAATCAGTACGCAGAAACCAAATGATAGAGAAAAAAAGATTTGAGATTATATAATGATGGAAATTATCGCAAAATTTGGTACAAGAAAGTTGAAAAACAACTTGGAAACATTTTAATGTAGTTTGTCTCTAGTAGACAAAATGCAGTTAAGTTTGTCACTACTGGACTAAATATATTTTAAGTTTCATGGTTACGTAGCAAAAACAAAAATTTGGACACTATCTGCAGCATATTATAATGAAACAACAAAATATAATAGCAGTATAATAGTGCGTCTATAGGATTATTAATGGTTTTTTTTTTAATTAAATCATTCTGATCACTCTCAGCGCATTCAAAAACATCTAGTTCCATACATCACTAGTTTGCCTCAGTTTTCTCACTTAATGCAGCTATCATTTCAGCTCACGCAGCCTTATTGATCATTGTAAAAATCGTATCGGACCGGATGCTGAGCAACAGCGGCGCGACAGCAACAGAACAGTCAAAAAATTCCGTATTACCTAACGCTGTCGCTTGGTGATACAAAAATGCACTTTTTGCACTAATGTCTGGGTAGCAGATGACAGAACTAATACTTTGTTGACAGTTCTAGCACACTGTAGGTTATATGTTGTTGTCCGTCACCATGACGTCGTTGCATATTACGTTTGACAGCAGATATTGCGCGATTTTCGTCTGTCGCTTATCGTCTGCAAGATACGTGTTAAGACTGCCGAACTGTGTCGCACAATATACGAAAATAAAATCTCAACCAAAATGCAGTTTGTCCATGGAATTAAATCAGTTTGTTTCTCTAGGTATAATTTCCTACCGAACAGTACGTAGACTAAATGCATTTTGTCTGTCTTAACGTGCTCGCCCACTTAGACGGAGCGTCGCGAACGGAAGCGGCGCGAGGCGAAGCGTCATTTAACCGATGTCCGCCCACTGGGGCGAAGCGGCGCGAAGCGTCGCGTCGCGTCGCGTCTTTTACGGCGCGACGCGAATTTTATTTGTTTTTAAGCAATTGAACGAGGTACGTTGTCTAGTGAGGTACGATGAGTAGTTCATCAGAAGAGGAACTCTGTATTGAGTTTAATTGCCTCTATGGAAGAAGAAAAGAAAAAAACAAAAGAAAATGCTGGGTAATTAAATTACCTTTGTAATTGATGCTTTGTATCACGGCCAGAGACTGCAATTTACCACCACTTCCTACAAAATACTGCTAAACATTAAAAATGTGCGAGAGGCATCAAGAAATATTTGGATCTTCTCGCCGCCTGGTACCGCGCATTCAGGCGAAGCGAAGCGTCAGGAGAAACGACGCCTAGTTGGTCCGATGAGAATATGCGCGTCAAACGACGCGCCTCTTCGCTTCGCGCCGCCTGAGTGTGCGGGCTGCCATATAACCTAATGTAAATTTCTCTGGCGCAAATCCACAATGTTCTTCGCGCCGCTTCCGTTCACGACGCTTCGTCTAAGTGGGCGAGCACGTTTATTGTGCATAAAGAGTAAGTATTTGATCATAGGAATGTCGCGCCACCTCTATCTCAAATATGGAAAATTTGTACAAAATGCATTTTAAAAGTCTGCTCCTCAAGTTATAATTTTATTAACTCCAATACGATAAGGGAAATGATCAACAGCAGCATTACAACATCTGCGTGAATGTAATTTCTAAAAATTATCTTATGGTTGTCTCTCTGTTTCATCGTATTTAACAGGCTCAATCAAGCACATCAACAACACCAAATATACAAGATACCATTTTACTGACGTTTCAGCCCCTTCTGTGGCCTCACAAACTTTACTTCTGTTTTATAACGATTAACCTCCTTGGGAGGAACAGAAACTTGATCCTATTATGTATTATTAAGCACAGCATAGAAAACAACCAGCATAATATCTCTGAGGATTTCCTATTGGCAATTCCAAAAATCGATGAGACCTCTAGCGGCAAAAATCTACACTGACAAAGCAGGTACTCAAATTTCGGACGGCACACAATTAACATGCCATTAACCGCTTATATGCCGTTTATGTTTCTTCGTTCATTCGTGTTTTCGAGTTTGTGCTTTGTTAATTGGTATATAGTGTGTTAGAATGTTTCTTCGGACCTTCTTCATACGCTATTATCAAGAATATGGCATCTACATCAGGCTTCAAATCAAGAAAGTTTAATATAATATATATAATATAATTCAAGTTTAATACAAACTGTAGTGTTTATGGTTGCCGCTCCAAAAAATACTATCATAAAAGCATTCATTGCCACGCATTTCCTCCAAAGGCGTGTCACAGCGTGCAGGATACCTGCTATCCTCCATATTTGTTTACAAACGCCAGCGCCCTCATCGTTAATTGGAATCGCCAGGTTCCCACAAAATTTGACCTTGGGAGGGTTTTTGAATGATTTTACGGCTGTCAAGTTTGAGTAGAGATGCGAAAATGAAAATATCGATACCGGTACCAACTCGATATTTTTTAGCCTCATAGGCGCGTTTGGTTCGTACAGACCATTTTGTGCAACTGATTACACCCCTCAATAATTTATACAATTATTTTCGATACCGATACAAAAGAATCGATACCAACTTGGAATGCCTCAAAAAGTATGTATGACCAAAATACTCGATATTAGTGCAGAAGTATCGAAGTACCGTTACCATCCCTACAAAAAACCCCTCTAAAAGTGGGGATGCGCGTGTAATTTCCGCCATCTTGAGTTATTGTGCTGGTTGTTTTCTATGCTGTGTTATTAAGTAGCAGAAAGAGAAATTGACGATTCTTGGTTAGAAAACAAAATACAGTTGAGCCCGCCTAGAACGAGTAACGTTTACACTAAGCATCCGGTTTTAGCGAGAATTTTTTAAGGTACATACAGTCGTACATTAAACATATTTTATGCTCGGATATGTTTTCATACTAATGGCTACAACTATAACAAGGCATCACTAAATTCTACAGCTGCTAACATTTACAATGTCATATCAGCAACTACAGATGATTATTATCGATCAACATACTGAATAACTTGAGGCTACTCCTCTCGTCTATTCATTCCAATGCATTTGGTATGTATGCACAATTTAAGTATAGTATTTTTGATATTGTTGAAACTATTACCATTTCCAATAGAAAAAACCCAGACTTCAGAATACAATGGAACGCAGGCATTTTATAGAAATTATGACTTGTCAACTTTGGTATTGCCAACAATTTGGAAAACCCGGAACAGAGATCCCTAAAATATGTAATATTCTTGAGCATTATTATAAGATTACATAATGTATATTTATAACCAACATGGACTCGTTGTAAATGTCCCCAGAAAAAAATACAGCGAAGGTTCGCTTAGAGTAAACAAATTATTTTGCGACTAATAATGTCGTTGTATGCAGACCCGAGATTAACCCGGAGGAAGGGTCCTAGAATATAAAATAAGGGCTTTCTACTCCATTCTACCTTACCTCAGGTTTTCGACGTTGTTGTTTTCCCCACTTCCATTGTGCACACTCGACGGCGGCAACGGCCTATTCCCCCTCGCCCCGCCCAAGCCCCGCACCTTGGTGATGGAAGGCTTTACCCATTGAGTCGATCTGGTCACGTGGTTTACGTAGTACGGCCTCCCGTTGGGCGTACGACGTTCTTCCCAACCAGCAGGCAGATCGTCGCAACCCTCATTCAATGTGCCCACCTAAACAGAAACATACATCACAATGTATCAATGCCGAGTCGCATTACTGAAAAAATCCATATTCAGTGTTGACAACAAACGTTAACCACTCCTTAGGGATACAAATGGAATTCACCTTTCAGTATGAAATAAGACCAGTTTTAAGCATCTATTTCCTTGTAAATCCACAAGGTGAAAGCAGTTATAATAACAGTGCTAAGATAATACAAATCAACCACAGAGTTAACATCTGTAGAGGGAGCCTAATTTGTATATTGGCCAGCCAACATCTATACCGCTATATTGCCACTCTTCTTCGTCCGCTTCCAGTTTCTTCATAATCTGGCAGTTTCCGCAGTTTGAACACAAAGTATTTAAATGGGTATTTAACTATACATTCCAATATACTTGCAATGTAACTGATTTACGTGAAGATAATTTGCATTGATTTAATGAAATCTCAAAAATGGTAAATTTCATAGCGGAATGTCGCAATAACTTCTAATACGCCATAAATCTAGCAACGTAAAATCGGCGTGCCCTTAAGCTGTCATGTGGCTGTCATTGTAGTTGTGGTTATTGCGTGTGTCGAGATTTTTGTGATTTTAGTGTATATTTGACTGACTTTGTGACTATTTGTGGTGTGAATTAAATTATTTATGAACAATATTGTCATAATTGCATGATAGACAACATAAAAAGTGCATAGTTTGCTGTAATAGCGACGAATCAGTGAACACTTCTTATCATAGGTGAGTATAGGTTATGTTTTAGCTTTGAGTAGCGTGATATATGGGGATAACTGGAAACAAAAGTAACTTCACTCCAGTTTGAGGAATAATAATGGTTGTTTTGTGCATCTGTGTAGGTTTCGAATATAGTGATGAGAAACAAGTGGCTTGTGTGCTCATATTCAGTAGTGTGCTCCCTGCATTTTCACATGAAGCTGATAAAAACTGGCAGAAAAGAGTAACTCTCTAAGTATAGCTAAATACTCAGTTTGTAACATCACAGTAATAATTGAATCTATTAATGAACATCCAATTTTAATATAAAGTCGCACGCCACTGGTAATGCCCTCAAGCTGCCAAAATTTCCGTTACATGTTGGCTGGTGGACGACCTGTGCACTTTGTTGTTTACACTCCCTCTATAGATGTTAACTCTGTGAAATGAACAATCTCGTGTAGACAGGATACCAAATTTTTGCATTTTTATTACTGATTTTACATTGACGATTGTAATGTGTAATGTTTAAAATTATTATTCACTAGAGGTCCTGGTAAGGTACAAAATTTCGGTATTTCTTAGCCTGCAGTATATTACGTGATTTAGCCACTCTTATTATTACACCTTCACGTTCCTAAAGACACCGACTGCAGACGAAACGAGAAAATCTTGGCAATTTCAGCTCTCATGCAGTATAGAAGGGGGTACTACAGTTTTACGTATCGCGCTAAACCATCGGTCGCCGAAATATTGGGATTCTCGAAAAATAAGTTATATTAAGCAGATACAGATAGATACATTACAAGTAATTGTACATTATCACCACTGTTTGGTATGTTTTTACTGTTGGAGTTCAACACTTGATATGTATGAAAATGAATTCTTACCGGTTCCTGTGGTCCGTGTAAATCTCCCAGAGGACCGACAATAGCCAGCGGCGTTCCACCGCATGGGCCATCGCGTGACAGTAAAGAAATTATAATTTGCCCTTTCACAGGCTCACTGTCATCCTGGGATGCTTTGCCTAGATCTAAACACTGGTCTGCAAAGAAAATTAAAAATAATTAATTAATAACCCCAGTACAAGCATGCATTATGTATTTGCAAAAATGCAAAAAGGGCCATACTAAATTTAGAAAGCATTATTATTACCAATCATCGCGCATCGATTCTGAGCGAATTTGTGTCATTATGTACTTGGTGGACTTCTCCAGTACTTAATTTTAAATCTGTAATTCTACAGATACTCAGGTGAAGTGTCCACACATGTGTTATGGCAACTAGCATTTTGTTCTGTAACAGAATCACTTATACCACTCTGTGGCATAAAAATGACATCTGTCATTTAATCCACCCCCAGCGGGGGAATTATTGGCGAAAAATATTTGAATGTAATGCTTACTGAACATACTGAACAGATGCAAATCTTGCTTCATTCAAAAGTTTAATGTTTTTCTTACTTCTGTGACATCGACATCAACTACTCTGGTCATTAGGCTCGTGTTCTCTGTAGGCTTTGTTACTGTTTTCCGGCGCCACTCTAGGAACAGCACTGTTAATTAGAAGCCAACAGTGAAGACTCAGGTGGGGATTCTCGCCGAGTTCTTTTTATGGATACAAAAGTTGAATTCTTTTCATTTTCTAAGCAGCCACTGAGTTGATTCAAAAAATAAAACTGTGTTGAACATAAGGTCCAAATATTTTTCAACAAGGTCCCCCTCCTTTCAATAAAGCAAGGCATTGTCAATAACCCCCTCCGAAGGTAGTTAAAATGATATTTCATTTAGTAAAGGTGGATATATATCATGTTTCATTCAAAAGTTAAAGGGAGGAGGAATATGTTTGCACTGCACATATCATACTTTTGAGTAATAATATCATAGTAGTTGTATAATTTAGCTTTTCAGCATTCCAAAATATAATACGAAATGATAGTCACTATCTTAAACTCACTTACTCAAAACTTGTAGCTTGTATAATCTGCCTCAAATAAAGTTACAAAAAGGGAAGATCGGTCTATTTTCAGTTTATGAAGTGTTTTTTCTAGTTTGAATTGTGCATTCCACTGTTAGTCCAATCATTACGTCGTAAAAAGAGGCTTTTGACAGCAAAAGTTCCTAAAGAAATGAAATTTGGTGGGATGGTAGACATTGGTCCCCTGAGCCTACACCTAAGTTTGCGACCTGGAGGGGTTGCCGCTCGAGCGATGGGGGGATGAAAACTCTGTTTCGCGACGATTTTTGAAAAATAACGCCATTTTGGTAAGTGAAATCGAAAAGCTTCAAATGATTTATGGAGAGGTTGCAAACTTATGCATAGGTTCAGTAACATCCCACCAAATTTCATTTCTTTCCGACCTTTTGCTGTCAAAAAACCCCTACCACCTGGACTATGTTTTGAACATAATAAATATTGTATATTAATAAAGAAATTATCTGAATCTTAACAAATCACATTACAGTCTTTGAATATAAGTTTTAATGAAAAGTTGACATTCAAGACCCATAATTGAACAGAGTGTGAAGACAAAACCTAAATACCAGGGTAACGCGGGTAATATTAAAAGGTTAGCGGAAGTCGTTGACGAGGGACTTTAAAATCTGTTCCTGACTACCTTATGGAATGCTAGTATGGAATAGTATGAATGCTTCCGCAAACATTCTTGCAGTAAACTTTTTAAATCTTTAGGAACACATCCATTAATCTTTATTGATAACTGTGCTTCACTGACCCATCAGTAAAACCACATATACTTAATGATAAACTTTACTGATGCAACAGCAACCTCTCTGGCATTTTTCAAAGTACAAAGTTTGACAAGTAAATTAAAAATTAATTTTTTATACTTTGATAAAGGCTTGAGAGGTGGTTGAAACATCAGTACGGTTAATCTTCATTATATGTGGTTATATAATTGATGGGCCACTGAGACATGATGTAAGAGGGACTACAGAGGAGCAACCACATGTTAAGTTCTAGAAGTAACATTAAAAACAAATACTTGACGTTTGAATGCTTTAAATGTGGACGCCTGTCATACTATGATTGAAGTTTTTGTAATTTCTTCCCCAAATCCTACAATAATTATGTTAGGAATTATTTACTATACAAAAGTATGTACATAGTCCATAAATGAACATTTGTACCTCTCAGCTTCACTACCACATTGTTTCCTCTACCATCTGTTGAAAAGCTTATGAAAGCTCTCATAATGGATCAATAAAATAGTATCATAGTGCTATTACTAGTACTCCCTACTCCATGGAATGTCTATCTATGAAGTGAAATTCATCATTTCCCTAAGACTCAATACATATTTACAGAGTTGCATTCTGTATCATTTTAGCTAGCACAGTGAATTAAAGCAATCATAGCGACAGCCGTTCGTTTCAGCACAACAGAGTTATTAGATGAATTGTGACCTTTTGTTAAGTGGCTTGTTTTCCTATCTAGATAATTAAAAAGGGGAATAACACATATGCCAGAATGAATAACAGCTGCTACTAATGGCCTTAATGATTTATGAGAGGTAGACTATATTTCCACTAGTTCTAAAGCAAAACTGCTGTAGCTATCTTTTTTGTCAGGTATATTTTTTTACTTCCCAAACAATATGCAGAAGAGATATTATGATTCCTGTAACTTTCAAATTTTAGATGATTTGCACTCCCAGCTAGTATCAGAAATCAGGTCTGGAAGGTGTTACAAGGATATTTGTTGAATTGGAAATGGGCTGATTTATAGCTCTTCTATTGTCAATGAAAGTGTTCATGTATTTCCAAGAATTAATGACATAGATGCACTTTTGCCCAGCAAATCATCTAGCAAAACTGTTCTTAGCAAGAACCACATATGTTAAGTTATGCTCAGTAACTTTTGTAAGAAGATGTGTGTTATTTATGTGAAATAAGCATATGCCCATGATAAATATTGGGACCTGCATACCTAGTTTTAGACAAATCTGAGTAAAATAACCTTGTTGCATTTTTTCAATCAATCATTGAGACTTGAATTGACATATTATTTTAAGAGTGAATAGTGTGCTCAAGGTGTAAAATAATAATAATAATAATAATAATATTTATTTACTCAAAGTACAAAAAACAAATAATTGAAAAAAATGAGTAAATAAATATGTTAGCATCCATAGAAGGACTAGGCCTGTGCATGGACGAATTCAGTGTTACAATGTATACGTACATAAATATTACAATCACATACTTACGTATGTATAAGATAAATATGGTAGAGATTAGATAACATGGCTATGAGTAATTTGAATGAAATTTGTTTATAAAATTTTAAGATTACTTATGGATTTAGTTATAATATGATTTATTTATTAATTCATGTATTTCTTTCCTATCTAGTGTATTCAACCATTCTTTAAGATATTTTTTAAATCGTTTAGTGGACTGTAGTTCCTTTATATCATTAGGTACTCTCTGATATAATTTTGGCGCTAAATAAATGTATGATTTCTGCATAATCGATTTTCTTGTTTTAGGTATGCCTTTTGCATGTAATTTATATCTTGTGTTATGATCGTGTTTGATGCTGTCTTGCTCATTTGAATTTTTGTGATAACGAAAGATAGTATGTAAGAAATAAAGTTGCCTGACATCGTATATTAGAGCTTCCCTGAACAAATCGTCACTAGGATACAGTTTTGGTTTTTTAAACATAGATTTTAGAATTGCTTTTTGGAGAATATCTAAATCATTTATGTATGTTGTGCATGCAGCACCCCATGCCAATATACCGTAAATGAGATGGGTTTCAATTAATGCATAGTATACTGTACGTAGATGCTTTTCTGTTAAAATGTTTGTTAGTAATTTTACCTTGTATGAAATGAATCTAATTTTTTTTAATAGATTATTAATATGTACATCCCAACGTAAGTGTGTGTCTAAATAGATTCCTAGATACTTTATACTGTTTAATCTGTCAATTTTGATTATTTTATTATTTATGTTTAACGTAATATTGCTGAAAGAAGGTAAATATCTAGAATAGGAAGTAAACGGTAAAAAGTGTGTTTTAGAAAAGTTTATTGTCAATTTTTTTTGAGTAAGCCATTGAATAATTTTGACAAAATCGTGTTCAATAATGTTTTTTAGCTTATCCCATTCTTTTTCTTTATACAGTATGGCTGTATCGTCTGCAAAACTGATTATTTTACCAACACAATCAATTTCGAAAAGATCATTTAAATATATATTAAATAAAAGTGGTCCCAAAACTGTTCCTTGTGGAACACCACACTTAACAAACATTTCCTTACTTATTGATTTTGCTATCTTCACGGATTGTGGCCTGTTAGATAAATAATTTTCAAGCAATTTATACATCGTGCCACGAAATCCAAGTCGTTCTAAGGTGTTCAGAAGTAATTTATGATTCACTGTATCAAACGCTTTTTGCAAATCAACAAAGATACAAATGGAGGGTGTTTTTTCATCTATATTTTTATAAATTTCATTCACGACCGTCAAAATTGCATCTGATGTAGATCTACCATTTGTAAATCCAAATTGATTTGTATGTAATAAATTATATTTAGTCAGATATTCCTGTATCCTAGAAGAGAGTAGTTTTTCAATTACTTTTGATAAGCTTGATATCACAGATATAGGTCTATAATTGCTAACCTCTGTTTTATCGCCTGCTTTGTAGACGGGAGTTATTATAGCTTTCTTAAATTGTGAAGGATATGTTCCTAACCGAAAACAGCTATTAATAATATGGGTAAATGGTTCTGTTATTTCATGTGCTATGATTTTGAGATGTTCAGCTCTAATTCCATCAAGTCCGGGAGATTTTCGATTCTTTAATGACATAATTATATTTAATACTTCATTGGAATCTACTTCCCTCAAAACAAATGTGTTTAGTGATCTTTTTTCGTTACTTTTTCCTATGTTCGGGACTGTTTGTAGAAGGTTTGCCAAATTTTCACCAATTTCAGTGAAAAACTTCACAAATTCGTCACTAATGATTTGTTGATCTTTTGTAACTTTCCCAGAGCTCGTATTTAATTCATTAATGGTAGTATCTTTGACTTGATTTGTTTTATTTGAAATTTCATGAATAGTTGACCAAAGTCTTTTCGGATCATTGATATTGTTATCTATTTTTTTTTAAATAATATTCTCTTTTGGTTTGTCTAATTAGTTCTATGAATTTATTTTTATATCTATTATAATTATTTATATTTTCTTCAGTATTTGTTTGTTTCATTAATATGTAAAGTCGATTTTTTTCATTTGCAGATTTGATAAGTCCCTTAGTTATCCACATACTCCTACCTATTTCATTGTGGCTGATTTTAACTTTATTTGTGCTTGTGCTTATTAAATTTATAATTTTATCTACAAATATATTTGTAATTTGATCAATATCGTTCGAGGAATATATTCCTTCCCATGATTCTTTTTTAGCATTGGAGATCAATTTAGAATTATCTATAAAAAATTTGTAATTTTTGTTGCCTGTATCCGTTATTAGCTTATTAGATATATTTTTGTATGAGCATATGAATAGTATAGTGGAAAAGTGGTCCGTGATATCGGTTTCAAGAATAAATGGAATATAGGAAAAATGTTTTGCAAAGTTTTTAATAAAACAGTGATCTATGCATGTCCCGTTGATTGCTCTAGTCGGTTCATTAATGTATGATAAATAACCGTTAGCATTTAAGATGTCTAGGTATCTTTTTGTAATTGAATTTTCTTCCAAAATGTTGATATTAATATCACCTATAAGTATATGTTGGTTTAGAAGGTTATTATCATGATTATTGATGAAATTTTCTATATCGGTTAGGAACTCATGAGGTGCTAAGGACGGAGAACGATATATTGATGATATTTTAATTTTTTTCTTATCAAAAGTAATGAATAAATTTAGAATTTTGATCCCATTGTTCAACGAAAATATTTCGTGATTGTAGTTGAGATTGTTTCTTACATATACTATCACCCCGTCATTCTGGTTATATGTGCCAAAATTGTATAAGGTGTCATATCCCTGTAACTGAAATAACGATATATCAATCAGCTTCCATGTTTCAGTTAAAACAATAATGTCGAAAGTATGATCTATTCTAGTTAATAAAACTTTGAATGAATCAATATTATGACTAATACTTCTTATATTCATGTGAAAAATCTTGAGACTAACATAGGAATTTATTAAAAAATTATTAAATGCATCAACGTCTTGTAAAACATTTGTCTTGATATTTTGAATTTGGAAATTGTTTATGTATTCAAACATACTTAATACTTACTAAGTAGTTACTGTAGGATGACCTAAAACTTAGAATTTAGAAGAGTATTTTTGTATTGTAGAGGTACTGATAATACCTGTAGGATGGACAATCTATATTTGTTGGGCAATGGTTGACATTGTGATTTTTGTTGAATTTCTTATTCATATATATACAATTGCAACACTGAATTTGTGCATGCTTACAATTGTCGTTGTTTTCGTGTTCGATGCCGCAATCTCTACAGATCCTCTTGTTCCTGCATTTCTTTTCTGAGTGGTTGAATCGAAAACATCTTCTGCATTGTGTTACCTTATTATTTTCATAAACATGTAGACACTGCCAGCCAAGAAGAATTTTGCCATTGTTGTATTCAAAAATATGTTTGAATAATTTTCCTGAGGTCTCTGCATGGATGGTGTACGAGTTCTTTATTGGTATGTACATCACGTATGTAATTTTGATATCCCCATCTTCAATAAAGTGATTTTCTCGTATTAGGTCCTCTTCGATTTCCTTTTCGTTGGGTTTTTCTTTGGATTTATAATTGACAATTTTGATTTTTGGAAGAAACATCTTTGGTTCTGAGATTTTGTAGTCGGTATCCAATTTTTCGTTCAGTATTTTTTTTAGTTCACTGTGATTATTTTCATTGATTTTAATTTCGAGACCACCACTTTTTGAGTTCTGAATACTGGCAACGTGGATTTTTAATTTTGAAAGTGAAACTTTTTTTGATAGATCTTTTCTCGTCTCATCACATGATTGAGTATGAGTAGGTGTTATAATTATACTTTTATTTGAATTTTGTTTAATTTGTACAGCTTCTTGTTTCAATACCTGGGCATATGATTTTTCTCTTGCTGTTTGATTTTTTTCTACTTCATTTAGTCTCATACTAATTTTATCTAACGTGGTAACTATAGAGTCTTTTTCTACTATATTCGATGCTATTAAATCATATTGTTGTTGGAGTCTGAGGTTTTCATTTGTGAGTTGGTATATTAATTTTTCTTTTTCTTCAAGTATTTCTCTTAGTTGTTTGTTTTCTTCTATCAGTTTCTCAGCTTCGGATTTTTGTGTTGACTGTGTTGTAGATTCAGTTTCACTACATGATCCTACTGAATCGAGTTTTTTCAATTTTTTCTTTTTGTTCATTTGACTTTCAGTTTAACATCCAGTATAATATGTGTATAATCTTTTGACCTATTGATCTACTTGTCAATTTAGTTGTCAAATGGAATCAAAATGGTCGAAATGATATTCAAGCTGAATTGCGGGACTCACCAATATTAACTGGAATTGCTTTTTGGTAGGTTTGACCGTTCCCACTCAGCCGAAGATATTTTTTAACTGTAGATAGTTGAATTTCTGGGATTTTATGAGGTGAGATTTGTGACCTTTGCTTTAGTCTACTACCTAGATTAATAATATAAAAAGATCTGATTTGCTAAATTACTGTAAATAGTCAAAATTAAATTGAGTCTGTACTATAGGCATTATATAAGAAATTGATGGCAGTTAAGTATGCTACATCCAGAAGCAGGAAATAACATATTTTCAGTTTAAATAATTTATACTATACTGTACTCAAATCCAAGGTGCAGAAGATTGTAAACAAACAGGATACCACGCACGCCGCCCGAGTAAGGCGGCATTCGTTGCGATTGGCTGAAAGGCAACAAACACCTTGGAGACTTGCCGCTATGCCGCCCGTCTGGGTCTTTCAACAGAGTACAGGGTTGTATTTTATTCAGTTGCTCCGTGTGTTTATCATTGTATACGACGCGTCGTGTTAATGATAATGTACATCATGCTTTTATCATTGCATACCTGCCGTGTTGTTGTGCGAATTTTACTGTTATCTGTGTTGTACTGTTGTTTTAATAGCTATTAGTGTTTGTATTATTCCCTGATAACTCGAACGAGATATTGAAGGATGTCTAGTAGTATAGACACTGCAGATGAATCCATGGATGTGGCTACAAGGCAGGATTTAAGTCTACCAAGGAAGAGGCTTAGTAGAACAGACACTGCAGATGAACCCATGGATGGTGGCTACAAGTCAGGATTTAAGTCCACCAAGGTAGAGGTCAAAAAAGAGCCATTTTGATGTGAGGCTTAAGGAGGTAATATTAAACGTATATAAATACAAAACCCAGAAAAAATCATTAACAACTCCCGCTGACAATATTGTGGAAGAGGTTGTACACAAAATAGGTATCTGCAAATGGAGTGTCTATAAAGTGGTGAGATAATACAGAACCAGACACTCTTTTGCTGCACCTTTATCTAATCTTTATGGCTGCTATTTTGAATACTGCTCTGGCTACCGATATCCACAGGTCAGCCGCCGAGCGTGTGTTATTGTTTACAGCCACTGCAGATTTGAATACACTTTAGACAATACTATGACTAAAGAAATGACCATGAGAATGCCAGGGACTTGACACAACAACACCATCAACCATAAAAACTAGTTCCTAAAAATTTTGTTCATTGTGTATGATCACTCATTTAAAAGATGGTCCAACACAGACTTGTGAACTATAAATTTCAGTACATTGGAATTTAGTTGCTCATCTTGTTTACAAACCTTGATTTACAATTTTTGCTTGTTTCCAGTAAAATAGCAGAACATGTTTCACAATTATTTGTTTATTATTATTTGATGTAAAGTTTTATGAAAAACCTATAAAGGTATAAAAAAATATTCACATTGTCTACACTGGGGTCACATGATCACCACATCTAAAGATCTCTAGTACATTGTTAGTTGTATGTTTAAAACCTTCTTCAAAGCCAGTGATCTGCCTTAATTTTTTTAAAGCTGTTCTTACCCTTTCTTTCACGCATAGATGTAAGATACAAAGTTCATTCTCAGTTCTAGAGTGCAAGATTTAGAGAACTTATTCAAATTAATATAAACTGAAGTTCAAGCCTTTAGTAAAAATGTCTGTATTGTTTTTGAAGTTTACAAGAAAAGAAAGGTTGGGTCTGAAATAACTTGGCCATCTGAATGATAGCTCAGCCCTTTCTAGAGATACTGAAATTACCTCTGCCTCAACAACAAAGATGTATTGCAATATAAATCGGATATTGGATTAGATATCCCTGAATAAAAACTGTGCAACTGCATGTTTTTATTCAATTTGCTGGTAATAAAATATGGTTGGCTGGACATTTTTTAAAAAATGGAATATTTGAAGAATTTTTTTGGAACCTGATCATGAAAAAGCTCATGATACAAATTTATTGGAACCATTATTTTTAAGGGCTAATTACTGATAACTATAAGTTTCTATGAAGTAAGTTGCACTAATAGTTACCTGAAAATTGTGCATTAATAGTTCGATTTATACCTTTATATCCTAAGGCTATATTTGGCTATTGAAGTTGGTGACACATTTATATTAAAAAATGTAGCAGCAAATTATGTATAGTTAATATGCAAGAAGCAACTTAATTTTTTATAGCTATGATATGATAAAACTATGGTAACAAAGTAACAAATATATCATTTTCGATATTCAATCTCATCTCTAAATAATATGTATTTGACTAGAAATATTACCTATAGTAATATTATTTATAGTAATAATTAACAGCAAATTGTCCACCAACTGCATTATAACTTTCATTTTTCAGCAGCAAATTGTTAATCTACGAACTACTATATAAGCTCTAAAGCTTATTGAATTCTATACACTTATCTATTAAAAGAGAAGATAAGCATTCTATATCGATTGAAAAATATTTTTTTGGCAAAATAGTTTTTAAATTTATTGGTATCTAAATCTTCAATTCATTACTATTTCCAACAATGACAACATTGTTATTAACTATGATATTTGCAAACAACATAAATAATTGGGCAATTGTGAGATATTAATGCCCATGTATAATAATCTATGTATTTATCATTCATAATATATTCAATGTACTTTTTCAGGTATTTTCCTTTTTTTAACTATAACTGTCCCGTCAATCATATTGTGGTTTAAAGCAAATTATACATTACATAAATAACTGCCATAAGATATGACCCATATTATATTTTATAAACTTTGATAGATATCTTGGGAGCAAATCATTGTTATAAATAACTAAGCAGCTTATACTTTCCAGGTCAATCTACTAATTAAATTTAAATTTGCTTGTAATTAGCAATAACAAAGTATAGTTTTGGCATGATAATAATCACTTTTATTGAAATGTTGCAACTGCATTATCTAACTTACATAACATGAAAAGTACACAAACAATAAAATGACAGCAGTAGCGGCTCGTGATATTTAGATTAGGGGAGGCAGGGTGGAAGCAAAACCTAGTATTTTCAATATATATAGAATAGATCAATAAATTAAAACTTTTTTATTGCAGTTAGGTGTAGGTAGGACTCTACTTAGTCATCAAAATGCCTTCAATTAAAAAAAAATAGAAGGTATTCCAATGTTCAGCAAAACCAGCGGGAAGGTGTAGTTTCCAACATATGTTACTACTAAAAATATATAGAGAAAAATGGGAACTGCATCCTGGATTATATTTTATAATAGTAAAATAATGTGTGGATTTTTGCCAGGAATGGAAATGATAACGAGAAAGGATATAGTGATGGGCAAAGATAAAATGATAAAAATACGTTCAGGAATCGTAATAGAAAAATAACAGCTAAACTCCTTACAAAACAATATAAAATATACTCTTAGAATTCACTTTTCATCAGCGGCGATATTTGCACGCTCCCAAAAAAAAAATGATCGGGAATTTTGGCTACCTGTCAACCACTTACACTTCTGATACCAGGTATTGACAAAACTACGAGGCGGTTTTCCTTGATTTACTATAATTCTACTCAAATCGGGATGGGGAATACCCAATGTTTTCAAAAAAAGCTTATCCTCGTAAGATAACCTCTCAAATTTAATATTAATTACAAAATCTACAATATCTTCACAATTTCTGACCCCACTGCTAATTTGAGTTGCTTAACTTGATTCGCCTTCCATATTATTTAATATTATTCAAATATTCCACCCTTCCCGTGACGCAAAGAAAAAAATTAGCTACGGAAAACGAGCAAACTTGCCCCTTCAACGCCGCCGAGCAAATGAATCATTCATATCCTAACATCCTAACCTAAACCTACACGTAAATACACGCATAAACAAAACCAAGAAAGGCGGGAATCAGACATATACGCGGTAAGTCAAAACGTTCTTTATCTGAAGGCATGTCTGCCTCCGACACTTGCTTACGAGTCATAAGAAAATACCGGTGCGTAAGAGAAAGAGACTAGAACAGCTGTAGAAATACAGTCGGAATCAAACCTGGCGGAAGCATTGCCTCCGCGGCCTGGGATACGGACAGCGTGTGCCATCTATCGGCGCGAAGGCGAACGTTAGTTCCAACTAAGAAAACTTAATAGTCCGAGAGCAGGAGGGGGATATTCAACGTTTATGCAAATTTATTTTTAAAATATATAACATAAAAAGATATATAGTCATCAATTTTTTATGCTACTGATCACAGGGGAGGCACTGCCTCCCCTGCCTCCCCTGAAGAGCCGCCACTGAATGACAGCATACCTTGTGGAAATCAGTGACCATGTAGCAAGCAATAATAATAACTACAAGAGAGGATTCAAAACAATAAGGTTTAACATAGTCTAGTCAAAATATGAAAGTGTCATGAATTAGAACAATAGGTTGCTAATACCAGAGATTAGTGATATAAATAGTAAATAATCAACAAATTACTGAAATAAAATTACTAGAAGCCCCATAATGATGATGATAACTTTTGACAGCTATAAGAAATACACTAAATGACTGTTGTGCATTATTTATTTATTTGTTCAACATATGGCTACAAGGAAACACAAGAGAGAACACTGTTGCATATAAAATACTGTTGTGCAAAGACAAATGTAAAGAATAAAATGAATAAAAGAATAAAAATAGAAGATTAACTCTGAATAATAAATTTAAACAACTGCATCTCGTCTTATATGATATTGAAAGAAAATATTGTGTACTATCAAATCTATTATTATAATAAAATTATATTATTTTTGCAATATAAATGTGCCCATTATGAAATGTCAAAACAATTGACTTAAAAAACTGCTTGTTCAAAATTGAAGTATGGATTGTGCTGGAGAGTTATAAGTCTCCTATCAAATAGTCAGGTCACAGCTATGTTAAAAGGTATAGTTATTAAAGTCTCAAAATGTATAAATTTGTGATCAAACTATAACAGCCATAGTATCATACAACACATTCAGAAAGAGTTTAAAAATGCATCCTGCATGGAAGCAGCTTGTCTGGAATGTGGACAAAAAAAAAAGTAATTCTAACTCCCAAGATATACAATCCAACAATGAAAATAACATCATGCTTGTAATATTAATATTGCTGTTAGTACTTACATCCTGTATCTTTGAGTCTTTGAATCAAAGAATTCACAATGCGAACACATCCTAAGAATCCACTGCCTTGTTTCTTATGCACTTTACGATGATTCCAGATCGAAATTGTGATAGTGTCAGTGTTGCTGATGTACAAATCATAGTGGGAGTTCCATTTAGGATCAAGGGTATTCTTTACTGTTTCCGTAGAGTGACACTGCCCGCTTCCGTCCACAGATATCTTGGCGAAAGGATCAGGAAGTCCTAAAAGTGAAAATTGTTGGAAAAAAATGTACAGTACAAAGTTAATTGAATTCATAATAAGATACAAATTACAGGTTACTTACGAAACAAGTCTTTCCTTACAAGGTTCCTCGCGCATAATACTGTGAACAGAAAAAATAGATTAAGATTAAAATTGTATCTATAAAGGCATAATCCTGGGAGGTAACTTCACTGAATGAAGCCATATTGTTTGACAGTTCAAACAATGCACGTTTTTCGGAATTTTAGCAAATGGAAATATTTCAGGATGTGATTAATTTAAAACTTACTCGTTAGTCGAATCTTTTGTGCACCATTCCTACGGCTGGATGGGGTACTGGACATTTTAAAAAGCTAAAAATGTATTGTCCGCATATCACTACACGTTAGCTACTCGACGCCATGTTTGGATTGCACTATTGCGACGTTGCCAAGCACGATATGATAATTTCGTAATATTTCTGGGAACATTTTTCCCGAAGGACGTCGTTTTTCCCCCATAGTAGAAATTATTATATCTGACATTGACGACAAGTACATATATTGTAACATTTGTTGCGCCAATTCAAGCACGTTTTCTTTTATCAAATAGTACAAATCAGCTACCTATAAGATAAACATAAGGCTAAACAGGTCCCATGGCTCATTTGATTTTTTCCTGTATTAGATATTTTAGCTAGGGCTTTAGGCCTGATGTGATTTAATAGAGAAGTAAGTAATTCAGTAATAATACTGAAACAGAATTAACAGAAATCGAGGACATTTGGTGTAAATAATTTCTGATTATTGGATTGGGCCATGGATTGGCTTATATATTACAAATCTGACAACATAGCAAGTTAAGTGAAATGACATTTATGCAGTTATGCACATGTCAAATTTACCGCCTACATTCAAATAAATGATAGAAGTTTCAGAAATAAAATACATATATTATTTTAACTTAATTTTATATGTGTAGATAAAAATATGAGATATGATTACAATATATCACATTATATCACGTCATATGAAATCTCATGCTTATTAAGTAAGCTTTTCAAGGAGCTAATTTTTTCTTCGTCTTGTTTCTTAGTTTCCATGACCTGGTTTTCATGGTGTTCCAACATTTTTATGTATTTCACTTCTAAATTATTTATTATTTCGTCAAATTGTTTCTGTTTCTCCGAGAACGTTCTAGTTATCAGTTCAGCCTTTTGAGTTTTCAGCTGTATCTATAAGAAAATTGATTTAAAATAACTAAAAATAACCATTGAAATATTTTATTTATTGTTTGTGACCTAACCTTAACCTGCTGGGCATGGACGTAGGTAAAAATAAAAGGAATAGGGGAACTTGCGACATGCTCCTATATTGAGGGCATGCGACGATGTACACGATCAGCGGCGGATTTAGGCCTTTGCAGCCCAGCCGCTTACAAAATATATCGCCCCTGTGCGGCAATTCATACCCCTACTTACTTTTCTCTTATCGCAAACAGAGAAATATTTATTTTTAAAGCTACTAATATTTTCCCTCATTTTGATTAAGAAGATTGAAGTCTAAAAAATTGTTTGGTTCATGATAATGGGACAAACTCTTCTTGGTATATAAGTCTACAAAGTTTAAATTAAATCTATTCGTTTACATCGTGTTACCCTGCCCTTATGCGAGGATCGAGGATCATCAATATTGACGATAAATTGATGAATGATCTCATTCACCATTTCTAAAACAAGTGATGTAGGTTGTTTAACAGCTGGCACATTCATCATTATATCGAATATTCAAATAAAGTTCACGTTAAAATTATTCAATTCTGGCGATCTTGATCAGGACAATAACACAAACTTATTAAATATATTGTATATGGTCACTGACTTTTGATCGATAAGTGTACAAAATTTAAATTAAATTTGTTCGCCGGTTATACATACATACAATACATACAAATATACAGGTGAGGTTAATAAAAACGTGCTAAAAGAACACATAAGGAATGAGCAATAGCACCAACCTTGGAAGTTCATCCTTATTATACTTAAAATCATCGACAGTGTTTCCAGTCTGACAAAGGCTGCAAGCGCTTTTTTCAAACACTTTTGAAAATTTTAAGGCAATTTTAACTAAAACATAAATTTGCTAGTCCTATAATTGAGAAAGGCTATACAAATCATAAATGAAATGTTTTGGCACTGACATTAAAAAGCTAGTCCGTTTAGTACCCATGGAGTAAAATTTCGGACATGTCCTAAAATAGAGCAATTTGCTTTGAGGAATTGCTCGATTTTACAATATTTTTTTCGTAAATCACGAGGTTCTCTTCCGAAGACATTTTTTAAAAAGTTATTTAATTGACCATAGAAATGACGAATCTCTGATTAAAATACGAGAACAAAGGTCAATTGTCCTTATGGGATGATGGACGGGGTTATAGGCTGGAAATGCAAAAAATGTAAGTGATCATGTAATTTCTAAAATTTATTCTGCCAAGCTAACGTTCAGGTTTGTTCACAAAAAACAGCGATGTGCATTGAGTCATAGACTTTTAAATGCAATTCTCAAACAAAAAAACATCAATAAATGTTTCGCTAATTTAACTTGGTGTGTCCTCCGCAGCACAGGTCACACAAACTACCAACACAACTAAACAATGACGTTTACATGCTTAAATCACCCAAAAAAAGTACAAAATTCTTCGTGGTTTGAAGACACACATTTTTCAATCTAATTTTTAGCTCTCACTGACTAAAGTCACTGAAGAGAGCTTATGCAGATTGCAGAGCCTCTGTCTGTCCGTCCGTCTGTTCGTATACAAAAGATAGCCAAAACCACAGGTGCTAGAGAAAAACTAAACAGAGACAAACTAGACCGAGAAAAATCCGGTTTTGTCAATATCACTTCCGGTTCAAAAAAGATGAAATAAAATACGACAGGTAACTGACGCCGTATTATGTATGGACTGTGGTGCATTGATATTCCTGAAGCACATTCCGAGCAGTTAAGATGCTAGGCACCAGTCCGAAAGGGCGTGGGTTCGAATCTCAACGCGGTCAACGATTTTTTTTTTCTATTTTTTTAAGATTAAATGTTAAATTTGTTGATTACTAGTCGGGGAAAAATCCGGTTTTGTCAGTACAATAAAAAAATTAAATTTTTATACCAACAAATTCCACAGTGAGAGCTCCGTTTGAATTTGCTCAAGTAAATTCTTTTTTGTTACGAGAAAATCACGTGTCAAGGAAATTCAGGGTCACCCTGTATACAAAGCTGTAAGAGATAGCAATAATGCATTTGAACTGATCTCTCCCAAATCCCTATTGTAGCTACGCTCTTAATTTGGACCTAAAAATAATAACAGTGCTTTATTTGAAAGGGTGAATGCTTTCTATAGAAACTGAGCTTTTCACCTAAAGCCTGGATTCGATTATATGTATGAGATTTGTTTGAATTTCAAGCAGAATTACCTGTGCCACTTTTTCTTTGATTTCGAGTTCTTGTTTCAGTTTTGAAATTTGCTTCATGTATTCTTTCTCTGATTTATGGAACAATTTGTCCATTTTGGAGACACACTTTTGGAGTACAATAACCCTTTCTTCCGAATTATTTGACATAGAGCTCTCCAGCTGTGTTCTGAGAGATTTTATTTCGTTAGATATTCTGAAAGATCAAATATATTTTTCATTTTCAAGAAAGATATTTTTCAGCACATGGGCAATGTAGTGAAAATATTGTTTCACCATTGCAGAGTCGTTCCGAATAGATTTCTGTTCAAAATTGGCTAAAGGTTGCAAATATTCTTCCCAAAAAACTGCTTTAGATCAATGCTCACTAAAATTTTCATAAATGTTCCAAATTTTAAAAAGCATATTTATCATTTTGTCTAGAACGTCAAACATTTTTTCTTCAAATAAACCAGCCACACAAATAACAGAAAAAGTTCTATGAATTTATTCCTGTGTTAAAGTTACGGGTTCTGCATTGGCTGTACAAAACCCTATCGAGCTGGTTGTTGTATACACGCTGTTTCAAAAGTATGCGTCGCTCCAAAAACCTCAGAGGAAAAACTGCTCAGTCCTGGCCTGAAGGCAAGTGCAGTTTGGCATCAACACACCCTACTACTTGGACGCTCAGGAAGTCTTTCAGTTCAGTTGTAGCAAGCATGGCATCAAAAAACGATTGTCTCGCTATTATTGGTTTGGTTTAACAATAAATTGTGGAAGTAGCATCAAAAAGCGTATTAATAGAAGCATTTGGTCTAGGGAATGGTTTCGTATACAAATCTACAATCAGAATTAGTACTAACGCGCTAACGCCAGAAAATTGGACAAAAATCTGACGATAGATGAAGAAACTTATCTGAAGCTGTTAGCTATTGTTACAACATTAATTAAATGATACTATTATGCGACGAGCTATTTCACCTCATGAGAGACTGACGGCAACATTACGGTTTTTAGCAGCTGGAAGGAGTTACGAAGATTTGAAATCTTCAACGATAATAGCACCCCAGGCCCTAGGTTACATAATTTACATTTACAACACGGTCTGCGGCCTGCGCAGGCCGGTCGAATATCGAATGGTTTTTCAATTCCACATCTGGCGGCCTGTACAGTCCGGCGGAACACTCCGATAATCCTTGAGGCCAGGACTGTGCAGTTTTTCCTCTGAGGATTTCCGGAACGTCTGTGGGTCGCTTTAGATAGCACGATATAGATGATGGCAAAAAGAATATAAAACAAAAGGATTTGTAACTATCCAAAAGTTACTACACGTAATATAAATTCTAATACCACAGCACTCGCTCACCAGAACTGGGACGTATGAATGGATGCATATACCCCACACTGTGAGTTATTCTGCACCTCTAACTCTTACTAGTACCATTGATTAACATGTAAATACGTTAGTCAATGCTAGTACCCAAAAGATCCGCTATTCTAGCAAAAACCAGTAAGACCTTGCAACCTACCACATTTAGGCCTTCTAAAGTTCTAGATCTCGAACCGTCTCCTGTGAGCAGGTCTTACAAAGACAGACCCAGGATCCGTTGTTTTAGCAAAAGCTAGACCACATTTAGGTCTTCAAAAGTTCTAGATCCCCCTATGAATAGGTCTCACAGAGACACCGGGCACACATTGGGTCACTAACAACACCTCGTTACTTATTGTAGGTGTCATTTGCAGTAATTATGGTTTGTCAACAGGCATACCAGCAGCCTTGATGCGCTCTGTCTAGAAAGAGATAGACAGAAATGTCCTTCTTTGGCTGCAGGGCTTACTATAATTTCACGAACCTGGCAGAGATGCCCTCATGTGTTGATTGTGTCTGCTTATTTCAGTTAACCTACTAGCCTACTCATTCAGTTCGCGGTTTTTCCAAGAGCTGTTAAAGACCTAGTTGTGCCCCTTGCGAAATCATTTTTGCCATTTCGCTACCATGTATCCCAGAGTATGCGACCCGAAGTTTTGATAAAATGTCAATCTCTCTGCACTGGAGGACAATTCTTGATATTATCTTCAAAGCACTTAATGCCTTAGTTAACCTGGCTGAGATTGTAGTTAGTTATGTCACCTTGGCCCGTTCTTATTGACTACGAGATACGCAAGCTAAAACTACAAAAATGCCTGCCTGAAGTATCGCGGTGAATTCCATAAGGATGGCTAATTATCTCGATCCAGTCTGCCTTTGTTTGTTGGATACACAAAATAAATTTTATTTTACGCAACGCTAAGAGAACTATAGAGTGCTTGCTTATCGTGCTTTAGAAATACCCTATAGCGCCCTAGCTCCTATGGCTCGACAATCGAAGCGAAGAAGCCCTAGCCTCTACCTCTACCCAAAAGGTTCAATAGAGGGCGATTCAGCATCACTCGAGACTCGAGTAAATGTAAGGAGTCGTGAACTGCTACTAATAATTATACAGGGTGAGTTTTTAGTATCAGTCGATAACTCCGCTACTGTAAAAGATAGCAAAAAACTTGTAGGCGATTTTTTCATTTATTTGTACTGTGTAATACAAATATTATTTGCCACCTCAAAGGCTACGCCTTGTGGTAGGTGCTGGCATTGAAATATACACTAAAATTTTGCTAACCTAATTTCTCTGCTGTTCTCTTTGGACTGTTATATTCGTTCGCCTTTCAATGATTTGCCTCTTCTTCTTCTTCTTAACCTTCTACGGATTCATTCTCAACAGCAGCATGCATTCTTCTATATTTTTTTGGTGATTTCGTCATTTCGTAAAATTTGGATGCCCTACATCTTATGCCATATTTAGATTATACTACTACTAATAATCCCTCTTCTCACAATATAAGGTATTATACAGTGTATTTCAAGTTATGACCATCTTTATATCCAAATCACTGTCAAACAAACGTAGTGTATATCAAAAAATAATGAATCAAAAATTATTTTTTCAAATGGAAAGATAAAAAATGTTCTCTAGTTTTGAAATCCGCTATAAATAAAGCCGACGACGCATATTCAGATACAGGGTGATGTAGAATGCAAAATATCGATTTTTTTCTTAAATGCAAACCTCATTATTTTATTATACCAAAGAATTTCGATTTTTCTGTAACTTAAAATATACCTCCGATTTGTGTACCGAAATTCATTTATTTTGAGAAAGCAGCGATTTGGATATAGAAATGGTCATAACTTTTGAAATGTTACAATACTTTTTATTTTAAAAAGGGGGGTTATTAGTATAGAATCTAAATATCGGATAATATATAGGGTGTCTCATTTAAAAAATATACGTTTGCATCACCACGTATAGTTATGGATCGCCTTGTATAATTAAAAATATTTTCTGCGCAAGGAGCATATCCTTAGCTACAACTTTTATATACAACTTTTTGCTATCTTTTACAGTAGTGGAGTTATCGGCCGATCCGGTACTAAAAGCTCACCCTGATGTAGGTATGTTCCTTTTCCGACAGTCCGCACTCAGTCACAATACCTCTCAGCCATATAAAATAAGGACCGTTCAACTATTGTCATGTATTATTTAGAACCAGTGTACTACTCTGGTATTAAAGAATGTATGCGACACTTTTCCTTTATAATTATTTTATAACCCTCTAAATAGCAGTATTGATTATTATGTTTGTGATCTAGAAAATAGCTACCGCATTTCTTGCTTGTTAGGTATAGCCAAAATATCAGAAAATATCAACTTGGTGCAACCTTTCGGGAATATCACACCCCTCACCCCTGACTAGCCCCTCGATCATATATTATTATATATTCCAATCAACCTTGTACATTGCTGCTGTATAATGTCCGTTAGCCTCGAAATTTCTTCATCTTTTACTTTTACATCATTCTCATGTGCCGTCTGCAAAGAACTAATTTTTGATTCGTAGTCACCCCGCATTTTTTCCATTTTATTCCTGTAACTATTATCCAGTTCATCTATTTTTGCTTGGTGTGTCTTTTCCAGATTGTTCAATGCGTCGCCTTGTAGATTTTTCAGCATTTCCACCTCTTTCTTGTTGAGATCCGTTGTTCGCTTATAACTAGATTGGTATTTCTCCTGGAATAAATCATACATAAGAAATGTGATATGATGTCCAGTGCCCTAAATTTCAGAACCTCCTAATTGATATACATTTTTGAATCAGCTAATGAACATTATGATTTATTTAGTTTTTTATGAACGACTTTTTATTTTATTGCAATAAGTAAGGAGTACCTAACTAAACAAAAAATAGAAATAGAGATAGAAATTAATTGTATAAAAGTATCTACAATCAAACCTTATATCACGCTTTTATAGTTGAATTTTGTTAGGAAGAATGGAAAGTTCTTTGTTTTTTCATAATTCCTTCCATATTCAGTCATATATTTGGAATATTTAGTCAGATATCAAGAAGAATAAGAAGAATATCGAACCCATTTCTTTATTTCGGTTTTGATTAAACGCATGGTAGTAAGTACGAGAAGAGGATCGGATGGCGCGCTACATCTCGTAAGAAACGCACTTACTATCAGGTGCCGGTGAAATTATTTTACATACTTATTTTTAAAATTCCTCTACCAAATTATCTCCCCCAAATAACCCTACCTTCCCCGTGACCCAGACACGTATTTAGAGGGGGGCTTCAGGGGGTCGGACCTCCCCCGAAACGTTACAAAATGCCGTCTAAAAAATGGAATCCAACCGTGAATCACCTTCCGTCAAGCTTTTGGGGATCAACGTCAACAATAACGTGTTCTGGCACGACCACGTCTTCGGTATTGCTAAAACGGCATCCCAGAAGCTTGGAGCTTTGTTCCGCTGTAGGAAGTTGTACACATCAGAGCAACTGCTGCTGCTCTACAAGGCACAGATCCGACCATCGCTGGAGTATTGCTCCCATGTGTGGGGATGCGCTCCGAAGCACTCTCTAAAGCTTCTGAACACTATCCACAAAGGAGCAATTAGATTAATCGATACGCCTAACCTCACAAAGGACCTCCACAGCCTGGAACATCGAAGGAGGGTGGCTGACCTATCACTGTTTTACAGAGTCTATCACGGAAGATGTTCGAGTGAGCTTTCCCAGATAATAACACCAAAGGCCGTCCGAACCAGGAACACTAGAGAAGCTCTACAAGCTCATCTTTACCAGGTCGAGGTCCTTACTCCCCGAACCAGCATCCTCCAGCATTCCTTCTTTTGTAGAACTTCGACGCTGTGCAATCAGCTGTCGGGGAATTTGTTTCCCGACGGCTACAACCTGCAGCGTTTTAAATCTACCGTGAACCGACACTTATCCTCTCGCAGCGCTTCTACAGCGCCATAGGCAGCCTTTGCGGAAGGCTGACCATAAAAAAACTCTCAGGAGTTTGCTGTAGCTGCTATCGGCCAGTAACATATCTGGTAGCTACGGAGTGTAGGTTCTGAATGTTACACTGTTACAGACTTGAGACTGGCTCTAGGGCTATACACGAAAACAAGCAGGCCGTCCTTATTAACAATATTTTCTGGTATAGTGCTTTTGCGTCAGGACAGGCAATAAAAGCTGCACTATCAACGTTTAGCTGATGTGAATATTTTTTTTATGGTCGGCCTAACGCAAAGGCTGAAAGCCTATGGCGCTGTAGAAGCGCTGCGAGAGGATAAGTGTCGGTTCACGTTGGATTTGAAACGCTGTAGGTTGTAGCCATCGGAAAACAAGTTCCCTGGCAGCTGATTCCACAGCGTCGAAGTTCTCCAAAAGAAGAAATGCTGGAGGAGGCTGGTTCGGGGAGTAAGGACCTCGACCAGGATGAGCTCGCAGAGCTTTTCTAGTGTTCCTGGTTCGGATGGCCTTTGGTGCTATTATCTGGGAGAGCTCACTGGAACATCTTCCGTGATAGAATCTGTAAAACAGACATAGGTCAGCCACCCTCCTTCGATGTTTCGGCTGTGGAGGTCCTTTGTGAGGTTAGGCGTATCGATTAATCTAATTGCTCTTTTCTGGATAATGTCCAGAAGCTTGAGATAGTGCTTCGGAGCACATCCCCACACATGGGAGCAATACTCCAGCGATGGTCGGATCTGTGCCTTGTAGAGCAACAGCAGTTGCATTTATGCATTCCATAAGCGCCGCTGACTCTCCATCTCTTACAACTATTGATTCAGTGAGAGGCTAAGGGCATTTGCGCTCCAATTATGAAGCAAGGCCTTTTAAAACCCAGATTCAACCGTAAATTTATTGAGGAATATACAAACAATAATGTAGAGGAAGACTATAGTTTAGAAGTCCATAGCGGGATGCAATTCTGATACACAGACGTTTCACTCACTTAGGAGAATCTGATGGCACTGACGTTTTTGAACACGTAATTAGGCCTCATGTTCCCTTGATACCATGATATTTCAGAAAACAATTCTCGCAACAAGGTTGTGCAGCAGACGAAAAACTCTTGGTGCCATCTTAACAAAACACCAGGTCACAGTGGTTTACGCACATGGTAACAAAGTAACAAAATAGGGGATATTGTCACAAGCAGGGCTACTATATAGAGATATAGTATAGATAGATTCGTAGGCTCTGAGCCAACTCTCGAAATGACCATGAACTGAATAAGAAAGCTAAGAAGTGGATACAAAATGAATACTCTATCAGCTTTCGCTATATATCAGAGCATCTCCGCCAGAATCGGAAACTCATTGTGAGATCTAGAGTCAGAGAAAGATGTTCTATCGATAAGCTATGGTGTCTTCAAACGAAACCTGCACATAGCACTAATTTAATGCCGCTGCGAAGTCTCAAGGATCCACAGACATATCACGCTGGGGTCTATTCATCACAGAGTCTCTTTCCATCTCATTTATTCATCCATTCAATTTCAGGGCGCGACATTAAAAATCATATGTGGACCACAAAGCCCGCGAATATATGGCTGGAAAACTCTGCCTAATAATTATTGTCATTGTAATTTGCAAGAAGAAAACGTTACTAATATTATTAATATTTTTCACGTGATGTGCGATCAGCTTCCTCTTAAAAATAATATTGTCTTTATTACAATTCTATGTAGGTACATTCTTCAATACGCTAGATGCCATATATATTATTAAGAATAATCCATTTAATTAATTAATTAAATTAATTAATAAAAAAATATAACAAATTTTGACGAGACTATGTACCTATGTTCTCTGAATTATTCAATACGCTAGATGCTATATTATTAAGGATACGCTATTTAATTATAAATAGAGCATAACAAAACTTTGCAAGATTCAAGTATCAAAAAACCAAATACATATGTAACTGTTCACAGAATATGAAATATAGAGGAATTATAGTCATAACATCAATACCTTAGCTAGCTTCAAATCTTCCTTTAACTCATCTACTATACGATTCAAATTGTTGTTCTGATGTAAAGTCTCTGTCAGTCTAAGCTGCAATGCTTCTATGATTTTCTTCCAGTCGGTGGGTACGAAATTAGTATCTTTCAGTTTCACTTCCTACGGATAGATATATTTGTTGAGGATTAAAATATCGATATTAACCCACTGACAGCAATAGATCTACGTGAACTATCATAGCAATCACATTTAGTTAGCGGGATATACGATTATCATACACATCCACACATTCCAGCAGCGCGACAATTACGAGTATGAGGTGCGCTGTAGCAGCGCTGCGAGAGGATAAGTGTCGGTGCACGCTAGTTTTGAAACCCTGCCGGTTGTAGCTCATTCCACAGTTCTCCAAAAGAAGGAATGCTGGAGATAAGATGCTGGTAAGGATGAGCTCACAGAGCCTCTCGGTCTCTAGTGTTCCTCGTTCGGACGGCCTTTGGTATTATTATCTGGGATAGCTCACTCGAACATCTTCCGTGATAGAATCTGTAAAACAGGGACAGATCTGCCACCCTTCTTCGATGTTCCAGGCTGTGCAGGTCCTCTGTGAGGTTAGCCGTATCGATTAGTCTAATAATTGCTCTCTTCTGGATAGTGGTCCAGAAGGCTTAGAAAGTACTGCGGAGCAGATCCCCACACGTGGGAGCTATACTCCAGCGATGGCTGTATCTGTGCCTTGTAGAGCAGCAATAGTTGGTCTGGTGTATACAGCTTCCTACAGCGGAACAAAACTCCAAGCTTCTGGGGCGCCGCTTTAGCAATACTGACGACGTGGTCGTGCCAGGACGTGTTATTGTTGATGTTAATCCCTAAAAGCTTGACGGAAGCTGACTCGACTATGGGGTGACCCTCCTTATTCACAGTTGGTAAGCTAACGTGAGACTTCTTTGCAAGTATTGTTGCCTGAGTTTTCTGTACGTTAACTGTACTTTATTTACTAATCCCCACTCGACTTTGTTTTGATATCTACGTTGATCTGTGAGGCATGCTGCTGTCGCCGACCTACCGTCTCCTGAGGTGATAATGGCTTGCCTAGTTCCATGTGTACTGTCGTCTGCGAAGCTGTAGATTGGATTGCAGCAGCTCGTTGATGTACAGCAGAAACAGTGTAGGGGATAGGGCACATCCCTGAGGAACCTCGGGGTTTATTGAAAATACGTCTGATGAACAGCCTTCGACTACAACAAAGATCGGCGTTCAAAAAACTATTCAGCCACTGGCGCAGGATATGTGGTAGTCCATGAGCAACAGGCTTGACCAGAAGTCCTTCATGCCACACTCTGTCGAAGACTTTCGATATGTTAAGCGCAACGATACGGGATTCGCCATGATTTTCTGTTGCTCTGTTCCACAAGTGAGTGGCGTAGGCCAGGAGATCACCCGTAGACCTGTGCTTACGGAAGCCATACTGGCGATCAATATTGCAGTTTTGTGCTGTGAATTTTTCGAAGATTACAATTTGCTCGCATACACCGACAATTTTTTCATTTTGTTTCATGAAGTAACTCTACTTTCAACTACAGTCGAACCTCTATAACTCATCGAACCCCTCTTTAACTCGAACTTTTTTACCTGTCCCTGTACATTTCCAATATTTTCATCATGTATTCTCTCTATAACTCGAATTTCTATAACTCGAATCAATATAGTTATATCCTTTCGAAATAAAAATATCTATAAGTCGAACTTTTGATTAATTATTGAACAGCAGGTAACCCTAAATACCCAAGAGTCTTTTAGTAGATGCTTAGAAATTTTGAATTCAGATGATAAAGTCTCTTTCAATGAATTTATGAATTTAGACGATGATGTAGTGTCAAGCGAATACCCTGCTGAAGACGAAATCCTGGCAAGTGTAAGTCAAAAACAGGATGACGTGGAAAACCAGTTGGAATCTGATGATGAAGATGACAGTGGAGGAACTCCAAGAAAAAAGCCTTCTGATGCTGATGTTCTTAAAGCAATTGAAACCATCCAACTCGCTTTTTCAATGAATGAGGCCGCCAATAGTGACGATTTATCTTTAATCTTTAAAATTAGAGAAAAGATTGAATCTTATCGCCAAAAAAGACATTTAACCAATGTTTGATAACTTATTATTTTAAAAATTAGGTAGTTTTTCAAATAATTTGAGCTGTTTTTGCTTTGTATTGCCTTTTGTTCGTGAACATTACAATATGTAAAAAATAAGTTTCGTGTTTAAAGTTTTACTATATATTTCAAGTTAGAGTAATGCTGTATTACTATTTACTTTAGTTTTTTTAAACATATGTTCTGTGTATGTAATAAAAAATAGTTTAGAAATATATGTGATATTTCTTTAACTGGAACTCTCTACGACTCGAACTTTTTTGGATGAAACAATAGTTTTGAAATATGTGTGATATTTCTTTAACTGGAACTCTCTATAACTTTTCGGTGTCCCTTGAAGTTCGAGTTATAGAGGTTCGACTGTATATTCGCTGAAATAATGTGAAAAATTGTACTTGAGAAATAAAAAGGTAAATATTTATAAACAACTGCCATACATACATTAAGAAAATCACTACATTACTCTCATAATTTACACTAATTTTGAGATTCATCGAGCCCGTTGAACTTTTGCAACGAAATTGAAGTACTAGGTAGTGTAGAGGTAGTGTCGCGCTGCTGGTTCGTATATAGGTATACTATGTCCAAGCTTTCCAGTATGTAAGATGTGGAGTTTAGATGGAATAATTCTGATGAAAATTACCATTTATTTATGACCTAATTTTATATATTTAACTTCTTTCTGCTAGAGGGATAGATTCTACTGAAAAGATGGTTTCACGATACTCAAACAATTATCTGTCTTCATTTTCAAAGTTTGCAGTAACATCATACTGAGTCTCCCTTTAACGTTTCTCTACTTAGTATTTTAGTAGAACGGTCTTATAAGTCTTATAATTACAATTCTGACAGGTTTATTGTACGTACCTGACAAGGTCTTTCTTCATTTACACTAGTAGACGATACGCTTAACGACTCTGAGGTGTCACCTAAAACCAAAGAGTGCAGGTCAATGTTTTAATATTTTTATATTTGTTCACACGATATGGAGTACCTAATGCCGGCACCTGACGTACAGCGTATTCGTGTAGCGGCATCGCTGTATTTGTTAAATATTTGGGGTATTCGCGCAAATATCACAAATATGCCTTCCCTCATTGTCGGCCGGTATCGTTGGCATAAATATTCATCTGATTTGAGTCCTTTTATGTGTGATTAAAAACCGACAATTGGACGGAAATGTCTGAAACGCGTATTTGCCTATTTGCATTGTTTGTCTTATTTGCGCAAATAAGGCAAATACCCCAAATAGTTTCTCCGCACAAAACAATGCTTTTTAGCAAATCAAACGCAAGTTTCATTAAATGGGGATGGCACCCGAAGAAGAAAAACATATAACCAGACTTCGCTCAAGAAAACCCCCTATAAAAACTGCAGAACTGCTGATCCAGGGGAACTTCAACATAACTTTGCTCTGGGGAGAAAAAGGGGGGGGAATTCAGCATCTGTCAACCGAGGTATACCAAGCAAGCCTCAAACCAGAGGGGTTTAAATAACCAAGCGGAATCTGGGTAGCCCTTAACAGGATAAGGTGAGGGACAGTGGCACCCATTATTAGACCTCCTAGTTGCGACAATACAGTCAATCGAATAAATTATTGTAATTTTGTTATTTGTTTGTAAAATCTAATAATTTGATGTGTGCTATTAATTTTACTAAGAGTGTGTCATACAATAAATGAATAAATAAATAGAGCTAGGAATCCGTAGGAAAACATCAAAGCTCTAGTGGCACTATATACAGGGTGTCTCACGACGATTAAGACAAATAATATATCGGAACTGGACGGTAGTAGCGAATTATAATTTTGGGGGTGTAAATTAGAGCAAATATAGTATCTTCTCTTATTATTGTGTCACCCAATGAGGTATTTGTTTTTGGTCACGTGACGTCTGATTCAAAATTTTTAATGGGACACCCTGTACACTTGTGACGTTTTGTGTTCCTCTCGATAAAACAATTCCAACAAACTAACACACTTGGGATCTAACATGATTAATTCAAGAGCTGCAGGTACTTAAAGGACTGTACCACCCACCATTATAAAACACTACCAAAATAATTTAACTGTAGGGGTACATGTTATAATCAATGGTAGTGGTACCATCCTTCAAGTACGTGTAGCTCTTGAATTAATCACTTTAGACCACAAGTGTTCTCTAGTTTGTTGGAATTGTTTTATCGAGAGGAACACAAAAATTCACAAATATACAGGGCGTCCCATTAATAATTTTGAAACGAACATCACGTGACCAAAAACAAATACCTCATTGGGTAACATAATGACAAGAAAAGACACAACATTTGGTCTAATTTACACCCCCAAAATTATAATTCTCTACTACTACCCAGTTTCGATACATTGCTTGTCTTAATCGTCGTGGGACACCCTGTACATATTAAAAGTTGCGGATACACTGACACATGAACAAGTTGAGCTTGCAAAAAAATCAGCTATGTTATAAAACAGTGAGGCACATTTTGTGTAGATACTCTGACTTGGATCTGTAAATAGATAGATATTTGGGACACAATTTTTCACGAGAAGAATTCGAAGGATGCCTCTTCAAACATGCTTATCGGCTTCCGACTAGCATAACTACCTGAAAAAATGTAAACACATGTTGTCTAAATCGCAACATTATAAATACGCACTTACTTATGTCATCACAGTCTGTATCGGTTTCTTCTTTCGTCTCCTTATTGTAATTTACTTGGATAGAGTTTACGAAAGGAAATGAAGTCAACTGTCCCACAGATATCAGGCTAGTATCAGTTAGATCACACCAAGAGCTATCTTCAGCGACGTCATTCTTCTTAGACTCTTTAACGTTGTACCGCATCTGTTGTGGACTATTTTGTGGTACTGTATTGGACGCAACTATGGGATCACTTTGACTCACAGGCGCAGGAGACTTCACTTTCTTCTTCTTACCTTTAGTCACTGATTTCGATGGCTCGCCTCGATTTAATTTAGGAGGGTTTTTGGGGTTTTCATCACAATGGCCTATAAAGCAAACTACAACATTTTTATTGATGCTGTGGTACATTAAAATCAAAATTTAGGATCGGGTGAGCATTAATGACAACTTAAAGACATGTTTTCGTCTAAAATTAATCAGCTCATGTTTACAAATCGAAGTATGATTTGAGAATACTTTCCAATATTTTTTTCATTTCATTGAAATTCCGTATTTGGACAGAGTCATCTGCTGCTCGATATTAGAAAAAGCTTAAAAATTGTCTATAATTTATCGCGTTCTCTTTACTAATGTTTCAGACATAGTTGTAACCTTCATCACGGTACGAAATTTTTGATATAAAATAATTTGAAATACATAATAGTTGACCCAGATCGGCGTTTTTTTGACAACTGAATTCCATTGTTGATGAATCCAAAATAAAAAATGAAGTCAAGCTGATTGACCCAGTACTTCCCACACATTATGGTGATACCAGTTTAGAGAGATCCCCCTTGCAAGCAAATCATCACCCGCCCGAAAAAAAAAGTGTTATGCTGCTAGGTATTTCTTTCACAGGTCTATCTGTCTGTATGTTGGCGTTTTTCTAATCGTAATCTCAGAACCGCTGCATGCATGGATTGTGTTGAAGTTTGGGTAGCGATATGCTATGCTGTGAGGACGTAGAGTAGATAAATAATGCTGATAATTTTGAAGATGGGTGTTTGCAGGGTTTGGGAGTTTTAGAAGTTTCTGATCATTTAAGACTGAAAAAGGTGTTGTTTTCATAATATGCTGTCCATTGACTTGTGAAAGAAACACCTAGCGGCATGATACACTTTTTTAAGTCCACCGAACATTGCCTTGCCTATTACAGAAACCAAGAGGCTTTTAACCTAGAATTATTGAATTGATTTTAATGAAATTTTGACACAACATTATTACCGTAGCAAAGACGTAAAAGGCGTTGGTTTTTAGAAATCGTGTAAGGGACGGTGTAGCCATAATCAAAAAACTGAAAATATGAAAACAGTTCAAACTTCGTTTTTAGGCGTTTTAGCGGTTCCTGATCGTATTCTGCTTTTTGTTGGGTGGGTGTAAAGTTGAGGTGGTGGGGGATGGGGACTTGTAAAACTGAAAAAAATTCTTATATTAATGAAATAGGCTGTCTATTGACCTGTGAAAGAAAATCTTAGCTGCATAACACACTTCTTTAGGTCCATCCGAATATTGCCTTGCGTATTACAAAAACCAAGAGACTTAAAATTTTCTGATGTATACATTCGAGTATTGCTTTAGATCGTTCTGTATTGTGTAACCTGGAAATTATTAATGAAAACTTCGCTTTTAAGCGATTTGGAGGTTCCTGATCGTTTTCCATATTTCACTTTCCACACTGATAAGGGATAAGGGAGTACTGTGATCGCGAAAACTATCGGCTTTGAGATAATGTGCTTTTTGGGCGTTTTATGTTATATGACATAACTAAAATACACGTCACTCATTTCCATCGGTCTGTCTGTCTGCCGGTCTGTCTGACTTTTGGCGTTTTTTAAGCCGCGTAATCACAGTAACCGTTGGCGCTGCTTGAAATTTGGGTAGCGATGTGCTGTGGGGTCGTAGCAGGTAATGCTGCTATAATTTTGAAAATCGGAGCATTGGCGGCAGAGGATGGATTGGTCAAAAACAAAAAAAATATTAGTGCCCCTCCATACTTCGTTTTTTTATATAGGCGTTTCAAGAGTTCCTGACAATTTTTAATTTGTTTCTGGGAGGTGGTAAAATTGGGAGAGTATGGGGGTTTGAAAACTAAACAATTTGTTGTATTCATAAAATACTCTACATTGTGCTGAAAAAATCGACTTTGGTGATATTGTGTGCTTGTTAGACCTATGTTGCCTTTGAATTTTATATCTGTGGAATAATTTAATGCATACATATCATAATCCTATAACGCAAAACTAAAACTAAAAACTACCTACGAACTGTATTGTGATGAAATAGTAACACTGTACTACTACCAGGGTAACAGTGTATCGTTGTGGGACCTCTTGCCAGAAGCGGAAGAGAAATCAACAACAACAAAAAAATAGAGAAACTCCAAATTTGTTGAGATTAACACCGTAATGTGTGAGCAGTACTGAGTCGAGACACTTGACGCCATTTTTTGTATGTGAATTGGAACTGCTTAAATTTGTCAATCTGCTTCAGGATATTATAGTTTAAAATATACTACTTTTTGTTTCGCTCCTATATTGCGGCTGAATATGCAGCAGTTTTAATGACTTGTTTACTGTACTTTCTCAAAGATTACAATTTTCTCTCATACGCCGACTATCATTTCGGAGGAAGTGACGAACTAGTAAAAAGCTAAATGCAAAAAATATTCATGATAATAATCGAGTGAATGAATGTGTTTTACAAATTGCAGTTGAGGATTCAGAAGGCAAATGAACGACTACCAAACCTAAATGAGGAATAGTTATTTACGTAACAAGTCCCGAAAGTGATTTTTCACGCGATGAGTAGGCAGCTTAGGCGAAGTCCTGAAAGCCTGTGAGCCCGGTAAAATTACTTTCGGGCAGCGTTACGTACAATAATTTTTTGTTCTTTATTAGATAGAATATTAAAAAACAATAGGAATACTATAAACATTGCTTATGAACATTACAGCCGTTTCGAAAATAGAACTTTCAGTATGATTATTACTTACCAGTATGATTTGTATAAAGTTTCACTTTTGATTTAATAGATCATACCGAAAGTTCTATTTGCGGGACGGCTGCAGAAAAAATCGCACTACTCTCAAAATCAGAGAGTCCGGGGAAACTTTTGCAACGAAATCCGAATACACCTTATTCTATAGGTTTTGCATATTTTTGACCTGTTTCTGTGTTGAAATTTGTTGAAATGCGTAGGTGAAGACAATGAAGAATCCTGCGAAGGATTATGGTCAACGCAAATTCTATATAGTCGCACTGAGAGACTTGAATTGCTGTACCTCCGTAGGTATCTATAATTATCAGACTTTTTGGAAATCCGGTACACAAATTACCTTGAGAAAAGGATTTCATATTTTCCATGTGATTTCCTGGGGAAATTCCATGCATTTGGCGAAAAAGATAATTTGCATCATCAAACAGTGGGAGCGTGTGAGAGGTTTCCAGATTCATTTGAGCGTGTGAATGGTGTGGAGCTTGGGATGTCTTATTTACGCTACCATACAGATTTACCATAGGACCTTCACTGGAGCAGGTTGGGGTATTGTATGGATACAAATTTGGATGAGGTGGCATCGGGTAAGACATTTCATTCTGTGCTTCATTTTTCGACCAAGCAATATTCTTATAGCTTTTGGTTGGGGAGGACTGAAATGAAAACAGAGTATGATAAGTTTTCATCAAAATAGTTTGTCTATGAGAAAAGGGAAACTCTAAAACAAAGTCTAATTTGTATCTTGAACATTACACAGCTAAGCCACTCGCGAAACCGATTTTTTAGAACCCGAAAAATTTATCTTTTACCTATCGTTAACGTATCTGTACAAAATTTTGTGGAGTACTCAAAGCGCATTCCCAATACCCTGTATCTATGTTATGTACGCTGCATGTAAGCCATACGAAAATAATAATAATAATAATTCCCAATACTTTATGAAGATAATACATTCGACGGTAATATATAAAATTTTGTTAGAAAATTGATTCAATTAAATTCACTTTAGAAATTCAGGGCAATCAACAGTTGCCCTTCCTGGATATTTATTCACAAGCTACAACGAAATCAGCTCAGAAAACAATACGCATTCATGTTGCAAGTACTTCGAGCCCGAAGCCTGCTATACGATTGAGGATGCAAACAAGCCAACGATTTTAAGACGGAATGAATACATCTATAGATCAGCATGGCTACGGAACCAAAGCCAACGGACAATCAGAAACCTCGTAGGTGTTCTGACGGGTCACTGTAGGCTCAGACGGCATCTATTACTATTAGGAATTGAAGATAACTCCCTATTTATGGGCTATGAAGAGGCCGATGAAACGGCCTACCACTTCCTTGCGAAGTGTGAGTTGCTTGGCGGGCTGAGATACGAGATCTTTGGATCTGATAGACTCCAGCCAGAGGAATTACCTTCCTAAGCTGGGCTGACATACACACAGATACACAGAGAGGGGGATGCAGGTAGTGGTGGCTGAGGGGTTATCTTCGGAAATGGCAAAAATGGTCTAGGGCTACTGGGGCTGCCCCACAGCTACTGTTACTACCACCTTAAAATCAAAACATCCAAAGGGTCTCAAGGTTTTCAGTTTAGTTTTTGTTTGGGGTTGAGAACGCTGCCAGTCTGATTATTAGATAGGCAAGGCAAAGTACAAAGTTGATAGTTATTGAATATACAGGGTTATTCACGTTATTCGACACGGAGCATTAAGGCTAAAGTATTTGATACAAAAGAAAATAATCATTTGGGATGGATAGAGACCCATAAAGGCTACATTTTAAAAATATTTTCATGTTATACAGGGTGTCCCAAAAACACGAAATGTATCAAAGTTATGTTTTTTTAAATGGAACACCCCATATATTATTGCATATTCAGATTTCTTGGTGAATTCTAGTGTGACTTTATGTATCATACATGGTACCTAAAGCGAATCGTTAAGGTGTAAATCACCATTTTCGGTATAAGTAGATATCAGGAAAAAATTGAATATCGCAGAGATTACAAAATATGGAAGGCTGTGACTTTGCCGTATTACTAAGCATAAAATGCATCAGCTTTGATGAGACTGTCAAATTTAAATTACGTTTATGCTTGGAGAAATCGATCGATGAATTAAGGAAACTTCGATCAGCGATAACTTGATTTTTTCAAATGGGACTGCCTAATTTTATTTATACGATTAAACGTAGAATTTGATAACCTTTCTAATGATATAAGGTTGTGAATATCAATCTCTCGTAGTTTTCATTTAATTTTAAATTTGCAAGCAAATCGGCGATTTTCAATTTTCCTACCTATAAGCAACGTAGTAGGCCATGAAATATAAACAAAAATCTGTTCTAGCTAGAAGAAAACAACTAACTCAGCTGAAAAATACACACTAACTAGACTAAAGGGACAAGATTATAAAAATTCCTTACAACAAATCAACTCTCCCAGAAACAACTGCGATAACATCTCTAAGGTCAAAGAAAAGCTGGAGTATGGCAGTAATAGATATTTTTACTGTCTACTGGCTACCGCAATTTACTAGAGGTTAAAAATTTCCAAGGCAATCAAAAACCCTCATATGAAACAGAAACAACCAGCGACTGTTGCTCCAGCACGTAACTATCAATCATATGTAATGGTGTAAAAAAGTACTAATTTGCGTTGAAGTCGATACCTCTGACTGGAGCCCTTCTATTTTTCAATATCTATTAGCAATTTTGCAAAAAACAAATACTGACAAATCAGATTTAAGTTTTCTGCCATTTAAGTTATGTTTTATAATTTGAACAAATTTTAATCCATTCTTCATTTTCTGCGGCCTTGCTAATAGGTACTGCAGAATTTTCACAACTCCAGTCAGAGGTACTTTTGACTTGAGTTTTGACAGAATTGCATACCTTTTACTTCCCACACCGATAGGTGAGGGGAGTATTGTGATCGCGAAAATTTTCGATTTTGAGATAATACACTTTTTGGGCGTTTCATGATGTCTACATAACGAAAATCCATGTCACTCATTTCCGTCGGTCTGTCTGTCGGTCTGTCGGTCTGTCGGTCTGTCTGTCGGTCTGTCTGTACGCGTTTTTGTGTCCTCGTAATCTCAGTAACCGCTGCATGGATTGTGATGAAATTTGGGCAGCGATATGCTGGGGGGTCGTAGTAGGTAATGTTCTTATAATTTTGAAAATCGGTGCAGGGGCGGCGGAGTAATTAGCAAAAAACAAAAAAAATTAAATATTCCTCAAACTTCGTTTTTAGGCGTTTTAGAGGTTCCTGATCATTTTTTACTTTTTTTGGGTGGGGGTGAAATTGGGGTGGTTGGGGGGTGGGGGGTTGTAAAATTGAAAAATTTGTTGCTTTCATAATAGACTGCCCACTGACCCATGAAGGAAGACCTAGCAACATAAATAACTTTTTTAGGTCCATCCGAACATTGCCTTGCCTATTACAGAAACCAAAGGACTTAGAATTTTTTCTGGTGTAAACATACGAGAGTATTGCTTTAGATCCTTCTATATTGTGTTACAAGGAAACTGTTGAATTGATGTTAATGAAATTTTGACACAGTATTACTACCGTGGCGAGGATGGAAAACGCGTATGGTTTTTATAAATCGTGCCAGTGGCGGCGCACAAATAATAAAAAAAAGTAAAAATATAAAAACAGCTCAAACTTCGTTTTTAAGCGTTTTAGAGGTTCCTGATCATTTTCTGCGTTTTTTTTGGGTGGGGTGAAATTGGGGTGGTTAGGGGGTGGGGGGTTGAAAAACTGAGAAATTTCTTGTATTCATAATATGGTGTAGGGTAGGGGCTCTGAAGGAAGACCTAGCGACATAAATCAACTTTTTAGGTCCATCCGAACATTGCCTAGCGTATTACGGAAACTAAGGGACTTAGAATTTTCTGTATACATACATACGAGTATTTATTGCTTTAGATCTTTTTGTATTTTGTAACGTGGACACTATTACATTGATTCTAATTAAATTTTGACACAGTATTATTACCGTGGTGAGGATGGAAAACGCGTGTGTTTGTTAAATATCGTGTCAGTGGCAGCGTATATAGCAATAATCAAAAAACTAAAAGTATGAAAACAACTCAAACTTCGATTTTAGATGTTTTAGGCTGTCCATTGACCTCTGAAGGAAATACTTAGCGGCATAAGACAATTTTAGGGGAGGGAAGGCTGCCGATGATTTGGTTGCAAGGAGATCTCAGACTAAAGCTTCATGCTATGGGAAAATAATAAACTGATATCACAGTAATGTGTGGGAAGTACTGAGTCAATCAACTTGACTCCATTTTTTATATCATTAAATGCGAAATTTTATTATGAAAATAATAAACTACTTACAACATTCTCTAGTAGTTTTTACTTTATTTCAAAATTTTTATTGGTTTTGGAAATTGCCAATCTCTAGTACATTGCAGTAGCTAGTAGGCCGTGAAAAAATCCATTTCTGCCATACTCCAGCTTCTCTTTGACCAAAGATATGTTACCGCCGCTGTTTCTGGTTAGGCTTTGTTTGTTGTGAGTAATTTTTATAATCTTGTCCCTTTAGTCTAGTTCGTGTGTATTTTTCAGCTAAGTTAGTTGTTTCCTTCTACCTGAACAGGTTTTGTTTATATTTCATGGCCTGCTACGTTGGTTATAGGTACGCAAATTGAAAAACGCCGATTTGTTTGAAAATTTAAAATTAAATGAAAACTACCAGAGATTGATATGCAGAACCTATATCATTAGAAAGGTTATCAAATTCTACTTTTAACCGTATAAAAAAAATTAGGCATTCCCATTTGAAAAAATCAAGCTATCGCTGATCGAAGTTTCCTTAATTCATCGACCGATTTCTCCAAGCATAAACGTAATTTAAATTTGGCAGTCTCATCAAAGCTGACGCATTTTATGCTCAGTAATACGGCAAAGTCACAGCCTTCCAAATTTTATAATCTCTGCGATATTCAATTTTTTTCTGATATCTACTTATACCGAAGATGGTGATTTACACCTAAACGGTTCGCTTTAAGTCCCATGTATGATACATAAAGTCACAACAGAATTCACCAAGGAATCTGAATATGCAATAATATACGGGGTGTTCCATTTAAAAAAACATAACTTTGATACATTTCGTGCTTTTGGGACACCCTGTATAACATGAAAATATTTTTAAAATGTAGCCTTCATGGGTCTCTATCCATTCCAAATTATTATTTTCTTTTTTATCAAATACTTCAGCCATAATGCTTCGTGTCGAATAACGTGAATAACCCTGTATATTATCTGTAGTGATTGTTATAAATGTTACATTATGTAGGACATCTGTTAGGACTAGATATAAAGAACATAACTCACATCTAAAATGTGGTAGAACAGATAGGCCTAAATCTAAACTTCTTGAATCCGGACGCATACGAAAATTGGAAATAGAAATAATATAGATGTGCAATGTAAAACGTAACGTGTATATAAAAGACAATATTTGGGAGTTATAATTTAGTCTAAATCTTCCTTTAAAGTACTATGCCATTTCCCTTTTTTCGTAGCAACAATATTTACTTCATTAATTTTGTTATCCAAGAAGAATAATACATACCTCCGGATGATACAGGTAGTAGTTCAACTTCGGAAAGTTCTGGAATGGACCAGGCGGTGGTTCTTGGTCAAATGGTGGTGAAATGTCCCCATCTTTGATTTGTCGCGCCAATTCTAACAAGTATCTGTTCCTCTCAGGTTGTTCTGTTGTGGGTGCGCTCAGTTTTTCAAGCCATGATTTGTAAAGCAACAACTGCTGGTTGGAGTTTACAAAGGGAATGTAGCTTTTGATAATGCATAATATTTGACGAAATTCTAGGTCAAGTTTCGCTTCCTCGGTACGAAGTTGTGATTGAGGCTCCATTGTGTCTATTCTTCACGCCGTGTTCTAAAAACACTTACGCATGCATACCGAAAACCATATTAAAACCTATTTTCTTCACAATAAGTATGAAAAAAAGCTTGTATATTGTCATAAAAAACACAAATGATTTTGATAATGTGACGTGACGTTACTCAAAATAGCCTAAAATTTTCAAAAATAAACGACAAGTTTTATTAGATTCACGGTGAATTCACATAATATTCCGGAGGAAGGGTCTGTACAAATAGTGAGAAACATAAAATATTCAATATTTCTATTGAATTCAAAGTATTAAGGAAATAACTGGAAATCATGCCTACTACCTTGTAGGCTTATTGTCCAGTCTATGGATGTCTATGGATGAAATCTTCGCATCATAACGGAATTCTATGATTTGACATATTTGAACAGAAAATCTTGGTAAAATGTGACAGAAGTATAGCTCAATGATTACAGAGTGTTTTCTGATGTAATCTGATTAGCATGTAATGTTATTAAGTAGCAATCTAGTTAAAGAAAAAATACGCACTGTGTCGAGGCCAGAACCTTCGGTACTGTTTAGAGAATTGTCAAATATTATTGTGTTATGTAATTATTCTCAAGAAATAAACGAAAAACAAAAGAAAAAAAAATATGTAAGTAGAACGTAGTAGAATTTTTTATTTTTTCTATTACTCGGGTTATTGTGTACTTCTTATACCAGGTCATCTTATCATCATTACCATTGATTAACGCATTTATACGGTCATTACTTACCCAATTAGCAAAAATTTAGTAAGTATTTAATTATTAAAGAACCGTTTATTCTTAATTTTTAACGCATACATACTTTCGCAAATAGGTTTCTTTCTATTTTTGTATATACATATAATCTAATTTTGGATCTAGACGAAGATTGTTCTTAACATCAAATAATTTAGTTAAGTTTCACAGAAACCCTGATAAGCTTGACAATGTGAATATTATTATGAATTTTAGACTTTGCCTATATTTGCGTAAGTATCATGGTTTTTTATATTACGGAATCTATAATTTTTCGAGGTGGACAACTCTGAACTAATTTTATTATATTTTTACTATTATTTTTAACTTCCAGAAATGTTTAGCGTATCTGTATATCTATAGGTCATCTCTCTGTAGCATCGCAGCTCCCAAACTAGTGAACCGAATTTGATGTAGTTTTAGTTTCGTTTCGATTTGGTCGAATGATCTTATCTACGATCCATGAAAAACTTCAGGTGTTATTTGTTTTTCGGGGGTTAATTATTCTTTTGAAATCTACACTGGACCACCACGTATCACATCAGCTTCAGGGTTTGCATTGATCTTGAACTTGTAATATGAATAATAAAGAGCTTATAAACAAGACAAAAATCGTTTGATTACCGGTTAATAATGTTTCTCTCAATTTCAAAGAGTTTTCCGTCAGATTAATAACCAATAATCAATGTTTCTTTAAAATGATGCTAGTATCAAACAGTAAATTGATCCATAGAGTTGTCAAGGATACTGAAAAATTAAATACCTCTTGAAATGATTCTACTTTCTTGAGTTCTTTTTATAAGATAAGGTATATCGCGAACTGAAATTTTCCTGTGGTAGCGGAAAGTATTTTATATAAAACACTAACTGACCCGACAGACGCTGTCCTGTCTTAGCTATTCATATTGAAATTGAACTTAAATCTGCTATAAATAATAATTATCTGAAAAGGATTGAAATACTTTTTGATATCCAACATGTTTGTTTTGTTTTCGGGCGCGTAGATAAATAATGATGATTCTGTCAATACGGAACAGGCTACGTGACCATGTGGAAAACATGGATTATCAAGATTGATCCCACAAACGTTCAACGACTGCCCATGGGATTTAGTTATCGCCATTGCAAATGTAAGCCGCACTGAAAATTGCAACCGTTTAAAGTTGAATGGCATGTTGTTTGGAATCATAGAGATGCGTGGAATCAAGACGTCTTCGCTTTTGTAATTCCCTGTTTTTTTTAATCAATTTTACGTTTCTTCTCTGAACATTATCATCGACCGACCGTATTTCTGAAACATGTGTCCTAGCCTAGAATCTGGTCTTCAAGATACATGGCGTCAAATATTGAATGTATGTCACTGACCTAAAAAAACATTAAACACGGTTTTTCAGACGAAACAGATGGAAACCCTTGGAAACTTCGTTTTTTTTTTGTTGTCTCTTCGTACCTACTTTGTTTTGGAAGAAAAAAATAAATACCACTACATTACCCGTCGAAGACGTGGAGCTATGAAATGAAGTGGTTTTTATTTGTTTGTTTAACCTGAAAAACAGCAAACAACATTTAATTTTTTTCAAGGCCAGTGGCGTACATCTTTTTAATAATATTCTCGTGGGGCTGCCGCCCGACCCCCGACACGCCCCTGGAAAGGATAATTATCTTCTAGTCAATGGTAACTTATATTCTTAGTGCAGTGAAAGACAGTGACCAATTTAAAAAAAACAATTCATTATAATGTTTTACACACTGATGAAAAAAACAATAAAATTTTATTTCTAATCTTTGAAACCCTGCATCTTGAAATCCAGAATCTTTCAGATACATGTCTGTTCATTGCTTATTCAGGGGTGACCTCACATTATTATGGACAGTGAGATAGGAACATGAAGCCTTAATATTTTTTTTAAGGTCGGCCTCCCGCAAAGGCTGAAAGCCTATGGCGCTGTAGAAGCGCTGCGCGAGGACAAGTATCAGTTCACGTTAGAATGGAAACGCTGCAGGTTGTAGCCGTCGGGAAACAAATTCCCCGGCAGCTGATTCCACAGCGTCGAAGTTTTCCAAAAGAAGGAATGCTTGAGGAGACTGGTTCGGGGAGTAAGGACCTCGACCTGGTAAGGATGAGCTCGCAGCGCTTCTCTAGTGTTCCTGGTCCTGTGGTGTTATTATCTGAGAGAGCTCACTCGAACATCTTCCGTGATAGAATCTGTAAAACAGGGCTAGGTCAGCCACCCTCCTTCGATGTTCCAGGCTGTGGAGGTCCTTTGTGAGGTTAGGCGTATCTATTAGTCTAATCGCTCTTTTCTGGATAGTGTCCAGAAGCTTTAGAGAGTGCTTCGGAGCGCATCCCCACACATGGGAGCAATACTCCAGTGATGGTCGGATCTGTGCCTTGTAGAGCAGCAGCAGTTGCTCTGGTGTATACAACTTCCTACAGCGGAACAAAACTCCAAGCTTCTGAATTGCCGTTTTAGCAATACTGACGACGCGACGTGGTCGTGCCAGGACATGTTATTGTTGATGTTGATTCCCAAAAAGCTTGACGGAAGGTGATTCGACTATGGGGTGACCCTCCATCTCCACGGTTGGTAAGCCATCGTGAGACTTCTTTGTAAGTGTTGTTGCCTGAGTTTTTTGTACGTTGAACTGTACTTTATTTGCTAATCCCCACTCGACAATTGTTTTGATATCTGCGTTGATCTGTGAGGCATGCTGCTGTCGCCGACGTACCGTTTCCTGGGATGATAGTGGCTTGCCTGGTTCCATGCACGACACTAATGTACTGTCATCTGCGAAGCTGTCGATTGGATTGGATGTTATTTCCAGCAGCTCGTTGATGTACAGCAGAAACAGTGTAGGGGATAGGACAGATCCCTGAGGAACACCGGCGTTTATTGGAAATACGTCTGATGAACAGCCCTCGACTACAACAAACAGAGATCGGTCGTTCAAAAAGCTATTCAGCCACTGGCGCAGGCCATGTGATAGTCCATAAGCAGCAAGCTTGACCAGAAGTCCGTCATGCCATACTCTGTCGAAAGCTTTCGATATATCAAGTGCAATAACACGGGATTCGCCATGATTGTCTATTGCTCTGTTCCACAAGTGAGTGACGTAGGCAAGGAGGTCACCTGTAGACCTGTGCTTACGGAAGCCATACTGGCGATCATTTATGATGTTATTGATTGTCCAGGTATTTCAGGAGATGTGTGTTAATGACTCCATAACTTTAGACATGATGCTGAGAAGAGCCATGCACAGGTCTATAATTGGTGGGATCAGTTTTTTTGCCTTTCTTAGGGATGGGTTGTACGCAGCCAATCTTCCACGACGCGGGAAACACGCCTCGTTGATACGAAAGTTTGAAGAGCTTGCAAAGAATAGGTGCAAGCTCAGCGGCACAGCGTTTAAGGTCAATGGCTGGAATTTGGTCAGGACCAGTAGCTTCATTGGTGTTCAGTTTTTGGAGGATGCTTTTTACATCTCGATGTTGAAATTTGACCTCTGCCATTCTCGAGTTCACGCTTTTATGGTGGTGGTCGGAGTACTTCCTTGAAAGTCTACAGTAGAATTGGCTGCGAAGAGATTCCCCAAGATGTCTGCTTTTTCTTTTTGCTTATGCTTAATTTCCAAGATACAGGGTTTCAAAGTTTCACATTTTATTTTGGGTTTTTTCTCAATTGTTCCGCAATAAAATGGCACAACCATGGCTTTGCTAACACGCTAATCGGTACATAGAATTCTTTTAATTTTACAAAACTTTTTTCCGCTTTGTTGCATCAATATGAATATACAAAAATCGTTTCCCCAATATGTGTTATGCAAAAAAGGTATACTTTGTTTAAGTCTCTAGAGCTAACCGTTTTTGAGATAACCTTTATTAAAATTTCCAAGGCACCCCCAATTATTTGTAAAATGTTATCGAAGGAATTATCGATTTTCTGTCACTAATCAAATAGTCTGTCTGTCTGCATTAAATAGTAATAGCTTTTCCACTAAATCTGAAAAGTCGCAACATTATATTCTTTTTGGTAATAGACCTATTACAAGTATAATAGTAGCGGCAACTGTGTCGACACTGCAGCGCATCACCTTGCCCCCACTTCGAATCTCTCGCGTCAATCTGTGAATCTGTTACAACGTCGCATCCGATGACGCAGAGCACATGAGGCCATGTCACGTTGACCATGTTGAAGATATATGGACAGTGATCAAACAGTGATGCTCCGGTGATGCGGCGACGACGGAACGCAACGGACTAGTGAGGCCTCTCTCTTACTGATCCGGTTACGCAAATGAAGCGGGGAATGGAGGCCGGTAGCATTATTACGTATCTTGCGGACGGCAAGCGACCAGCGGAAATCGCTGTCAAAATCACGGCGGACAATAAACTGACAACAACATAGCCTACAATGTGTCAGAGCTGTCAGCGAATGAAACAAAGCGTTAGTTCTGTCATCTGCTAGTGTGCCTTGTGGTGATGATCAGGATCTGCTGACAATCGCAAGTGGCTCTAATCTCATTAGGAGAAGTGCACTTTTGTACAGCAGACGACCAGCAAGCGACAGCGTTGGGTAATGGTACGCGCACATAAATCGGCATCGGACAGACGGTACGGATCGGAAAAAGTTACTTTCTATTAAATTTAATGGACCATCGCACATACGTCGGGACGGTATAGGCATCGGATTTTCAAAATACGGCGAAAATATAACAACTAGAAATAAAGCCCGCCGACGAGTGCCGATACCGACGCATGTGCGATGCTGATCGGCGATTGCCGAGGCACCGTCGGCATTTTTCAAGTTTCTACCTGTACTGCCTGCAGACAGTGTTGTCATTCATAGCAACTTGTCGCGAAAATACCGACATTTTGATTACGTTGAGACGTAGCGGCGATTTAACAGAATAAACAGATTTGTAGTGACTTTTTGAAAAATTCTGTTACTATCTTTTTTTCGCCACTGATTACTGCTTGTCCATTCTTCTTTTTGGTTTTGCCCAGACTGTCTTGTATTGGTGTCGAGACCACAGCATAGTAAACGATCAGCACAGTACCGGTATCGATATTTTTATTTTCGCATCTCTACCCGTGAAATCATCCTAAAGTCAAATTCTGTGGGAACCATTTTAATATAGGAAATCCTCACGAGATATTCTGCTGGTTGTTTACTATGCTGTGTCGAGACTATGTATTTGATAATCCACTATTTTTGAATGAAAGGTTATATTATATTATACATATACCTAACATCAATTGCACCCCCACGAATAAAGTTATACACAGGCTGATTTATACGTTATTTTTGTGGGGCGACAACGTAGCGACATTCAAGGCGGCTCATTAGCGAATTTCAATCTGATCTGCCTGGCAACACTGCATGCAGATCATTTGCATATTTTGCAACCGCTTTTCAATTCTTCCGAAGATTCCGTTCAGCTATTTGCGATACTCTAATGAAAAATCCGTACCGTACCGGCCGTTCCATCTGTACCATCCGTCCGATGCCGATTTATGTGCGCGTACCCTAATACGGAACTTTTTGACAGTCTGATTGTTGTCGCGTCGCTCATGTTCGGCATGTGCTTTGTGACCGCTGTCGCGAATTTTTACATAATAAGGCTGCCGTAGCGGCAACCTCTTTTTTAGGTTGGCTAGGAGATCAAGAAAAAATTATATAAACAATTGAACTGATACTCTGTATAAATTAAAATGCTCTGTTAAAGAAATTCGTTTATAGTTATAAAAGAAAAATTACATTCAGCATTTATTACAAAATAATTTCAAAATATTACGTATAACTAAACACGTAGTTCATAATATATAATTTCATTATCTACAATATGTCTATATTTAAACTTTGGTAACACATATACAAGTACAAATCCTCCTACGTATAGCGCATATCACCTGGATTTTTCATTTAATAGGTAATACATGGTAATACATAAAAGCATTTGTGACTATAATAGGTATTATATTTGCATTATTTTACACTATGAAATTTGTTACAAATTTTTATATAAAAGTTAATCAAAGGTCGTTACTTGTACATCTAAAGTTACGATAAGAAAATAGTGAAATGAAAAAAATATATTCTTCTTTCAATGACTAATATAAAATAAATCATGTTAGCAAGACGTGCTACATAGGCCTGCAGAAAGTTCCAAGTAGTTATAATTTCCAAAATATCAACAGCAATTACAATTGTTACATTTACAGAATTTAGTGAATAATAAATTATAAATTTCAGAATAAATGGCAAATAAAAATCTCTTAATCACAGACGAAAAACAATACTAATTATGTTCATAAATATGGTATCTCAATAGAGCGCTAACTGAAAGCTTAGGCATCAAAAAAAATCTTGAAACATTCATAAGTTATGGAGAAAACTTATCACAAACAAACAATCATCCTTTGGCAACTTTCTTACCAGAGATCAAGATTCAATTTCTGATTATAATAGTTGTGCCTTGATAAGTAATTTAAAAACAAATACCTCTAAAACAAGTACGTAAAATAAAAATCTATAGAAACTATATATTTACGACTTGAGAAACAAATCAGTTGCTCCAATTATTCCACAATTTTACAAACTGTACACTGTACAGAGTATTTATTAAATATTCCTTTTATTCATTAAATATTACATTTCACACAGGTGAATAACTTACGAAATTTTTGTCAATTTACAATCAGGTTTCAGAATAATTTGGAATACTGGGAAGCTACTTATCTCTCATTATATTTTATTTGTTCCTACTAGTTTTTAGAATAAGTGCTTCTTTTTGTCAAAAATATACACGTTTACAGTTGCTAAGAATTTAAAAATGCGTATTTAAAACGCGATTTATTCTTCAATATACACAAATTTATTTTTAATCGCACCATGGTACTGGTGCAGTAAAAGTAATTGTACTAGAAATATTGACATATTACCTATTCTATCAATTTGCAGCGCAAAACTAAAATATTTTTCTATTAAGTGAATATCACTGATGGCAGTACCATTTTTATGTATTACGCAATTCCTTTATTATTAGTAAAATAATGCTCAAGAGTGAATAAAATAAACATCCTTCAACAGTAAATTCTATATCACACATTAAATACTTTCTAATGTCGATTTTCCCATTGAACATTTACGAATTACAGGTCATTTGGAATAGGGTATAGATAAGTAAACAAAAACCTCTCAAGAAGTCAAATAAAACAGAGACATGGCCACGCTGAGTGCTAGCGGCTTTCGAAAGAAGATAAGGCTTAGTAGTAGACTGAAAAAATTATGAAAACTTTCCCCGATACGTCTTTCTCAATATCTCTAGTTGTTACCATCTTTGTGAGAATGAAATCGGTGAGCCTTGTTTGTTAAAGGATTATATAATATACTCACTGTTTCAGAAAAACACTTGACAAGTACCAGCTTGATTTGAAGATTTCAGACAGAACAATGGAAGATTCTATCCAGTATTTACAAATATGAAAACATTGCTCACAAACAATATAATTATATACTATTCTGGAAGATAGAAATTATCTGATATTGTCATTTAACACTTGATTTCACTTAGATGTGAGCTATAAAATATGTGGAAGAAGAAATTGTTGAGGCTCCAAATCGACTTGGCGTCAAGCCGGACCACCACAACGAAGGGCCAGACTTTGTCACCACGTCTCATGCGGTGTACGCTTTTTACCGAGGGGATTTTGTTCATCAGTTTTTCGAGGATATCTGGCTCAGAGGAGGCCTCGTTTACTCCTCTGATAACGACAGACAGGTCTTTGTCCTCTTGAGTTGGTGAGTGGTGAATGGGATGCTACTCTTGTCGAGTTGCTTTGTTATCTCTCTATGAGAGTCGACGTTTGATGGGTACACCTTTACCCCTTGGGAAGTGTTGACAACCCTACGGATAGGGATGTCATTTTCAAAGAGGGCGTTGTTGATTTTAACCCACTCGTTTTTATCTTGGATAATGACAGGTGGGGGACAGGGACTCGTCCGCGGAAGCCACTGAAGCTTCGTCTTCGCTAGAGTCGAAGATGTTTGCTTCGGACGGAGAAGGGGGGAAGTTGTTTCGCCGACGTTTCCTCGATTTGGGGCGACCCTTGGGGGAGGCTGATGATTTATTCGAGGTGGGAAGCGGGAGGGGAGTCAAGGGAACCGACTCCAGGCTGGGGGGAAAAGACGGTGAAGTGTCAGCCTCTAGCTCCTTGATGCGCGAGCACGCGGAGTCGAGTTGTATAAGGGATTTTACTTGAATATGAAGGACCCTAATCATCCCCCCTTCATGGTCTGAGGGATCCGAGGAGTCCTCATCCATTGAGGAAGGAGGGGAGGAAGCCATGGCTTGGAAGCAGCAAAGCAGCACGAAAAGGACAAGAAGAAGGAACGAGGGAGAAACGGCTGGCCCTTAAAAGGGCCAGACGTGAGAAGAGGGCTGACAAACGATTTAAAAGATGATGGCTTACCTAAGAGTGCTGGACTATACAACAACGCTAATCACTTTGGGAATTCCAAGATTGGGATTTCCGCACGGTGCGGGGTCTGACGGTATACGCGTTTTTCGATACTACATTCGTTTTGTTTACAGAGAGCCACAAAAAATCTAAGTTTGTTATTCACGAATCAACGACATTATTTTCTAATTTAGTGAGTATATGCAGATTGCTTTTCACTGAAATTGGGCTGGCAACTTTAACGGTTCGTTTTAGAATTTACCGTTTTCCTCAAAGTTAGCTCAATCGACATAGAATAAGAGTAAGTATAAGTATACATATGTATACAATAACTATCCTTGGAATTTTCCTGAGATCAAGAAATATTCACTCGATTTTCAGAGGACTGTTACGTTATGTCCTCGTAATGCCCGTGCAAATGCTTGACAAAATTATAAACCTAAAATATTAGTGTAGCAATTATTAGACACTTAACAGATTTGCTGTACGTACTCTCTGAGAGAGCTTCATATGAATAACTGGGAAGACATAAACAAATGACCTGAATGAATAGCCGCTAGTGTGCAACAAAAATAAATACAACACACCCAAAGTATATATTTTGTAATGTATCGTTTATCTCATATCGAACCTCCTGTAATCGTAACTGTTCACTGGGAAAACCGGAAGACTACCCTAATAGGATGTTAGGACGTTGCCGTTTGCAGCTGGCACGACAACTGGATGCGGCGCCGTCTGATGCATTTGGATGTGTGGCGACTGCACTACGGTGGGCTGAGGTGGAGGTTGAGGCTGACTCACCACAGGCACCTGAGGTATCTGGATGTTACCGGTGGTCGTCGGATTGTTCTGAGGTTGTGGGGGCGCCTGGTTCTGTGGCGGGGGCTGCTGAGGCTGGCCGGGTTGTACAGGATTAGGTGCCTGAGACGGTTGACCCTGTTGATAGAATCTCATAAATTCATCCGTTACATCAAATACCATCTTCACGGGGCGAAAACTGTTTACAAGTGTCTCAAAAAATCCACATACGCTATACCAAATTATTTTCAATTAATTGTTCGAGGGTGATTGGTACTCGATAGGCAGGGCAGAGGACACCGATTGACGGAGAGCACCAAAAAAGACAAGAAGAGTCACTTAGGCGAACTGTCAATTTTCAACTAGCAAGTGATCACAACGATCGTGGGCCGTCTCGTTTATGTACAGGAGCCTTCTGTTAGACAAGAGAGTCAATATAAATTAGTTCCATGGGAGGATAACATATAATTATTTATCAAAGCGCGTACGAAAACGACGCTTATTTTTTTCCTCAAGGCATGCATATCTAGGGTTGTTACTGTTATTAGCCGCTTGTTATTTTGTATACTGTATGAGAGCTGAACTTAATCAAGATTTGCGTAGGAAAACTACATCCTCTTATTACCAGATTGTACAGGAAGTCCACTGAGATTTATAAACATAAGAACAAATTCAGCAACAAAGGAAGAAGCATAAAAGCTCAACAGAATATGGATACCCGCCTTAAGAAACGCAGTGGCGGCTGGTGAGATAGTGCCACAGTGCCACGGCACTACCTTAATTTTCGACAAAAACATTTACCTATCTCTATCTCTTAAACTTGTCTTATTCTATGTTAGTTTCGAACGATTTTTTCTGTTTTATATGAAATTGCAATAGCGCCTCAGCGCATAAATGCTTGCACCAGGCAACACGTGGCATCATGGCAACTCACAAGATGAGAGCTGACGACGCGACGCGACGGCGAGATGACAACAGCCTACCGTGCCGTTTCTTATAAGGCACAAACAGAGTGAGAGAAATCTTATCACAAACGCTTATGAGTGGCAGAGATAATTCTATGCTGGACGTTTGGATAGATTTTAAATACGAAAATCTGAAGTAGATCGTGCCAGGTACATTACCCATATTTCCATTCATGTTCACTATTTTTGTTTTGTTTCAGCAGTTTCGATTTGTTTATGTTTGATGCTGATGTCGGCTTTTCTCGTTAAAGGTTTGAAAATTAGATCTTATTAGTTTGAGTGAGTTCTGCGCTGTTTTCGGATATTTCTTTTGTGTTTAATTAAAATATATCATTGGAGCGAAAATGAATAAAATTGGCGCATTAATAAACTCATTTAGTAATATTCCGCTGCGCTGGAAGAAAAACTGCAGATTAAGGAGTTAGGACGTCCAACACCTGATTTAAAAACTGAAAAACTTATCGGTAGTGGACAGAAATCGCGTTGTCGTAAATTTAATAAAACTACTAATGATTAAAACAATTGGATACGTGACTGTGAAGAAGTTAACAAACTGTTCTGTTTTGTGTTTGTTCTATTTGGAGGCGATGTCACTTGAGCGAAAAAAGGCACGGATGATCTTATTCATGTTGCGCATATGAATAATGTTTTTAGTTTATCGATGCTTGGTAAGTCGAACATAACGACTCAGTTAATTTCGACTTATCGGCTAGCTATAAGTATTTTTTTTTTCAATTTTATATCGGTTTGAAATTTTGGTTGTCATTCTGGCACTACCTCTCCAAGTTGGCGCGAGCCGCCACTGAAGAAGCGCAAAGATTCTGGGATGCGCAGAAGTTCCACAGGATCGGCAGTGCACAGCGCAGCCGCCCCCCACTCCTAATCCGGGGAATATAAGTACCAACACTGTGACGCGGTCTCAGTCTCTCGGATACGCCGAACAGGCGACGTTAGCTTCTGAGGATGCCGACCACTGGTGTTGGCGAGGCGCGCCGATGCCAAGGCAGCGGAGCGTGTCGACGCCGGCCGAACAGCCCAAGAACCAACATTTCAAACTACCGCAAAAATTCTAGCAAGCAGCGTTGAGGGAGAAGCTTATAGCAACGCTTCTTGTTTTTTTTTATGTTTGAGCGTACCGTTTGGCAACCGAAGATGAGGGTTGTGTTCTACTTTCCATCTTGTCACCTTGTTCGTCAGTTTTCCTTGAACGAGTAACTCTGCTGTTATTATTTCTGCTTTTTTAGTAGCAGAGAAAAGCGAGATCGCAATATTCAACTTTATGCTGCACTTGCTGTGACAAAATTTATTACACTAATGCAGAAAATGATGAACATTCGGTGATGTTGACTAGTATTTTAATCATGAACTTCCAACGATGAAGACAAATTAGTAAAGGATAGAAAAATCAACCCTAGAAAAAGAACTAAATATGAAAGAATATAACACGATTTGAAAATGCGGCTGAGATTACATTATGAGTGTTGATGAGTCAAAGCGGGAAATGTAAATAACCATTATTTCTCTAAAAACCAAAAAAACGATTTCAACTTGCAATGCACTTTATTGCGAGACGATTATTGCATCAGAAAAATCACACATCACAAAAAGCATACAGCACAATCTCACGATTATGATTATCTAATAAGTTCTGACACGCAGTTAAACAAAAAATCCTGCTTATACAAAAGCGGCTTAGAATCAAAAAAGACGTCACCGCCTAGAAATAAGTAGCAGTTGTAAGTTACTCCATTCAAGTCCATTCATAGCTCAAATTAGGGTTTTACTTTTACATAACATATTTCAAAATAGAAAAATTCCTTGCTTGTATACAACAAAAGTATAATTCGAGTATAACACTGAGGTAAGGTAAGATGAAGCCAAATTAATAAAATGCACTCCGATCAACATACGAATGAAAAACCCCCTTGAGAATCAAAAAAGCTGATATGCCGACATACTCTTATAAATTCGATATTGGTAATGTTTAGGTATTTTTGTGATCTTACTTTTATTAGGTTATATGTATATGTTATATGTATAAAAATAGTCTCACCTGTCCGTTCTCCGTATGCTTCCTCATATGCCTCAACAAGTTTCCTTTTTCAACGAAAGTCTTCCCGCAATCCGGACAAACGTGAGGCCTTTCACCGATGTGAGATCTCCTGTGAGAGACCAAGTGACCTTTACACATGAAGTCTTTTTCACACAGATCACATCTATAAATACGAGGAAACACGTTTGGAACTACAACGCTACCATTTGAAAGGAAGTCCCATAGTTTTGCTTTGGCTAATACTTTATGGCAGTCAACTAGGAATAGTGTACGAAATAACTAAAGTTCTGACGAAAAGTCACAAGGATATATTTGTTGAACTGATACGAGGTGAAGTCTTTTAGAAGCATACAGTCTCCCACAGGATCATAGTCTACCCATCTCCGGTAATTAATACAATGAAATATTAGTTCAATCCAATAGAGTGCTTTTCCTAGAAAATTCCACGAATCAAAAAGTTTGTCGAAAAAAAGCTAATTAATACAAAACTGTCGGAACCAAATATATATTTCAAAATTTTGCTAAATTTGACCACTAATATTGTATTTACGGAATATATCAAGAATAAATAAATAATGGTTTATTACAGGAGTTTATGCACCAGGAATGTGTTTTTAACTCGGTTTTTAACGTATTTTAGGAAATTGAAAATTTTGCTGTATTTCCATTTGTATGCACATGGCATATTCCAAAAACGCAAATTTGGGACATCCTGTTGATAGCAATGTGATCTTTGTTTGGAGTTCTGTAAAAAAATTATAATATCTGTCCGTGAATGGCCATATGGAAAACATCACTGCACAGAACCCTGTAACACTTTAATTACGCTGGTTTCAGTCCGATTGGTTTGATTTTCTCAGTTCCTATAGAGTTATTCAGATTCGTTAATACCTTCAAGCTTAAAACTTTTTTACCATGCTCGGGGGGGGGGGGGGGGGCGGTGGAATTATCGCCTTCTAGAATTTCCATATCGTCCAAAATGAGTCAATCCGTTCAAGGCTTAACAAATTCGGGAAAAATATGTACACGACTAAACAAGTAGCTCCTTCAACATAGGTTGAAAATTCAGTTCAAAATACGGTTGGTTATATTAAAAAAAATATATGATAAAAACAATCCGCCACAAATTCTGTTAGTGGATCCACCACAGTCCACCATCCTATTTTACACATTTTATAGAAGAAATACTAAGACTTAAAGAGTTTGAAAATCTTATAACATAGAACTAAGTTCAGTTATCAGTGTTGCGGGAACATCTGAATTGTTTCTACTTCGTATCAATCAATTTTTCGCTTGAGAACGAAATAAAACATCATTAAAATTTTCTCTTCGATCTGATTTCAATCATTGGTCAGATACAGTTACAGTACATGCGAGAGAAAGAGAGAGAGAGAGAGAGAGAGAGAGAGAACAGCTAGTGTTGTGCAAGGTTTTTTATTCTATTTCTTTTTCAAACGTTGACTTTTAACAAAAAAAAAATAGCTCCATTTAAAGTAGGGTAAAAACACGAAAACGAGATGACGATGAAATATCTAAAAAAGCTTAGGGTCCAAGGGTATAGAGACGATAGACCACCTACCCACCATTTTTTTGTCATAAAACCACTATACGTCTTGTTCTCCAATATCCCAATTATCTAGAAAAATGCAATCTATGAATTTTCTTTAGTGTCTCAAAAAACCATTATACAGGCATCCCTTGTAACTTAGGTTAAGCTTCTCGTGTTCGCACCCCCCTCCTTTACCTCCGCCGCCAAATGACTTATGCAAAAAAAAGGAATCTGGTAATTACTAAAAAAAAAACTGTCAAGATTTATCGAACAAACAGGGAAAATAACAGGATATTTTCCAGTCGTTACGCTACAGTACTTAAGATTTTCACAGACTTACGCGAACTACTCGTGCCTATCGCGGATTGACGGATTCGCCTTAGTTGCGGAAGTTTCGCGTTAGCTGCGGTAGCGATAGTCGCTTAATCTGTTCACAGTCAGACGTCACAATGCAGACGGTGTCGCAAAGAAGGTATTGTTAAAAAATATAATATAAAACACATAAATGACACTTCTACTAGTTAAGGCTGACCCAAGGAGGACAGCAAAAATTTCATTTTTTACCCGACACAAATCCACGAAAAAAAAAACAATGTTTTTAGTTTGATTCCGTTTCGGTGGAGCTACTAACCTGTGAATTTTATTTTTTGTAAATATGGCTAGAAGGAAGTGGAAAGCAGAACACTGATATAAATATTGCAGTGAAGTGAAATAATCTCCAGTTGCAAAATCTCCTTCTAATTTCAATTGGTGTTAGTTAAAGCGCCTCTCATGTATCAGTTTAATTTTTTTTAACACGTTACGTCACAATCTTAAGGAATTTGAAAATGGTGTTTTGTGACTCTAAGTACATATATAAAATATTACTAAGAATAATATATTTTTCTTATATATTTCATACGTTTTTGAAAGCCTTTAAAATAACACGTGGGAATTACATAAATCTGTTTCTAGTTTAGTGTCATTTTATATTAAATTATAGGTATTTACGACTTACACCAAGTTCTTTTGATATTTAGTCCCACATTTGATCTTTTTTTTTTGCCCATTCCTATAATCTTCGTGGGAGAAGTAGTATAAGATAATTTTTACCCAGTTCGATTAGTTTCTGTTGTTTTGCTATGGCGAATCAGGAGCGGTAGCGACCAAAACGCGTTCGAACGCGAAATGAAATCCGCCGCGAAATAAGCGCCGTCAAATCCGCAGTAGCGGCGGAAAAAATCGTACAGGTCTGAACTGGCACGTATGCCGCTACGTAAACAGTATGGTGCGATTTTAGCCGCCGCGAATTATTCGCAATCGTCGCGAATCATTCGCGCCAGTCTGTGTAGACTTTTACTCCTCTTCATCAAACAAAGATCACAACCAAACCAAAACTACGCCAACATACCATCACTGCAAACCCATAAATTACCTGAACGGCCTTTCGGCGGTGGCCCCTTTGTTATGCGACCTCTGATGGAAGAGCAGGTTGCCTTTCAAAGGGAACGCCTTTCCGCACTCCCCGCAAGCAAATGGTCTCTCGCCGGTATGTGACCTCATGTGATTCACCAGGTGCTCTTTCCTTGTAAACGGCTTCTGGCATACGTTGCAGCAATGCGGCGTCTCGCCCGTGTGCTGGCGAAGGTGGTTGGTCAGGTGTTCTTTGCGCGTAAACGTTTTTTGGCAGAATTCGCAACGGTGAGGAGACTCCCCTGAAAAAAAATTATTTCCCTGTCACATACACGTCATACATATAAAATAAATAGAGGCTACATACATTTTATGAACATTCAGACAAGGTCCTCCTAGTTTCTCCATTATAGCGATTATAAGTTAGCATAGCATTTCCGTCTCGGGCCGCATTCACTAAAGGTGCTTATTGCTTTAAGCGGAATCAGGGAGAATTACCGACCTTGCCCGAAAGTCAGGCCGAAAAGTGGAGAGTAAAATTCTAATAGGACTGGCATTCAACTAACAGTAAATTGCAATCAGCATCTATTCCATTAAAAGGGATAGAGATACTCATTCTCAAGCCGTTATAGGCGTGGGTTGTGAATTAGTTGTTAATCCTCCGTGGCCAAAGAAATGGCGGGTTTTTCTATTTTCATAAAAATGTCAATTGTGCATTGAATGAATGGACTATTAATGCTTAAAATGGAATTGAATTTTCCATACCATTTAGATCTAAAAGATAATAGGTGGTTATTGAAGATGCGATGCAACAATGCACTGGCCGTATCTGACATCTAATCGTGCGCACAAAGACAAGAATAGTGCCTGGAATTAATAAAGTTAGTGCCTGGCACTATTTATGGACGCTTTGTGTCGCGGCACTGCCAAGGCATTATTTTGACATATGAATCATATGATTCTTTTTGTTGTTTTGCATAAAGCATAAAATGAACATATACCATCTAATTAGGTGAAAGCAAGTCAATTATTATTATTTTAAGGTTTTATTTTTGCCACTATAACTCTATATCAGAGACAATTTTAAGGTCAGGCAGTGCCTGTCACTATTAGTGTATGGGACTATTTCAATAACTCCCTAATAGTTCATAACGTTGAGCGGTTAAGCATAAAAAAGTACATCGTATCTTTAGTAAGCGTATGTAAGATTTAGCTGATGCACTTGCGGTCGTGAAACGTGAAATATTTTCCATGTTTGTTGCTTTTGGGTGATCATTGTGGTATAAGCAAGTTGAATAAAATTATAATACACGATCTATTTTTTGAAGTATCCTCATATATCTTCCGTATGCAATACTCTTAAATATGATTTATTTCGATATAAAAATGACTGTGAGCCGATACCGATACATTTTGTCGATAAACATAATTTAGCTGTAGAGATCCTCTATATATTTGCAAAGAAGCTATGATAATGTCAGACGCATTTCTTACAACCGGTATGTTTTTCTTTGAGTAAGGTGCTGCCTACTACCAAGTTTGGATAGAAAAATAGTGAGTTACAGGAATTACTAAACTACCCCTGGATTGGGAGCAGACGATAGAAAGGTTCTGCCGACTTTAATATGCAGCAGCATATAGAACCCGCGCTCTCTGGTGGCAAAAGCGGACGCATCGTGGCGTTCCACCAAGAGGTCTGCTGCTGTTTAGCAGCGATTTTCTTTGGTTGCCGTTACCTTCGCGTGCCAGATGGCGCACCGGCAGAACCTCTCTGTCGTCTGCTCTCACATGTTTCACATGTTCTCTCTATTTCCGTCAATCAACCTATGGCGCATTGATGATCGCTAATAAACAGCTGTCTGCGTACTGGTGGATTGACGGGGATATAGAGCAACCCTCGTATACCCCTGGATTGTATAATTGCAATAGATCACGTTTTCCTCGATTCTTTTGGAAAAATAATTCATTAATGAGAAACTTTCTGCGCCAATTGAAATGTATAAAAAAGGAAACAGGTTTTTTGGGTTTCAGGTGAGCTGGTGAAAGTTTCATATAATTTTAACCAAACCATCGATAAATGAAAATTAAATGTTAGAGCTGCAGATGTATCCTAGGCCCGTGTTCAATGGGCTCGTTCACCTTTTTTCTTATTTGTACATCCGAAAAAATACATATTTTTTAGTCACCGTGCCAAAAATTAGACCTCTGTGAAGTTTCTAAATCGCTCAAAAAAAAAATAAACATGAATGCCGGGCGCATTTTCGATACGCTGTCGTGACGTCATCAGATACGTTGACCGCGGCTCTGCGCACATTTTAGGACACAAAAACTACCACCAGTCACAATCACTGACAATAGATGTCACAATAACACAAATACATACATCGAACGTAACTACGCGACGAGTCGTGATGATCACAAAACATATATACTGAGTGATGATCTGAAATCACATGCGAACATATCTGCCTCCGCCACAGTTAGGTGTTCGCGCGCTTGGATTTCGCGAATTCAAATGATTATATTAGGCGAACGGAGCATCCTACAAGTATGAAATTTTCAGAATCATGTTTTTTCTATTTAAGCTTTTTTTAGGCAGGTCAAAATTGATTTTAAAAATTTTGTGAACAAGCCCATTCCCTAAATCTGGTAACGTGTCAAGTTGGTGAACAATGCGAACTATTCATACACCAAGATGATTCGTAGCTCCGAATTTCTATTCGATATATCAACTATCAGTCATAGTTGTTTCTAATTTGGAGGAACATGTTCAAAATCATGTACCTATAAGAGAAAAAACAAAACCATTTCAACAGAGTTCCACGTTTTATCAGGTGAACATATCAAAAACTCAAAACTCATACAGTTATAGCAATTTTAGTGTTTTTCGAAAGGAGCGCTATTTTACCGGAGTATATAGTATGACAATTCTTTTTAGCATTATATCCTTACCGGTATGTATCCGGACATGATTGGTCAGATGTTCTTTTCTAGTGAACGACTTTGAACAGTAATGACATCTATAAGGTGATTCCCCAGTATGTTGTCTCACATGATTGGTCAAATGCTCCTTTCTAGTGAAAGATTTTGAACAGTACGTGCACTTATGTGGAGTTTCTCCAGTATGTTGTCTAACATGGTTCACCAGGTGATCTTTCTTGGTGAACGCCTTCGGACAGTAGCTGCACCTGAACGGCGTTTCACCTACAAATAGTGGAGTACAGTCTGTTGGTTTTTCTCGGTCTACAATTTTTTTTTCCAGTCGCAAGTATTTTTTTGGCGTAATGACAAATTAATATTTATTTACATCCAAAACATTTGGTAAATATGTTTTTAATATGTTGATTTTATCATTTGGACCGGTTTAACAATTAAGTTAAGTACCTTTCTCAAGAGTCTTATTGTTTTAGAAAAAGTATTGCAAAATATCTTTTGGGAATCTGTTTTGTGTGTTTGACATCTAGTTTTTATTTGGGGTTTTACCGACTTAACGTTCACACCTGTTTGATCGCCATGTAAAACTAAGTTGATCTAAGCATCTCGGTTACTCAGGAAGAGCAGATTACTTTTTATTGCCACTTGAATAGATAAACGTCGAATTTTTTATCGGGAGGTATGGTCAGTCAAGTGAAATTAAATGTGGGCAGTCAAGTTTTCAAAATGACACCGCCTATTCATTATGGAACATAGTTTCCAGTAAAACTGTCTGAAATTTGTTACAGATTTGGTGAGCCAGAATAATGCCTCCATGGTAATACCTTCCCAGATATCCATGTCAGAGTTTACAACTTCTTTATATTATGTTTATATACACCTTCAACACTTTTAACTGTTTTAACTATTTCACAAAATTTGAATCAATTGTGAAGCGTTTTTGGGCAATATGTTATTTGTTGGGGGAGAGTATTTTCGCACCTAACAAATAGTGCTTTTGAAGAATAATATATGACATTTGCGCTTAGATACGGGAAATGAGGCAAGACTGGGTAGCAGTGTCATTGACCGTACGATTGACTTATCACTGCTGCGTTTGGGAAACCACGCGTTTTTGTCCAGCTTAAAAAACATAATTTTTGCTAGTTTCGAACTAATTGAAAGTTATTCTTATTTAACAATGACTACCCCAGCATGTAAGAACATGTCTATGTCTGTATTTTGATTAGTTTTTTAAAGCATATTATTTTATTCAGATGTGCATGGGAAGGCAAGATGGGGTACTTATGTACCCCAGGACCCAAACGACGAGGACGACGCATCAACATTTGCTTGTGAGTATGACAGATCAAAACAGAATGTGTCTCATACTCCATAGGGTAGATGTGGTTTTTAATATTACTAGCAAAATTTAAATTATTATCTTTTTCAAAACTTCTCAAGTCCTTTATTTCTAAAGACTGTTTATTTAAGAGTAATTGTAAATAAAGAAGTATTCAAAATAATTCAAAACAACTGTTTTATTGAGCTCGAAACAAAAGTAGCCCGTCTTGCCCCACTTTCCCCTTTACTTTCAACTGTGCAGTCACAAATAATCTATTTTTTCCAAAGTTTGCACAACACTATGTAAATCAGTGTAATTGCTGAAACCCGTGGTTGTCTCGCCGACTGATCGCACTACACTGACCCACAATCAAAACAATATCTATGTTAAACTATTTACTAGCCTTCATAACCTCTAACAAAGTAACTTTTATACAAATATTAACTATGAATAAATGACGCTAATTAATAGCTGCTCCAGGTGACAGCTTTTGATGTTAGAGACAAACTTACTAAGTCGTGATTATGAGATCTTACAGAACATAGTCTAACTTCTGTATTTCTGTATTGTTCATAAATCCAAAATGGCAGCCAGTTATGCATCGGTATCTATATCTCAGAGGTTTTAATTATGGACTAGTGAAGCACGATGAATCAGTATGTAAGCCTTATTATAAAAACTGTTCAAATTCCGTTATGGTCAGAAAACTTCGGTTGGTAGAAGTTAACGTACTAGGAGGTCCAATATGCCGTAGTTTATTAGATATTGATCATTTATACTTAGGATTGTCAGTCAAGGGTTAGCTAAACTCAATTTACTTAACTAGAGTGTGTGTTTATTTTCTTTGCTTAGTAACTAGCGAATATGGAATTATCAAAGGCCACATGTCATCATTCTTCAGTTCAATAACAGTACAGCTATGGTGCACACAATGACATACCGTGATAAAAATCAAATCAATATCCTAATTCCCTTACCAGTATGTATCCGAACATGATTGGTCAGGTGTTCTTTTCTAGTGAAGGACTTTGAACAGTAATGACATCTATACGGTGATTCCCCAGTATGTTGTCTCACGTGATTATTCAAATGTTCCTTCCTAGTGAAGGATTTCGAACAGAACGTGCACTTGTGCGGAGTTTCTCCCGTATGTTGCCTAACATGGTTCACCAGGTGATCTTTCTTGGTAAATGCCTTCGGACAGTAGCTACACCTGAATGGCGTTTCACCTACAAATAGTGAAGTAAAATCGCATCTGAATCATAAAATAAAGGCATCGGTATATTTTTTAGGAAAGTGGTTCCATTTGTTAAACTGACCTACGCTGTTAATGTCAGATTAACATTTTTCGTCCTTTAGCTGGAGTTACAGTTTAAAACAGTTTCGTACATATCACCGCTCATCACTGGAAATGACATAGTTCAAAATACTGGTTTATGATTCATGAAATTTCTGACAGTTGTCCAGTTATTTTCTCCATAACGTATACCGCTCCAAGTGACGGCATTTTTTGTCTCAATATCTGACAAGACAAAGTAGAAGTTGCACCAATCAAGAACGAGCTTTTTGAGCTAGTTCAGTTTCAGTGATGACCGGTCATATAATTAATATGCAATAAAATCGCTTAACACTGAGTTCTCAGTATATGTATAATATTACTGAAAGTTACTCATTTGAGACTACTCAACTCACAGTCATGAGAAAAAATGTATTAGAACTTGATGATAAGATAATAAATGAAATGTATAATCGTTAGAAAATATTTCATGGGAATAGGACCTTGAAAAGAGATTTGTTTTTTAAATAAGGAACCACCACCAAAAATCAATTTGGTTTCCACAATTGAATACCTACGCCTTTGAGCAGAATTTAAAGACTGTAATTCTAAAACCTCAAATACTATCCAGGTTTTTCAAGTAGCTGCCAAGATATCACAATATGTTGTTCCAAATTCTAAATGAAGATGTACGTTAATGAATCAGAAACAACAATTTATGACCACAAATATAAATTTATTCATTTTGTTCAGTCTTTAAATCCCTAAGTGATTACAAAGTATAACAAAATTAGATGCCATATTGTAAAGTACATGACACAGTTCGTTCTAGTATAAAAATTAAAATATGAGCTTGCTCAGTATTTCTGCACAATTGTAGTAATAGTTTCCAAGTCACGTATTTTACAAACAGGTATTTGATCATTAAACCGAAATTAATTAGCTTGTATCAATTATGAACATTTTACTAGTAGTATTTTATATTACTGTCTCTTTACGTACATACTTCTTAAGGCAGTATTGAACCTCTGAAATTCATCCTGTAATTTTTTCCATAACTGCTCAGATTCGAATTTTGGGCTATAGTACAATTCTTAGATGCACAATTTAAATGATTTTGAATTATGTATTGTGTTCAGTGGATACAGGACAAACAACCTAGTATATTCCCTATACAGCAGCTATCACCTTCCACATTCTTCCAAAATTGGTCTTGATTAATTACTTATATTATACATACATGCTTTGTATCACATATGAAATCTTCTATTATTTTAGTACTTTTAATTTGCTAAATCTAAGTTGAGAAGTTATTAGGATTTGGTAGATGTTCAAACCATTACTAACTTAAAAAGAACTTAATATTATTACTTCTCTTACAATAATCATTAAGCTTGACCTTTCGGGAAAAAATAATATTAGTACACTTCGTTGGAGATTAATTTGTTAGGTTAATGTTTAACTGCGTAGAAGATACCTCTTAAACAGAGTGCAGCTTGCAGTAGAACTTCGAGCTTTGAAAGAATACGAGATAGGGTCAAGGTTTTCTGAACTGTACTGTCACCAATAGAGGGTGAAAGTTCTCAGTAATAATCTTGTTGCAAATAAGGAATTTTAGAAACCTGTATGTATATGAAAAATAACTTTGTAACAAGATGTTAACCGCCGTACAGCTGAAACTACCTTGTACCTGAAATGAATCTTTCCGACATCCAACTACAGCGGGAGCTACTGGTTAAGCGAAAAAATATTGAACTTCCATTATTTTTTTTAATTCTATTAAATACATGGACTGCCTATCCAAAAGCCTAATATATTTTATTAATATTGTTGTAATTTTTTATGGCATTTAAATAAAAATGTTAATAAATATCTGAATAACACCTGAACATAAAGTAGAGAAACTGTTTAACAAAAATAAATAAGTGTCGTGTTTAAAGACGAAGGAAGATACATTGCACAATAAAATATAATAGCTTAGCATAATTAGGTGTCTTTCTTCGATTCTGGGTTGAACTGTGTGGTGTTAATGTAGATTATAACATAAAACTATCATTCTTTTTTGTGTCACCATGTACACTACTGTGAAATATTATCGATAAAAATCAAAATAAAATGTGAGGGACCTTGTGTCAAAAAAACTTAAGCATGATTTGCCCCACTACTGAACACATTCAACATTTTAAATTGTGCATCTCAATTCCCTCTACAACATGCCAAGAATTTTATTGTTCGTTCCACGCTAAACTGTATCCAGTATTATGTGATTGAAGAAATGAATTATTATGAACGTACTTTTATTATGAATTATTATTGAATGCTTGCATTGATTTACTTTATCCGCAATTGCAATTGACACTACCTAAAACTGTTCGAAAACGACAAGGCGACTTGTTATGTGATATTAACAAATTATATCAGTATGTCCAAGAGTCATTGCATCATTTCCGAATAGAAAATGCAACTTCTGTACTCTAAATATATATGCCTTACTCTCACAATCAACATTCTGTATATTTCATTAATGTTTGTTATAGCTTGTAATCACTATTATAAATGAAGAAGCAGCGATCTTACAATCACTCAATGAATTTTCCTGATCTAAAACTTTAAGGAACGCCATTCAGATGTATATCGACACGCATATTCCCCGATAGGACAATCCAACTAGCACTAACTTGTTATTTTCATACAGGTTATCCGATTAAACGACGGGGACAGATAAAAATATATTTGATATTTAAAAAAACATTAACTTATATTACGAGTAATTATGTCTCGAGGCTGTATATCACAATCCAAATTTCCATACTAAAAATTGGACAAAAAACTCTACGAGAAATATGTCTGCGCATTGACAGCACGACAATGTCTTTGACAAAAATGGTAACTGTCAACAGACACATGACTTGTCTGCTACTAATGCACATGCCATTGTCTTATATTTGTTAGGAAATATTCTTATGTTTGTTCGGAAAAATTTGGATCGTAACATACAGGCTTTACGGTCAAAGAGCCGCCATACAAAAGCGGTTTCGGCACTTTACTGTTAATAGTTTATAGGCCAAAAGAGAGTTAATATCTCGCTTAGTTTTATATATGGAGAAAACCGCAAAGGCCTTTTCTGTTTCAAAAGTCATCGGGTGTTTGAGATATCAAACAGCTGTATGTATGTATGAAATTATAATGAAATATGAGACGATAAATACATTGAGGTAAATTAAGCATTGCGGTACTCTATGACAGCGGTGATATGTCTCGTGTCTTATGCTGTTTAACGCATGGACACTATGCTGAGATACATGAGAATGTTTATTGGTTAGTGGGTAAAACTACGTTGCCGCCCATGTGACGGTTACTTGACACTTTTATTTATCAGCTTTGGGAAAGTGTCACAATCTACCACTTAAATGGATGAGAATCAAATAATCTGTCCAGATGCTTAGCTTACCAGTATGTATCCGAACGTGATTGGTCAGATGCTCTTTCCTAGTGAATGACTTGGAGCAAAAATGACACCTATGAGGCGATTCTCCTGTATGTTGCCTGACATGGTTGTTTAGATGCTCCTTTCTGGTAAAAGATTTTGTACAATATGGGCATTTATGCGGAGATTCTCCAGTGTGCTGCCTGACATGATTCACCAGGTGGTCTTTTCTAGTGAACGCTTTCGGGCAGTAGTTACATCTGAATGGTGTTTCACCTACAAAACGTATACATTCAACTATTGATTAACAATATGTTAACATCGTTGTATCCAGAAACTAAATATCGTCTTGAAAAAAATTGAAAACATTTCTTTTCAGAAAAAGTAGAATATGTTAAACTACGTTTCTATATAGTTTCCACCTCTGTTCAGCGGTCAACCAAATTATCCGGATGACGCCAATGATGACAGATATTGCAAACTGAACTGCAGGATAAGTATCTGTCATTAAGCCGAACATTGCCTTGTAGCAATATCACTGCTTTGATCAGTCACTTTCTCCTCGCTGTAAATTAGACGTGTCATACATTTCCACAGATCTTGCCGGATTTATGGTTCCACCTTTGGAAAGAAATTCAACAAACAGACCCCTTTTCTTTGCTAAAACAAAGTATACGCAATTTTCTTCTTCATTTTTTTCGGAGGTCGAATGTGTCACCACTTTCCACTACATCAGCAGCTAAGGCACAAATCCAAATACGACCCAGCGATTACTTGCTGCTAAATATTCTGAACACAGCGTCACATAAGCAAACGAAATATACGCCTTATTTTAGAGCACCGTCATTTCCAAAACCAATGCCTTGTCAAAATAATGTCTGTCAAGTGTTGTCCTATTCAGCTGGTGGTATGAGATAAATCTCATTAGTTTGCATTCTGCATTATACTTCGGTTCATGTTTATTTAATTAAACAAGCCTTTTTTCAAAACCTTATTGGTAGCATGTAGCAAAGTTACTTCATTTCTTGTATTTTCAAAATTCCATTATCCATAAACTGTTTATCATTGATATCTTGAAATTGACGATAAACTTCGCCAGGTTTTACGTTGGCTTCCGTCAAACAAAAAATGGGCGGATCTAATAGTTGCCCGAGAGTTCGTGAAGTATTTTACGCATCTAAATCTATATGGAAGAAATTTACAAAAATGGCGGCAGCTAAGGGCCAACGAATCAGAAAGACTTTAAACCATTGATTAACATATTTAGGTTAGGTTAGGTGCCTAACCTATACAACATGTTAATCAATGCTTAAAATGAGCAAACAACACTAAAGTTTTTGTGGTACTAGAACAAAACGGTTCCTACGGTACTTAGGTTCTGGATACGTCTGATGTTTTGATTCTGCTATATATTTATGTCACTTCAGTAAGCTAGACGGAAGTAAAAAATGGTAGTTTCGATATATGGAAAAGTAGTGCAAAATTGCAAGCAAAACTCGATAGTTTTTGAGCTGTAAACCACTAATTCCCAGCAGTATTATATAGTCGGCAACGTCATAAATCTACTCTGATTAATGTAATTTTTTAATATTTAAATATTATGATGAATCAAAAAAATCACCGCAATTTTTGAAAGTAAATAAAAAGAATCGCAGAAAACAAAGAATTATTATCGGTTTCATTTGAGTGCTGGATATTGAGGAAACACATTATTTGCGTATAAAATGCAGATATTTGTGTCGCATAAATCTTTTTTTATTCTTTAGGCATCGTCAATTTCACAAAGTAAGAGCATCTACAATCTAAGACTGGACAGATGTATAACTTACTAAGTACTACACCAATTACTATGAACCATAACACTAGATTTCAAGTGCGCATATTGCTTTGACGATGATGGTCTATATGGAACACCGACGATATGGAATCATCTGCACCAAGTTAAAAGCAAAACCCCTAAACAGGAATGATATGATGCAAAGTCTGACGAGAGGAACATTACAGAACAATGTGGCAGGCCAGATGCCTTTAAGAGTAGAAAAATATTGCACATGTACTATGCATGAAGAAGAAATTGATTGGTAAAAATAACTTGCCATTAATCTGAAAATATTTGGAGTCAGATATAAGAACTGCAAATAAAAATAAGAACTTATTTAGTAAACTGTTTAGTAATGTTTCGGGCACCTCATTAGCCTTTATCAAAGAACGTAGGCTACAGATGTATTTAAAAAAAATATCTGACTTGCGCATTTATAATTTTTCTATAATGTTCTATTCTTTTTTAATGACGTGCGATATTTAGCATTCGTTTTAATTCATTACAAAACAAACATAATTTTTTAATTATTAGTATTTCTTATAATCCCTTGATTTTTGTATCATATATTATTAAAACCTTCAAACCGATTACGCAAACTCAATATCATGTCAGTTTCGCACACTGTTTATTCTGTGAAGAATAATCTAAGAAAAACTTGGAGTACTTTAAAAAAATGTTAGGGATTTTTTTTATTTGTAATGAATGCCACCTTATTCATTGGCCGTTCACTGGCAATGCATCAGAGACAACCACAGGATAAGTTTCAGAAGTTACAAACTATTGGAAATTGAAAATTGAGACTCATTCATATAGTGAGGATATAAAGTCCGCCCACTGCCCCGCTTTACTTTTTTAACAAGTGCATCGTTGCGTAAGTGCAAGTTGTAAGCTTTTTTTTAATAAAATTGCTGACGATGTCTAATCTTCATATATTTTTCCGTATGGAATAGGGCCAATCCAAATAATTAAATCGGCAATTTTAAAAATATAAAATTGTTAAGGCGTTTGATAATTATCATTTAAAACTGCCTGTCAAAATTAACATCAGACTTAGGTCAAAAAAAGGAATCAAGGGGAGTTAGATCAGGTGATCGATGTAAGTACTCCACTTCGTTTTGGCGCCTTGGAAAAGTAGCAGTCGGGTAACTCGTCAAATCTTCAAAATAAAAACATTTTTTGGAGCGTGACATACGTATATGGAGTATGTAACTCTCGAAAAATATGTAAATTTTGATCACACCAGTTTCGCAATTCTGGATTTCTCTCTACGATTTAAAAGGATGGATTGCTTAAAACTCCTTCTGAGATTATTTTATATAATTCAACTAGAGTTTCACTATAGTTTGTTATAACACTCAAGTTTTTGCCTGTCTGTTATTACAGAATAACTACACAATGTTGGCAACTGAAACAAACATGGTTACTTAATGTATCCCTATCTTGCTTTATCTGAAAGAGAAAAAGCAAAGCCAGTGAAAACCCAATCTGTATTAAAAATTAAATTAAATTTAAATGAGTGTAATTTAACAAAGCAAGCGGTGTAGTAAGTTGGCCACATAATTTTTTGAACAAAATTGTGCATGTAAAGGTAGTATTATTTATTTAGATTATAAAACGCTTCACATAAAGTGAGAACTAGACCATCTATTATTTACTGGCTCATCAATAAAACCACATAATTATGCTGCCGGTTTTTATGGTGTTTCGGTCAAATTAAAGTGCACAATATTTGACGAAAAATTAATCTGGAATAAGCAAAATTGTTTGACAACAATGGCAGGAAACAGCTTTAGTTTTTTGCGGACTACGTAACTAAGCCGGTGATTCTGGAAAAGATTTCATAGGATTTGCATAGTTGATTGATAATCGCAATTGCATTTCTAACTAATCAGGTGACTGTGACTCAGTATAGTTGAATATGCTTCTAGAACTATTTCAATTCTATAATGATAGAATTTGTTGCTTTCTAAAATTCTTTCAACACTCTAACGAGACACGTTGAACATAGAACTATCTGCCGAGTAAATTATTCAGGGGTAATAGCATTTCACCAAAAATTGACATCTTCAATGACCTGCAGTTTCACGAGGCAACTCTCACTGTTCTAGTTTTTTTTATTTTAAGCCTAATTGTCGAAACTACTTGTGGGTCTTGGTCTTTAAATTTTAATGTACACGAAGTATATGTTAAATGGCCCGTTTACATGAAGTCGAAATATGCAGTTATTGTGGGGCTACCATACCTTACGAAGGAGGGGTGATGAAGCGCTTAGCAAAAATCAAATCTTCTCCGCTTAAATGTTGCGCTGGGACCACGAATATAGCTCCATTTGTGGCCACCTAAACGACATCTTCATACGCGCCGTCGTTCGATTACGAATTACACAGAAGCATACGGCGCTGTTAGTAATAGTGAACTCGGAAAAGCATATAGAAAAATGCCAAGAAAATACTTATGAATCAATGTTGGTATAATAAAGCACGATATTAGGGCTGAGCAGACGTTCCTAATAAATAAGGTGACTGTGACTTTGAACACTGATTTCATTTTTATTTAATAAACCTATAACTTACAGCCATTCCACATTTCATAAGAATTCATCCACAAATAAAGGGGCGAACTTTTATGTCCTCACTGTATAATTGGCTTGAACAGCCAGCTTGTCTATACTTCCCGCTTATATCAGGAATCGCGGTACGACAAAGAAGTGTTTTTATCTTGACTGATCGCGAATGATTGCGCAAGTCTTCCACTTTGGTGGAATCCAAAATTACCTGTATGTTGCCTGACATGATTGATCAAGTGCTCCTTCCTAGTGAACGACTTGGCGCAGAAGCCGCACCTGTGCGGAGACTCACCCGTATGTTGCCTGACGTGGTTCAGCAGATGTTCCTTCCTTGTGAAAGTCTTCGAGCAGAAATCGCAACGATGCGGGGTTTCTCCCGTATGCCACATTATGTGATTTGTGAAATGCTCTTTTCTCGTGAATGATTTGCCGCATATTTCACATCTGTAACAATACGTTGGAACAACAATTAGAAATAAGACCTTAAAGCTATGTTGGTTCTGAATGTATCATTCCAGAGGAAGGTCGTCTATATAAATTAATTCTAAATCCTAAAACCTTTAAAATCCTTTATAGGAGGAAAAGAATTTCGAATCAAAATTAACAATAGCATTTCCACATTACGGCCTAAAAAGCCTGTGTTCCCTCAGCCCTCAGGCATTGTTCCTTATGCGTTAATCCTTTTTTCACTTTTTTACATGCGATGCCCTTTCAGGCTTGCCAGATGAAATAAACTTTTTTCCGGGAATATATAACAGATTTCGGGATTAGAACATAGAAAACACATATAACAGAAAAAGCTCGGTTCATTTCTATGGCAGAGAATGACTTTGTATACATGTTGCATAACTTTAAATAGCTTTTTCTGTGAAACACAATAAAAATGAAACCTTGATAAACTCGGATGTTACCTCCTGCTGTCTTTTTTCTTTTGTTTTTTTTACATATGCATAACGAATTATATTTTCCTGAAGGTAAGAAAGCAAAACAGAATTACATAAGAAACATTTGAATCAGCGGCCGAGGGCCGATTTGATGTGTCTAAATATAAGCTATTAATTCACTACTATTTAATTCCAACCTAAGAATTTGTAGTTCTTACATAGCAAGATCCACAGACATTATATTTTTTCCTTAATGAGTTAGCTCCTTCGAACATCTTTACATCACAAGCCTTGCTCATCAGTATTGACAACACCAATGAAATATATTTGTTTAGTGATTTTTTGAAGCCGGCATTAGAGTGAGATATTCTTCAAGTTTTTCCTTTTTTTTGTGGCTGATGATGACATTTTAAGAAATTTCATAACATATTTGTTCGCAAATTTTACATGAAATTTCAGCGTAAATTCTGTATCGTGTCATACAGCACTACGAATTAGAATTCATCAAGACTTTTTAATACTGAGGAACTTTTATGAACTATTTTCAAATAAACAGTCTATCAGGCTCAATTGCTCATACCTGGCTCGCTAATAAATAAAACACATTTGTTGAAACAATAATAAGGTTCACTAATGTTTCGGCAGCCTTATTCAAGGTCAATGTATTTTCAGTTTCTGAATTTATTTTTTCCCCATAAATTTTGTACTTTGAGGGCTACATAATCATGTTAGACGTTAGTTAACGTTCCTAGATAATAGTTATGCCATTTTCATTGCCGGTAGCTACAATACGTATTAAGACTCTGCGCTGTTGAGAGCAATGACAATTTTTACCGACTTCTTGGTGATGTCAGAGTCACCAACATCAAAAGCGTTTTCTGGCGGTCTTAGGTATTCGAATACATATTTGTCACGCATTAGTCGCTGACATCATAGACTTCAACCAGCGCTAGAATTAACAGTTTTGAAAACATCTCAGAAACGGCGCCAAGCTTTAAATAAAGTAACCTATCTATTTTCGATGTATTTTTGTGACAGAATGTACTTGGCACCACTTTGGTACTCGTATTAACAATAGTCAGTATTTAGAATGGACATTTCAAGTGTCTTGGCAGTAGTTCTTGATTTGGCAAATCAACAAGAGGAAGAATTTCGTCAAAATACTCTAAATATTTATGAAATGTTTTTGAAAGAAGGTTTAAATGGGTTTTTATCGGTTATACTAAGCCACAGAGAAGGGCATCAAAAAATTCCGGGATTTGCAGAAAATTTGCTATGCCAATATATTGAATACGCCAGTAATTAAGAACTACCTCAGCTGCACTTCCATCATATCTTGTTTTATTTCGCTGTTGTGCTTTGTGTTGCTTCATTCGAAATTTTTGAAATTACGATGACAGGCTACGATGACAGCATTACAATTACATGACAATTACAAGCGATAATTTGTGGTTATGTTGGTTTGAAACTAACGTTCGGTTGGTTTTGAATCGGTTTGAATACATTTTGAAATATTGTTACCATGACGTCATCGTTTCAACGCCAGAACGAATGTATTTGAAACGCAGACAAATACGTTTTGAATGCATGGGCGCCAGAAAACAGCCCAAGCAAAATCCCTTTTAGGTTGAAATGTCAATGGTTATGACAACTCAAGTTACATTTTTCTCCACAATGTTGGCTGCTCTGTTTATAGTGCAATGAAAATTGTAAACCAGATCGCAATAATTGCAGCTGCAAGCCATTTCCGCAGCAAAAATGGCAGCCATGAAAATTGCACAGAATTGCAAACTGTAAAGCGGTTTCATAAATATCAGGTAAAATGCCTTTACTTAAACGAGCAGTCTAAACTGGAATAGGATACAACTGGAACTACAGTATATTCAATCCCAAGACAGACTCCAAATAAACAGTCGCATGCAACATTCGCGTGATTACTGTCCGCTAACGTCTGCGAACGCGCCAGATATAGTCCAGTGCAATTATGAAATTTTATAGGACTATATAAAAGAGTTGCCCTATGAGCCCATTGTAACTCAAAAGTAGCCAGTTGCCAGTTTGAAATGATTATTAGGCAATGAACACTTGACATTGCATATTTGGATGTACTTTCTAGTCAGCCTTGGAGATTTTGACTTGCCAGATTATAACACACAATTTACATATAATGTACCGGACTATTAGGGACCCCACTGACATGAGCCGATCACGCACGCGGGCTTGTTTTCATTTGGTCTAGCTTGGCTGTGAATACAGTATAGGCTGGAAAAATCAATAGTAACAAAAAATCAAATGAACTCACCTGAACGGCGTGTCGTTTGTATGGCTCCTCATATGGTTCGACAGATGTTCTTTCCTCGTGTACTTCTTGCCGCATATAGTGCAATGGTGCGGCGTTTCTCCCGTATGCCACATCACGTGATTCATGAAGTGTTCTTTTCTCGTGAAAGACTTCTTGCATATCTCGCATCGGTGCGGTGTCTCGCCAGTATGTTTTCTCACGTGATTCACCATGTGTTCTTTTCTTGTAAATGTTTTAGCACAGAACTGACATCTGCGGATAAAAGAAATAAGCTATAGAATACCAACGAAGTAGTACTTACATTTATGAATAATCTCCCAATGTTTGTCATTTAAAGATGTTTTTTTGAATTTTGGCTTTTATCATCAAATAGTACAAATTAAAACATTCAATTACAATTACAAAGATTTATTAAGAACCTAATATCAGTCCTTATACCTTCAGCCAAGCAAGAATGGGAATGAACTACTTTTCAGGGTCACTAGGGTATAAACACTTTATTGCTATTCAACGAAATGTCTGCAGACAGTTGTTGTATATGAGGACCCGATTTCGAACCCTTCTTTCCTGGCGCTAGTCTTCGTTGTTTTCCACCATCTTCAGAAGACTGATTTCGTATTGCGATACGAATGTAAATATCAAGTTCTGCTAGAGTCGTACTTGAAAAAAAAATTAAAACAAGGCCACCGTCAGACTGGTAGAGACTAGTGTCTCCCAAATGTCTGTATCTTTCCTAAAATACCCTCTGTAATATTTTATAGACTTTTTAAGAGGTATTTTCAAACATTACGATGAAGGACTTTTATGTAACGCTGAACAATATTTCTTCACGTTTCATGCTGATGTGCTCAACACATATGATTTATTTTGTTTTTTTTTTTTTTTTTGATGAATGTTAACCATAAAATAGGGATTACGAGTAAGCAGACTAGGACTACCTATACGACAAAATTTAATGATTATACGAAACAGTAATATCAGTACCTTTAAAAAATTTTTGATTAAAGACTGTAACTTTAAAAAAGTTTTTACCACGGATCAATGTATTCTTTTATCAGACCCAGTCTGTCTAGCTACGGCCTGGTTGACAAACAACAGCGTTAGCTTACTTATTGCAAATAACCTGTTGTCAGACATTTTGCAATGCATAGGTGTCCGAAAAGTTAGTGTTCAGTTTAAAAAGAACCTGGTTTTATTTACGAGTCAGTGAAGCGCCATGAATATTTTCATCTAACCTATGTTTTTATTCACACCAATCAGGATATTTTTTCCACCCATGGGACGGTTGATACAAAAAGGCACCTCAATTTGCTGGCAGAGGGTCTCTCTAAATGCCACAAAATACTTTTTTCTCGAATGCACTATAATATAGTGGCATATAAGTTAGTAGTTTTCACACTTCGTATTACAAAATCATTGTTTCCAGCCTAGGTCCTATATAGTCTAGTCTGAGGTCACAATTTTACAGTACGGAAACAAAAACCAATAAGGATGTATTTAATATTTTGATCGAAAAAATGTGCGTTTCTATAAAAATGAACATAAAAAATGACGGTGGCAAAATAATTGAACACTCTTATCTGTCAAACCATATTAAAATGTACATGAAAATAGTGTGAGGGTACGACGAACTGTACCTAACAGGACACAAAGAGTGCCTATACCTCGCTATGCTTGAAAATGTGTTGTAAAAAAGATGCTTATATAGGCGGGACTTTTAGGTATCACCAAGCTCAACAGAATATGGATACCCGCCTTAAGAGACGCAAAGATTCTGAGATCCGCAGGAGCTCCAAAGGGATCGGCAGTGCACAGCGCAGCTGCCCCACTGCTAATCCGGGGTCTCAGTCTCTCAGAATACGCCGAACAGGTGATATCAGCAAACACAAAGGGTATGTTTGTTTTGTTTTTTTTTGTGATTACCTCCCTTTTTTAGTCCTATATTTTTGCTTTGCTTCATCAATCAATTAATTAACTGCCTAAATGACCAATAATTATATTATATGGGGAATCTTTACTTTCAATTTATTGTACAAGTTTTTGACTGTTCTCCTTTTTAATTCTGTGTTGTCTAACTTTTAAATTTTTTTGCTTTTTCATTTAAGCAATACTTTTAATATTTCGTTGTATATGTATAATGTGATTGTTTATACTGATGCTTCTTATTAACAACAACAACCAATAATGTTAAAAAAGTTTATATAATTGCCTTTCTGTATTATAGAGCCCTGAAGATGAAAATATAATTTTCGAAACGTTGGCAAATTTGAGCTAAAGTTGTGTTTATTTGGACCCTATCACCCAATAAAAAAATGAAGTCAAGTTGATTGACTCAGTACTTCCCACACATTACGCTGATACCAGTTTATTATTTTCCTATAGCATGAAGCTTTAGTCTAAGATCCCTTGCAACCAAATAATCGCCAGCCCCCCTCCCCCTAAAATTGTCTTATGCCGCTAGGTCTTTCCTTCACAGGTCAATGGACAGCCTATTATCGATACTACAAACTTCTTAGTTTTACAATCCCCCACCCCCCCAACCACCTCACTTTCACCCCAACCCAAAAAACTGGTAGGAAATGATCAGGAACCCCCAACACATCTAAAAACCGAATTTGAGTTGCTTTCATACTTGTCGCGTTCTTTGATTATTGCTACGCTGCCACTGAAAAGATTTTTAACAAACATACGCGTTTTCCATTCTCACCACGGTAACAATATACTGTGTCAAAATTTCATTAGAATCAATTTAATAGTGTCCACGTTGCAAAATACAAAACGATTTAAACCAATAAATTCTCGTATAGTATACAGAAGAGTTTCCGTGATAGGCTAGGCAATGTTCGAATGGACCTAAAAAGGTGATTTGTGTCGCTAGATCTTCCTTCACAGATTAGCGGACAGCCTATTATGAGTACAAGAAATTTTTTAATTTTTCAACCCCCAACCCCCCCAACCACCCCAATTTCACCCCCACCCAAAGAGACGCAGAAAATGATCAGGAACCTCTAAAACGCTTTAAAACTAAGTTTGAGCTGTTTTTATCTTTTTAGTTTTTTTATTATTTCTGCGCCGCCACTGGCACGATTTATCAAAACCATACGCGTTTTCCATCTTCGCCATGGTAGTAATGCTGTTTCAAAATTTCATTAAAATCAATTCAACAGTTTCCTCGTTACAACGATCTAACGCAATACTCTCGTATGTTTACATCAGAAAAAATTCTAAGTCCTTTGCTTTCTGTAATAGGCAAGGCAATGTTCAGGTGGACCTAAAAAGGTGATTTATGTCGCTAGGTCTTCCTTCACAGGTCAGCGGACAACCTATTATTAATACAGCAAACTTTTCAGTTTTTCAACCCCCCACCCCCCAACCACCCGAATTTCACCACCACTCAAAAAAACTAGGTAAATGATCAGGAACCTCTAAAACACTTAAAAACGAAGCTTGAGCTGTTTTTATATTTTTAGTTTTTTTATTCTTTCTGCGCCGCCACTGGCACGATTTATAAAAACCATACGCATTTTCCATCCTCGTCGCGGTAGTAATACTGTGTCATAATTTCATTAAAATCAATTGAACAGTTTCGTCGTTACATAATATATAACGATCTAAAGCAATACTCGTATGTATACATCGGAAAAAATTCTAAGTCCTTTAGTTTCTGTATTAGGCATAAGGCAATGTTCATCATCATCATCATAGTCACAATGTCTTAACAGACATGTTGTGAACTCGTAAAATGCATTAAGTCGGAGCTAGAGTTGCCGACACGAATATTATCAATAGTTTTGAGTACTATAGCTCGCCATCGTTCGCGATTTGTTGTCAGTTTAGTGGCGCTCTTGACACTCATATCCAGCAACTGTTTCGTCGTATCCACCCAGCGAGTAGGGGGACGGCCACGGCGCCACCCACTCGGGGCATGACCCTGAACTACAAGTTTCTCCATATTATCGCTTCTGTGTATATGTGGATAGTCTCTTTGGATTACCGACCTCATCCAGTATGGAGACGTTAGTTCGATGGGCGGTATAAGGAACTCTCAGCATTCTCCTCCATGTCCACATTTCAAAAGCGTCTATGCGAGCTCGATCTGCCTTTTTAACAGTCCAAGTTTCCGAGGCATACAAAAATATGGAGAACACAAGAGACTGAACCAGCGACATCGTTGTAGCTTTAGTGATGTTATGGTCACGCCATATTTTAGTAAGCTTTGTCATGGCCACACGAGCCTGTTGAATGCGCCGTCGAATCTCATTTTCACAGCTACCCGAATTATCGATCAAAGAACCGAGGTATATAAAACTTTGAACTACTTCACAACGGCCTATTGACTTTATTGGATAGACCTAAAAAAAGTTATTTAAGCCGCTAGTCTTCCTTCACAGGTCAGTGGGTAGTCTATTATGAAAACAACAAATTTTTCAATTTTACAACCTCCCACCCCCCAACCATCCCAATTTCACCCCCACCCAAAAAAAAGCAGAAAATGATCAGGGACCCCTAAAACGCCTAAAAACGAAGTTTCAGCAATATTTAATTTTTTTTTTGTTTTTTGCTAAATACTCCGCGGCCTATGCACCGATTTTCAAAATTATAGAAACATTACCTACTACGACCTCACAGCATACCGCTGCCCAAATTTCATCACAATCCATGCAGCGGTTACTGAGATTACGAGGGTAGAAAAACGCGGCAGACAGACCGACAGACAGACAGACAGACAGACAACCGACGGAAATGAGTGACGTGGATTTTCGTTATGTAGACATCATAACACGCCCAAAAAGCGTATTATCTCAAAATCGAAAATTTTCGCGATCACAATACTCCCCTCACCTATCGGTGTAGGAGGTAAAAGGCAGTAATAAATTTGGAAGATCGCACTAAATTCTACTTGACAAGTCACGTCACACGCGGCCTTATCTCAATGAAGCAACAAATATTATATCGAAGAAAATCACTGTGACAGTAACGGTACTACTAAATATATCGTGATTACCTGTAAGGTGTTTCTCCAGTGTGACATCTCGTGTGATTATCAAGATGCTCCTTTCTCGCGAAACTTTTTCCGCATGTGGAGCAGCCGTACGGTTTGTCTGTTGAATGCCTCTTCATGTGCCTTTCGAGGGATGCATCATTGGCGAAAACGTGGAAGCATATCGCACAAGTGAACATGCTGCCTCCTAGGTGACATTTACCATGCTTAGTAAGCTCTTGTGCATTCGTAAAAGCTTTACCACACACCTTGAATAAATGGAAGCTCAAATTAATCGTCGTATAAATTACACCTGTCAGTCTGAATTTACAATTGAGGTTTTGAATAAAGAAAAAAATATATTTTTTTTGTGATAAATCGAAAGATCATATATAAGTTTTATAACAAAACCGTTTTTGTTTTCTTTTTTTTCGCAATAATTCAAAAATTATATCAAAATAAAAATGGGTTTTTGAATCAAGTACCGAAAACACGCCGACGGCTCCCGAACCCGTGTGACGTAATGATGGCGGTTAAGATGCTCCTTTGACCAACGACATCCTACATCGATACTAGATTCTAGATTCCCAGCCAAACGTGAAAATACTTGCTAGAAACTAGTGTATATTTGTTGCAATATAGCCGATGAATGAAGTTTGCAGCTCAGGACGACCTCCACGATCGAAATAAATATCTTTTTGAATGTTTGAAATCAGATTACAGATTCCAGTAAGTAAGTAAGTACCGAATCAAATATGTCTTATTGAAACTATCTGGTGCATGTTCGGCTGGCCTAGTGGTTAGAGTATTGGCTAATGGATCCGTTGGTCTGGGTTCAAAGCTCAGCCTGTCCAATTTTTTTTTTATCAAATAATTCATTCATGTGCTTTTTGCACTTGTTATGTACATTTTTTTCTACGATCAACATAAATATGTTTTTGAAACAAATTATATCAGACATATTACTTGCACTGCATAGTGCAAAAACTAACTACAGGACGCGGTGGACAATTCAAAAAATCAGTTCAAATGGTGTTTGTCCGTCAATATCAACCGCCAATATTTTTTTTTAAATGTAATAGTTGGTTAATAAAACAAAATCCATTCATTTTTTAAGTTTTTAATATAAACATAAAATAAAACTCGTAATCACAACAGTCTTCTGTTTATCACTTGGTATTTTTATTTATTTAACTTTGAGCAACGAAGCTTTATAATTAAATTTTCATAAAAATTTAACAAACAAAAATATATAAACGCAATGCAAACAAACAAAACTTATTCTTCTATGAGTTTCAATGTTATAATTATCTTTACTGTATGTACGTAGATGCTTTTCTGTTAAAATATTTGTTAGTAATTTCATCTTATATTAAATGAATCCAATTTTTTTTAATAAATTATTAATATGTACATCCCAACGTAAGTGTGAGTCTAAATATATTCCTAGATACTTTATACTTTTTTCTATGTTCGGGACTAAAAAAATATAGTTTTATTTTTGTTTACTTGAAGTGCTAGCTCTTATGTAAAATAATTATACTTATAGTTTATTTATCGTATAAGTATTTATTATCAATAATAATATTAAATAATAAAATAATTATTTTAAGTTTTGGTCAAGAAGATAATTATAACATTGAAACTCATAGAAAAATAAGTTTTGTTTGTTTGCATTGCATTTTTATATTTTTATTTGTTAAATTTTTATGAAAATTTAACTATTAAGCTTCATTGCTCAAAGTTAAATAAATAAAGATACCAAGTGATAAACAGAAGACTGTTGTGATTACGAGTTTGACTTACTTTATGTCTATATTAAAAACTTAAAAAATGAATGGATTTTGTTTTATTAACCAACTATTACATTTAAAAAAAATATTGGCGGTTGATATTGACGGACAAACACCATTTGAACTGATTTTTTTAATTGTCCACCGCGTCCTGTACTTAGTTTTTGCACTATGCAGTGCAAGTAATATGTCTGATAGAATTTGTTTCAAAAACATATTTATGTTGATCGTAGAAAAAAATGTACATAACAAGTGAAAAAAGCACATGAATGAATTATTTGATAAAAAAAAATTGGACAGGCTGAGCTTTGAACCCAGACCAACGGATCCATTAGCCAACACTCTAACCACTAGGCCAGCCGAACATGCACCAGATAGTTTCAATAAGACATATTTGTAGGTACTTACTTACTGGAATCTGTGATCTGATTTCAAACATTCAAAAAGATATTTATTTCGATCGTAGAGGTCGTCCTGAGCTGCAAACTTCATTCATCGGCTATATTGCAACAAATATACACTAGTTACTAGCAAGTATTTTCACGTTTGGCTGGGAACCTAGAATCTAGTATCGATGTAGGATGTCGTTGGTCAAAGGAGCATCTTAACCGCCATCATTACGTCACACGGGTACGGGAGCCGTCGGCGTGTTTTCGGTATTCGATTCAAAAACCCATTTTTATTTTGATATAACTTTTGAATTATGGCGAAAAAAAAGAAAACAAAAACAGTTTTATTATAAAACTTATATATGATCTCTCGATTCATGACTAAAAAAAAATTGATTCAAAACCTCAATTGGCCTGTTGGAAAATTAACTTGGCCGTTGTGAATTATCACTTGACGCTTTAGATACTTTAGTGTTCTTTGTATCTAAATGCAGCTCATTTGAGGCAAACCATTAACTGGAGTGACTTAACACGTGTATTGCGATTTCGCGGTGATGTTAATGTTTCTGAAACGAAAACTGAAAGTGGTGTCATCAGCATACATTACTATTGAAATTTGCATGTTTAGTGAAAACACAAGTAGTGGTATATCATTTATGTAGATAATGACAATAGTGTTATTTAAAATTTTCACCAAAAAGTACGCAAAGCCATTGCAGTAATTCACAACATAGATAATTCCCACATAGACACTATAAATAGTTATTTCAATACTTTACAGAAAACCATATTTTATTGAGCCTTACAGTCCTTGAAACAGCCATCGCAAAAACAATAAATACATAGAAATTGTGGTCAAATTTTCACATCTAATATTAAGATACCAAAAAGCATGTTAAAGAAAATTATAGAAATTAAATTAATTAATATCAGAAGATGCTGTATATGACTACCTAAACAGATGACCATACCTGACAAGTGAATGGTTTTCTTTCGGTGTGGTAACGCCTATGAACGATGAGCTGGTAACGAAACTGGAATATCTTTCCACAAAGATCACAGACATGAGTTCCGACCGAGTTGTTTGTATCATTTGTAACGTTGCTTGTAGACGCTTCTTGTTCATCCTTAGCGATTATGGCAAGGCTTGAGGTGTTTTGTTGCATGTTTATATTGTTGTTGTTGTTGTTATTGGTATTAGTTGAAGTTTGGACGTTCTGATTATTGTTTGACACCTCACCTAAAATTGAAGATCGCAAAAGTAGATACAACTATACAGGGTGGTCCAATAAGCGCGCGGTGCTCTCTAGCTGCCATACCGTTTAAATTAGATGAAAATGTTTATTTTCAAATGCTCTAAATTTAGAAAATAATTTCAAAGATGGCGGACTTCCAGATATACCGCAAGTAGGCATCAACTTCCTTATTTTAAATGGAACACCCTGTATATTATTACGTTTTTGAATTCAGCACCGATTTTTAGATCCAGTTTGTTAACCAATGTTTAAAAAATTTGACGTTTGTAGTACTTTACAAGAAAAGTTAATATCTCGGAAACTAAATGCGACAAAAAGATGCGGTTTTCGGTTTTGGAACAAGCAAGAAACGTACTTGTGTTTCAGTAAGATCATTGTTCCCAAAGAACATTAAATCAATAGACTAACAGTATTCAAATTTGAAAATTTAAAAACGTTAAAAACTTTTTTTTTTCAAATGGGATGGTATGATAAGTTTCACATCGGTGGATGCGAAATTAACTCTTTCACTCTAAATGAAAATTTGGAAAACCTGTTGAAAAATTCACCACTGGAGTTTCTAAGGATAATGTCGTTACAGTTAGATGGAGCGAAAACACATTTTAGTAAGAGACCGAAACACTTAGGATGAAAGGTTTCCTGCCAATTGTTTCGTCTGCGAGCCACGCCACCTACGATTTTTCCAATTCCTACGCCATAATTACAAAACCGTAAATATCTTGAAAACCATCAAAGATGGAACCACATGTGCTAGATAAAAGTGAAAGCGAATTTAATTTTGCATTCACCGATATGAAACTTATCATACCATCCCATTTGAAAAAAAAGTTTTTAACGTTTTTAAACTTTTGAAATTTGAAAATTGCTAGTTTATTGATTTAATGTTCTTTTGAAATAACGATCTTACTGAAACACAAGTCCGTTCCTTGCGTATTTTAAAACCGAAAAGCGCATCTTTCTATCGCGTTCAGTTTCCGAGATATTAACTTTTTTTGTAAAGTACTAAAAACGTCAAGTTTTGTAACAATTGCTGAATAACTCCGAAAATAGGCATCGTAGGCATGGTTAACAAACTGGACCTAAAAATGGATGCTGAATTCAAAAATGTAATGATTCCATTTAAAATAAGGAAGTTGATGCTTACTTTCGGTATATCCGGAAGTCCGCCATCTTTGAAATTATTTTCTAAATTTAGAGCATTTGAAAAGAAAGGTTTTTTTATTTAAAACATTTTCGTCTAATTTAAACGGTATGACCGCTAGAGAGCACCGCGCGCTTATTGGACCACCCTGTATATATTTCAGTAGTTCAATGCTTAGCATAAATCATTGTGACTGTGAACGAATAAAACATCATTTGTATACTCTAGAGACAAATTAAAATGTAACTTTTGAATTTACTGGAATCTAACATGTTTTCGAAATGTGCAAATACAGTCAGGAAAAATCAATTTCTACAGATATATCTGTCGTCCAACACAGACATATAGCCTCTTATTGTAAAAACGTCACAAAATTTACCTTGATTGCCCTGCAGTTTTCCAAAAATCTCATGATACGCCAGCAGATGATTGAGATCATCCACATTCACCTTATACATATTCTGAACAATATCTACGCCAAGGGTCTTGACCAATTCCTGCTCTTGAATATTAGTTTGTATTTTGACTATGCTGCCATCCGCTGTCCTCACGTCCATCATGTTGGCTTTGAGGTCCTGCAAACCAGACAACGCTCCAGATATGACCGGCCGGTAGTTTTGAAGGGCTTTTTCGAATTGAACTAGAAACGCTTGGTTATTCGACTGGTTTTGGTTCGTCTCTAATGAATTCTCAAATCTCACCTATAAACAAATTGTCAAGTGATCAGATCTAGTCGTTAAACTATAGTAGATTCACCACATGAGTTAGTGCGTTAGTGCTGCATCTTCTTGTTTGTCAAAGCGAACGTCTGTATCAACCTTCTTCCATGGGTTATTTGGCAAAGCACGTTAAATTCAGTGCTGTTTTTCACTACTTTGTCCACTTTGGATATCTCGAGCTAGAGCAGGGTTATCTTAAAACGACATAAATGAAGGCCGACACCAAATCAACCATGGCCTCTTTTTACCTCTATGGGTATCTCACATACTACATAGTACATAGCATTAAAGCATATCCACGTGCCAGCAGCACGACTCGATATTAATTATGCCATCTTTTTGTCCAACTATTCATGATATCTACATAACCTTGGCACCTGTGACCAACTTCGCTGAAGCCCAAGAACCCATAACATGGATGTACCACTGCTCAATGGAACCTGAGAACCTATTATAGCTTTCTCATATCAGGGCTTATCAGGCTAACTGGCCATCAAGAGCAAATTAATTTCTTCTACACCTTTGTGTTGTTAGATGAAAGGAAGCGCTAACATTTCATATAGTGCACTCCTCTTGGTATTTTCTGGGACATTTTCAATTTTAGCTTATGTCCATGGCATTCTTCCTTTATGCACAACAAAAAGTGATTACACTCTGCTCCGAAGTAACATGATGTTACTAGGTTACGAGTTTAGTAATGTGTTAGTTACAAAACAATTGGCAAATGATGGATTTGATGTACTTTTTGTGAGGTTATGTTAAAGTGAAAGATACCAAAACCAGTTTTTTGGCATGCAACAAAACGAAAAATAAAAAAAAAATCATTGTGCAGGAGTGCATGAATTCATCAAACAGCCATTTAAGGTAAACAATATGCTGAAAGTGTTTGGATACTTTTTCTACTGTTTCCAATGTAAGCATAATTATCTGAAATCTAACTAAAAAGATAAAGACCAAAGACAACCAAAGACTTTCAGCACGTTCTTCTGTGAAAAATAAAAAAAGTGAAAAGCAATACGGCAAAATTAAAATATGTCATACCATTATGCAACTTCTTTCCACATTTAAGACATTTTATTCGATTAAACAATAAAAAATAAAAAATGTACACTTTACGTCCATCAAACACCAAATTTATTTTTAGAATATTGTAGTCCAATTGTAGAATCTATCATTTCAAAAAGCACCCTCGAAAATTATTCAGTATTGTACTTCTGGTTATTATGAACTGAATGAAAACTCTACCCGCTTTCATGAAGGTTTATAGAGAGTTTACCATTATTTGATACTGTTTGCGTATGTAAGATTTCTGATTTTTTACTGGTCTGTTGCTGAAAAAACTCTCTTATTTTTTTTAGTTGCTGAATCATTTCTACAAATATCTATTCAGTACATCGTACACTCTTGAATGTGTTAAACTACCTATAATTATTATTAAAAATAAATTCGAATAAATAGTAATAACCCATCGCACATACAACTTTGACTTTTCAATAGGCTTCTTTTAATTCTTGTTGGTCTGAATAACAGCTAAAACCTATCTTGGAAAAGAATTAGGATCATGAATGTGTGAATATCCTTATTACCGCTACCATTGCTACGATACTTTATCCATTTTTCAAAACACCCCAACTATCCTATGAGATTCCCACAGTATTAAATCATTCTTACATACCCAAACTGATGTTTTACAGGAATAAAGAAACTCAGTCTCTAACATAAACTAACCTTTTGATAATCTACTACAAGATAAAATAAAAAACAGCAATAAATTTGAGAACACAACCTACCTAGATCGTAGCATGTAGCAGAGCAGATACTCAGATCATATTCAAATAGATATATATGGGTGCATTATGAAATGGTGGATTTTATCATCTGATGACTACAATGCCATCGAATATGACATATTTTCTCTCTTACCACATTGTCTAAAACTTGCTGCACCTGCAACTGTTGTAGCTGTTGCACGGTCAAGGCCGGTTGCTGGTTCAGTTGGTTCTCACCAGTCATTTGCAATTGCGCAGCCTGTAACTAAAGAGACGTTAAATTAAACCTTTAATGAACGCGAAATGTTAATGTTATACGTCTACATAAGAAACTCAATAAATCATTAAATGTGGTTAGATAGCTGAGGTTTGTGGACCGCTCATTTTTTACTCAAAAATTACACCCCATGGCCCATTCTATGGATATCAATCGATATTTACACAAAGCCTTCCAAACAAAATTTCTTAGCAAATAAGTTATTCATAGCAATGATGGTTTATAATCCGAAATACAATGGACAAGTATAAAAATGTTTATTGTTGATTATGATACAGCACATCATGAAAACATCCCGTATTATTTCCCGATTTTTTCGAAAACAATAGCAAGAAGCAACATATGTTATGTTGTTATATATTATGAAACCAGATCCGAAATCCAGTAACTCTGACAGGACAAAATAAAAAATAAATTACGACACAAGTTTAATTCAGTCAAATTACGAAATTAAAAAAAACTAAAATTAACTTCCAGGCACAAACCTCTTGAAGGTCTCTGTTTTATTTACTATAGCGCATTTCTTACCATAGTAGCCATATATATAAATTTCGACGATTTGTAGCTTAACAACTACTATTTTCATATCTCTTAAAACGTGTTTCCAGCTTGATGATGCTAATCGTTATTTGCCGAACCATTTTTGGTTGTATTTTTTTCGGAGGACGAACAGCGGCATAAATTCAACTACAAAGTCACAAATAAAATCTCTTTCAAAAGATGCGACATAATATATTTCAAAACTAAAGGTTTTTCAGAGAACATTTGCAAGTTTTTCTCATATATTTTCAGCATAGATACCTTTTTTTTGTGAATCAATATGATTTTGTTCATTAACCAGAGGAGAATAATTTCAGATTTAAAAAAAAATACAACAATGAATAAAAGAGATCATCCATTACATGTAAAATATTAACAAACATTTCAAAATCGCGTTTGTCGTATTTTTCTCTCGTATTTGTACTGATTTGACGTCAACAGTCGTCTAAAGTCAGGAGCATCTACATTACTGATCCCATGACATTTGCACTTTTTTCCAAAATAACTAATAATGTTGCTATTTGTTGGCGTGCCTCCTTAGAGGTTTACAAAATATTTTAAATTGATTTACAAATTGTTTTAAAAAGTTGAGCAACATGTGAATATAATGGTACATTTTATTTTGTATATTATTAGTTATAGAATCCAAATGTACCTGAACTTGAACCATGTTTTGTTGCTGAGGCTGCTGAGGTCCATGCTGTTGTTGAGGCTGAGGCGGCTGTTGCTGCTGCTGTGGTTGGTGTTGTTGCTGATTTTGCTGTGGTGCCTGTTGCTGGGTGTGTGCCATCTATTAACAAAATTTGTACTACTTATATGTCCTAGCTGGAAAGATGTTTAATGTTATAAGTGTATATAGACACCATACAGCACAAAGTAGCGTCCTATTGTACATCTATCGATAGATGTGCTATTTATTCCCCTTATGTGTAGGAATACCATCTTCATACTTGAATATAGTGGAAAAGTTTAGCAATAATTTGAAACACATAATCATCCATATTAGGACCTATAAATACTGATCTAAACAAAATAATGAGATAATGCTAAAGCTGCCCACAAACGTTTCAAATATTTCTAAATAGAATTACCCTGATATCTCTCGACAAATGATTTTGTGCTGCCATGGCCTCATTCTGATGTTGATTAGGGTTGATGTGAGCCCCCTCCAATTGAATCGCTCCTGCTGGGATGCTGATGTTCCCCTGGGAAGTGGAAATGCTAACGGGTATCTGGGCATGCTGTTGCAGAAGCAGTGAGGGGTCTGTCGGTAGAATGCCGTGCTGGCTGAGCATAGCAGCATCCTGAAAAATATTAATCACACTACAACAACCATACCTGTGCTGTAAAAAATACCTATAAAAGAACAGATCCAAGACATAGTGATGGGTATTTTTTCATCGGATGCTGATGCTTCATAAAGGTTATTCTTCCAATGTATGCATCATTATAAACTTCCAGGTTACATGTTCTTGTTCTTTGGCCAAAAATCATTTCCGGTACATTTTAGTTTTGCGTAAGTGTTGTGCACGATATATTGGCAACATCCCAAATGAACGGAAAACAGCAATAAATTTGAAATTTGTCAGCGTTGTTTCAGATCACGTTATATTGCATTGAGAAAAATCTCAACAATTGCTGTGTGTATTTATACATTTTATAAGAACAGAAAATAGAAGGCATATTTGAAGCGTCTCTTCTTGGTCGAAAAATTTGGGAAATCTTGTACCAAGGTGCGACAGCTAGTGCAGCGGCAAGAGCGGGGCAGTAGAAAAAGCTTGAAAATTTTTAATAAATGCACGTTTCTAATAATTTTAATTCATACATACCAACCTAACACCAAATCAAACCTCTCCAAAATACTTGTTTCTGGCATCATGACAATAACTTGTCACATCAAAATTTAGAGCTTCAACCGGTCAGACAGTGGAATAATATAAACAAACCTATTATCAGCTGCTAGAGCCTCGTTATGCACCAAGGAAGACAAACAAGAATTAATGATGACTGGAGTCAATTCCCTCAGTAAGAATGGCCAAATAGCTGCATTAATAGGTTATCGTTATATTGTCAAAATGTAATGCAAATGTCATAATTATTTCCAATCCCCTCATACAAGGTATAACCTTCAAGGGTGGTAATATTTGTAATACAATTTTACAAATAAACGAAATGAAAAAAAATCAATCATATTGTGTGGAGTATCTCTGCAAGTGCTATAACACTATATCCTCAGTGTGACGTCGGGGCCAACAACAAAACCAATTTTTATATGTAGAGTTTTGACATTCGTTTGTTTCAAGTTTGTTATTGCAACATCTAAAGTAAAAACCAAACAAATAGAGTTAAAATAAAAAAAATATTAAATTAAATATAAAATTTTTCATATGGTTGCAATGTACTAATAACCTAAGATAAATAAGTAAGTCAATGCACGAATGGTATGCAAGTACTCTAATACGCTGGGTAGCACTGGTTTTAGAAAAACTGAGCACATTATTTTTGCTATCTGCAAGCCTCGTAATAACCAGACACTACGCTTTCCACTAGAGAATACACTCTATTTGTTAGCCAAGTTATTTCATTCTGGGAAAAAAAGTCTGAACACCAATTACATAGGCCTGACCATCAAGTGAGACAGCGCTATATCCAAAATTAACAAAATAGACGAGAAGTGACAGCATAATTTCAATCCTGTATGCACATGCGCCAAATATGCTGTTTTACAGTCAGCTGCTTATAGTCGGGTGTCAGCCAAGAACATTTGTTAGTCTCAGGTGTCAGTGTTCATGTCGTGGCAAGCTCCTGTACTACAATTGTCAGCAGCATATCCTGTTTCAATGTCAAACGACATGATTCAAGGTCATCGTCTTCGACATCAAAGGAGGATTAAATATGCCACTGCCGGCTGTCGCTTCTCGTTAGTTTTGTTGTTCTCTAGCTATATCATGTAAAATTCGCTTCTCAGACAATCTATTATGAAAAGAATACTTATCTTATTTATGAACTTATTTCATCCTCACAAACACACCTGTTGATAATCCATGTTGTGAATACATCAAAACACAGCATTTGCTAATACTACGTTTATTACTCTAAAAAACGGCCGACAAATAGCAGTAATAATATGCAGCTTTTAAGTCAGTGAAACGCAAATGGTAAAATAAATGAACCGCATCAAGAGCCATTTAACGCCCTCATTAAAGTTCGGTTTGATTAATAACTACACGGGTGTATGTTTAGAAACAACAAATGCTAAACCAAGGATTAAAAAATAGACATGTGCAATGGATTGAGGTGCCAACAAAAATGTATATCAATAATAAATCTCCAGAGATTCTAAAATTACGAGTAGATTTATGTTCCAATTATAAACAGCCATGCTCAAACGCATGTAACTATATTATATGAATCAGACTATTCTTCATCTGGAGATGCAGTTGAGAGTACATTATAACTATAATAGAGAGAAAAAAATCAATTTTCACACGCCAAATATATTAACAGAGAACAATTAGTGATCAGGAAAAAACAGTGAATTGATGAACCAAGAAAAAACTACTACTAATCAATCTGAAGTCCAATGAGTCATCTGAGGGAATCGACGACGATCCACAAGAGAAATATCAAATTTCAAATTAAACATTAAACAACAACAGGAATTCAAGGTTACTCAATATACTCAATATATTATCTCCAGCTATCGACTTTCACACTTTTAAACACAAACACACAATATATTTAATTTCAGCCTGAAAAAAAAGAACGATATTTATATTAACTCTATAGAAATAAATTTTAATAGTTATGCTTTAATGCTCAGAATAATATAGAATAAATTTAGACTTAATAGTACCTTTTTAATAACCACCAAATATGCTGTATTTCGCTTTGCAGAAACAAATGCTGGCAACAATGACAAGAACACACAGATTATAGAATAACAAATACTAGAGGTTTTATAATTTTAAACAAGATGGCTAAGTTGAAGCCGGGAATATACTTCTCATAGAAATATACATATATCAAACTACCACAAATATACTTGTCAAACAGTTACCATCACAATTAAATGTAGATTGTAGCAGCGCTGGATTGAGGTTTCATGGGGCCCGGGGCTATTATAGTTTAGGGGCCCTTTATGAATAACATAACATAATAATAAATAGTAGTAACAACATAATATAGCCCTCGCGGGGCCCCACTAAACCGCGGGGCCCGGGGCTACAGCCCCTTTAGCCCCATGGTTAATCCGGCCGTGGATTGTAGGAAAGAGTATTTAATCAATCATAAATCAATTTTGAACACTACTTTTTCCATTTACTTTGCGAACACAAGTTGTGATGTAAACTTTAATTACCTTGAAAGGACTTGTAATGATTCGTTACTGTCCACTTCAGGACTCGTTATTTGGAATTCGTTACTCGCTACTTTAATGACGTTTTAGATATGTATATTTTAAACGGTTAATTACACTACTTTTGACTTAGTTTAGCTATTTTTTAAAACATTTTGATTGGTAAGTATGTTAATTTATAGTACAAGGCTATATAATATGTAATTGAAAAAACAGTATATTTGAGGACATTTTGTCGAAAACAAGGACAACAAAACATAAAAAGTGTATTCACTTAAACATAATACCAAATAACAATAACAAAACAAAAAAGTAGGAAAGAATTTACTCGAGTAAATTCAAATGGCGCTCTCTCTGTGAAATTTATTGGTATAAAAATCGTAAGTTTTTTTTTAAACCAGAAGCGATATTGACAAAACCGGATTTTTCCCGGACCAGTTTTTTCATGCTGATTCCGAATCTGTATTTAGTTTTTCTCTAACCTGTAGCACCTGTAGTTTTGGCTATCTTTTGTATATGGATGGCCGGACAGACAGACAGAGGCTCTGCATAAGCTATCTTCAGCGAGAGCTAAAATGACTAGGTAATGTGGTTACGATTGGTATTTACCATTTAAATAATTTTGTATATTCGAATCTCCCGCGTTTTGACTTGCGAGTTTGAAGTCTGACGGTTGACGCGGAAGAAAGAGTCGAGTCGTACTTCAACTACCGAGGTGAACGGACGTGTGCGTGATATCCGTCACCCCGTGTGTAGCGGGTACCTCCAACAAGGGCGACCACAGCCTTACATCGCTCAGCTAACTAGGAATCTGGATAGAGCAACGCAGTACCCAGCTGGGGAAGACATCCGACGCCAACCAACAAGGGGTGAGTCAACCGATGCATGATTAACCTTCGATTCTCGTGAGTCATTTGCGGTTATTTGCCAATTTAGTTGGTCCTTCACAATTGGATACAATTACTTTATTGATCGAATTGTAACCATAATGTCTGATGAATAACATAGAATAAATAAACAAATTCAGTAAGAATTTTAATAAAATAAATGTAACAAAATATAACCATACAATTTACAATTAACTGAAAAAAGTATTCTAAAAGCAAACTGAAGATTATTATTATAATGTAAAAATAACATTTGTTCAACATTTTTAGATTTCAATCTATTTCTACAAGTTGTAATCACCTATCCTGCCTTGGAAAATGGTGTAGTGACTGTTAGCTTGCACTCGGAGCATGCAATTAGGACTGTGTATGGAACTCTGAGTAACAAGAGCAAAAGTAATGGTTTTTCCGAAATGGAGGACTTGATACCTTTAGATACCCATTAGTAACAACTACTTTGTAATAGTTAATTGATTATTTTGCATCACTAACCAGTTGCTTACATTGATATTCAGAAAAGGATAATTGCAAACTGCTGAAGTGGTTTGTTTACTACCTCTATGTTCAGTTGTTAATCTGAGGATAACCCACATCAGCCTATGGTACAGTTGGATAAGTAAGAGATTTTAGTCTGTACCAGCAAAAAAATTTGAACAGCATGTTGCGACATGTTGCCAACATTTTCTTGCTCGATTTGTCTCTCTTTGCTGGTGGGCCTTGAACATTAATTGTTAAACATATCATCGTTGGTCTTTCAAACTGCTTAATCTCAAAAAACGACTTGACTTTATCATAATCTGGTCACAGCATAATATCTCTGAGGATTTCCTATATAAAAATGGTTCCCAAAAAATTTGACCTTGGGAGGGTTTATGGATGATTTTACGGCTGTGGAGATGCGAAAATGAAAATATCGATACCGGTACCAACTCGATATTTACCAGTAGCAACTCGACATTTTCTAACCAAATAGGCGCGTTTGGTTTGTACAGAGCACTTTGTGCAATGATTACACCCCTCAATAATTATATAATTATTTTCGATACTGATACAAAAGTATTGATAACAGCTTGGAATGCCTCAAAAAGTATCGATAACAAAAATACTCGATATTAGTGCAGAAGTATCGAAGTATTGTTAGCATCCATAGAAAAAACCCTCCAAAAGTGGGGCTGCGCGTGTAATTTCCGCCATCTTGAGTTATTGTGCTGGTTGTTTACTATGCTGTGATCTGACATTCTGTAGTTGTGTTTACAATACCCGCTACTTTGGCTGGCAATTAATACCACAGTTGGGGATAGATATCTCAGCAATAGAAGCAAAATTGATTTATATGTTTTGGAAATATGCCAGTAGCAGAGATTAAGAGTGATAAGCCAGAAATTATTAATAGAGTAATATACCTACAGTATTTACCTGCAGTATTTTTATTGTGATAAGCAACTATAACTAGGTAAAAGGTAAAATGTATGAGGGAACTTCCAAAAAGAAACCCAAAAATAATAGATGGGAATAAAGTTGCTCAGCTATTAAATGATACAATATGTTATTTTTCGTCACATGCACACAGACCCAGATCATCAAATAGAAAAAATTTAGTATAGAAAAAAATAGGCAACAGCAATACTGTTAATTTGTTTTCAAGGCTCCACATCTATAAGAGTTTCAATTAAACAAGTGAATGGCCTAGGGTGGGATACCACCACACCAAGTGCATTCTGTAAAAGAATTTCATATGTAAGTTATATCTGACTACACCTGCTATGACAAATTTCTATTGCATATGTATATTTTGAAATGTACTTCATGCATATCTTACATGTTGTATTAAAAATATATTGTTTCAAACATAATGCCCATATTGTTTTTTCTCAAAAAAATCGAATCCCCAATCCTGGTTACCCCACTGCTTCTATAGCCAGTTAGTCGCTTACATTGATTGAAAGATTTTAATTATATATATTTTCCTATTGATTTATATGTATTTTATATGTGACCATCTGTAACTATTTACATTTGACTGATCTGAGAGATAGAACATTGAATAGATCTTTTATTTCATAAGCCAAATTTTTACAAATTTACAACCTTAATTTCAAGAAAATTACTGGTCCCTTAATCAATCACCTGTTGTCTGTTATGAATTATTGTAGTGTAGCCATAAGATCAAAGAAGGAAAATGGAATAAATCAAACTATAAACCACATTATTTAACTGTAGCCATGCAAATATGATTTGAAGTAATTACACACAGATATGTCAAATAACATAAATAACAGACTTTTAGAACATTTTACTTAAAACAACAGATACAAATTATACTTATACCTATTTGGAATTAAAAAAAATAAAGTAAGTGCTATCTCAGGGCAAATGCACCTGATCTAGGGGCTTTATTACAAACACGGCCAGATTAACCATGGGGCTAAAGGGGCTGGAGCCCTGGGCTCCGCGGTTTAGTGGGGCCCTGCGAGGGCTATATTATGTTGTTATTACTATTTATTATTATGTTATGTTACTCATAAAGGGCCCCTAAACTATAATAGCCCCGGGCCCCATGAATCCTCAATCCAGCGCTGATTACAAAGCAATCCAGATACTTCAAAACTAAACAATATTGTACATTTTTCAACAGATGCATGAAAACATGCTCTTTTAGTTAGTATACTCTCACAATATGGAGAAAAATCAAAACTAATATTGAAGACAATTACTGAATAAAGCTATAAATTATTAAAATTTTATGACCACTAGCATCATGAAAAAATAATTTCAAACTTAGTTGCCCTTAAATGTCAGAACACAGAATAACCCTGTAATTAAAATATATTTAATGAATTTTAAACAGGCCTTCTGAAAGCCCAGTCTACAAAAAATGATATTGCTTATTTTGAATAATGCTTTATACAAGCACTCTTACAACAAGTAATTACCAGGACTGGCAGTATTTTTTAAATATTAACATAGCATATAATATTTTGGCTAAATGTACTATCCCTCGCAGATGCAAATCACTACTTCACTGATTGGAAGTGATGTGTAGAGGCAAAAGTGGAGAATGTACAGTCACTGTTAATTAATGCACCTGCTTTTAGATAGACATAGCTATGTATGCTCTCTCTCTTGGACACATGTTATGAAATAACTGCTAGCAGCCTGTTAAGTATATTTATAAATCAGTCTCTACCAATATTAGTTTTATAATTCTATTAATTGGCAAATGAATCAGAGAGACAGCCATGTGATATAACAGATTATAGTAAGTTTGTACAAAACTGCTAGTGCTCCAATCTGGAATACAGCACATTACATAAAATGATTTTTAATGAAAATATCAATTACAATATGTATATATTCTCCTATTTTGATTAAACATAAAATATGTATATCATGATTCTATAGGGATGACAAAACATCAAAATATCTATGCACAATTGCTTACTCAAATAAAATCATATTTATATTTTATTTCAAAACAGACTTGGTAGTTTGTATCATCTGTATTTTTTGAAAAAATGATTTAGATCTACAGAGTTTTCCCACTAGGCTGCAACCTACATAGCCTACTAAATAGTCAAAACATTTTACCTGTGGAATTTTACCCTGATTATCCCTACTGGTGCCTGGTAAGCCATACACTGAGACCTGTGGGATAGGACCAGGTAGAAGATTTGTCAATACCCAGTACTTTGCAACACTGCTCAAAGCTACTGCATTCAAGGCTGTAGTGTTGACTCTCAAGTCAGTGGGTACTGATGTTGTGGGTGGGGGTCTTTGGGAAGAATTCTGAAAAATGTCAAACATTATAATGATAAAAAATAAAATCCCAAAACATTTTTTTCCTATTTATAGTCATGACAAACACAAAATATATTTAAAACTAATCTGCAGCAGCATCTGTAACTTGGTAATTAAATTATATATCTACATACTCAATGTGACTGTTTTCTATTTATTGCATAAGAAATAGTTGGAGTATACAAAGCTTATACTTCTTGTATGTCCTCAATCAATTTATGGTTCAAATTAATGTAGCCCTAAGTTTTCTTTAAGCAGTAGTAACAAATGTAGTGTAAACTATATCGCAACAAAAAAATATGCTGCTGTTACAATACTATGAGCCACTAAATATTGTGCAAATTTCTTTGCGTGAGTTTGACCCTCAATTTCACTGAGTTACAAATCATTTGTATCATTTCACAGTTCACAGCAGTCTAACTCTTTTGATTTCATGACAAATTGACAACAAGTATGATGGACCAAAAAGAATGTTGGCCTCATAATCTATATTATACAGTGTAAATGAATGAAATTATGACCCACCCCACAAGCTTCATTCACAAACACTATTGTTGGGTTCACAGCCAACTCCAACCATAATCATAAGAGCTTGATTTGGGTTTGAATGTGCTGACGATTTGTAAACAGTCCATGGACTGCACAAAACTAGATGCATATATGGAGCACATTGGAAACTGTTTACAAACTGGTCGAAAGAGATCCAAGTTGAAAATAACTCAAACACAAATACAAAACCACTGATCAGCTGTCACAATACAATAAGGAGCTACAGGGTGTTAGAGTAAACCTTAGAGTAACAACTGAACATAGAGGTAGTAAACAACTAATTCTAATAGGCCAACATCTTTTCTTACGTTGTCATATCGACCACCAGATATGGCAATCATAATTGTTTACTATCGTCTTAATTGTATAGTATCCAGAAATATTCCATTCTATGTTAAAAAAGACGGTATTTTGATGGTTCAGAAATGATTACAGCAAAATCAATAGATATGTTGACCTCTACTAGGTTACTGCATGTTTCTTCATCATTAACGCAAATTCTGTCTTACATAAATTTTGAGGAGTTGGCAATGCCCTATGTAATTTTCCTGTGATTTGTTTACCGCAACCTCCGACTGTCAAACGTTTGTTTTGTTTGTGCATCTTTTATGCTTGGTCAGTAAAATCAAATTCGCTATTTGTTGGTGACTGTAGTGAAGCTTTACGGACTTGCTGTGCTATATTCGAGTGTAGTTCAACAGTTTTTCGAGATGGGACAGTGCAGAGCAATGTTTGTAACATGGGTTGCGTTGGAAGGATTTTCAGGTTAGTTGGCAATGTTTGGGTCTGAAGTGTCAAAAGATGATGGCTTTGAGCACGCCATGCTGAATGAAGTGGCTTGTTCAGTTGTTACTCTGAGGAGTAAATTAACAGCAGTCCAAGAATGATTCTTGCCCATAATCTCTAACTACTTTGACTGTTTCCAAACCATTCGCAATTTGAACACGAACATATGACTGCAGCCATCTGACCGGTTTCAAATTAGTTTGTGCAAACCTGAACATGATCATTTCTAAGGCGCACACTCCTGACAGCTTGCAACCAGTTTCTTCGAAATCTGATTAAACCGAAGGTATTATCCTCCACAATGAATGTGTATCTACCAGTATCTAAGCACCACTGTAAATCTGTATGAGAAGAAAAAATTGTATCTTATCGGATCTCATTAAAAGTGATGCTACATATTGCAATTAAAACACATGGGCATCACTAACACCCTCTTAGATTCAAATAAAGTAGGTATATTAATAATTATACCACTTTATTTGGACTGAACAAAATTAACGAATTTCTAATATTTATTATACATTCATGCCATTACACATATGAAAATCTATAAATTAAATATCACACACCCCTAGCCGCTTTTGTTAATATTTAGCAATGAGAAATTAAATAAGATATAGGGCAGAAAATTAAAAAAAAAAGTGGAATGGAAGTTCTGCCAACTTGTTTTGACAGATTATGGATCGTCATATATTGAGGTAAACACAACGGAATGCCGAATCAAATTTGAATAAATTCATTTCCAGGTGACTACAGCACTATCCTCAATTCAATTCTTCCTCACCTCTGAATTTGCTGAATTGTGCCCTGACAGGACACCCTGATTATCACTATTCATGGCAAACGTAACACAAACAGCATGCCAAGTAGAACTACATCGGTAAATACACGATTTGCGGGAATATTGAAAGTCCGAATATTCAAAATTATCACGTGAAAATGTTCACTGTCATTGCCAACGAGAACGGGGGGACGCGAGAGGTAGCCATTACAAAAGCTCTTAGCAATTTTTGTGATATTTTGGCCGAACAGTTGTAGGAAATGGAAAGGTAAGTATCACAAATCGCTCCTATTATCGTCGCGCATTGTTTTTAAGAGTCTTAAAGACGCCAATTACGAGAAATTCGCAGATAAATCGTGATAAAGACGGGAACGGGCGCGGGGTGCCGCAAACAATAAACAGTCGATTTTAACATGGCGGATGCGCAGTTGACGACTGCGCAGTCAATCGGGCAGGCAGGGAGTATGCTAGGATGGACAGACAAAGAACCATGGCATATTATACTGATAATATCATAAACTACGATTTAAATGGATAAGATGCAGGCATTCCATTATATTTTCATTGATTTAAGCAGTGTTGATCTTCGATTTAAATCATAATTCAGTAGTAAATCTGCAGAGAATTTGAATTCCCTCCTTAGTTTAGACCCGCCCCCATAATCATTGCTATATGCAACGTTGCCGATGTATAGAAATATATCTTGGTTTGTATGGACACCAAAAATGTTTTGATAAGATTTAATCGTTTGCGCTTCTTGTTTCACAAAATTTCACCATGCATGATATTGAAAATGACAAAAAACGGAATCAAACATTTTTGGTATCTGAGCAAGAGGATTTTAAAATGTTTTTTGACATCTTTATCCAGTATAGTGGTCAATGCATTTTACAACATGAAATGTTTCCCATGGTGTGAACCAGACTTTTTGCGGCAGTTAGGATAATGTTTCTCAAATCATTCGTTGCGATGCCCACTTTGCGAAAACAAAAAATATCCTCACCCCCTTTCACCATTTCGTAGTATTTATAGATTGACAATTTTTGAGCTATAGTACAGTACTATTCTCTGTATATAGACCAACTGCGCGTCCTGTATAGGACAACGAAGTATTTAGAAAATATTCTGCGGTTGCCATTAATGTATGCAAAATAGCTAACTTTTATGAAATTGATTAGCATGTGGTCATTTTTTACATTTATTACCACAACGATCATGATTATTAATAATATTAATTACAATGTATGTAATTACATATTGTAAATCAGTAAATCTTATGCAAATAATATTAGGACGAAAAGTGAAAGTAGAATAGGAATATTTCAACATTCCCCTTGATTTTGATTTGGCAACACTGTACATCAAATTAAAAGACAAAGGATAAAGGAGGGGAGGGGCGAGGTTTGTTAGGAGATGGAATAGGGGGGTTCAAATTGGAATAAATCCATAATAAACCAATTAATGCCTTAATGTATCAAACGTTTATTCAACTTTGAAAGATAATTTAATAAATTATTAATGGACGGAAGTGGGATCACAAGTTGTAGTACCTAGATACCTACTCATTAACAACTTTATGGGTAGGTGTAAACTCGCAACAGATTTAATTTTATCCCATAAAAAATGCTTTACATTCGGTTCGGTAATAAGTCAACAATTGTATCAATCTATCACGTAAGAGAACAAAAAATGCAGTCCAAACATATGCCTACCATGGTCCCTGAGTAGGTACCACTGACTATTATTTGATTTAATAGTCGGTGGTAGGTACCACGCAAAGTATCAGTATCTTTGGGGATCCTAGGGGATATTTTATTATAGTTTATCAAAAAATTGCCGCTTTAGTAGCATAACAATATTTTAGAAAAATCTGATATCTTTGTCAACAAAATTATAGAAAAAGCATGCCATGGTAGTATTTTGGTGCCTCCACTTGAAAAATATTTGTAGATGTTTATATTATTTTATTAATACTAAATCATTAAATAAGAAATAAATGAAAATTATTGATACATGCTTAGGTTTTCATTTAAAAATTCCAATATCTAAAGCATATTGACATTCAGCAACATACTGAAGGGCTGCGATTTGTTCACGAAAGATCTCCCATATAACATCTCTCTGTTATTTAACCAGTCACCATGTAACTTACAAACCACCCCTTTTACCTATGTTTTTCATAGCGACACCAAAACAGATAAAACACTTGACTTCAGTCCTTTTTTATTAATAATTGAGATGAGCATGCCTATAATTAAAATCACATTAATTTGAAGAAATTAATCTTAATTCCTCTCGCCTTTCTCTGCACACTGGCCAAAATGCAAATTATGGAGAAAATTGAAAAAACTTATTTTTGAAATAATCTCGTATTTTAACCAGACTGTCTCGCAAATGTAAATGCAGTCTTCGTTTCTGGAAAGGTATTGCATCAGCTTATTAGAGGCTCTTTTCATGGGATACCTATACATATACTCGTATATCTAAAATATGTGCTTTGTAATAGCAACTATCGGTATTAATTATGTAACAAAACGGACATTTGTTGCAAAAATGAATCACTATTTTTCCAAAATCTCCTCTACAGTATCAGCTTCATTACTATCTCGGGTCCCTGTCGCCGATGCAATCTTCTGTGCCACGGGAACAAGATGACTGACAGGCACTCCCAAACCTTGCGCCAACGCTTCAAGAACTTCTTTGTTCAAGTAATACGTTATAGGGGTACTACTACTAGTTTTGTTCAAGAACTGCCGCAACTCTAAGCAGTACTGCTTCGCTTCAGTGAAGTTGCCAAACTTGACACAGTACTGAACCATCACAGCGTAGATATCACCACGCCTTACAGACGCTTCTAGATCGTCACCAGCTGCTAGCAGTTGCTCGCACTGGGATATACCTACAATATAAATTACAACAAAATGATAATTAGGAAAGAATGGAATCAACTTGAGTCACTTCATCCGTTGTACAATCGTCGGCTTAGTTAAACCTGGTTGATAATTAAATTCACTAAGGTTGGCATCAATGAAGCAATACGTACTGACATAATCATCTGAAAAATTACCTTTTTTGGTTAGACACTTATGACAGTTTGTGTCAAATTCGGGCAACGGCCATTTCTGTCTCTGTTATTTAATTTTCTCTCTTGTTAAATTAGACACAAATCTTTCAAAAAATATAACCTAATGGAGTGAAAAGCAGTTTAAAGGTTCCTTCTTGACACATCATGTTATTTTTGTATCAGGTTAGGTTTATACCTCAGTTAAACTCGCGTTAAGCTTCAGCTTACGTAAGCTCGTGTTAAGCTTGGAGTTGGGGGCTAACACCCGTATGCACAGTTTCGCGATTCTAATCCTAGCTCCCTAATCGCGTTTTGCTAATCTTTGCACCGTCAAGAGATTAACTAATCCAGATTGGAGATATAGCAAGGTTGTGTTCGCAAGATTATTTTGACAGTGACAGTATCAAAATATCAGTTTACGGTGCATAGTAAACAAGTAATCTAACCCAGCTTTACGTAACTAATCGCGCAATTGACTTACGGTGCATACGGGTGTAAGCCAGCATTGTACGACGGACATTTTGCAACTGACGTGGTTTAACGTCGGCTTACCTTAAACCGAAGCTTAAGCTTGCTTTGTACAACTGGCCTTTAAACGTATAAAGAAGCAATAATGAGGCAATAATGAGATCCCTTCGTAACAATAATCGAAAGACAGTAAAAAACTAGAGTATTTTCATCTGTTCATCAGTATCAAATCACAGGTACCTAAATGATGTTTTATCTGGGCATGGGGTTTATATGTAAAATGAGATGCGTAGTAAACTGACCAGTCACTATGTAATCAGACCTATGTTCCATCAGTATTCTCAGAAGGTTCAAATCACATTTCTAAAGCGTCGATTGTAAATTCAGTCAGTTGGAATTTTCATCTGGCAGTTTGAATTTTGAGCCTTTTGAAACTACAGCTGGAAATGGTATAGTAGTTAGTGGTATATACAACAAAATGATATTCAACCAACCTCTCGCTCCATTACCAAACCAATCTGGCCTCAAAAAGCGACAAACGACCAGGAATCCCCAAAACTCCTCGAAAAAATTCGAGACGTCTTTATTCGATTTAAAAATATCGATTCCCGAATTCCGAAAAATTTCACATGTTTCCGTCTCTTCTATGGTGCTGAGACGGTACCAAAGTTTCTTTACAATGATTATTAAAATTTTTCAAATTGCAAGTCATAGGATTATCAAGTGTAACAATATATAGCAAAATTGAAGGTATTAGATATGCCGTCATAGGTATTCCTTCAAAGGCAATGTTCGGATAGGTCGGAAATATTTTCGTTCATCCCCCACCCTCCCAACTACCGCGATATTACCACCCTCAAAAAAACAACAAAAATGGTTAGGAACCCATAAACTAAGATAATGTTGATGTTGTTTTCTTGAAAACGTTTTTTTTTTACAAAAATGTATTTATGTCAGAGTTAGAACTATGAAAGAAATACATGTATTATGGATACCCGTTAAAACTTGTGAAATTTATCCATACTTTGGTTCTCACAAAGATGCTCACCTGACTGTATATCGCCCCTCTCAAGTAATCGTCTTATGTCAACGAATCTCTTGACCATAATCAATCGTTGTTGGACTATTTCGCCTGCTCGTTGTACTTGCGTTGAATCCTTTGAGTTTGCTATTTTCTGTAGACATCTTTGAGCCTCGACGAGTGCTCCAAGCGCCTTCTCGTAATTTTGGAACTCGTCAATCTCAACCTGAAGTTCCATTATCATGGATGAAAATAAAGTAGTACAAAATGGGCGTTGAAATGACAGATGGTTTAGGGACTTTTATCATGAGTCCAACTTTTTTTCGTAAATTTTGGATATAACTACTATATGCCGTGTGACAAATGTTATTAAGTAGGATAAAAAGTCTAAAAAATGTTTTAAATCATAACAGTCTCACTCCTCTAAATGGAATGTCATAATAAACTTTGGAGTATAAGTTGACCACTTTTTGCATACCCTAATCTATCTTCAGTTCATATGGTTACATAATAATCAATGATAATTAAGTGAATGACTGTACTTTGCTTTTTGCAATGTTTGACTGCCACTCTATACCGTTGCAACAGGTTGTTAATTAAACTTATGGCAAACGATCAAGGAAATAATCCTTTAAACACTAAGCACATTTTGTACTTTTTTAGTTTTTTAAAACTCGCTGTAATAATTCACGCAGTTATGAAAAATAATTTACCGTTTTTGTTTATAGGTAGTATTACCTGACGAAAAGTAGTTTGGTAATCACTGTATAACTGATGGGAGTAGATAAGGATTATTAACGTTACTGAAATAAAAATGCGGTTAACTAAACTAGGTTTAACAGGAACGGGAATCTTTGCAAAATGTATAACTTCAGACCCACTGGGGCAACTAGAAAGCTCCAAAGTAATGTCTGCACTAGTCTGGGAATGCTAACAAGAGCTGGGTAGACTGACGGAACACAACAAATTTACACTGGAGTGCAACTTAATTAGAAACAGTCCTTGGTGTTTGTGAAAGACTCTATGAGGAAAAAAGATTGGAGTATTGCATTATATCTGGAGGTAGTTCTAGTTGATTAAGGAAACTTTTCATGTAATTAATAGATAATAAAGTGCCAATATTGACGAAAATTTTGTGTATCTTGAAAACAAAGAAGTTATTAAAGATACAAAATATGCTAGAAACGGTGCTAAGGATATTACCTTAATAAATGTATCATATATACACTTCACTCAAATCCTACCTGAGCACAAGCCACATAAAAGTTCGCTAAAAGATCCATAGCTTTCCCTTTAGAGTAAAATGTGATAATGTTGTGAAGAATGTCTGGTTGGTTTTGCCAATCAAGCGACTGAAGGTAGTTGGCTGCCATGATGTAGATTTCTCTTTGTCGTGATACTCCAGCAAAAAATATAATTTTTTCTGTATCACCAGATTTCAATAGAGCCTTCATTGCTCGAATCTGAAAGGAAAATGGAATTTATTAACAGATTTGTCATTCACACATTATAATGAATGATGAAATGTTTGAAACTATAAAAAACCCGGAACTTATGTTGGGAGTTATTAACCAATTATTATTACATAGGCTACTACATATACCACACATTAGGCATTACTATGAAAAACCAGCATAGAGTAAGTGTACCTTATAATTATAGACCAATCAAATTTCATGCAAAATATTCAAAGCTATTAAAAAAATCCTTATCACACTGCCATAAATACAGAAACCGATCTTTCGAGTTCAATTTTATAGCACTACAACTTTTGATAATAGAAATGTTTGAGAGAAAAAAAGCAAACCGTACACATTTGACTGAATATTAGCTGGGAAACTAGATTCAAGGTCAATTAATAAATATACTTTTTTGAAGCATAGTAATATGATTCTTGTTACAAAGCTGTAAATAAAAAAACCAAATTTGTAGCTGAATATCTAGGTAAATTAATCATAAAACCAATTAAAACAATAGTACGACTTTTGTTACAAAAAAGCTTTTTTACGTAAACGTTTGTTTTTTAAATTCTAAAAGAATGTGGAAGTCTATATAAATCTTTAGGCCATTATAAATATATGAATCTAACACGAATGCCCTTTGTGTCGGATATTATATCCTACATCCGTTATCTCAAGTTTTATTCTATTTCTGGGTATCGTTGATGTTCCTAAGATAAATAGGGCTTTTATAGTCATCATTTTGTTTTCTAAAAATATCTGCCTGAACGAATTTATAGATCTACTCTTAACGAGACCTCTGATTGTGGGTTTTCGTAACATCAGCTCTTTTTTAAGACAGGTTTGAGAACAGCCCATAAGGGAACACTTTATTTTCATCTACCTTGCAAAAAGGCAACTTTTAGTTTGTAGTGTATGTATGTATGTGAAATATGTCATTGTCTTTATGTCATTTTCAGTTTTTACATTCAGCTGATATATATCAGTAGTCTCATCTGCAAATAGGATGAATGACCAATTGACCAATTTTATGTCTAATGTACAATTTGACAGTCAGACGAAACCCTTCGAATGCCTAAGCAAAAGGTAAAACGAGTAATACAGTTTGACATTACAATTTCAAAAAGTTATATCATGACGATACTCCTGTGTATTAGCCTTTTTATAAAAAAAAACTTACACTTAAACAGCCCTAAAATCAAATTTAATTTATAAAATTGTGTAGATCAGGCAAAGATACGGATTGACATTACTATAAAAAAAAGTTTAAGCTCACCGAACTTCTCTACTACACTCTGTCAAATCGGAATCATATAAAACGGCGATTATAGACTGTTTGAAAATTGTGAGTACTCTAAAGTTTTTCCAAAATCCTATTTCCATTACCTTGTCACCAGCTTGAGTGAACTTTTTTGTCGCTAAATGGTATTCTTCTTGCAACATCAAGCTTTCAGCCAGATTTATTAGAACTTGTGTCCTGAGCTCTTCATCTATCACACCTTTCTCTGGAGTTAATTTTTCAACAAGGTCTTCTGTCAAGCGAACACTACGATTTAAGCATAACTCGATAGCTTCTTTGTACTAGAATCGAATAAACTATATAAACAACAGCATATTGGGTGCTACACAGCATTAGCATAATCTCCAAGTAACTCACTGATCGTAACTTACAACCTTCCAAATATTGTTATCTGACAACCACAGAGTATTTATAAACTACTGAACAAGTGGCTCTGCTAACTATGCCTATGTCGTAGTATGAAGCAATTTTAATCAACATGCTGGTTGAGAAACTAGAAATTAAAATCTTCAATTCCATTTACATATTCATTATTATTACGATTCAGCCACATTTCATGCAGAATCTTACGCGTTATAATTTGCCAGTTTTATGGAATTGGACTATCGACTGTCCTTAAACAAGAAATGCTTTATAGTATGTATAATGGTTTGCAGTTTCGTCCAATGTCGATTAATACTGCTTTATCGATATTTTCCCATTAATTTTAAAGTTTGATGAACTGCACCAAACCAGAACAATTTTCAAAGCACAAAATACGAGTTGAATAGTTAAGTTAAGTAAGGTTAAGATAATTGTATTATAATGTGCTTCATGGATACGTTTTCCTTTGTATAGCATTCTGCATGATCATAAATTCGATGCGCTGTGCATAAAAGCAAATCAAAATTTCCCCCATAAACTACCCCAAGTCTTTTAAATATCTGGCAAAAACCTCACTATGCAGACTTATATGACCACCATGGTCTGTGCGCTTTAGTTTAAGTTTGCGACTACAGCACTACATATCACGCTCTGTCCTGTGTGGATCTAACAAATTCATGTATCAGTGCTAAATTAAACAAATGTTCGTGTATCTAAGTATGCACGTTTAAGTCTTTTAATTTAACAGGCACATACAGTCCAGCTCAGAATTCAAAAATTCTCTGTTTTTCAGAGATCACGCAGCAGTATAGTTCAGCCTGGATGTGTTGTTGAGTGAGTGAGTGTTTATCTGGTTAGCGATATTACTCTATGATTAACACCCGTATGCATCGTTTGGCGATTCTAATCCTAGTTCCCTAATCGCATTTAGCTAATCTTCTAGCCATGAACCGTCAAGAGTTTAACTAATCCAAATTGGAGATACGGCAAGGTTGTGTTCGCAAGATTGTTTTGACAGTGACAGTGTCAAAATTGACAGTTTGCGGTGCATAGTAAACAAATAATCTAATCCAGGTTTACGTAACTAATCGCGTAATGGACTAGTATCATGATTTTTTTTTGTTGCCTATGATAGAGTGCGTCATAAAAAGCATCTCATTTTTTTCTCCGATTTTTTTGGGCACAGGAAAGCCGTGAAAATAAGGAAAATATTTGAACTTTCCTAGGGCAGTGACGCCAATCAAAAGACAGATATGTGTGCTGTGTTGCCGCATTCTGATGGCGCGCGAAATGCCGGAGCTGTACGCGGGCTGGCTCATTTATCTTGTCTTCTGTTCCCGTCTGCGAGTCGGAACTGTTCTTGGCAACAATGCACTGCTGATGATTCGCGCGGTTGTCACTGATTGACTGAATTTGAATTCCTTTCTTTAAACTTTAGAATGTGATTACTAAAAAACAAAATGATGTAGAAAGTAACGAAATGCAGCAGTACGTTTATTTTTGTATACACTAAGCGATTATAACAATTAAATCCTTGTTCTTAACCTCGTGATACTAGTCCAATGACTTACGGTACTTACGGTACATACGGGTGTGAGTAATTTATATCAAAAATCGAAAAATTCGTTACATCTTATAGTATTACTATACAACAATCGTCTGTATATGGAGCGAAACACTCACCTTTTTGGCAACGGCCAGCAAATCAACGGTTTTATCAAACTGTTCATTTGTGACAAAGTACTCTGCACATTTTTGCACCAAGACAGGATCAGATCTAGAATCTAGTTGAGTGGCAATTTCTTGCAGGATGTCATACTGTTGAGTTTTAAATGCCAGATCTAATGCTTTATGCAGTTTACCGCCTCTATGGTACAAAACTACAGCCTTTTCTAGATCGCCCATTTCTTCAAAATATTTAGCTATTTCGATTTTTTCTCTATTAGATACCACTATACCTAAAAAATAATCAACACTTTATACATATTCCAAAAAATATGCTTAATAGTGCACATTTGCCTTCTGAGGTTAGAAAAGCTGTAACTGTTTATTTTTGTTTTCCCAATTTTATTGTTAAACTTCTAATATAATCGGATTTCTAGCGATACTGCATGGAAATAGAACAGCACAAGATAAAAAAATGGAGTCACGTTGATTGACTCTGTACTTCTCACAATTAACGGTGGTTTTATCATTTTCCCATTGCATGAAGCTATAGCCTGCAATCAAATCATCGCCCGTCCGCCAAAAAGCACAAAACAACACCAAAAAAAAGGGCAATGAAAGTGTTCCGGGCTTTCCCTAGAGTACCCAAAAACAGAGTTTAAACAGCTTCTACTGTTTGTTTTTTACTTTCACCGCCAACTAACACAATTTTCAAAAACCTTAAACCTAGACTCGATCTTTACCGCGGCCTACCTTACGGCTTAGAAATTTTATTGATATTAGTTTAATGATGAGGTACACTACACAATTATCTACATCAATATAATTTCAAAAATAATTTTTTGTCTAAGGTAGGGCAGCATTCGGATAAAGCTAAAAAGTATTATTATGTCGTTCCCATACAAGGCAATGAAGAGCCCACTACGAATACAACCAATTTTTCGGTTTCACAACCACCCCCCCCCCAGACTACGTCCATTATACTACTAAAAAATATAAAAAACGATTAGGAACCCCCAAATCGCCTTGAAATGAAGTTATACCTGTCTTCATATTTTTAGTCTTTGGATTATTGCTGCGCCGCCACTGACACGATTTCCAAAAACCATACGCGTTTTCCATCCTCGACAGGGTAATAATACTATTCTCAAATTTCATTAAAATTAATTCAACAATTTTCAAGTTACACAATACAGAACGAACTAAAGCAATACTCGAATGCATACGTTTCTGGAATAGACAAGATAATGTTGGGATGGACCTAAAAAAGTGTGTCTCTGATTGTTTCTTTCGCAGATATTATGAATATATCAGATTTTTCAGTTTTACAACGCCCCACCCTTCAACCACACCAATTTTACGCCCACCAAAAAAAGTAGAAAAAGATCAGGAGCCCCTAAAGCCTAAAAACGAAGTTTGAGGAATATTTGAATTTTTTTGTTTTTTGCTAATTACCCCGCCTTCCATGCAACGACTCTCAAATTTATAGCCGTATTACTACCTACTACGATCCCATAACATATCGCTACCCAACTTTCATCACAATCCATACAGCAGCGGTTACTGAGATTATGAGGCTAGAAAAACGCGAACAGACCGACAGACAGACCAACAGAAATGAGGATTTTCGTTCTGTACATATCATAAAACTCCCAAAAAGTGTATTATCTGAAAATCGAACATTTTCGCGATAACAAGACTCCCCTCACCTATTGATGTGGGAAGTAAACGGGAAATCAATCACACCGAAGTTGTATAGTCTTTTGCAAACTTTGCAGAAATGGTATTTTTTATTAAAAACAGCTAGTAGGTTCCAAAAAATATGTATTTTGACGATTTGAATCTATTCCAGACAAGGCAAGTTCATAAATAAACCACAGTATCACTGTGAGTTTCGATAGTATAATATACAATAATGCAGCTACATATTATGTAAAGTTTAAATTATAAAAAAGGTAAGTTTCAGAAATTGTATACCTAAATTCCATAAGTCATCCACCATGTGATTTTCTTTACACAGTCTTACTGCGTTGCAGTAAGCAGTAGCTCTGGTGAAGAAGTTGACCGCTTCTTCGTAGTTACCTACAGTTTCATAGTACCTAGCCATATGGTAGTAGGCTGCTTTATCAGAACTAGTTCTCGCTAAATCCGCAGCCACCGTTTCTTGTCCCAAGAAGCACAAAACTCGAACTTGCGAGTACATGTCGTCAGCGTCTGAGTATATTTTTAGTGCAGCCGCCATGTCGCCTTGAGATTCCAAGTACTGTCCCCACCATTTTAGCATCTCCCTAAAGAAATAATAATAGCAATAACAAATCAGTAGTGTAATTTTTTAATTTATTTTGTGGTTGTCTCTTTTTCCATCACGCTTAAACTTGCCTATCAATAAAAACACACAACTGGAAAAGAAACTTTACTGACCGTTTACTAATGATAAAAATTTGACATTTTGGCAATATTGGTTGACGGCTGTTTCAAGAGGCATATCTCTATGTTTTTTGTTAACTAAATTCCTAAATGTAACTAACGGTGATTATAAAATCTCAATGACAGCCAGGAACACATCAGCGTCTTAAAATCACGATGCTATCTATCTTATGAATTAATAAAGTACCACACAGACTACAACCCCAAGATGAGACAATACCGCACCTCATTCGGGATCCAACAACAAACCATAAAGAAACCTGAAAAAAACGCACGGTCAACTCTTGGGTTTATTCTTAAATCATATCAAACGTTATTAATGTAGTTTTACTTCAAATTTGCTGTAGTTCTTAATGGCACAAATGGTTATTGAGTTGGTTTTAATGAAATTTTTACACAGTATTACTACCGTCGGAAGGATGAAAAACGCGATGGTTTTTAGAAATTGTGTCGGTGGCTGCGCAGTAAAAATAAAAAACTAAAAATATAGAAACATCTCTAACTTCCTTTTTAGACGATTGGGGATTCCTTCGTTTTCAACATCTTTTAGAGGGGGTAAAGTTGGGGTAGTTTGGGGTGGGGAGTAGTGAAACTGAAAAATTTGTTGTATTCTTCGTTGCCTTGTAAAGGAACAACATATTGTACTTATCAAGTGTCCGGCACAAAACACAAAACACTGGCACAAAATAAAAAGAGACAACAGAAAACATCAAAATGCGTAGGCATAGGCATAACAAATTGTCTTATATTTGAAATAAGACAACGTCGCTAAATGAATCTTGCCGTCTCGTAGATGTTGTCTAGGAAACAGATACACAAGAAAAGCCACACTTGAGGGTATCTTAAGTATCCTTTGAGTATTAGTTAAGGGAACCTTAAGTATTACTAAAGAGACGACTATGAATACGGCCCTATAACTTGTATTAGCAGTTCATATTTCCCAAGGTCTAGGGGGTTTATGAATATCTATATTTAACACTAAATATGAAGAACAGGGTTTTGGGTGCACGTATGCGATGTCAGTTGTAAAGAATGCCGACAGGACAGGCATTTATTTAGTGATGCTTATGCATCTTCGGTCAGCAATATGTTCGCATCGGTTCATTGTGACTCTACAAGTCCCAAACAGAGGGCCGCTTTATACCTCCTTACGCACAGCGTAAGTACCAGAGAAGTGACAGTCGGGTGAAGAAGGCACTGACTCTAATCACTGCTGCGTTAGAACACATGAGGCGTGCCTTTTATTCAATCGATGACTTTGTGCATGAATCGGAAATCCATCAGAACGTTCGTAAATTTAAAGAACTGAAATGCGATGAAACACCAACGTGTTCTTTTTTTCATCGATGAATGTAGCGATAATTTATCGAACGCATCGGCTTTGATCAGTTTGAACCCTGTTGGAACAATGGTTTTAGTAGTGGGGGAAGTAAACCTTGGAGAAGAAGACGAAAATACGGTTATGTTTGCCAAATGGCATATGCCAGTTATCAAACGATACAGGTTCTTAAATTCATTCCGAATTTCATAAAAATCCATCTACAAATCTACAAATGGCGTCAATCGATGTTATTTTGCGCTTATTCATCGATGGAATAAAAGAACACACCTATTGCAACCTCAGTTTGTAGTTTGTTGGATTTTTTATTAAACCCTTACTCCCTTCTGTTTGAAGGAAAAAAATAATTCTAGGCAATTGAAAATTGGCGGGAGAATCAACAATAGACCTGTGATCGGAGGATGGAAAAAACGACACTCAAATCTTTTAAGGCACCCCTGTGCTATACACGTATGTACTGTCCCACATTTCAGACGGCCAAGTCCGTTGAGAGTTTATTGGAACTTCACGCTCGAACTCAAGTGAGTTGGACATAGTCCTTCTTGCTCGTCAATAAAAGAATGTTTGTTATTGAGATTTCAGCACCTACGATATGAGCATAGTGTTCAAGGATGAGGAGAAGCTGACAAAGTATCAAGAGCTCCTCGGGCAACTTCTTGGGCTTTAGGATCATCCTTGGTACACATCTTTTATGATGATAAAACAGTGGCGGCTCGTGCCAACTTAGAGGGGCAGTGCCAGAATGACAGCCAAAGTTTCAAACCGATATAAAATTAAAAAAAATATGTATAACTAGCCTATAGCGATAAGCGGAATTTAACTGAGTCTTTACGTTCGACTTATCAAGCATCGATAAACTGAAAACATTATTCATATGCACTTTAGGTTTTTCATGGGTCTTCATTTTCTCCTATATATGAATAAGATCATCCGTGCCTTTTTTCGCCCAAGTGTCATCGCCTCCAAATAGAACACACACACACAAAACAAAATAGTTTGCTAACTTCTTCACAGTCACTTATCCAATTGTTTTTATTATAAATAGTTTTATTAAATTTACGACAACTCGATTTCTGTCCACTACCGATAAGTTTTTCAATTTTTAAATCCAGTGTTGGACGTGCTAATTCCTTAATCTGCAGTTTTTCTTCCAGCGGAAGAGTACTAAAAGAGTTATTAATGCGCCAATTTTATTCATTTTCGCTCCAATGATATATTTTAACTAAACACAAAAGAATATCGATACCTAAACAGCGCACAACTCACTCAAACTAATAAGATCTGAATTTCAACCCTTTAACGGGAAAAGCCGACATCAGCATCAAACATAAACAAATCGAAGCTGCTGAAACAAAACAAAAATAGTGAACCATGAATGGAAATATGGGTAATGTGCCTGGCACGATCTACTTCGGATTTTCGTATTTAAAATCTATCCAAACGTCCAGCATAGCGTTATCTCTGTGACTCATAAGCGTTTGTGATAAGATCTCTCTCACTCTGTTTGTACCTTATAAGAATCGGCACGATAGGCTGTTTTCATATCTCGCCTTTGCGTCGCATCGTCAGCTCTCATCGTGTGAGTTGCCACGATGCCAGGTGTTGCCTGGTGCAAGTATTTATGCGCTGAGGCGCTATTGCCATTTCATATAAAACAGAAATATCGTTGAATAAGAAAAGTTTAAGAGATAGATAAATATGTTTTTGTCGAAAATTAAGGTAGTGCCATGGCACTCTGGCGCTACCTCACTAGCCGTTACTGTGATAAAATAATGATAAATTCACTCACTTATCCCTAGTTTTACTCATGTAAGCCTGCAGCTGCTGTGGATGATCGCTCAGCATCCTCGGCACGTCGTACAAATGCGTATTGGCTCTTTCGTATCTCGCTGCCGCTTCTTTGAAATCGCCGGTCTCTTCCAACGACCTGGCCCAAGCGTGATCTGTATTTTTTAGGTTGATCCTGTCCTTAGATTCGGCCACAGCATGGGCCGCGTCCATTTGGTTTCTACTTCGCAACAATTTGTTTTGCAAATCGTACCGACCGCATTGGATGTACAGTTGCTCTGCTTCATCCTATAATTCACGCTTGTGATTACCTCAATAAATACAGGAAACCTTATTTCATTTTTACAAATTAATCGTATGAGTAATCTGACAGGACTGAGTCATTAAAATTCATTATGGAAATATACAGGGAGACCCATCATATTTTGGTAAATCGCTGAACCACATGATTACAATTGTAATTCATGGCATACTATGATCTCTTTATGAAGGTTATCGATGGTTTTGAAAATCATCAATAAAATTAAAGTAGAATGCATGGTTCTGCTCATGATGGATCCACTGAAGATCAGGAAGAGTAAATCATTGGAACCCGTACGAACATAGCAGTCCAAAGGGAGGCAGCAGTGAAATTAGGTTAGCTAAATTTCATTGCATATTTTAAACATGTAATTGCCAATACCTCATACAAAGCGTAGCCCTCGAGGTGGCAGTATTGTATAGTACAAATAAATAATAACAATAAAAGGTCTTTATTTTAGTAATCCTCGGCGAAGTCCAGCCCAGGCTGTTCCAATTAACCGAGTACCAGTAATTGTTACAAAATTCATTCAAATTGCTAAGAATAAAATAATACAAATCACAAGTAAAATTAAACTTACAATACACACACAAAAATTATTCTAAATTGCATTAGAAATTCATAAATCATAATTATATCCTGACACATGTCACATCGAAATTCTAAGTTCAAAACGATATCATCAATGTTTTTAAAGGAGAATGCATGCTGCAAGCCGAGATGGATGTATTGAAGGGCAGCAAGATAGGTTAGCTGAATTTCATGTATATTTTCAAAGTGTCAATACCTCATACAACGCGTAGCCTTCGATGTGGCAGTATTTGTATTGTCTTATAATAGTACAAATAAATGATAAATGATACACATTTACACATTAAATAACCAGAAGATATTGTTTAAGAGTATTTTTCAACGTTGCGTGGGATGTATGGGTTTTAATATTATATTCAAATGATAATTATAATGCGCAAATGCTTCTGAAGTGGTGCAGCATATGCTGAGACGTTATACTGTTCCATCGCGCTGCACTGAAACCACATACAGGAAGATACACTTTACCGAGATTTTGGCATTCATCAAAGTTTGTCACTGTTTAATATTTGTGCCGGAAGTTTTTGGAGAACTCACTTCCTAAGGGCCGTATTCATATAGTCCTCCCTTGAGTAATACTTTAGGTTCCCTTAAGGGATACCTGAGGGACCCTCAAGTGTGGCTTTCCTCGTGTATCTGTTTCCTAGACAACATCTACGATATGGCGGGATTCATTTGGCGACGTTGTTATATTTCAAATATAACAATTTGTTATTTCTATGCCTACGCATTTTGATGTTTTCTTATATCTCTTTTTGTTTTGTGCCAGTGTTTTGTGTTTTGTGCCGGACATTCTTCCGGATGTGACAGAAACTGACAACATCGTACTTCAAAATTAACCCAAAATCGCCTTGACTGCAACGAAATGTCATGTTGACATTTCGTTACTTGAGTATTACTCAAGGGAGCCTTGCGTAAGGGACTCTCAAGTATTAAGGGACCCTTAAGTATCGACTATGATGAATAAGACCCTAAGGGCCGGTTCTCTATAATGCAAGCTTAAACTTTGGGTTAACGTAAGTCGCCGTTGAGCCACCAAAGTAGCAAAACGTCCGTTGTACGATGCTGGCTTAGCCCCCACTCCAAGCTTAACACGAGCTTAGCGCAAACCGACGAATCGTGTAGCTCAACCCGAGCTTACCTGTGGTTTAAATACAAACGACATCTTATGTCAAGCAGTAACCTTCAAATTACTTGTCATTTTATTAGGTTATATTTTATATTGGAAAGAGATGTGTCTAGTTTAACAAATATAGCAAATAAAAGAACAGAGAACAGAAACGGCCTTTGCCCGAATTTGACACAAAATGTAACAAGTGACGAATCCAAACAGGTTATTTTGTATACCCTGTTACCCGATACTTTAAACTGTCAGCCGTGTCAACAGCGAACAGCTGTTCGGCTAGTGATAACTAAAAATACCCCAGATTGAGTCATGACGTATCAATCTTAAGCTTTGAAGGAATGCAGGGCTGTACTGAATGCAAGTACTACTAATAACAAGTAATTGACACTTGGTGACATTTTCATCTATGCTCTGAGGTCTATGCTTATTTTACATTTTCTCGGAAAATCCGGCGTGTCTTTCAGTATATCAGTATGGCTGGTCTGAATGATGATGATTACGTACACTTTAAATGAGGTAAGAAGAATGAAAATAAAAGCATTTTTAGCACAAGCTTCAGTTAGACTACCTTAAGTACCTTATTATATTAATCTTACTCCATGTACTTACTTTATACTTGTTCCAATTGTACCTTGTACGTTTCAACCAATAAATATCCCACTAGTGATGTAAGCTATCCATTGAATCGTCCTTATTGCTAAATATAGGAGCATTATGATAGTCTCTAACAATATACAAATCAATACAATAATATATTTCGTTTAACTAACCATTTTTGCTGCGAATTTCTGGATATTGAAGCAATTTCTTGTTTACAACAATAGTCATTACTTTTTGGCAAATATTCAATAAGAATATTACTAATACGGTCCTGATCGCAGGAATGCCAATCAACACCACTAGTAAAAAATTAAATTTGAGATACACTTCTTCGTCAGCTGATACCTATCAAATAGACGTCAAGCCAGTTTAAAGTATCAGGTAACAGAGTATAGATAACTATGACAGTGCGCATGCTTCGTTAGTTCCAACCGTAGTGAATTTCATTATCAACCAGGTTTAACTAAGCCGACGATTGTACAACTGATGTCAAGCCTAAGCTTAGCTGAGCTTAGGTTTAATAAAGCTCGTGTTAAAACGGCATCTTTACAACTGTTGATACATTTAAAATGAGAGCGAATAATATATCATTATCTTACATAAGAAACCTTCCCTCAAGTATATCAAACCATACAGAGTCCATTGATGAGATAGAAATGCAATCGTAACTTACTGGTTCTTATTTTGGATTTATCAACAATATAAATGCAACGTTCCCTATTCTTTAAGATTAGTTACGAATTTAGATCGCAAAAAACTATTTCCTGGTACAGATGTCAAACTATGTCACTTATTTTAAATTAATTGTTTGTCAAATATGTTTGTATTTATTTCACAGAGGTGATAACGACGATAAACGTCAATTAAAGTTTATCTTCTAGCATATCTGGCTGTATTGATAATATTAGTAAAGTTCAATGGTTCATAGAAACAAGGTCGATGGGTATCAGAAATTACATTACCTTGTATTGTGTACTATAACTACTATAAATGCCTCTCAGTGATAACGCGTGAATTTGATATCCTTCCTCACATACTTCATACACTCCGATTTTTTAAAACGTGTTTGTGAAATTTCAAACTATATTACTTATTGTAGAACATATGACACACATGAGATCCTCAGTCTTTTTACAGATAACCTACCAACATTCCCAAATGAACAGCCAACACAGCTACCTTTGCTTCGTGAGGTAAAGTATCATCGGACATAGCAAGACGTACAGCTCTAGCGGCCATGGCGTTTCCCATATGTCCTAGACAAACACCTGCCACGTCCAATCTCTTCGTCTTTACACACATTCTCGCTAAACTAGACCACACTCCACTGCTTTGTACCAGTTTTATAGCTTTGAAAGCTCCGTCCATGTTACCTAATATTAATATCATATCATTGATAAAATAAAAATAAGCTATAATGAAACTTATCTTAAGAAATGAAGTTTATATTATTCTTTCAACTGTATGAAATGACAACTTAGAATTATACATATAAATGTGCAAATCGAAAGGGTATTTTGAGTTTTTGAAATAGTTATTCGAATGTTTTTTTTTGCTTTTTGAATCCTGACCGTCGGTACCAAATATTTAGTGAAACAATCTTGGGATACGGTCAGCATGAATTTCAGGACAGATACAAGCAATCTTTTATGCATATATACAAATTTAATAAATGGAACATAGCCTATACTTTCTTCCATCTTATCAATATTTACCTTCCTCCCTCGATATTTAATTGTTTAAAAAAAATTAATTGTAAATGTTAGTCATTTTGTATCTGTTTGACAATTCTGATATTTTATTTTAGTTTTAATACCTGAAGATGACGCATAATAGAAGCGTCGAAACGTCGTAAAATGTTATATTTTGGAAATATAATAAGTGACCGTATCCCAAGATTGTTTTACTAAATAGTTATTCGAATGATGATTAGAAAATATGATAAACATTTCAATTATTGATGACAAGCACGATGAACGTGTATTTAACATGTCTGATCACTTATTACACAAACATTTCGTAGCAACTGCAATTAAATATTTGTCAGTGTAAGTAAATCATAGTATTTTTCATTAATATATAAATAAAATAAATAAAAATAAATATATTGTTTTTAATTCGAATCGCGGATCTACATCCAATAAAACCTAATCATTGTAGTTTAAAGATGATAATGATTTAAAGATAACTATTACCTAATGCTAGATTGTAGCTAAAATCCAACACAGCGCCTCTAGTAGTTTTATCACATTTCTCCAATCCAACAAAATCGCTCATTATATCTCTAACAATACTAAGTTTTTCCAAGGTGACGATGAATGGGGTAGCACATGCCAACAGCCTGGTATCTGAATCAATCGCCTTGATGTCATGGATTCTGATCCCATTTTCAGATGAAATGAACATTGTTATGATGATGTGATCCTCATCTTTGAGGCGTTTTTCCTCTGAAATACGAATAGTTAAACTACAGGATCTCAAACACACCAATTTTCAGTTACGTTCGCAGCTACATGGTTTGCTTGTTCATTTCAGTTCAATACATAATATAGGAACTCGATAAACTATTATAAAAAAGTAAATTGTAAACTTCAAATGGGTAACTATAAACCACTTTAAGTTATTAGTCCTTCCACCGATGTCAACAGCCAAAAGAATTCTGTTTTTTTGCATCAAAAGTGGACTTTTCCCGAATCGCAATGAGTTTGTCACATATTATCAACAAAACAACAAATTGTATCGACGGTACTGCCCTCATAATTTGGTTAGTAGTACTAATCTATGTCCCAGTTATTGAGAGAATATCTTTCGAATTCCAAATTTTTCAGTAAATAATTGAATTAGGTCCATGGAAGTCCTGAGCGACATCATATAAATAAACATTACACTGTTGAGCATGTTAGCAGTTACTTGCATGTAGGTAATTCTAAAAACTTAAGGCATTTTATCTCCTCAACCATATTAACAAGTTGTTATTAAAAGTCGATCAATAACGCGACAAAAAATTATACCACAAGTCGAATACAATCAAAATAACGACCAAAACCAAGAAAAACAAGCGATATAAACATGAAAACATGAAACATGAAGCTGAATAACAAGAACAAGAACCTTGAGCTAAAGGCCGATCAGAACAATAAACTTGGAACTTGGAAAGTGGGTAGAAGATATATTTGATTATAGAAAAATTGGCGTCAATTTGATTGATTTAATACTTTCGACACATTCGCGTTTTATAGTCGTCGGCAATACCGGCTTCGTCTTGCTAAGGTATCATTGTTCCATAGAACGAAGCTAGAAAATTGAAGTCATCATTGTCCACTATAGACAACTATGCCGAACCAAAAAAAAATTGAGTTTTGAGTATGACACAAAACAAAATGGGGTCAAGTTAACTCACGCAGTGATTAACCTCAAATCAGAAGTTGAAGAAAGTGAAACAAAAGAATTGAAAATGTTCGCGAGTACATTACTTCCTTCAAGTATACTGTGAGAAATAAAACAAAAAAACTACTTTGTTTTATTTTTTTACCTGTTGATGATTTGGAACGTAGTAAGCTTTTCCTGCTGCTTGCCGATTTAAGCCTTCTAGCGTCACACACAAGAAGTCTGGGATCGTTAACGTCCCAAAAGAAATTAATAGGAATTCTGTTACGGCAGATATCATCATAATTAGCACTTATCTGATCCATCTCACTCATTTCGTCCAACTTAGGTTGCTCATCGCTTTCACTGGCATACTTTTTGAAATCGTAGTGGATCAGGTCGTCTGATTCTATATCCCAAATATAAAGTTTGCCGTCGGGAATTAAGTTTGCAGCTGCTAGCGTCAGAGCTACTTTTGTACCAGATGAATTGGTTTTAGCTTGTATTACCTACAATAGTGTGATATAACTTTTTTTGAACAAACGACACACCTATATAATATGTTCGAAGGTCGACTTTTAGTTAAAAACTTCATTACAAATTTTCGGAAAATTGAATTTGACACCTGCAGACGGCCATCAGTAAAATACCGAAAACATAAAGAATTACTTATAAATCTCAGTAGTTCAGTTCAGTTCAATTAATAAGATGTAGTATTTTTAGGTGAATTTTTTGTTTATCTTTCAAACCGAACGTTTTCAGCTGATGATTATATTTTACAGACCGACTATTGTTCGCGTATTTAGTTAGTTGATGATGTCTAGAGGTGCAAAAAATCATAAAAGCTTTTGACCATTTTTTTTTTCGCAATTTTACTGTTCGTTACGTTAAACACGTGGAACAAGCCACCATGAAACACATATTCTGAAAATGTGAAAATTAAAACAACATTAAATCACCACGTACATCACAGAAAATACGAAAATTTCTCGAAAACCTTCCCAAGAGTTAAATCACCTTTGCACTGATTTGCACCTAAATAAGCTAGTTCCGTAGATTTATCAAAAATTTGAATTACCTGGCATAGTCGTATTTTATAATAAACTTTATTTCAATTGTATAGACATTTTTCAGTCACTTCAACGTTAAAGTTGATTATGAAGGCCGTCTTTAAGTTTTTTGTGCAGGCCATAATTAAAAAAACCGAAGAACCAAACTAGCTCTGTTTTAAAATAAATTTTATTTCACTAACATTTTTAACATATTTAAAAAGAAGATAAGCATCAACCATAACATACTTCCAGTTTCCAGTGCTAATTTGAAGAATTTCTTGTAGAGATTCGTGTTATTACCTAAACTTTCGAAAATTTTCTGTTATTTCAAATTTTCCGAATATTGGTCTATTCTACTGAATGCTGTTATGATACAATACCTCTCCAAAATCACTTGCCATCCCGAACAGACTTCTAACTGGAGTGACTAGTTTTGGCGGCTTTTCCAGGATGTCGTATATCTTTAAATAACCTTCCATCGTAAATAAGGTCAAATAGTGTCCTGTCACGTCCATTCCTATAGGTTCTCCTTCGCTCAGTCCAGATGTTAAAGACGTTATTAGAGAACCAGTATGAGAATGCAACGATACCGCTTTGGAGTTAATAGAAATAATGGTTTTTTGAAAAATGATAATTCCATCGTTGTCATGAGAAAATGTAGAGATTTCTTTGACACCGAAGTCTGCATCACTTGCTGAAACAAAATCGATTGTTTATTATCTCTGAGAGGCGCATTTTGGCAAATGCATTGAAACAATGAAATAATGAATCTATGGGCCGGTTTAACATAAGCTTTAAAAGCCTAAGCTTAGCAAAGCTACGGCTTAAAAATGACATCGGTTGTACAATGACCGGTTTAGTTAAACCTGGTTGATTGAAATTCACTACAATTGGCACTAATGAAGCATGAGCACCGTCATAATTATCTAAAAAAACCATCCTTTTTGGATTCAGGCAACGGCCGTTTCTGTCTCTGTTCTTTTATTTGCTCTCTTTGTTAAATTAGACACCAATCTTTCCAATGTAAAACATCTGCTAATAAAATAACAAACAATTTGAACGTTAAGCTCGGGTTAAGCTACAACATCTGTCGGTTTACGCGAAGCGCATGTTAAGCTTGGAGTGGTGTGCTAAGCCAGCATTGTACAACGAACATTTGGCAACTTTGCCAGCATTGTACATCGAATATTTGGCAACTTTGCTGGCTCAACCGCGGCTTACGTTAAACCGAAGTTTTATCTTGCATTATACAACCGGCCCTAAAACGCAAAAATGGTACATATAGAATGCTGGATATTTCGACTACACTTCTCAGAATGTGAACCATACAAATTGAGATTATATATTGCAGATTCTGCATTGCTTAGTGATCTTGTTCTCTTTTAACACGCTTTTATTAGCTTCACCTGTATGTTTGTTTGTATGTTTGTAACCGACTCTCACGTTGTCACGATTATAAGGATTCGACTGCTGATGCGATCGATCCGATTTATAATGTAAACAAACAACTCATTGTACCTCAAAACTCTAGCGCGTCAGTTGCACAATGCACAATTCATTTAAGTACGTGCTGGGTTACGGTTCGCAATTAGAACTGCAGATTCTATCAATGCTTAATATTTAGGGTACCCTAAATTCGTATTATTCCTATTATTACTATTCAGTAATAGCTTTACGTTATTCAACGAATTCGAATAGGTTAGAAAAAGGAACGCCCATGCTCTAACAGGCATGTGAGCGTTCCCAAGATCCCGTTGTTATTATTTACTGTGTTCACAAACACGATGTTATTTTTTACAAAAATTAATTAAACCTTGTGGAATTGTTTAAAATAGTCCTGTAACACTTATGTACTGTTAAAACCCAAAATTCACCCAAAACTATAACAATTAACCCGAAACCATCAACCAGAACAAAGTTGCTATTTATATTATGCCACTACAGTGGCTGTTATTTTTAGGGTTCTTTACCTGACATCGCGTCGCGATATACAAAGGGTATACGGCGATTCAGCGGTCAGTGCGCCAGCATTACCGAGCTGCGGCTTTAGGATCGTGGGGACAAACAAAAACCTTGTTTACTTCTTCTAACCTATTCGAAATCGTTGACGTTATCGGACTTGGGCTGAATACCTTTATTATTAGCGGAATCCAACGTATTTTCTGCCTTTTTCCAAGAAATCTCATAAACAGTTATATTTTTCCCATTAGTTACTGCAAACATCTCTTCAGATATAGCCATGCCAGTAGATTGGGAGCGCAACTGCATCAAATGATTTCCATTTTCGCTCTCTAACAACACCTGTAGAATGTCCATTAAACTTATGTATAGTGTACGTATTAACAGAAAATCATTCATTGATCATCTTTTTGGTTTTAAATATGAATTTGTCAGGGGTGATCGGTTCATTTTCTTGCAAATTTGCTTTTTTTAATGTCGCATTGTACATTACAAATGGCCCATAATAACAATTTAATCAACATATTTGACCTTTTACTACCCAGTAATCGTGTTAAAGTAGGAGAATACCGTCTATTTCCGTGAGTCGTGACGTCATACTCAGCGATGATAACACCCGGATGCTCACGATATATTAATAAGCAAATTTAAACTTCCTGTCACAGATTGTCTGAAATTATCTTTCGGAGCTTTTTTACTGTTTTTGTCTTCCAGATGTATAACCCCCCCCCCCACTGATACGACAAAAGCTGCACCAAAAAAGCGTATAATCACCAATGATTAAGTGCTACTATAAAGCCTGCTAGTTGAACTTTATTCTTTGAAACTACCCATAACGTTGGCCGCCACCAGATTTTTTGCTAGGAATCGAATATATCACCTGTGCAGCAGTCTTCTGTGTAACCCATATCTTCTCAGAAAAATCACAACATATATTCTGCTCCTTCATTATGTAAACTGCGGTAACACAGTTCACACTCAAAAGTGGTACCCTGAGCAACACTGAGCCCCATTTTAACTGTTTGATGGTACCGCTGATGGTGTTAATGTTATTGAGTTCCCAGCTATCCTCAGGATTTTCTACATCCAATGCTTGGTTTTTTGTCCAAAAGTATATACGGCCAATGTTTGTACCAGCACAAAGTGTCTGGTTTAGTTTGCAGTATGCTATACAGGTGAATATCTCATTGACAGTACTATATTTGTCGTCGCTCTCATAAAATTTTAATGATGTCGGAAGTACATAGTTGTCGTTAGTTTCTATATCCCAAACACGAACGGTCAAATCCCCTGAAAAATACAAAAAAAACGACGATTACCTTTAGATATATCCTGTAAGAGCACAAATAGTAACATGTTGTTTCCTTTTTTTCTCGTTTTATCTTGTATTTTATTATTATATATCATATAATTAATCCAAGAACTGTTTTTGGATGATTAAACAGATCCCAGACAAAAACATTGTTACATTAGGTCATCAAGCAAGTTATCAGCAGCGGGCGCGAAATTTATAGGACATTTATCTTTGACGGATGATTCAGAAAAAAAAACTTCAAAAAGCTCTATCTGCTCCAGGATTTCTCTGCTATATTTCTAATTTTGCTCTTGTATTATGACATGTGTTGTGTTGAGTTGCAACTTAGAAAATCAATAATTGATAGGTTTATGTACTAAATAATAACTTGTATTTGAGGAATAACAAGCTCCAAAAATATTTCTTTAAAACAGTAATGCTGTTCAATACAAATACAGAACAACGATTATTTCATTTTATAGAATGGTATCCAAGATATTCAAAAAAGTTTTTTTTACCACCTCACTAAGGAAGTCAATTTAGGACTAAGTTGAAATTGGTTCATCATAAAACCACTTGGTTTACGCTTCATACTAAGTAAATAAAAATGAGTTACTTTACCTGTAAGTATTGCTAGGCTGTTGTTTCCAGCCCAGACAATTCCATTACTGCCCACTGATCTGGTGTGCAATCTACCACTAAGTTTCACTTTGGCCAATTCTTTCAGGTGTCCTTGATAATCAACAGAGAAATATCCTACTGTCAAGCCTTCCATCATTGCTATTAGATAATCTTTTGTAAGGTGGTAGATAATACAAGATAGCGGTACCCCTTCAGTATTTAGCACTTCAATACAAGATCCACCAGCATTGATATAATACACAGAACCTAAAAAACGCAGTCATGTAGATTCACTCAGTACACGCATTTTCGATCTATATGGCGGACAGCCCTCCCTACAAATTGCTAAAATATCATTGTCTCATAGAATGAAGATATATTGAGACATCCCATCGTTTCTCATTGCTCACAAACATCTATTTCTTTTGCCTATCAGATACCCATTAAAAAATAAGAGATTTACGTCTCTTGAACAGAAAATTCTATACATTTCAACATGTAAATTATTAACTGATATACGAAACCATATAGTTTCAATATTCGAGAATACATTGTAATGCTTATCGAAGATTATAAAAGGTGCACCAACAGTGCGTGGACCGAAGATAGTAAGCTTACTAAAACATATTTCGGAAATATCATACTTCATCATGGTAGGGAGCCCTAAGGGCTACAACCTTTCACTTGAATGTTGGCGTCTACACAGGGTGATTCATATCAAAGTTTCATTTCTTATTTCATATATTATTGCATATTTGGATTCCTTGGTCTAATGTGACATTATGTATCACAAATGGGACACTTAGAATGTTTAGGCACAAATCACAGTTTTTGGTATAAGTGGTGTATCACAAACAAATTAAATGTAGCAGCGATTACAAAATGCCCTAAGTGGGCGGCGCCGTGGCCGTTTCCCTACACGCTGGGTGGATACGACGAAGCAGTTGCTAGATATGAGTATCAAGAGCGCCACTGAACTGACAGTAAATCGCGAACGATGGCGAACTAAAGTTCTCAAAACTATTGATAATATTCGTGTCGGCAATACTCTAGCTACGACTTAACGCATTTTACGAGTTCACAACATGTCTGTTAAGACATTGTGACTATGATGATGACAAAATGCTCGCCCCCCATCCACCCCAATTTGAATCCTCAGAAAAACACTTAATACCAGTTGTTATGATCCCTTCACTGTGTCTGACACAATTATAAACTACCATACACTTTTTCCTCTTCGCAAATGTAATTAAACCCTCGTAAAATTAAATTACAATCAAATTTGTAGTTTCCTATTTTTACAGGTTATAAGATTATCCAGTGTATTAATTATTAATTTGGTTACCAATTACACAGCCAATAAGGCACCAATTTCCAAAAACATTGCATCATCACTATGGCATACTGCTTTCCAAATTTGGTATACAAAATTAGAATAATCTATACATACCAGCCTGTGTGGCAACAAAAAAGTTCATATTATCAGCACCTTCTTGAAGTCTAAATTTCCTGGCTGTTGTTTTAGGACGCCAATTGCTGAACATATCTAATGCATTCTCATCACCATTCACAGCTGCTTTTGCCAGTCCTTCCACATCAAAGTCCCCATGGTTTTTGACAGTAAGCCGAAATGTCAGGTGTGTTATGGATTCTTTTAAGTCTAGATGAAAAGAAAGGTTGGTCTCTCCTTTGCTATCTACTTTCCAACCAATTACAGATCCTGTCTGAAAATGATTACCCACTCGTCAATACAAAAAGATCACAACAAATAGAAAACATAATTCGTCTTACAGAGCTAAGAAACTTTAATTGTATGAATATGATTTCAGTGTTTTGAAGCAAAGTCTTCATAAATAGATGGATAAATAACTTTATTTATTCCAGTGAGATCACATATGAAACTTGTCAATATGATATACTTGTAAATACATATGTTGTAAAAATACATCATATTCAATAGTAAAACAAATAAAATAAGATATTGTGCAATACAATACTGACATTATTACACAAATACAAAATTAAAATCAAATAAACTGCAGTGTAGGTATAATATCACAGGAAATTATTGTCATTCAAGTATTCCTCAACCCAGTAATATGCAAAACAGTTTGCATTGTTTTCTCAAAAGTACTAAGGAAGACTTCTCTTACTGCAAATGGTGTTGTTTGTCATGTTGTATGTGTTCAATTTTAAATTGTGTTTTATTTTGCATTTTATACCCATTATTTGGCTTGTCTTTTAGAGGTAAAACATAGGGAATTTATCAATTTTTCCTAACAAGGATAAACAAATAGAACTTTGTAAAAACTATTAAATACCCCTCCTTTGCAAATTTTTAAGGTTCCATAAAGTATAATTTCTATATTCTATTTGAAATACAATTCTATTTAAAAATAAACTAAACTTTTATACTCTCATGATTTTCTATTTTTAATAGGTTTTCAACCCCCCATTAGACACATTTATTCTAGTGACAAGTTTGGTCATGAGGTCGACATAATGTAGCCCATTGTTTACTTTTGAGATCCCACACAAAATACTTTTATAAAAAATAATTGCTGTATATTGGTTCAGTTTATGATGCTTATTTTCCACATTCAATTCAATTAGTGAACCAAAATAGTTGTTTTCAGAGAAAAAGAGACAAACATAGTTTTCATGCCTTTATCTACATAGGTACAAGTGTTATTTTTTATATTTCTTATATTAAAAATACATAGAAACAAATTAAAAATGAGAAAGTTTGACCTGTTCTTTAAAAAAAAATTGGTATAAAAAATGTTACATTTTTTTATACATGCAATATGTTGATATAATAGATATTGCATGTGTTATTTACGTAATTCCATGCCATAAAACTATCTCAATGTCTTTGGGTTGAGGACAATATGAAAAACGTCCAACAAGACTCCTTGTTTGATTTTGAGGATGGATAGAATATATTTCTATAGAAATAAAACATACCATTTCTCATTTCTGGGGAAGGACTTGTAGCCTACATGACTAAAACAGGGTTAAGCTATTTGAAATTATCTTTCGAAATAATTCTTAAAATTGTTGACTTTGCATCTTATGATAATGTGCACCCTAAAAAACCTAAGGATGGCAACCCAATATCACCTCTGCTTGTAGCATTGATTATAGACTTTTTACTTATGTTTGCATGAAAAATTCTCATATCTATATCTAAATACTTACTGAATCACATGAGACTAGCCTACTTCCTTTTTCACTGAACTCAAGCAATGTGATAGGAGCTTTATGAGGTCCAACCACATTTGCAAATTCTTTATCAGATTTGTTCCATACTTTAAGCTCTCCATTTTCCCAACCACTAGCTAGAACTGTCCTTTCAGGATGCCATGCTAAAGCTGTTACTTGATAACTCCGATGGACAGGGTAGTTAACATCTTTTAATGACTCGCCCTACAACAACCGTATGCTAGAATGCAAGAATAAATCCATAGTGCTACCTTACCTGTTCATCAAAAATTATAACAAAGCCTCCTCGTTCCTGGGAGAAACTTGAAACTGCCAGCAAAGGGACACTTGGATGCCAAATACCACTAACTGAAATCGCTTCTGGCTCTGGGAAACTCACAGCATTCTCAAAATACAGTGTCATTTTGGAATTTGCTTATTGTTTCATTTCATACCATTCCTGGTGTTTGGAGTCTCATCACTCTGGCAACAGAAAGTATGCCAGTAACCTCACATCCCATCCAACTAACAACATACCTGTTCATAAGAGAATCGATATTGTACTGAGTCGTTCTCTTAACTTAACATTTGGTGATCTGTACAAACAAATACAAATATGAAATTATGAAAATGGTGTATATATTGGGTATATTGTATATAGCATTTGAGGTTATGTTATGTAGAAATTTTGTTTACAATTTACAACACCGAAATGTCAACGATTGTCAACACAGGTTTACGGACGTCGGACGTCAGGACTCGGGTGGTCAGGACACAGGTCAGAGGACTGTGTGATCTGTGGGACTGTGATTAGATGGTCTGTGGGTCAGGACGTCAATCGTCATCACATTATCACATTTTAGTCATCACTTTGGTCATCACCAAAACCTGCACTTTTCAATACTGTTCTGAATAATAAAGATGGAAGTGCTGCAACTGCTGCGAGTATACCCACACCACCGACTATGAACCTATAGACCTATCTCTATGAAAAAAAAACCGCCGTTTTAGCTGATTATGGTGGCAGCTGAAAATGCAGACATATCATGTGTTCATGCGTTTATAGAATCATGGGTAAAAATGATTGTAGATTTTTCGGAAAGATAAACTGTAAAAGCCAGCTACTCACTATTCGTTGATTCGTTTCGTTAATGCGATTCGTCGGTTCATTTCGTTAATTCGCGCTTCGACCATCCGGGCATCCGACGCATTACATCCTACTTATTATGCGTTGTTTCACTTCGCTTCGATGATGCATGGAAATTCGTCCATTATGCGAAGTGCGACCAAAAAAGTTTTATAGTAGTAAAGAAAAAGACCCGCTTCTTCTGGCTGCTGCTCGGACTTGTGTAATCACTAAACGCACAGGACGACTGTTTTCTTCGACGAACGATTTGCGAATGAGATCTGAGACCGCAGCGTCAACTTCGTCGCTTCGTTGACTTCGTCGCATTGTTCATTCTTCCTTTGATGTTTCGTCCAAATATACCGACGTCAAGGCGAAGTCTGGCGAAGCGCCGCATAACGAAGCGCATCATACTCACTAAGCAATACTCCGTGAATTACTGCGACGATTTGGCACAGTACCGAATAGTGAGTAGCGGGCTTTAAATATAATCTTGTAATATACCTATGTTTATTCCTTGTTTATAACATAGTCTTTTAATGATTCGTACTCCATGACTCATGAGAAGCTCCAAATGCTTGACAAAGAACATTTACATGTATCTGTATCAAAATGCTCTGTCTAATACAATACTTCCACTACAAATTCAGATCATTTTGTGGTAGAGGTAGAAAGAGTTGCAGAAAGCCCTATTGGAATAAAATGATTGAGACCCAGGTGTAGGTATATCGTACGTCGTACCTGTAATTTTATTTCCATTTGCTGGTTGTTCCATTGATTTGCAGCACGCGCAACCAAATGTTTTGTTTTGTTTTGAACATATAAGGATATAAATTATTATACTGTAAATACCTCATTCATAATGATAAAATCAATAAGGAACCCATAGTTATGGAGTATCAAATATCACCAGTGTCTAACGGCTTATCTTGTTTTTCTTGGTATTATTTGTGGTGCAGGGTGCAAAATGTCCTCAAAATATTGAATACGACATTTTTGGCGTAATCTTCCGAGTCGGGATTTTTAGCTCCTATATAATTCCTCGTTACCGCTCTAGTGCTTTGCGACGTTAACGTTTATCAGTCAATTCCTCCACCTTAGTAAAACATGAATCCGCAACTGATATTCTTTTTTAGTTGTGCCCATTTGTAATGATTGTCTGATTTTTCTTTTGCTGAAACTTCGTTGTCGAAGTTCGAAGGCTACCCGATAGGCTATTCACTATTACAGGTAGTTCTATAGTTCTAGTTGCACTTAAACTTGAGGGTTCCTTTTAACCGTGGCTGACGTAAAAGATAGTTTCTCATTAGTAACAATGCTAGCAATAAACAACAAGCATGTAGCAAATCATTAAAAATCATAGTGGCAAGCAGGCAATGATCAAGTAAGGATATACAAATCTAAAATGAAAGTGATTTTATTTTAACGACTTTTTTCTAAATATTGCTAAGAATTTAATTAATATGGTTAAAGCAGAGAGAAATCCTACTGGATGATGCAAATATCCATGTGTACATTTTGATTTCAGACCTGTCTCCTATATTGAAGCCCGGGAAGTAATGATTAGGCTGCAGTGCTATAATAGTATAAGGATTCATATGGGGTTACAGTTAAAGGTAATCAAACCTATAAAGAATTTAATTTTGTCTGTCACTATAGAGTGGAGTCGGCCATGCACTGGCATATTTGATAAATTATTGCATAGAGCATTCCACTTTTCCTGCCGAAAATAGCCAAAATAGTCATAGCGTAAAGTTCCAATGTTTGCGAAAGTTAATAGAATACACAAAAAGGTGCATCCACACCAAACGCGCCGCGCCGCGTTACGACGCGCAAAAACATTTTGCGCGAGCAGTGTGGCTGAAGCTTAAGCAAATTCGGTGACACCGTGACAGGTGTCAGAGCTTTCATTTTGTGGTTAAATTGTTTTGTGCATTGTGTTTAGCATAATAAAAGAAAATTCAAACAGTCTGTCATGATTTACTGAAATATCTTGCTTGTAAATAAAATATTGCATGATTTCAAACAGGTAATTCAATAATGGTGAAGTAACTGAGAATTCCATTGTATCTTTCTGCAATATTATCACATTTATGAGTGAGATCGTTTATAACCTTGTTTACCACCTACTTTCAGTACAACAAATCAAGAGATGGTAGCTGAAGGTACAGTGCCCCAGTACAACTTCAGAGTTGGAAGCAGAGTAGAGTGTTGTGGATACATTGGTACTATTAAATATATAGGTCCTGTCGAGGGGCACAAGGGTATATGGCTTGGTGTTGATTGGGATGACTCAACAAGAGGTAAACACAATGGTACTGTAAATGGCATTGACTACTTCCACACATGGCACTCAAAATCAGGATCATTTGTTAGAAAGGAAAAGGTGAATTTCGGACAACCACTTATTCAAGCTATAAAAACCCGCTATGGATATATAGAGGATGATACAGCAGCAAAGTTAAATGAACAAACCTTGCTGAAATTCCAGCAGGATATTAATGCTCCATTCCTTCAGTTAGTTGGTTTTGATAAAGTTGCTGATAAGCAAAGGTAGGTCTAATGTTCTTTTTATATGATTAAGGATAAAAAACTGTCAATATCTAGTGAAATTTAACTTTTCCTTCAACAGCATCTACACTTGAGGTGTGGACATACCTGTATCCCTAAACCACAACATGTTGATAAACGATAACATGTTGATAGGCAGGCAAACAAAAGCAATTTTAAAACATATAAACATTTAAAACAAAACCTTCTGTTTTAATTTGTAAGTTAGTGAAATTTGGTTAAGTGCTGATAATGTACTTTTATGCATGATACTGTGTAAGAAAGTCTTGACCCTTTTTAGTATCAAAAAACATGTTCTGCTGTTGTCAGTGTTGGTACAAATATTATAATGCCAGCTACACAAGAACCAGCAGGCCTGTCAGTTCAAACTGAACAGCCTGCCTGGAGTCCAGTTGCCTGAGCATGTGTATATTCCAGTTGACTTGTCATATAGGACTGTTGAGATTCGCCTGAATGTCAGGCGACTGGTCTTCGGGCGGATTGTTCAGGTCGAACTGACAGGATTGCCAGAATGTGTATAGCCAACATTATAATTATTTGGACAACTTTCCTAATTTGTTAAATAAGAGCATAATTAATATGCTACTGTCCCTTTAAAATTTCTAAAATCTGCCCTTTTTTTAAATCATAGATAAAACTTATTTCATCCTGATCACTAATACTAATATGCAGTATTGGGTTTTTATTTTAAATTTTTTCCAAATGAGAAAGGCCTTAAACTATGAATTTGTAAAAATTAATAACATTATTTTTAGTAATCTGCAGATAGTACAACAATATAAATGTTTATTTTTTATAATGATATTTGATTAACTACTTTAATCTTTTCTGTCAGATAGTGGTGAATACAAACTTAACTTGCTTAGGAGGAAAAAAGCAGTTATTTTAATGGGTCTTATGCTCAATGATTCTGTGAAAGGATATCTCACTCTTACTACACTACTATGTGAAAAATCTTTTACCTACATCAAAACATTGCTTTCCAAAGATATGAATTTTGTACCTTTAGATATAATTTTTTTGCAGGGATTTTAATTCTTTGCAAGTTGTTAGTGTGCGCTCAATGAATGTTAATAGTATAGGAGGAGAAGGTAATGAATTGAGAAGATTGTTTCCAAATATACATGAAATTGACCTGTCACGAAGTTTGTTATGTTCTTGGGAGGATGTTTTTACTATTTGTACACAGCTGGCAAGTTTGAATCTATTAAATGTCAGGTAAGTAATCTTTGTCTCTCATTTGAGTAGTGGCAGATAATAAAGTATTTTGAGAAGGGGATTTTCTAGCCAAATTCAAAATTTGTGTGATTACACCTTTTTTAGCAGTGGCCAGACATCAAATGTAGCAAGGTAGATTCAAATCCTTTATTTCAGTTTGTATGAAGATTTTTAAGAAAATTCTGATGAAGTGTATCAGTCAAAAAAAGAAAGATAATATATATTAGGAAATTAATACAGTTTTGTCAAAGGAAGTAATTATGTTTGTTGCAAAGATATCAGAATACATTTTTATATATATTCATAGACTTGGTAAAGGTTCAGATACTTTTAGCCACACTACATCTGATAAAATATGTTTGATCACTTTTTGTTTGAGAATCGATTTTAGCAATAGATTACAGTACATAAAGACGGTAGATCAAACAAACCACAAGTTAAAAGTTGTGAATGCAAGGTACCTCAGAGAATTTTACTTAGGCCCATATAGGTGGTCATTTCCTTGAGAATTTTAGTTTGAATGTTTAACAATGTATTTTAACCACTTTTTAATGTTCAAATAGTTGTAATTTCTTCATGTTTTTAACACTTTATGATAATTTGACATGATTGTGCTGTGGCTGGCAGTTTTTCATGTATTATTTATGCCTCAGTCTCACCAACTTTTCTCTGATGATTGAATGATACCTTCCCCAAAACTTGGATTAAATGGTCAACAGAGAATTAGTTTGTCACTCCTCAATGAATATTAGCAGTTTCATACTTATCCAGAATACAGCAGATCCCTGTGACAGCTGGTACAGGGAGATGTGTACTGAGTTTTGAGACAACACATCTTTTTATATCAAGTCTCCAGTATACATTGAAAGATATCGTAGAAAAATATTTTTTTACTATTTAGAAGTGGTTCGGCTAAGTCCCCTTCATCACATTAATTGCAAAAACTTGCCTTGTTACAACAACCTACATGAAGCATACAAGGACTGCAAAATGGACACTCCTTGTCAACAGATTATAAATTGTTTTGCTCTATACATACATTGATGCGCACTTCAGGTGGGATCGATCAATCAATATATTTATTTGTTAAGTATACATAATGCATCATACATTATGAAAAATGTCCGCAATGTGTACAAATTAAATGATTTTAATTTTTTTGATTGACAGCGAAAATATCCTAGATATGCCAGATAATTATGAAGAGTACAAATTTCCGCAAATCAGCATGTTAATATGTGGACACATGCGTCTAACTTGGGAAGATGTAAAGAAGCTTGTACAAGTATTTCCTAATGTTAAGGAGCTTAGAGTACCATATAATGATATCACAGATCTCAGTACTTCCAATGATAAGAACTTCAAGAATCTACAAATGTTGGATTTGGATGGAAATGAAATCAGGTTATGGAGTGAAGTGGATAAACTGAAAGTAATAAAGAATTTACGACATTTAATAGTGGAAAATATAAAGCTTCAAAGCATCCGATTTGAGGAAGATAATATACCTATATCCTACTTCAAAAATCTTAATGTGCTTAATATCAATGAGAACCTGATCAGTGAGGTATTCATATTTATATTTATATAACTTTCCATCTGTTGCTGCTATTTAATAAAGATAAATTTACCAAATCACACAATTTTAAGTACTAAGAGATTTTGGATTATCAGGCTTCATTGATCATTAAATAAAACTACATTCATCATTATCATTGCCCCTCTAGTAACTTACAATAAAGCTTATTCTTTAATTATGTTCTTGAGTAATTAATAATTTTTTTATTATTATCATTGCCCCTCTAATAACCTACAGTAAAAATTATTCTTTATGTTCTTGAGTAATTAATAATTTTTTTATCAATCAATTTTTAGTTTAGAAAAGGCTATAGAAGCAGTCGAATCGTTATTAAACCTTTTTGAATCTCAACAAATGTCAAAAGAGATGAATACAAACACATAAGTCAGAAGCTTCATTAATCTGTCAGGACACATTTTACTAAAACATTATTGATTGTATCAATTTATTTTCAGTGGAGATCACTAGCTGAACTCAACAAATTAGAGATGTTAGAACATCTTCGCATTTTAAAAAACCCAATTTTAGAAACGGAAAAGTTTGAAACTAGAATAGAAATTATAATAGCGAAAATAAAAAAATTAAAGGTAAGGATATTTTAATTAATTTTCGTAGTACATACCGTCAGGCATAAATGTTTTTTTTTTGCTAAAATTTATACCAAACTCTGTGGAATACATAATATCCAATGTATACTTAGGCAAAGTAAGAGAACTAGTGAATTTCAAATAGCTAAGTAACTGGCAGTTGGGCTTACTGGCAGATCTTGAATTCAGAAAATAAATGCCATATATTTTCATCAATACTATTATCAGGATTTGTACAGCTGTTATGGTTCCCTGGGGAACTGCTAATTTAGACCTTATTAGAATTCAAAATTTCCACTCTAAAAATGTTTCGAGTTTTGCTATCTCAAGAATAAAGTTAATATCAAACATCAATATAATAAGCAGAACACAAAAATGAAACAAGAGCTACTAAATGCCTAATTAAGAATACAATGCTCCACTTTTTCCTAAAAAGTTAAATGCTTGATTTCTTGTAGCCTCATAATCTGCTAACTTTGGAAACCTTAGCACTGCTACCATTCCAGCAGCAAAACAACTTATCACGCCATGCTGTAAATATGTTATTTAAAAAAAAATGAATTGTTCTGCTGTATTAAGTATAAAGTTAACACAGTTAATATAAATAAAATGAGCAGTTAAAATAAGGATGCAGCTACGACAATAAGCGTAATGATACTCCACACAGCAAAGATCCATCTTAAAATAAGCGATTTTGTTCAACAAATGGGACATTGGTATTTATAAGGCATTTGATTGGTCTTTAAACTGTAATAAGCCCGTAAACCCTAATTAACTTTTCATTTGGGGTTATTATATGTCAGTTTTTTGCGTGGGCTGTAGGATAAAAGTAGGATAAGGCTTAGTTCAGATGACGCGCGTCCGGTACGCGTTCGCTTGACGCTCGTTTTGAAAATACACATAATTAATCAAGCTGTTCACGGACGCGGACGACAAATTGTACTCGCATACGACGCCACAAGACTCAGAGAATCTCAATAAGCGTGTCGGTCGGCGGCGACGCGCGTATTGAAATACTAGACGTTCCCATTGCCTGTTCAGTTGGCACGCGTCTTTTCTAGCGCTCAATCGACATACCTGGTGTTTCTTTGCTAAAATTTATTTCTCACGTATGCTATTGAAATGGAAACAGAAGAATTCAATGCAGATGTTTTCACTGACGAAATTGAGAAGAGCCCTACGATTTGGGACATGCAATCCAAATTATATTCAAATAAGACGGCAAAAAAGAGCGCCTGGGAGAAACTGGTCCTAATGTTTTGCAAATCCGATGATAAAAATGTAGGTTCGTGATTTCACAGGCTGGGATACAGTGTAAAGTATATAAACCTGTAGAAAGTCCATTCCTTAAAATTGAGTGTGTCCTTTCCCTCCTACGTCGTTTCCTTCTTCTATATGCTAACCAAACACCAACAGCTTCTCCTACATCCATTCTCGTTAATAACAAGCGTGTCATCTGAACACAGACGCAATAAACGTGCGCCACGTCGACGCGCGTCATCTGAAGCAAGCCTAATAGTAGTCGTGATCTATTTTTAGACTATAAATGGTAGTACAATAAAACGAGAGGAGAGGTTTGGTGCTGAAATCGATTATTTAAAGAAATATGCCTTAGAATGGATGAATGTGCAGAATAATCCTGAAGCAAGGTCCAATTTTCTACTGGAACACAATAGATATTTAGAATTAATAGATGGTAAGAATAACAGACTATAGGAGAAACCTTGATATAGTATAGTAATTATTCAAATTTGTTAAAATTAATTTTATGGTTTATTCGCTGCACTAGTATAATTTCTTATTCTTGTTTATGGACTACATTTTAAAAATAATGACTTTTATAATAAAAGTGTGCCATATCATTTTTAAATGGAACAGCCTGTATATTATTGCATATTCAGATTCTTTGGTCAATTCAAGTGTAAATTTATGTATCACATATGATACTTAAAATTAACTGTTTAGGTGTAAAATACCATTTTTGGTATAAGTAATAATAATAATAATCTTTATTTATTCATTAGATCATCAAAAGTGATGATATTGAACAAGTCATCAAGCTCTACATGTTAAAAATACAATATATAAAACATACATACAATATAGACAGACAAATATATAGCATAAAAGGTATAAAAACAATACATCAGACATTTTAAAATCACATTTAATTCAAATTCTATCTTCTAGATATTCGGTCACCATATAGTAGGCCTTGCTTAAAAGAAGCTTTTTCACATTTTTCCTATACAAGAGATCAGATGTGGATTTAAACTTTTCCGGTAACTTATTATACAATTTTATAGCCATGAGTTTAGGGCTGCATTCAGTTCTTGATAATCTATGCATAGGAACCTGCAGCAGGAATGATCCCCTAGTACTGTAGTTGTGGAAATCGTTAAGGATTTTAAACTCCTTGTTTGTTCTTGCATATATTAATAGTTCATATATGTAGACACAGGTCAAAGTCATTATGCCCAGGCCGACAAAAATTTCTCTACAGCTGGTTCTGCTGTTAACCTTTGCAATCAATCTCAAGACTCGTTTTTGCATAACAAACAGTCGTTTCGCATGTTGAGATCCACCCCAAACTGTTATACAGTATGACATAGTGGAATGAAAACATGCATAATAATATGTAATCACGACTGACTGATTTGTCACATTTCTTAACTGGTTGATGCAGTATGATATGGGTCTTAATTTTTTGCAAACTCTATCAATGTGATCGTCCCATTTGCAGCTTTCCGATAAGTAAATGCTCAGGAACTTTACTACCTCTTCTTGTTTTATTGAACCATGTAGAGATCTAACCAAGAGGTTACTATCATGGCTAAGTTGACTGAAACTGAAGTGCACAAACTGAGATTTTTGCCCATTCAGCACTAACCCATTACTTAGAAACCAATTATGTACCTGTATAAGTTCCTCAGAGGCATTATTTGCCAGATTTGAGGTGCTGGAAGAAGTTATCAATAATGTTGTGTCGTCCGCATACATAATGTAGTTTTTGCTATGAAAGTCATTTACAAAGATTAGGTATAAAATTGGTCCGAGAATGGATCCTTGAGGCACTCCCATGGTGCAGTTAAGGCTGCTAGAGGTACAATTATCAACCTCCACATATTGTGTTCTTCCATTTAAATAACTCTCAAACCATGCAAGTGCAAGACCTCTTATGCCATATTGTTCAAGCTTTTGGGTCAGTAATGAATGGTCAACCAAATCAAAGGCCTTACTCAAGTCTATGAAGATTCCAAGACATTTCATACCTTCATCAAGACATTCATAGAGTCTGTTAATAAATGTCGATACAGCTTTTGCAGTTGAGAGTCCCTTAAGAAAGCCATACTGATTACAATTGAAGAAATTGTTTGTAACAAAGTATTGCACAATGCAGTTGGCTACATATTTTTCGAATATTTTTGCGAAGGGACTGAGTAGTGAGATTGGTCTATAGTTGTTCATATCACTATTGCTACCTGATTTGTATATTGGAGTTATTTTAGCTATTTTAAAATGCTTGGGAAATTGTCCAGTTTCTAATGACTGGTTTAAAAGATATGTTAGTGGTGCTAAAATGTACATGGAACAGCTTTTAACCAGATTGTTGCTAAAGCCATCACTAGCAACCGCAGTAGAGTTTTTTAGGTTTTTTATTATATCTAATACATCATTTTGAGTTACTGGACGGAAGAAGAAGCTTTGTGAAGGAGATTCAAAATCAAAAGAATAGAGTTCGACAGGATTTTGTCCACGAAGCTTCTTTGGTATTTCAGAAAAGTGTTGGTTGAAAGTCTCTGATATTAATTGTGGATCATTAATAGTACCTTTTGCGGTGTTCAGCTCAATTTTGTTTTTAATACTAATCTGATTAGGCTTTATCACTTTCCATACTGCTCTACACTTATTATTAGAGTTAAAAATGAAGTCCCTGTTGTAGAGTTTTTTAGCTTCTTTGAGTAATTTTCGATATACTTTTTTGTACCGATTGTAATACGATTTTATTTCTGTATTGCACACCGAAAGTAGAAACAAATCTTTAAGCTTCTGTCCAGAGATCAGTAGTCCTTTCGTAAGCCACGGTTTTCGTTTTTTATTATTTTTATTATTAGTTGAATCTTTTAATGGAAAGGCTAGATTAAAATAATTAGTGAAAATTCTGAGAAAAACTTCTACTTTATTGTTGATATCTCCTTCTGTTGAGTATACCTCTGCCCAATCTTCTTGACTCAGGAGTTGTATAAAATGCGCCTTATTGTTATTGTTGTTTAGTTGCCTATATTTAATGATCGTAAGTGGAGGATTGACAATTCTGCCGGCCTCAAGATTCACGTGAATGACCTGTCCTACATGATCGCTAATGTTCCCATTAACTACATTACTCCTGTAGTTCTCCTGCTCCAAGTTAACACATATATTATCAAGGCAGTTATTTCCTCTGGTGGCTTCCTTTATTGTTGGCTTTATGGCCCAAATACTAAGAATATCTAGGAGAGAATTTAACCTAGCATTGTCTTCCAGAAAGTTAACGTTAAAATCGCCACACATAATGATTTTATGATCTTTAAATTTGGCAACTATATCCATTAGTTTTTCACTCAGTTTATCTAAAAAGTTATTAAAATCCGAGCAAGGGCTTCTATACATAGATAGGACAATGAACTTATAATCTCTAAAACGAGTTACTACACATTCGAATTCTTTTTCGATTGAGTGGGTTGTTATGTTCTCATAATGTAACTCTTTCTTAACATAGATACCAACGCCACCATTTTTTGATATACTTCTACAATAAAAATTCGCCATATCAAATGCATGTTTTCTTTTGGCTTATCCTGTTATTGGGTGCGTGCACCTGTTGGATATTAATAAAGATCTATCTAATAAAGATCTATCTATCTATCTATCTATTATACAGTTGTAGGGAAGGTAACTGCTCTACACTAGACCAATGTTCACTCACACAAAAAATATCACAGTCATTTTCACTTAAAAATACTTCAAGTTGTAATAGTTTGTTCGACAAACATTGAACATTTTGATGCATAATGTTTATAGATTTAATACTTTTGGTTATCCTATTTTGCTTTTTTGGCAAGAAAAAACTGATTTTCATTAGAAATCCTACTTAAGACATTTTTTAAAACTATGTGATTAGTTCTGCCACTGTTTATACAATGTTTTGTCACCACTCTAATTGCATTTTTGACATTGCCTAAATTTGATCTAAAATCAATAGATACATTTCTATGTTTGTCTTTATACCTCTTTATTGTCTCATGGACGTATTCTTCTATAACAATATCACCAGCTTGGCTACGTCTGGATAAAAGAATAATGTTTGTCATTTTGCTTAATGGCAAAATATTATTTAATGATTTTTTAAGCGATTTATGATTAGACACATTATTAGTATCAAATAAGATAATTACATAGTCCTTTTCTCCATAATGAGTAATTTGTTTAGAGATTGAAAAACTCAAGTCACAAAAATCAATCCCTGGTTTAGAAAGACCCTGTATAAACATGTTTTCAGAAACAAGCGGCTTTAATATACGTGACCCATTTTTGGAGAACTCATCCCCTACAATTAAAATTTTTCCCCTTACTGCGTTGTGTAACTTACTACTTGCAGCGGAGGGCGCTCCGACAGCAATATCGGTCAAATCCTCGTCACTGATGCTTCCAGTTGTGATAGTTATGCTCTCTTCTGGGTACTCTTCTCGGTCTATGACATTGGTGAGCGAACTATCCTTGTCAACGCTGCAGGCACTCTCTCGCACTTCCCCTACGGCCACCTTATCTTCCACTTTCTGCTTTTGTAACTTAGTTTCCAGCATGTCAAAATTATCGACGCGTTGTAGTATGTATCAGAAAAAAAAAGAATATTGCAGCGGTTATAAAACTTAGAAAGCTGTGACTTTGCATGAGATGCGTTAGCTTAGCATAGACGGTCAAATTTGAATTGTATTTGTACTATTTTTCATACAATCAAATGTAAAATTTGATGGCCGTTTTAATGATATCAGGTTGTGAGTATCAATTTCAATCAAAGTTGATTTGGTTTGATAATCACTTTTCAAAAGTAAAAGTATGCTTTTTTGTTTTTCTATAAAAACGTTACTTTTGTTTACTATACAAGTATTTTTATCATTGCTGTTAATAGTGTTAGAGTTAAAAAAAATTATTGGATTGAATCCCTGAGTCTGGAAACAGAGGACCTCGATCCCGAAAATTGGAGACCTTAGTCATATAAGCTTGTATTATTAAAAAAAAAACTAGTGTTCATTTAGCGTCGGACTCAGAAAGCTGAGCCATACAGGTAAAATGACGTTTCGCATAATTTATGTGTATTTATTATTCAAAAATCAATAACTGATTAGGTATTGTGGTAATATAACTTGTTGAAATATAACAATGAAGTACCACCACTATGGTTAGTATCGTAGTCATAGTGATTCCTTTATGCAAGATGCGATGCCTGAGCAAGGAGCATGCTATATTTTTTTGCTTTTCATTGTTTCAGTTTATGGTCTGCCAGAGGAATCGGAATTAGTAGTGCAACCAAACATAATAAAAAGCACACTCCTGAATGTGAATATCTGCTATGGGGACAAAACCATTAGTAAAATGGTACCACCATCATTATTGGTGCAGAAACTTGTAACAATGGTTCAGAAGTTGTTCAAAATTTGGGAAAAACCAGTTCTGAGATATATCAGCAAATCTGATCCAAATATCAGTGTGGAATTGGAAGATGAAATGAATGAAATTGGATATTATTCAATTCAAGATGGAGATACAATAATTGTGAAAACTGACTGACTGACTAATGTGATGTATAGAAGAGTATTTTTAATATTTATTTAATAAAAGAAAAATAAAATATCTTTTATCATTTTATTGTAGTTTGTCTTCTGTTGGGAAGTTTACAAGATTTGATAATTTAGCTTACTAGAATAATAAATGCTTCAGATTCACAGCACTCAGACAGGCAAGGTAAATAAAAAACCTTCAGTTCAAGAATGACTATTAAGGTTGCAATGGTTAGAGGTACCTATCAAAGAAACCTATGTGAAAATATTATATTGTGGCATAATTGATTCCTTCCAACAATTTGACATGACAAAAACTTTGTCATGTTTTACTTACATAGGAAAAATATAATGCGAAATAAAAAATACAAATTTTTATTATCATGTAATAACATAAAGTATGGGCTGTCTAAGATTCTAGGGGGGGGGGCATGAACCCCCAGTCAAAAAAGGATAAATCATGAGGTACAAAATTATAAGATTCAGAAGTTTCATATTACTGATATATTGTCAAAAAGCTTAGCACATCACATCTGTTCATTAAAAAAAATTATAATTAGACAGCACATATCAGTTATACAAAATCAAATCAGATTTTTATAAATAAGATCCTGTGCCAAATGGAAATAGTTCAGTTTGCATTGAAAAGTTTGAACTAGGTTGATCTTTTTCTTGATCAAATTCCTTTACGATTGTATTTTCAATATTTTTTAATGATGCCTTTGTTTTCAATTCTAAATCAGCTGCTGGTTGCTGGACATTGTCAACATTTTCAGCTAAATTATGTGATCCAGTATCTTGGGAGTTTGTCTGTGCTTTTAAAAGGCTATCTTCTTGCTCACATTCATCCTTCACATCTATAGGATCTTCTTTACCAAAAACTGTTTTACCTTTTAACCAATCTAAATATCTATAATTCTCTTGATTTTTTTCTTGTGATTCTTCTTCAACCAGAGAATTGTCAGTCATCCAGCTGTTAAATCTTTGTTGAATGATCATGGATCCTAATTCCTCATATTCTTCTTTAGTTACTAAACATGACTTAAAGTCTGTCATTTTCAAAAGTGATTTGCCACCATCCCAGCTATATGTGATAGGATCTTCTGGTTGATACAATTTGACATCCCAAAGATGTGGTAACAAAGATCGTAGCTCTGCCATCATTCTTTCTTTGAATCCCTTGAAGTTGCAGTTCCCTCCTATCACAACAATATTTTTTGATAAATCTTCCTGGTATTGCTTTGGACAACATAATATTGACTTCACTACTGCTTCTGCAATTCCCATACTCTTCATACCAATATCAGAGGGGTGGAATAATATTTCAGGAACTACAAACCTTTCATTATTCAGTCTTAGAATTTGACAATTTTCCTCATTTTCTTTTGTATCACTATTATTTTCCAGAATGTATCCTCTCCTGATATTATTGAAATCTGGAAGAACATAGTTACGAACAATGTTATTCTCAATACCAGATTTTGCTGCTATTGTTAGTTCCTTCTTAACATCTTGTGCAACATAGCAAGTATCTTCTTTAACCTGATTTATCACATAGGTTTCTTCCATAACATTATATTGGCGATATGAAATTATGTCTTTCAAATGATTGGTTAATAATTTACCCCCAACATTCAATCTACGAATTGCATTGAGATATTTGTTTCCATTTATATATGGTATTATGTGAGTAAAACTAAATCCTGTATCAATAATAATACAAGGTGTAGTCTTAGGCAGATTATGATCCCTTGCATACTTAAGATAAGCTAAATCTGTTGGATTCAAGCGAAACATAGAGGAAACTTCATATTCTTCAAAGAATATTTCATCCATACAGTCTTGAATGGAGTTGAAATTAAACAAAGGTTGAGTTATGACAACAGGATATTCATCTATTGGACACACTTTTTTACTGAAAATATAGTCCCAGATTGGCTTTTGTACATCCCATTTTGTGATATATCCTCGTTCACAAGGCAACAGGAAGTATAATCCAGAGCAGTCCCTACATTCATTTATTTGATCACCAATGAATAATCTTTTTCGTTCTGCTTTAGCTTTCATTATACAATTAGGTACCAATGTTGGATGAGCTTCAGTAGAGAGGCCGACTTTTATACTATATGCCCCATTGTCTACAACAACTGCATTTATATTTATCTCCTTTTGCAGTTTAGGTTCTGGTTGGTTTGGACCTATACTGCTTCCTCGTCTTTTAACTTTACTTCTGTCCATCTTAGCTTTTGAACTAAGTATGAAACACCCCTTTATATTTTAGCGTTCATGAGTCCAAAAACGTGTTTAAAATTTGAAATCTTAAAAAAGTAATTTCGGACTTTTTAAATATTTACTTTTTTTAGGCAACTACCTAGGTTAGAATCGCAACTGTCATAAGTGAAAGTGACATAGCTGTCATCATAAGATAAAAGATTTTTGGGTTGGGTTGCTGTCATGTTGAAGCACAGAATAGGTAAGGTTATGTTGAAGTGGTTGAAGTCTGAATCGCGAAATTCTGCAGTGGGACTCTGTGTCGTATAGTATTCTTATACATATCGACTGTTCTCTTGTAATTTTTTTAGGGGAAAGTGGGACACAATGGATCGGTGCAGTTTTTTAATTTTGGGTTCAAAATACGACTTCTAGTCAGATACATATCGAGAGTACAGGCCTACCTTTGAGAAATACTGTAGTCTATAACCCCTGTGCAATCTAGATGCGAAAACAATATACTTTTTTCAAAAATGGAAATTGATTTATCTATGGGTGGGTTACAATGGATCAAGTACTACTACTAAAATGGTGAATAAGAGAATAAGTGTTGGCATTTGTGCAAAATTTGAGAAAACTATTTTTATTGCATTATAAATAATAATAGTACATAACAAAAACGTCTTTATTTAATTAACTTACACCAATTGGGCGAAGTTTAGTGAGCGTTATTCTTTCACTTAACCTTAAATTATTTTCACAATATAGTATTCCAACCTAATATTTCCAACATAGATTCAACATATACAGGTTGCTTACCTTTTACTAGGATGTAGCAAGAACAATGAATATAATCACGAATTTGTATTTATTTTTTGAATTGGTAAACATAAAATGACAGTTGAAATATTTTCAAGGACCATAATATCAAAATAAAATGTCACACAAACTCTAGTATAGCATAAAATAATTTTATACAACATAAAAATCTATATTTGTGGTATTTATAGCTATATACCTAGTACATGAATCTATTTTATAAAAATCAATGTCAAAGCGATATGGTCCTCCAGCTCTCTTTGTGTTGCCACTGACGCAAAATTAATTTAACGTCATATGCCGCATGGGACTGTCGAAAGGTTTGGAACATCAGTGAAATGGAATGTGTTTGTATTTTAAACAGATTTTCTAAGAAAAGTGACTTCTATTTCCTGTGTTATATTTTCAATAGCTTTTGCTATATAATAAATCTCCTTACATCTGACTTCAAACTCAACTAAGATGAAATTTCCTTCTTCTGACAAGCTCCGCAGTGGACTGGAATGGATAGGATCAATAGAAAGAACCTCTTGTCCTCTTCCTCAAGTATAGGTCCTTCTTCTGAATAAACATATAATCTTCCTCTTCACTAGAACTGTCACTATCAAACATCTTTCGTTTTGTAGTTTTGGCAGGATTTTTTCTGATTTCTCTCTTGTTTCTTTCTGCCTCTCTTTGTTCGATTTCTTCCTTATTTGGTTTGTCAGCTGCAATCATACATACTTTCACCCTTTTGTCTTGACCCATCAGCCTTGGGTAATCCACGAAACTCGAATGGGCTGATAAAGATTTTTGCTTCTACAAATATGTTTGAAGACGTAGGACGGTACACTCAGTTCATCAGCCGTTTTAACAATGTTTTGCTTAGATGGTGCAGGCGGCGGCTCCATATTCAGCACATTCGTGTTTCGTGTAGCGTTTCAAAAATCAAATTCTTACGTAACACGCCTTCGTGGTAGAAACTACAGGATTTCTAGAGTACTGTCGATGACAGTCTGTTGGTGTCACGACTATCTATACAAACTTGTAAAAGGACTATTCGTGCATTATTTTCAAACAGCTTTTATCGATTGGCCATCGGATATCATTTTCAAATAAGTACGCATCTTCTGTTCTGTGTGTAGGTGTATTGGTCTTCCTCTTCCTATATCGCGGTATTTCATCTATAAACATACTTTCTTATATAGCAGTAACGCCAGTAACTACAGAAATATGTGCGAGCAGACAGAAAGAATTCTGCCGGTGCGCCATCTAGTACCCGAAGGTAACGGCAAACCAAGGAAATCTCTGCCTAGCAGCAGTAGACTTCTTGGTGGGACGCCAAGGTGCATCCGCTTGGCCACTAGAGAGCGCGGGTTCTATACGCCGCTGCGTATAGAGCAGCCCTCGTATAACTACAGAAATGTAAAAAAATAATCTTAAAGTTAATAGTATTGAATATTATCAACATTATGGTAAGTAACATAGAAAGTTATCCAAACCTGAATTCTCTTTACACATGTAGGAGCAAAACGTTTTTAAAAAACACGCTAAAAAGTACTTTGGTGCCTATCTGGTGACCGAAGCATTCACAGTCGTCTATCCATTGATCCATTCTGAAATTACGAGCGCGAGTGATTGGGCAGATAGGGGAGTATTGAAGAACTATGATGTCATGCGCGTGCGCGCTTGCGTTCAATACATGAAACGCCAGAATAAACGATCCACTGTATCGTACCCCATTCTTCCTTAAAATATTACGTAGAATATAGGCGATTTCGTATCCTACAAGTGCACAGAGACCCTCTGCTGCGGTTGAAGCACAAGGCTGAGGTAATGATAGGGCTTTACGGAAACTCGGAAACGAGCTTGAACGATCGATCAATTAAATGTCAATCAGCTGTTTAGATGTTCGAGTGAGCGCTCCCAGATAATAACACCAAAGGCTGTCCGAATAAGGAACACTAGAGAGGCTCTGTGAGCTCATCCTTACCAGGTCGAGGTCCCTACTCCCCGAACCAGTCTCCTCCAGCATATCTTCTTTTGGAGAACTTCAGCGCTGTGGAATGAGCTGCCGGGGAATTTGTTTCCCGACGGCTACAACCTGCAGCGTTTCAAATCTAACGTGAACTGATACTTATCCTCTCGCAGTGCTTCCACAGCGCTATAGGCTTTCAGCCTTTGCGGGAGGCTGACCATAAAAAATGATATCTATTAAGTTTAAAGAAAAAACGGTAAATATTACTCGGGAAAGCCTTTGTGTAATGCAAGACGGCTATCTTAACTCGTCCAGACCACAAAATATATCTAGTTTTTTGAATAGTGCTCCTTGTAATCTGTATCTGTGACTGGCGAGTCTGGGGACCATAGATAAAAACATTTTGTGCTGGTGACTTGGCCGACTGACTGCGTACCTAAACATACTGAATGGATACCACCAACATGAATACCCATCCCCATCCCTCCAAACGTTTTTGTTTGTCAGAGCTGTCAGCTGTCAAGTGGGTGTCATTTGTCAGCCATTTGCAAACGCACGGCGCATGCAGAACTGCAGAGCGCGGGGGTTGTTTCTGATTATAATATAAAGGAATAAAATAAACATAATATTTGTGGTATAAAACTGTGGAATAATCAAGTGTTGTTAACGTTAAACAAAGTGTAGATTGACCATGGCAACGCAACCACATAGTCGGAAGAGAGTGTGCTACTACTACGATAGTGAGTATGCTTTCAACTTAATAGCTTCAACTTTTGATGTTTTTTTGTATAAATTCGATGATATTAGATAATCTTTAGCGTATTTTATGTCGTGTAAAGTTATTAGAATAGTAATTGTTGCTTTAAACTGATCTTTGTCATTCCCAATTCAAGTATGATATTCGAAATCCTAAGAACAGATATGTTTGATGGACTACGGTATACTACATATTATGTTGCACGCCATTGGTGGATAGCTTATAATGACGTGAAAGATGCTTGTATCTATGGTGTACCGTAGAAAACTTGTAGTCCGTCGAACATATCTGGAACTGAAAAATTGCTTTTATTTGTTGATGCGGAATTGAATGATATGTTTTTCTAGGCGACATTGGGAATTATTACTATGGCCAGGGACATCCTATGAAGCCGCATCGTATACGTATGACTCATAATTTGTTGCTAAATTATGGGTTATATAGGAAAATGGAGATATATGTAAGTTTTATTTGCAGTGGCCTACACTCAAATTATTGTTTCGGATTCCAAAAAATTTGATTTTTTCAAAAAATTTTAGTAACTCTAGACCAGGCGCGCTCAGTCACTACATGGCGTGGACTACCAAGTAGGCCAAATTGTTTTGTGGTTTACTAAATTCTAATATTTTGGTTCAATTTTTTCTTCCTTCTTATTATGAGCTGCAGTTTCTTAGATATTTAAGAATTAAAAAGAATCAGTAATGGGAGAAGACAGCGATGATTCAGACATGCTATAGTCTCCACGTGTTTCTTCATTGTACTTCTTTTTTCTCTTATCTTTTCTTATTTTTTGCTTATTTCTCCCTGTGTTTGGTATCTGGAAAACTAACCTGATAGATGACTGATATGACTGCAATAGCAAAGGTGTTATGGATTATGGACATTGAAGTGTCAATACCTATGGAAGGGGTATGCATGCACTCGTTTGCGGCTAGAATGAGATAGCTCTAGTCAGGGAAAATGCAGGAGATTTGCCGATTCGCCACATAGCTGGTAAGGAGGTAGGTGGCTGTGCTTTTTCCCTGACGAGCTCTATCTCTCTCACTGATCTCTCTTTCTTATGTCATCTGCAAAAGTGGTACATTGCTTAAACGGGAAGGGGCCATTCCCTAGGTATTGACAGTTTATTGATTGTGGACCACCTTGACAAACTTTGACAAATGGAATTGACAGAAAGTGCCATTACAGCTCAGCTGTGTACACTTGATAGCACAGCATAGTAGACAACCAGCACAATAACTCAGGTTGGCGGTAATTACATCATTACATGCGTATTCCCCCTTATGGAAGATTTTTTGTAGGGATGCTAACAATACTTTGATACTTCTGTATGCCATGGTCAATCAACACTTTTGTATCAACATTGTTTTCTCTTAACTAGTTGTTCCACCTCATAACTTCGGGTAGATCACCACTAGATGGGACATAGATGTGTTGCTCTGTTCATGCTTAATCAGGTACAATCAGGTGTTTTTACTATGGCAGTGGTTTATTGTAATGTTGGTAAGAGCATTGTTTTTACTACTCATAGTAAAAACATCTGATTATACCTGATTAAGCATGAATGGAGCGACACTTATCTATGTCCCATCTAGTGGTGATCTACCCGACGTTATGAGATGGAGAAACAATGGTATTGGTATTATCAAAAATAATTATATAATTATTGAGGGGTGTAATCAGTTGCACAAAATGCTCTGTACAAACCAAATGCACCTATTTGGCTAAAAAATATCGAGTTGGTACGGGTATCGATATTTTCATTTTTGCATCTCTACCTAACCTTCACATTCGTAAAATCATCCTAAGGTCAAATTCTGTGGGAATCATTTTTATATGGGAAATCCTCAGAGATATTATGCTGGTTGTTTACTATGCTGTGCTTGATAGTTCTTTCATAAGTTGAGTTACAGCTGACATGATTGGAATACTGAATTAAAGCTGAATGCAGATTAGGTCTTGCATATTATTTTTCAAAACATTAGATGAAATAAAAACCACTAAAAAAGTCTTAAATATTTTATTCTTTTTTTGCATATTTGCTCAAATCCACTTTCTTATTTAAGGCACCCTTTTTTGTTTGGTAGCTTAGTTGTTGTTGTTGATACCATTATGGTTTAACCTATATTTTGGAAAATTTGCAACTATCAATAGAACTGTTTTCACTGCATTTCACAATTTATAAGATTTGCCTGGGCTCTACCTAGATTGAACAAGCTATAAAAATTATCAGTTCAATAATTAAGAATAGGCAAACAAGAGCAAAGGTTTTCCTACAAAAAAATAACTGAAATTGATTATTTAAGGGGACCATGGTTTTGAACATTGTTTTTCTTTTACTGATAATAAAAATCTGGAATCAGCTGATTTCAATTCTAATAATTTTAGCAAGGTATATTAAGGGGGGGTTATAGTAAGTACATGAGAGCTGTTTGCAATGGTTCAGCTGTAACCATTATTGACTATTAATTTTGAGATAACTGAACTGAAAAAATATGAGCATGAAGAAAAAGGGCATAGTTCTAGGCTAATGCCGACATATTTTTTGAAATTTCCTAATAGACAATTATTAAAAAATTGCCAAATGTGGCGCTGTTTTGACTAAATTCACGGTCTCGTCAGTCACCCTGTATAAACTTATTCTAAAATCGGGATCGACATTAGCATATATTGAAGTTTTAAGAAAATGAAAACCACATTTTGGTGCAAAAAATTATTAATCTACAGGGTCAAAAATGGTTACAGCCAGACCCTGGCATTGAACAATCACATGCCTATTGGGATACTGATAAAAGCGCCACCAATACAAAAGTATGCAAACTACAGTTTATGAATGAGCTGAGGATCATTCATTCCTGAAACGAGATATATATCGTTTTGATAATTGACTAAATTTGTAGTCGGTGGTTATGGGTGATTTATTCATATACACTGCAGGCCAAAAGTTAAGAGGTGACTAATGTATTGTGTAACACTTTCGCGGCCATGATCCGTTGAATTGTTGGTTCTTGGGCTGGCGCCGGAGCGTGTCGACGCCGGCCGGACAGCCCAAGAACCAACAGTTCATCAAAAGTTAAGAACTACCTACTAAAATTTAAATAAATCGGGATAATTGGTTTTGCGCGGTTACATTTCTTAGAGTTGCTGAGAAATATTACGATTTGTAACCAATTTTCTATTGAATGTATATTCTTAAAATGAAGATTGCTAGCAGATCCAGCTGTTTGTCTAATTTTAAATTTTTGTATTAGCGGCCCCACAAAGCAACTGCTGAAGAAATGACCAAATTCCATTCTGATGACTACATACGGTTCTTACGATCGATCCGACCAGACAATATGTCTGAATACAATAAACAAATGCAACGATTCAATGTTGGAGAAGATTGTCCTGTATTTGATGGATTGTACGAGTTCTGTCAATTATCAGCTGGTGGATCAGTTGCTGCAGCTGTCAAGCTAAACAAGCAGGCATCAGAGATTTGCATCAATTGGGGTGGAGGCCTTCATCATGCAAAGAAATCAGAAGCTTCTGGCTTCTGCTATGTGAATGATATTGTCTTGGGAATTTTAGAGCTGTTAAAATACCATCAAAGAGTTCTGTACATAGATATTGATGTTCATCATGGTGATGGTGTAGAAGAAGCTTTTTACACAACAGACCGTGTGATGACAGTTTCATTCCATAAGTATGGAGAATACTTTCCTGGAACAGGAGACTTGAGGGATATAGGCAAGTCACCTTTCATCTCTATTTATATTGCATCTGGTATAAAGAGGAACTTAGAAGCTTTTTGGTTTTCTATAATAGTTGCCTAGATCTTATATTTTAAATAGTATAAATGCTCTGAATGCTTAGGTTGATGTAAATATGAAAAACTGTTCACTGCAGAAAATAGACTATTTGCTCAATGACTGTATTTGAGTATCTAGTGTCTAAAAAAGATGTAGCATAATATTTAACCTGAAATATTTGATTACAAATAACTATATCTCCAAGCAGGACACCTCTGTTTTTGATATGTTGAATGATGCAGATTTAAATTTGGAATATGTTTTTAGTCCCTAGCATAACATCAACGTTTTTTGAGTACTCTTCTGTTAAATAAAACACCAACAACTTAAATTGATCAAAGTGATCAGTAGACTATGGTGATACTGATTCTTTTCTGGTCTTTTACTTTTAACAAAAAAGTTATGCTAAAATGAAATCAAAATATTGTGTATAAAGTTTTGAAGCACAGCAGAGCATATGGATGCTAATCCCATTGAAGTAGATTCCATAACTTTGTCATAACAAAGATTAAATTATAATATAATATTTTTCCTAGGCTCAGTTATTTGACAAAGAGCTACTAGTTTCTCATAAATCATTGTAGGCAGTGACAGTCTAAACATGTTCTTCTGATTTCATTGTTGTTATTAGAATTGTTATGTTATGAGTTATGAGACCATATTGAAAACTGCTACCACTCCTCTAACATTTCTAAAATATGTTCATGTAAGTTATATATGGTTTATTTCTATCTGAACCGCTAATTTCAATGCCTTTCTGATGTCTGTCAACTGAGATCTTTAATTTCAATTATGTATTCATATACTAAAGAACTAAAATATTTGTAAAAGTCAACGTTTGCTAAACAATTCCATAACACATTTAAATCAGAAAAAATTACACAGCCGTAGGCCAAATAAACTAGAAGCAAATGTGTGCTGTCCCTCTGCAGTTGCATTACATCCATATTAAACTACAGTCAGTCCTTGACCAATCAGATGCTTAGTTTATAAAAATCTTTCCCTTCACACCCGAGCACATCACGTAAATTTATTGGCCGTCAAACTTGCGGTATTAATACCAGTTGGAGAAATCATTTTCGAAAAATATTTTTAGATATTTTTTGTGAGATTCAATATTGCCGAAATTAAGCGTGTTTGCAGCCGCCACTGATTGTAGGCATAGCATCTATTAAATGAAACTTGTTTCAAATAAAATTCTAAGGAGTTTAATTTGATTTTCATATTGGTTAAACATCCTAAAGTTCAGTATTTTGTTTAATTAATTCTAATACCAGTGCATAGATACTGGTATAACATTTTTGCGTGTACTTTGAATAAAATACTCTTTTATTTGTTACATAGGCGCGGGCAAAGGAAAGTATTATGCTGTGAACATACCTTTAAGAGATGGGATGGATGATGAAGCCTACGAGAGTATTTTTGTTCCTATTATAAGTAAAGTAATGGAAACATTCCAACCCAGCGCTGTAGTGTTACAGTGTGGAGCAGACTCTCTGACAGGAGATCGATTGGGTTGTTTCAACTTAACCGTCAAAGGGCATGGAAAATGTGTTGAATTTGTGAAAAAGTACAACTTACCTTTCATGATGGTAGGTGGCGGTGGTTACACGATTCGGAATGTTTCAAGGGCATGGACGTATGAAACCTCTGTCGCTTTAGGCGTAGAAATCGCCAATGAACTTCCGTACAATGACTACTTCGAGTATTTCGGGCCCGACTTTAAGCTACATATCAGCCCCAGTAATATGGCAAATCAAAATACTCCCGAGTACTTGGAGAAAATCAAAACAAGGCTATTTGAGAATCTCAGGATGTTACCTCACGCACCTGGAGTGCAAGTTCAAACGATCCCAGAGGACGCAATAAATGAAGAATCCGACAATGACGAAAAAGACAACAAAGATGAAAGACTGCCACAAAAAGATTTGGACAAAAGGATAGTACCTGAAAACGAGTTCTCCGATAGTGAGGATGAGGGTGAAGGTGGCAGGAGAGATAACAGGAGTTATAAGGGAAGAAAGAGGTCAAGGTTAGACAAAACTGTGGACAGCAAAGAGACAGATGAGAAGATCAAAGAAGAAACAAAGACAGAAAAAAGTAAGTTTTTTATATTTTTTGAAGTATTAATTTTTATATGTATGTATAAAGGGCCCCACAGACATCGCTCTTTTTCATCAGGTTTGCACGACGTGCCAACCGATGTCGGTTAAACCGATGGAACGATACCTCCACACACTGTTCGGTTTTCTTCCAGTTTCTCGCAAATTTTGATCCGTTAACGTGGATAATACTTTAGCATTGGCGGCGACTTTAGCTATTAAAGTGAAATACAGCAAGAAAAAACGTTCTAAATGGGTGAAACAGTGGCTTTTAAAAAGAGGCCAATTCTCCCATGTAAATCTATTAGAAGAATTGCGTCTGGAACCAGGGGATTGGTACAATTATTTGATGATGGATGAAGAAACATACTTAAAATTACTTAATTCAGTAGCACCGCTGATAAAAAAACAGGATACTTGGATGAGACAAAGTATTTCCCTTCATGAACGTCTGACAGCACATTTTTGATAGGTGTCGCTAACCCTAGATATGCTTACTTGAAGGCAACCAGAACGACCCTGCAAAATCCCGTCGTGATTGCACGATGAACGGCCACACATGTACCGAGTTGCACGATGGCGTTCGAAACCGACGGGTAAAATCAAGCTCGGGCAGATTTTTTGGAACGACGGTCAACACGACGGTTTTTCGGCACACACGGACCGAAATGAGTGCAAACCTGATGAAAAAGAACGATGTCTGTGGGGCCCTTAAGGTTAGACATTAACAGATAAATATCATTTACGGGTCAATATGGTACCTATTTGACTACAAGATTGCTCAGCAAATAGACTTCAGAGGTGTTGATCAAGGCAAATGTTGTCTTTGTGAATAGATAGCCTAGAGACTCCATTCGGGTTAAACTGGGCATGATGCATACCTTATCATAATAACCAAATTGCCAGGCAGCTCATATATTGTTCAATAGAGTTTACAGGGTGGGCCAATAGTGCGTGGACGGAGGATTGTGGGCTTACTGACAAATATTCCAAAAATCTGTCACTTGATCATGGTAGGGACCCTTGAGGGCTATTACTTAAAAATATTTTCACTTAAATTCTGACGTTTATACAGGGTGATTCATATCAAACTTACATTTTTTTGAATGGAACCCCCTATATATTATTGATTATTTGGATTCCTTGGTCAATTCTAGTGTGACTTTATGTATCACACATGGAACTTTAAACGAACCGTTTAGGCGCAAATCACCATTTCTGGTATAAGTAGGTATCAGAAAAAAATTGAATATCGCAGCGATTAAATAACTTAGAAGGCCGTGACTTTGCGGTACGACTAAGCATGGAATGCGTCACCTAAGGTCATACGGCTAAATTTGAATTCTTTTTGTACTTGGAGAAATCGATAGATTAATTAAGGAAACTTCAATCACAGATAACTTTATTTTTTCAAATAGGAATGCCTTTTTTTTAAAGAATCAAACGTAAAATTTGATTACCTTTCTAACGATATAGCGTTCTTGATATCAATCTTTTTTGGTTTTCATTTTATTTCAAATTTTTAGTCAAATCGGTGTTTTTCAATTTTCCTGCGTGCAAGCAACCTAGCAGGCCATGAAAAATAAGCAAAAGCTCGTTAATATGGAAGAAACCAACTAACTTAGTAGAAAGATGCAAACTAACCTGAGCAACAAGGCAAGATTATCAAAATTCCTTACAACATATTAGCTCTAACCAGAAACAATAGTGGTAACAAGAACGCTCATTTTCCACAGCCTACTAGCTATTAGCCAATTTCCAAAGTCAGTAAAAAAATATTTAATCAAAGGAAAGCTACTAGTAATTGTTGCTGGCAGTAGAATATCTATGTCTTCTGAATAAATTTTCACATTTAATGCTATGAAAAAGTAGCCATTTCCATAAGTCAAAAGTATTGATACCTCTGACTGGAACCCTTCAAATTCTTCTTCTATTTATTAGAAAAATCGTGGAAAATGAAACTTGATTTGCAGTCTGTTTGAATTGTAAAACATAATTTAGTTTGTAGAAAACTACATGAAATAATCGCAGTTACAACATAGCGTAATTAAAAAATTTTAGCAATTATTTCAATAGATGTTCAGAATGCTCCAGTTAGAGATATCTTCAGTTTTGACTTAACTAAACGGAAATGACTAATTTTTTTATCCGATTAAATGTGAAATTTCATTCTAAACATGTTAGACTGTAAGCAAAAATCGCTGGTAGTTTCCCTTTTGTTTCAAAATTTTTAATCGTTTTGGAAAGTTGTCACGCTCTAGTAGATCTCAATAGCTAGTAGGCTGTGAAAAATAAAACACTTCTGTAATACCCCAGCTACTCATTGACATTAGATATCTTGCCGCTGCTGTATCCGGTTAGAGCTAATATGTTGTAAGAAATTTTCATAATCTTGCCTCGCTGCTTTAGTTAGTTTGCATCTTTCTACTAAGTTAGTTGGTTTCTTCCATATTAACGAGCTTTTGTTTATTTTTCATGGCCTGCTAGGTTGCTTGCACTCAGGAAAATTGAAAAACACCGATTTGATTAAAAATTTGAAATAAAATGAAAACCAAGACAGATTGATATCAAGAACGCTATATCGTTAGAAAGGTAATCAAATTTTACGTTTGATTCTGTAAATCAAAATGGGCATTCCCATTTGAAAAAATCAAGTTATCTGTGATTGATGTTTCCTTAATTAATCTATCGATTTCTCAAAGTACAAAAAGAATTCAAATTTAGCCGTATGACTTTAGGTGACGCATTCCATGCTTAGTCGTACCGCAAAGTCACGGCCTTCTAAGTTTTATGATCGCTGCGATATTCAATTTTTTTCTGATACCTACTTATACCAAAAATGGTGATTTGCGCCTAAACGGTTAGTTTAAAGTTCCATGTGTGATACATCAAGTCACACTAGAATTGACCAAGGAATCCAAATATTCAATAATATATAGGGGGTTCCATTAAAAAAAATGTAGGTTTGATATGAATCACCCTGTATAAACGTCAGAATTTAAGTGAAAATATTTTTACGTTATAGCCCTTAAGGGTGCCTACCATGGTCAGGTGACAGATTTTTGAAATATTTTTCAGTAAGCCCACAATCCTCCGTCCACGCACTATTGGCCCACCCTGTATATAAGTCAGTGTTCAAACAACACTAACATTAAAACTAGTCTTTTGTGGACTAGACATAAGCTGTTACGTTTGTGGTACTTTTGAACATTTTCTTACCAAACTGTAATTTTTTCAGCTTCTATGGAGCAAGAAAATAGATGAAAATTCAGTTACTAATTTCACAAACGTATGTATTTCTGAAGCTGTAATTGCTTTATCAAGCTTAAATTACAGTAGATACTTCCATTGCTGTACATTTTGCTTTTGGCTTTATTGCTGCATACTGAGTAGTTAGAACTTAAAAATATTGACGCTGCATGTAACAAAGCTACATTATCAATTATATTTTCCTCTGTTAATGTATTTTTATCTATGCAAATATACTTCAACTGGATAATTTTGTCTTATCAAAATACTATGCATTTCATTCTTTTCATTTTTTGGTAGCTGATTATCCATATTTTTTATAATCTGAATGCAATCAATTTATAATATCAACCTATTGGACTTATATAATTATTGTCAGTTAACAGGCGTTTACAGAAATACAGAAAGCTTGATATATTCTAAATAGCTAAAGATCATAATATTGGTGCAGAGATACATTACTACTAATTTATTTCCTCTCATTCATGCATGCCATTGATTGTATTTCATTCACAGATTAGTTGCCTCATTTAATCCATTTATTCATTTTATAGTTCTAAACTTCTCCCGCAGCGCTTCTACAGCGCCATATGCCTTAAGCCTTTGTGGGAGGCTGACCATAAAAAAAATGAGACACTTAAGGGGCCTGCAAGCTCTCACACTTGTTTTTTAAACTGCATACACAACATTTCAGAAGTGATAGTTAAGACCTTATGAATGACAACTCAGAGCGAATTTTTCCAAATAAGTTTTGTAGTGTGCAAAAAAACTCGCATGCAAAATCATACATTATTCAAATGTCTGTAATTTAAGAACCAAACACGATATCAGAATAAGGCCACCGAGTTGACATAGTGCAGGCTTTCATCTTCAACTTGCTATTTGAATCATTACTGTAAGTTTAAAGGTAACGTCACACTACCAGTAGGACATTGATCGGTCGCTCTTAGCTCCCCTTAATGCGAAATCGTCTTCGCGGGGGTCAGCCGTCAGCAGTATGGTAAGCCGACCTTCAGACTTACCTCCCCTCATTTTATTTTACACACATGTACTTCAGAAAGCGCTAGCACGAGAATACGTATGGTCTGTGATTCTCAAGTTCGCGCGCTATACCCTAGCCCCTAAAAACGATTAATTTTAGAACTGCTAAATACGAGTATAACTTGCAAAACAGAAAACACACAGTACAAGGATAAATATGTCATCTTTTATCCCCCTAGTCATACATAGGCTCACATGACCCTCAACTAATATGCCACCAAAGTGCCTAGAGACAACTTGTTCTATACACATCTTATCACAGCATAATTTGTAACAAGCTGTAAAATACCACTACTTTTGGCCAACAACTATTAGACCTTATTCTCTCGAAAACAAATTCTCAACTATAAATCATTTTCATATTACATCACTGTGGGCGTGGCTGGTGTACGATGTGGTGTAGGAGCTCGTATCAGCTGTGTTGCCAGATGGAGTGGAGAGAAATTCATGCAACTCGATTCTCAAAATATCGTGCAGTCATAAAAATACTATAAGTACATCGCATCTGCATTATTAAAAATCGTGAGAATTTGTAATAGAGACCAACATTACACGATTAATCGTATAATCTGGCAACACTGTACGATATCCTACACCCGCCACGCCCACAGTGACGTAATATGAACCTTATTTTCTCGAAAACAAATTCTGCCGCACATAACCCCAGTCTGAGTAAGATTATAGGCATTTATAAGGCAGAACTCCAAATTATTATTATTAGCGAGGTTTTGCAGAACTTCTACACCCAGATTGCAAGGATGGCCGATATCTGAAAGGCGTCTTGCCTTTACTTTTATATTTTTAATTTTTCAAAACAAAACTAAAGGTTAAATGCGTCACTAAAGCTGCATTTATATATTTTCAATGCTTAGGAGTTTAACCAAGAGCACATACAATGAACAAACTTCGCCTACCATTAAATTCAATTGTACATGTTGTAAATTACTACTCCCCTAGAATAAACTTTTCCTCATCCTGTTACTAAAATAACCTCTACTTTCCAGGTGAAGAAACTGTTACAAAGTCAAATCCAGAGGACACAAAAAAAGTTGCTGGTTCCACAGTGTGACATTGGTTGCGAAAAAAATTCATAATCCTATGTAATGTTTGATACCAGAAATATCAATTTTTTTATGACAAGCACAACTGATTTCTACCTGTTAATGAAGTCTTCATGATCATACTGTTTGTAATGATTGTATATCAAACAACACTCATCAGAGAGAACATGTTTATATTTAAGTTTGATGTTTTGGGGTTTGATTTATGGGGTATTACAATGAAGTATCACTTCACAATGAGTCGAAATAAGTAATGTATAGTGAACAATTTTACTTTAAGTAGGTGTACACTGAGTGCTTTCTGAGCAGTATATTGCAATCCAAGTTTTGATCTGGAACCCTAATAGGTGTTGAAATATTCCAAAAAATAAGGCTGTGGATATGTTGAAAAATGAAGTTGATCAGCCGAAAAAAAACTTGTAGTTTTACACATTTTGATTTTTGAGTATTGGAGTTTTTATTCACAATATTAACATGCAAGATCCTCAAATAGTTTATCCTGTGTAACAGTAAGAACTGTCTACGTTTATACAATGGAGATTATTAAAATCTTTCATGGTGAATTGATGAAGGCCAAAATACAACAAATAAAACGTCGTTACGCGTGTAAAATACATTTTTCACATGAACGGTTCTGGATTTTAGTACTTCTGCACTAATATAGAGTATTTTTATCTTAGAAACTATTTGAGCGATTCCAAGCTGGTATCGCTAGTTTTGTAGCGGTATCGGTATCGAAACTAATTATATAATTATTGAGGGTTAATCAATTGCACAAAATCCTCTGTACGAAAGAACGCGGCTTCTTGGCAAAAAAAATCAAATTGGTACCGGTATTGATATTTTCATTTTCGCATCTCTACCCAGACATCAGACCCGTAAAATCATCCCAAAGTCAAATTCTGTGGGAACCATTTTTGTATAGGAAATCCTCAGAGATATTATGCTGGTTGTTTACTATGCTCTGCCCATGCCTTAGGGGAGAGTAATGCCGGTTATGTAATACAAGGGTATATGTTTGTACCATATCACATACAAAGTATGTGATATAGTACATGTATGCATCCGTCAGTGTACATCATTGTCAAAGTAACATATCTGTGAGGTTAGGGCCAACACATCCTCATCACTGTTTTATTGACAAAGCTTGTATCTACCTCTCTTTGATGAGTGTTTCCTCAGTTATATGTTATATTTTCCACTTGTTAGCTCATACAAGGCGACTTTATTTGATTTCAAACTGCAATGGCATTGTGATTATTTTTTACCTTGTTTTTGTATTAGTATTATGTATATAATTTTACAATGCATTCGTATGTGTGTGTGGTTTTGAAAGAGGACTACATTGTCTAGCATTTGGAACAAAAATTATTGTTCCATTAGTGCAAACAAAGTAGAAACAAATAGTGTTTGTTACTAATGGAACAAAATTTTTACATTTGGAGTGTTCTATAGTAGAACATTTTGAACATATTTATATTTTAAGAAGTACCCTGAGAATAAATTATTTATAAAGTCTGTAATTTTATTTGGATGCCTAATAAAAAACATGGATCAGACCTTTGTACAACGATTTAGTAAAACTTACTCATTGCTGTAAACTTGAGTTTTTTACATTATTTTTAATATGTAACGCGACTAGCTTTTGCATAAGTGTTTTATTAGATGCTGGGTTAATGAATAAGTGCGGCCACATGTATATAATATTATCGCAAGTTCTGTCAAAAGAGTGCCTACGCATGTGCCGGTGGCCGGCATTTACGACATAATATTTTATTTCATTGATAATTCCTAAATATACAGGCTGTTTTATAAGTTGGGACTTTTCTTCAAAAGGAGTGTTTTTTCCCACTTCCGGAATGTTCAGGGGGAGACAGGATATTTGTATTCACATCATAATAGACACGTTGGACGACATCGACCCTCGACAATCTCGAATGGTCCAAATTGAAGAAGAAACACTTGGCTTTTCGTCCTCGCGGCGCGAATTTCGAACCATATTGTTACAAGTCTTTAGTTCGCTTGGGCAAGAAAACACTTTGTACGGATTCAAGTATTTATTTACGAACTATATACACTTGTAACAGTGGTGTCAGGTGTGGGGTACCAGGTCTTAGGTCCATTTGGAATCCATAGGTGTCCATGATGTCCATTCCAACTATCACCTCGTTCTCGATGTCGGCTACCAAAACTCGATGTCTGATCTTAGTGTTCCCAAACTGGAGCTGTATGTCGGCTTCCCCATGGATGCTTGCGGGTTCTCCAGTAGCAGTGCGAAGCCGCCATCTTGTTGGTCTTACATCAGCACTCTTCTCTTCTGGAGCAGATCAGGTCGAATGGTGGTCTTCGTCGCACCCGTATCCAGAAGCATCAGCTTTTGCCTGCCGTCCACGAAGCCATCCACATACAGACTGGTCGCCTCCTGCCCAGCGTAGGCCACGCGAGCAGTTCTTCTTGAGGTGTTCCGGACGCGGATAGCGCATTGCTTCTTCTCTCGACTTAGCTTTCCGGTGTCGGTAGTGGCTTCGTCTCCTCCTTGCAGCGGCTTCTGACATGACCCGCCTCGCCGCAGTTCCAGCATCGGATCTCCTTCCTTCTTGGGGCGGGCCTCACTAATAACCCGCCGCAGTTCCTCAACTAGGGCCGCCACATCTGTCCTACCTTCAGACTCCCGAACTCTGGCCTGGCACTGGTAAGCATTTTCCACAGCTCAAATTCTAAAGCGCTGGAGAGCGCATCGACCAGACGTTCCGAATGTGCGAGAGCTACAGCTTGACGCATTTTGCCATCACGACGACCACCCACAAATGCCTCCACAGCTAATCGCTCCATTAGACCTTCTGGGGCCGTCGGATATGCCAGTCGAAGCAAGCGGGCTATATCTGCTTTAAATTCCTGCAGCGTCTCATTTGGTCGTTGGGAGCGATTATTCAGCTGAGCGTGGAAGACGTGACCGAATCTGGCTTGCCCGAATATCATCTCCAGATGCCTGGCTAGCTGTTCGTAGTCCCCTCGTTCTGTCGGTGATAGCGACTGAAGCACATTCGTAGCTTAGCCTTTCAGTGCTAACGTCAAAGCTGTCGCCTTCTTACCAGGTAACCAACCATTTGCGGTCGCTTCGAACTGTAAGAGATAATGCTCCCAGTATGTTTACCCATCGTACTGAAGAGGTTTCAATCTCGGCTTGCACGAATCTCCTGCCTTCAGATCACTTGGTGTGGTTATGCTTGCAGCCCGAAGCTCCATTCGCAGCTTGTCCATCTCTGCGTCCAGGCGTCGGATGTTGTCTCACAGATCTTCTTTTTGTTCTTCCATCTTCGATTATAAGTTGTCGATTCTGGTTCCGATTCTTTCTTCGATGTCTATTTTTAAAGCAGTAATCTCTATCTTCGGGGCAGATTCCGATTGTTTGGAGATTGCTTCGATTTTTGACTCGAGCGACAGTCGAGCAGATTCCAACTGTTTGGTGCTTGCTTCGATTTTTGCTTCGAGCTTCTTGGCCCACTCGAATTCGGGTTATTCGAGTTCGAAGGTATTTGGATCCTCGCCCTCTTCAATCATTATTTGCCGGAGTCGATCCTGGAGAACGGCCTTCAGCCCGCAGCTATCGGATCCGCATTAATCGTCGAGCTCTCTCCTTAAGTCTGCAACTTTCAGTTCACTGATTTTCATACCATTTTGACAGTTTATTCACTTAACCGTCCGTACCACGTTGCCTAGTCAATCACTCTACCCCACACCTGACACCACTGTTACAAGTGTATATAGCTCGTAAATAAGTACTTGAATCCGTACCAAGTGTTTTCTTGCCCAATCGAACTAAAGACTTGTAACAATATCTATTCATGTGACAGGACCGCACTTAAAACTTCGCAGCGAATGAATATACTAAGTAGGTATTTCCTTATGATTTTTTATTCTTCTATTGCTGATTCACAGTACATTAGCTTTTTGTCATATAAAACACAGTTGCTTCTAAAAAGGAAAGAAAAAACTTCAATACTTAGCTCCAGAACACCACGTTTAATTGAACCTTGATGCAATCTTGTGCTCTTATCGAAATTCGCTTGGCTTTCAAAAAAAAAATCACGACTTTAAACGCCACTTTTCATTTGTTAAAAAAGTAATCACAATATCAGCCACTCATATTACAAACCTAGGACGCACTCGAATATCGTAATATCACTATATCGCGTAATACTTTAAGGAAAATCAGTCCAGCGACATCACGCTTTCCAGAGACCATCTATTTCTTTGGGGTAAGCTTGGTCCGCCTAGATAGCTTATGGGATTGTTAAACTTTCGTTGATGTTCATTAAGAAATACTGGCTTTAAGCTTCCTCTTGCTATATATCGCTTCGCTTCCTTTACTGTAGGTTGAGAGTCCTCCGGAGATTCGATCCCTTCTACTTCTTCAGGTCTGTCAGTTGATTCTGGTTCATTGTTGTCAGTAGCTGAAAATGTTACTAATGTACTTGAAATAATTGAAGGACCGAAGAGGGTTATACAGGTTTATTCACGTTATTCGACGCGGAGCATTATGGCTAAAGTATTTGATAAAAAAGAAAATAATAATTTCCGATGGATAGAGACCCATGAAGGCTACATTTTAAAAATATTTTCATGTTATACAGGGTGTCCCAAAAACACGAAATGTACCAAAGTTATGTTTTTTTTAAATGGAACACCCCGTATATTAGTGCATATTCAGATTCCTTGGTGAATTCTAGTGTGACTTTATGTATCATACATGGGACTTAAAGCGAACCGTTAGGCGTAAATCACCATTTTCGGTATAAGTAGATATCAGGAAAAAATTGAATATCGCAGAGATTATAAAATTTGGAAGGCTGTGACTTTGCCGTATTACTAAGCATGAAATGCGTCAGCTTTGATGAGACTGACAAATTTAAATTACGTTTATGCTTGGAGAAATCGGTCGATTAATTAAGGAAACTTCGATCAGGGATAACTTGATTTTTTCAAATAGGAATGCCTAATTCTTTGTATACGGTTAAACGTAGAATTTGATAGCCTTTCTAACGATATAAGGTTGTAAATATCTATCTCTGGTAGTTTTCATTTAATTTCAAATTTTCAAACAAATCGGCGTTTTTTAATTTTCCTACCTATAAGCAACGTAGCAGGCCATGAAATATAAACAAAAACCTGTTCAGGTAGAGGTAGAGGAAAACAACTAACTTAGCAGAAAAATACACACGAACTAGACTAAAGGGGCAAGATTATAAAAAATACTCATTTTGAGACACCCTGTATAACATGAAAATATTTTTAAAATGTAGCCTTTATGGGTCTCTACCCATCCGAAATTATTATTTTCTTTTTAATTAAATACTTTAGCCATAATGCTCCGTGTCGAATAACGTGAATAACCCTGTATAGGCTAAAGACCCCTCCACGGCCAGAGGTCCCGCAGCGTTAGTAAATTGTTTATTTTAACAGATATACTCATATGGTTTAATATAGATAGGTATTATTAAATGCAAATATTTTATCTACTGTTATGTTGACTGACATGTAACTTCTGGATAGTTAAATAATTATTCTACATAACTATTCTTTGATTTATCGATCCAGATCCTGATTTATTCTCCGCCTGAAATTTATTCTCAATGATATATTGCGCTTGAACTGATCAGCTATTAAAGCACATGTAACAAACAAATTTCAAAAACGTTTCGTCTGGACGTCTGGTTTAGCAGCTTCCAGGGCAGAGTCGTGAACTTTACAGGCCATGGGCTAACTAACACCACGAGGGAGCCTAATTAACCAAAGCTGAATTAGGATGAGGCAAAGTAATCTAATTGGAAAAAATGAATTTGAGGTGAAACGTTTATTGGACATTTTGTCATGTCATTCTTATTTGTCAGCCCTTCTAACCTCAGTACCTTCGGGTCAGCCACGTATTTAGGGGGGGTCAGGGGGGTCCGGACCCCCCCCGAAATGTTATAAAATGCCGTCTAAAAAATGGATTCCACAAATTTGCACCCCCCCCCCCCCCGCAAATTTAAGGATTTCAGGTGGCAACTCTCATCTGGACCCCCCGAAAGGTCAACCAAGTGACACCCATAATCTGGACCCCCCCCCCAAAACCAAATCCTGGATACGTGCCTGCTTCGGGTACTAGATGGTGCACCGGCAGAATTCCTTCTGTCTGCTCGTAAGTACTGTCTGTCTGTCTGTCGGTCCGGTGATCTGCTTGACCTCTTTATAATACGAAAATATTGATTTGTTAAGCATTTCTCAAACATTTTGGAAAAAGTTAAAATTGAGATAAAAAAATATGCGATGGGATTTGGGGAATTCAAAAAATTCTTGAGTTGCTCCTGATCTATGACCAAAACTGTACTTATTCTTGAAACATTTTCTAGTTTCTATCATAGTATGGCCATCTCAGCCTGGTAATATCTTGTACTTATCAAACTTAAGAACATGGTTGTGCCTTCAAAGAGTCATTTTCATTAACTGTGAACTTAAAAATCTTCAATTCCTGCATATTTCATACTAATACCTATTGAACTACATTATATCACCAGATCACCTGAAAAGAGATAAATACTTTTCTGCTATTCTGCTGACCCTTGAAGTTATTTCAAAAGATAAAATGCTTGTCGCAATTGTAATCTACCTCCAACGTTTGAACAATAGCAAAATCACACTTTTACGCCGTTCACAGACACTACTATGGGAGAGGTCACAATCAGTGCAGGTATACCTGCACAGATCAGCTGCTTGTGTAGGCTGACCCGGTACGCCGGAGAGGTCAGATTTACCGTACCGTGTGTGGCACGTACTAAAAAAGTAATAGTTATTAGTAAGGTCAAGGATAGTCTCTGGTCAAGGATTATCTATTAAACAACAAACAGACAGGCCGACGGAAATCAGTAACTTCGTTTTTCCTAATAAAGTATGTAAAAAGACTTACAAAGTAATTCTCCCAAATTATCATTTTTGCTCTTAAACGTTGTAGAAATTTGAGAATACGTGACAATGTATTTTTGATCAAAACTTAGTTTGAGCCAGTAGGACAGAATGTAGGACAATTTCTTGCTTTTCACATACATTTACAATGAATTTAATGTCCTGCATATATTATCTTAGTACGACCTCCAACACGCTAATCAGGCACGTATCCAGGATTTGGTTTTGGGGGGCTCCAGATTATGGGTGTCACTTGGTTGACCTTTCGGGGGGGTCTAGATTAGAGTTGCCACCTTAAATCCTTAATTTTGTGGGGGGGGGGGTGCAAATTTGTGGATTCCATTTTTTAGACAGCATTTTATAACTTTTCGGGGGGGTCCGGACCCCCCTGACCCCCCCCTAAATACGTGCCTGACGCTAATACAGCCCTGTGTAATGTCATAAAATTTCCCACCAAATTATTTCTCCCTGCTGTGTTTATCTATCGGCAGTATTCGGTACTCGTTTTTTAAGTTTCTGTATTGTTTCTTTAGGTGATTTCGTGCGATGCGTATAAATCGAAAAGTGTGCATGGTTGCCCTTTGTGAGTGCTCGTGTCTTTTGAATTATTAATAACGGTCGTACTAAAAACAGAAAATTAATTTTGTAGGCGTTTGTGAATTGACTGAGAAACCAAAGGGATGATAAAGTGCTTGGCCAGAAATGATGGTGAGTGAATTCCCATATATTCAATGAGTAGCTTGATGAATTGAAATCTATTTCAAGCTATTTTGATTTTACTGTTATTTGCTATTTACTGGCGGATGAAGTATTTAATCGTGAAATATTTAGAATGTGTGATGATACGTTTCTTAAGCGACGGCCACACACAGCGACTTGCCTGCACGATATAGTTTGCGCAAACAAGACGGTATACCGCTCAGTGGCCACACCAACGACGTCCTACTGAACGTCGTTGGGCCACACTATTCAAGTGGGTGCTCCTATCCTTAAAACTGAACCCTAAGGTCCACACACATAGACCTTACCGACAGGCCAGTTGGCGCAAGCCAAAATTTACACACGCCGGGCTTTTCGGTTTGCGCGAACTAACGGTCTCAGCGTCCACAGTTCCACACACACGGTCTTTTCGATACAAACTGGTTTGCACAAGTAATACGATACGAGGTAAAGCCTGCAGGTCGGGGTTTTAGACGTTCTATAATCATAGCAACCCGGTTCCCATCGGTCTGTCTGTTCGGTTGATCCTTCGCCCCTCTCTAACTCTGATGAAAGTGTGCTGATACCTATATGTGATTTGGAAAAATTCTTGAAGAAAACAAAATTTTTAAGTGAAAATATGAATAGGTACTTTGTATAATTTCCGCTATATGAATGATATATGATCGAGATTTTTTCAGGATGACTCTCAACTTTGGGGTGCACTCACCTCTATCCAGGGTGTTGCCACATAAAGGACACAAACGAAATTGGGTAAAACTAGACCACAATTTATCGAAATATTAGAAAAATTTTTTTTGTTTGCCTTATATTGACGCTTTATTTTTTTTATTCTTTTGATTTGAAGTCATCATATAACTTTTGAAGCATTGCATGCACTTCGTTGAAATAAAAAAACATCAATAATTCTTAATAAATAACAGATGCTGCTTAGCACATAAAATTAAATAGCCATAAGAAAAAGTACCTAAGTGGGCTTAAAAAAATATTCTTAGACATCCTGGACCTTTTTTATCTAATTTTCGATTTTCAGGAAAATACCCCCATAACTATACTTTTTTTTGCCTCACCCCATTGGCCCCCATCCAATAACCTGTCTAATAAAAAACTACAGCGTTCTATATCTGTAGCACAAGCTTTTCTACATGCCGTCGAAGCATCGCTCATTGATCATTGGTAGTGTTCAACAGGACTTAGCGAACCTATGCGCTTGTGGGCGTTTTGCGCTAACTAACCGATGAACGACAAGCTGTCAAAAAAGCGCCAGTCAGCTTGGTTAGCGCAGTGGTTAGCGCTTTTAAAAAGCGCTGTTTGGTCAGCGAAGCGGCACAAAACTAGAAAAAGAATTATTTGTAGTTCAGATAGATGCGATCTCCTAGCTTTGTATAGAGTCAATTTTACATCAGGTTTTGTGATTTTATAACCTAGGTTTTTGACAATACCGATAATAAATATGAAAATATGGAGATGAATATGAGTTTTATCACGCCGAAAAGAAAGTCGTTCAACCTGGCGCCTGCAGGCGCTTCCACGCTAGCGCTTTTGCGCTAAGTCCCGTTGAACACACCCATTGCTTGTCATCGCTCAAGTAGGTACAGACAGACAGACACAGACCCTTATTTTTTTGCATCATCACTGTTTGCACAGACACTTCAATTTAACGTCTTGTAGAAAAGCGTCGTTTACACCGATACTTCAGTTTAGCGTCATGTATGTAGAAAGCCACGTTTACCTACACCGACGCTTCAATGTAATGTTGTAACGTCTTCTGCTAGAGATAGAACGTTGTGGCTTTTTATTAGACAGGACATTGGATGGGGATGGGGATCAATATTTACTCAAAAATTGAAATTTCGTTCCAAAAAAGTGTAACACACGCTAATTGATCGACTCAACATCGTGTAGAAAAGCTTGTGCTAAGGATAGAACGTTTTAGTCTTTTTATTGGACAGGATATTGGGTGGGGATCAATGCGCCGAGACAAAAAAAGTATGGTTATGTGGGTATTTCCTTGAAAATCGATATTAAGTACATACTTTCATAAAAACGTTTTTTCTGGAAGCTCAATTACTTTTCTTGATGGACTTTTCTATTCTCTAAGCAGCATCTATTACCTATTATTAGGCATTATTATAATGTCTTTATTTCAACTATGTGCACGTAATGCTTCAAAAGTTCATTGATGACTTCAAATAAAAAGGACAAAAAAATAAACAGCCAATATAAGGCAAACAAATTTTGAGATTGCTTAAATCATTTTTTTACCTATAAATTATGGTCTATACAGTTTCATCCAGTTTTGTTTGTCCTGGGATATACTGTATAGCGCTACAATAAGTTTATCGTCATAAAATATTTTCTAATTAGACTAGGTACTCCGTACAAGTTAATCGTGATAGCGATTTTTTAAGAAATTAAGCAATTACACTGCTTTCGATTCACGATGGTGGCTTTTCTCCCCGTATGAAATTGCGAGAGGAGTTACCGAGGGAGTTACGGGTAGAGGTGCTTTGGCTTACTGACATATGTGCTTTTCCAAAGATTGCATATGATTATATGAGAATGAACAGGGCTCAAGTCCAACAGGAAGAATTCTGGAAAATTAACAAAATCAATTTTTGGCTTCCGTATTTTTTTTGTTATTTATCATACATTTTCCAACCTTTCTAACGTCAAATAGGTATATGATATTTTAGATACCAAAACTGAAAAAACACGCCATTAAATGTTCACAAGATACTACAAAAAAATATAACAAAAATATGAACTTGGGTCAGTTTTATTTTCAAACTTCAAAAAAGATTTTTTTCTGATATTACCACTCCAACTTTCAGGTTTTCGCTTTCTTTTAGGCGTTATTTCGCTATCAGAATCCATTTCGAGGGAAACCAAAGTGACAGTGAAAGAATAATACATAACATAACTGAAACTCGTGATGCGACAGTCAAAACTAAAACGGTCCCAAGTACAGGAATTGGGCCCGATTTTACTTCATACACATTTTTCATGCGGCAGAAATCAGGTTTCAATCGTCGTCTTGGGCCTGTTTCCACGGTCAGTGATGGAATGAAGTGTGAACTTTGATTGTGCGCAATTATATCAATTTTTAAAAATATGGACTTGGGCCCATTTTATTCTCATATAATCATATATTTGTACCCAAAGCAAAATTAGCCATTCCTAATACATTATCCATATTAATATTTCTTATTATGCGTATCGATGCTCATATACTGGCACTTTCCAGAAATGGATGTAAACTTTTTAGCTTTCGATAAAGGGATGCTAACTTCATACGGGTGGGCGTTGGTCTACCTCTGCTCTACGTTGGTACAAAATATCACTAAGGTCATTCTTTAAGTGCAATCATTGATTAATATATTTACGTTAATCAATGGTGCAATGTAAACCCCTTTGTGAATACACTGCACATTTTATAGTTTCAATCTCACCCCTCCCAGTAAAAATGAATCACATAGCATTCGGGAAACAGTTCATATAAAGTCATATAAAAATCATTTTGAAAATTTCTCGTCTTGGTCATTTTTTGAAAAAACACTTTTTAAATGCCCAAGTATCAACAAGATATAGTTAAATAATGTAAATTGTACTTACTTATTTCACCATCGAGATCTTCGTGTTCGACATTGTTCAACAGCTTAAAATAAAGGATAGTCATAAGTTAGAAAACCACTTGTAATGCTTCAGTCAGCTTGACACAAAACTTGCAGCTTAGAAAATAGTATATTATGTATTAATAGAGTGAAATTAGATTAGTGCTATCGCGCATATAGCACAACAGTGATGATGTTGTTAGGGGTTTCTCTCCCAAGTAATGTATATTATTTTTTCGAAGTCCGTCATTGAAACATTCTCTAGCCTTCAATAGGAATCTTAATGCTAAACATTGCCATACATTCTTGGTTTTTCGGTTTTTGCTATATATGTAATTGTTGCATTGTTTTATATTTGCAATCAATCGTAACAATCGTGTCCTCGCAGATAGGTGAGCTTTTGTAACTTGTCGGAGGAACGCGTCAGGCAATCAGGTAATCTTGAAGAAACTCTAACAAACAACAAGCTGTTTGCAATGAGACCTCTATCCTTATTCGTTGCGTTGGCTCTTTCTTCTGTATACTCTATACTACTACTATACAGGGTTATTCACGTTATTCGACACGGAGTATTATGGCTAAAGTATTTGATAAAAAAGAAAATAATAATTTGGGATGGATAGAGACCCATAAAGGCTACATTTTAAAAATATTTTCATGTTATACAGGGTGTCCCGAAAACACGAAATGTATCAAAGTTATGTTTTTTTAAATGGAACACCCCATATATTATTGCATATTCAGATTCCTTGGTGAATTCTAGTGTGACTTTATGTATCATACAAGGTACCTAAAGCGAACCGTTAAGGTGTAAATCACCATTTTCGGTATAAGTAGATATCAGGAAAAAATTGAATATCGCAGAGATTACAAAATATGGAAGGCTGTGACTTTGCCGTATTACTAAGCATAAAATGCATCAGCTTTGTTGAGACTGTCAAATTTAAATTACGTTTATGCTTGGAGGAATCGGTCGATGAATTAAGGAAATTTAGATCAGCGATAACTTGATTTTTTCAAATGGAAATGCCTAATTTTTTTTATACGGTTAAACGTAGAATTTGATAAGCTTTCTAATGATATAAGGCTGTGAATATCAATCTCTCGTAGTTTTCATTTAATTTTAAATTTTCAAACAAATCGGCGATTTTCAATTTTCCTACCTATAAGCAACGTAGCAGGCCATGAAATATAAACAAAAATCTGTAGCTAGAAGGAAACAACTAACTGAGCTGAAAAATACACACTAACTAGACTGAAGGGATAAGATTATAAAAATTCCTTACAACAAATCAACTCTCCCAGAAACAACTGCGATAACATCTCTAAGGTCAAAGAGAAGCTGGAGTTTGGCAGTAATAGATATTTTTACTGTCTACTGGCTACCGCAATTTACTAGAGGTTGAAAATTTCCAAGGCAATCAAAAACCCTCATATGAAACAGAAACAACCAGCGACTGTTGCTCCAGCACGCAACTATCAATCATATGTAATGGTGTAAAAAAGTACTAATTTGCGTCGAAGTCGATACCTCTGACTGGAGCCCTTCTATTTTTCAATATCTATTAGCAATATTGCAAAAAAGGAATACTGACAAATCAGATTTAAATTTTCTGCCATTTAAGTTATGTTTTATAATTTGAACAAATTTTAATTCATTCTTCATTTTCTGCGACCTTGCTAATAGGTACTGAAGAATTTTCAGAACTCCAGTCAGAGGTACTTTTGACTTAAGTTTTGACAGAATTGCATACTTTTTTATATCATTAAATGTGAAATTTTATTATGAAAATAATAAACTGCTTACAACATTCTCTAGTAGTTTTTACTTTATTTCAAATTTTTTAATGGTTTTGGAAATTGCCAATCTCTAGTACATTGCAGTAGCTAGTAGGCCGTGAAAAAATTTATTTCTGCCATACTCCAGCTTCTCTTTGACCAAAGATATATTACCGCCGTTGTTTCTGGTTAGACTTTGTTTGTTGTGAGTAATTTTTATAATCTTGTCCCTTTAGTCTAGTTCGTGTGTATTTTTCAGCTAAGTTAGTTGTTTTCTTCTACCTGACCAGGTTTTTGTTTATATTTCATGGCCTGCTACGTTGGTTATAGGTAGGCAAATTGAAAAACGCCGATTTGTTTGAAAATTTAAAATTAAATGAAAACTACCAGAGATTGATATGCACAACCCATATCATTAGAAAGGCTATCAAATTCTACTTTTAACCGTATAAAAAAAATTAGGCATTCCCATTTGAAAAAATCAAGTTATCGTTGATAGAAGTTTCCTTAATTCATCGACCGATTTCGCCAAGCATAAACGTAATTTAAATTTGACAGTCTCGTCAAAGCTGACGCATTTTATGCTTAGTAATACGGCAAAGTCACAGCCTTCCATATTTTGTAATCTCTGCGATATTCAATTTTTTCCTGATATCTACTTATACCGAAAATGGTGATTTACACATTAACGGTTCGCTTTAGGTACCATGTATGATACATAAAGTCACAATAGAATTCATCAAGAAATCTGAATATGCAATAATATACGGGGTGTTCCATTTAAAAAAACATAACTTTGATACATTTCGTGCTTTTGGGACACCCTGTATAACATGAAAATATTTTTAAAATGTAGCCTTTATGGGTCTCTATCCATCCCAAATTATTATTTTCTTTTTTATCAAATACTTTAGCCATAATGCTCCGTGTCGAATAACGTGAATAACCCTGTATATAGGCTTTGATATGAGTTGTGCCTCTCCACGAATCAATTACGTTAAGTAACTTAGATTTATATACAAGTTTTAATGAAATTCGATGTAATCCTGTCGGAGCATGATAGAAGAGCTAAAATTCAACAGATTTTGCTTCATATACAGGGTTGGGCTAAAGTATGGAACCAAGCACATATCTTTTAAACGGAAAGGGCGATATTGCTGAAAAATTGAAGGTAGATGTAGTGACATATAATGCATCCGAATACAGTATGTTAGCTATTAACGTACTTCCGGTTTAACCGGAAGTACTGTCAACTTTTTTAATTTAAATGGGACACCCTGTATATTTTTGCAGATTTTAATTCATCTTTTTTCTCCGAATACGTCCATAGTGGGTTTAGCATTAGTTTCTGTAAAAACGGGAAAGATAAAGCTTCTTTATCGTTTCAGGTGTGTAAAATGCCGGTCATTCAAAGTCGGTTTTGGCGATCGCGTGAGGACTCACAAAGAAGTGTGTCAACTTTTAATGATTTACGTCCCGACAGGGGTCCTATAACATGTTTGACGGTGACTAAAAAAAAAAAATACAAAAAAAATTACCTCAAACGGGAAGACCGCAGACCGCCACAGACGAATTTGTGAGACAATTTTTTTAAGAAACAAATACTAAACCACTATGGACGTATTCGGAAAAAAAAGATGAATTAAAATCTGCAAAAATATACAGGGTGTCCCATTTAAATTAAAAAAGTTGACGGCACTTCCCGTTAGACCGGAAGTACATTAATAGCTAACATACTGTATTCGGATGCATTATATGTCACTACATCTACCTGCAAATTTTCAGCAATATCGCCCTTTCCGTTTTAAAGATATTTGCTTGGTTCCATACTTTAGCCCAACCCTGTATGTATGGACAAAAATCAATAGTTTTTGAGATTTTTCAGTTTTAACGGAATTATAATAATTATCCAAAATCTGACATTTTTGTCTAAATAATGAAAAAACTACGTTAAAAGTCAGTAACAAAATCACTTATTTTAGTTTAATACGCACATTTTTTGGGCGTTTTATGATATCTGCATAACGCAAGTCCACATCACTCATTTCCGTCGGTCTGTCTGTTGGCGTTTTTCTAGCCTCGTAATCTCAGTATCCGCTGCATGGACTATGATGAAATTTGGACAGCGATTTGCTGTGGGGCTGTAGTAGGTAATGTTCCTATAATTTTGAAAATCGTTGCATGGGCGGCGGAGTAATTAGCAAAAAAGAAGAAAATTAAATATTCATCGAACTTTGTTTTCAGGTGTTTTAGGGGTTTCTGATTATTTTCTACTTTTTTTTGGGTGGGGGTGAAATTGGGCTCGTTGAGCGGTGGGTGGTAGTAACACTGAAAAATTTGTTGTATTCATAATAACAGGCTGTCCACTAACTTGTGAAAAAAAGATCTAGCATCATAATCCACTTTTTTAGGTCCATCCGATCATTACCTTCCCTATTACAGAAACCAAGGGACTTGGAATTTTCTGATGAAGACATGCGACTATTGCTTCTGATCGTTCTGTATTGTGTAACGTGGATACTATTGGATTGATTTTAATGCAATTTCTACACAGTATTATTACCATGGCGAAAACGTTTATGATTTTTATAAATCGCGTTAGTGGCCGCGCAGCAATAATAAAAAACTGAAAATATAAGTAAGGTTGCGATTGATATTTCCGAACAGTCTCTATGTATATTTCACACCTATCATATTTGCATTGCATTTTGGATTTTCTAGTAGGTCTTTGAGTTTTGGATCGGTTTGGTAAGCGGTTCCCAATCTCAAATTCCTGAAGTTTTTTTGGTCTTTATATTTGGGATAAAAAGCCCCACTATATAGCAGAATTAAGATAATAATTGGGCGGCACAGCGTTTGCCGCTTGCCGGACTTTATATAAGATGATAAAAACATCAGAACAGAGCGACCGCATATTTGCTTAACAAGGGTAACGTGGCCTATTTTTGAATTCATCCCTGTCTGAACCGAATAAAGGCGTTCAGTCCGATCATTCTTACTCGTCAATCGCTATTTCAAAACAAAAAGATGAACATTAAAATAACCAAGAACTACGAGCAAATAAAGAAGTCGACTATAATAAACCGGGTTATTCACGTTATTCGACACATTGTGAGGAAGACATACAATCTAAAATATTATAAAAGATGAAACTCTTATTGCTAACAACTTGTATGCCCTAATTTCTTAAAGGTTATTTAAATGGCTGCCTGAGGTATCTCCGAGACAAGTAACAAATATTCCTAACACAGTAACACACGACAGACACAGTTGGTTAACAGAAAGTAAAAATTGTTAAGAGTTAAAATTTAGTCTTAAATATTTTTTTGAAGAAACAGAAGGTTTAAAAACCCCAAATGCGTAGTATTTGTTTGCTGCACTAAATTGATTCAGTGTGTCACACATTATGACGCGATATTTCAAATGATGTTACAGATTGTAATAGACTTTGGCAACTCACACGTAGAATTCTGTTGTTATTACAATGGGAATACAAAAATAAGTCAATATACTTTATATTTTTATTTGTACACACTTTTCGGACAGCCGTAGAAAAAATAGTTGCACAAGGTGTAGAGAAAGCATCCTTACTGTTTTTGCGTAATGTTGCGGACCTCAAAAACCTGGATTTTCAATGCCTCGGGTATACACGAGTTGATAGTACGTATTCTCTTCCTGAACATGCATTGGTGTCCTAGCCGATTTTGACACGTTTTGGCAGCAAATGTGCAATGCGTTTATTGTTTATTAATTTTTTTTAAGCCACCTTCATTTTTGATACTTTGTATACTGAACTATCGAAATGACTCGGGCTTTTCTCTCAATAAATAAAGGCGTTTTTATATGAAACACTCTGCATCATTTGACATATTCTGAAATACATTTCAAAAATGGATACATTAAAAATGTATTTTTAGAATCAACGAAGATATTGAAGTATCAATAAAAGTTTATACACATCAACAACAGCTGAATGATCTAGCGGGCCATAATAAAATTTGTCTGTTATGTGTGTTTCTAATAGTGGAAACCTTTTTTAAACTTGCGGCTTGAAAAGTCTATTGATCAGGAAGGAGAACAGAGAACATTTAGCATTTTTTTGTTCGCCTTGATAATGCCGCCTTTTAAATATTTTCGTTCAAGTAAAAATAAATCTTTTTCGTTGATGTTTATGGTTTTACAAAAAATTAAATATTTTCGTTAATTGCCAAAATATATTCATTAATGTTGCTGTTTTGAAAAGTAGTATTGCCTTTTCAGGCTAGGTAAAATATGTCAAGAACTACTTTACTTAATAACTGCCTTAAAGAAGTTTCTGCATAGAACACTTATATCTGGGATCCAACAATGTTATATCTTCAATTGTAAATCGAATTTTTTTCAAGCTGTTTTCCAGTTCCAAATACATTAAAAAATAGTCAGCTTTCTGGGATGCTAATTTTCTTATAGTCCGCTATGGACTAGGTGGTATAGTTGGGTATACTGGTATACTGCTAATATATCAGAGGTAAGAAAATCGAGGTCTTATTGCTTGTTCTAGATAAACATGATTGCGATTTGCCCAACATTTTACAAGTCGACAACCAGTTGAAAATATAACAAGATTACGAGCACTATTTCCTATACTTCTACTCAGGGCGCGCAATAATAGCTGCTAACATACCCGACTTTCTTTAATGTTCGAGAAATTTGACCTTGCTAATTTAAATGGATATATTTATCTATTTTGTGTTATTTATTTTTTATTGACTATTTGGCAAGAGAGCAAAGTTTACCGTCTCACACATAAGATACAGAGGTCATAGAAGGTCAGATTTGGCAGCCACTCAATTTCCTTTGAGGGATAGGATTTCCCAAAAAAAAGTTTCTAATAGAAGTTTGGTGATAGCTTCACAACATTTCACTTCAAAGTTACTTAAAAACCAGCTATGCCGCTAAATTAATCTAAACTTTCTGAAAGACCTCGAATCTTCATGCCGTTTAGTGACCTTAATTTTTGTCGGTAAAATTTTAATCCCTCAAAATTCGGGATGATAAATATATTTGTCTTTTTTATTTTGAATTGAATATGACTTAAAAATAATTGAATATTCACATATTCAATAGACCCTGCTAGACTAGCTCTCAGAATTCCTTTGTTATTATGTCTTGTCCATCAAAGATGTGAACAAGCAAGGCACGAATCATGAAGTTCATTACATTAGACGTTTAACTGTCATAATATCCAGAAAAATGTCAATTTGTATTATTTCAACTGGCTGCCGGCTTACCACAGCTTTAAAGCTATATGAAAAGCTTGCCACAGGATACCTACTAAGTGTTTACGCAGAAAATCATTGATTTTTACATAAGATATTAACGACATTATATATTGGAGACATTGTATGTTTTAATTTTTGTCTGTTAGGATGATACTCAGGGAAATTGAATACATCTCAATTAATTTTGACAGTTATAGATCTTCCATCTCAAATACTCACATCTCAGTTATACACATCTTTATTTATCTGTAGCTCTATAGTCAGTGATTTAGTTGTAATAGTAATATTATTATTATTATTATATAATTCTCATTTTGGATACATTATTCAAACATGTCTGTATATCTGACAAACAGACAAATTTTGTAGATGTCCTTACTTTGCTGAATAATAGATGTTATTCATTTATATACCTTCGGTGGTATCCTGTGACATTTTGAGATTCATATACAATGATCCAAAACTTATCTATGGAATTTGATCCATACATAAAAACTTGCGTTTATCAAACATTTCTAGATAAATTCTGGATCGAAAGACACATGAATATAATGATGAGACATATAACTAAGCTATTACAGTTAGTAAAAAAGTAACACGAATCACACCACCTTAAAGCTAACACTATTCGGTCCCAAAAGTTCTTGTTATGCACAATTTCCCAATTCATCGATCATATAAGGTAGAGGTTTTGCTAGAGGATTACTGTTTGGCGGAGGTTGTCTCAGTCTCCTAGCTGAGGGTGTTAGTGGTACTGGTATTGCCTGTTTGAACAATATGTTACATGAGCATGAGTCCCCAAAACCAAAAGACTGGCGAAAGCGAGTGATGTATTTTTGACATGCAATTCAACAATTAGTGAGCCTAACAATAGAAGGCAGCAGTAATGTAATATTATTTTATTGCTATGTTGCGATTAAGGGAAAATCTCAGACAAGCGTATCAAATACACTTCAGGGCATGTCTTTTTCTGGTCTACATTCAGATAGGAGTTCGTGCTTTCACTCAAGACAGGACAGTCGAAGATAACATGCTTAGCTGTTTCCTTTGCCTCACAGCACTTGCATAATAGGTTTGCCACTTCAATCCCCAGATTTTGCAGGTGTGCACTGAACGTCCAATCATCATCATAGTCACAATGTCTTAACAGACATGTTGTGAACTCGTAAAATGCATTAAGTCGGAGCTAGAGTATTGCCGACACGAATATTATCAATAGTTTTGAGAACTGTAGCTCGCCATCGTTCGCGATTTACTGTCAGTTCAGTGGCGCTCTTGATACTCATATCTAGCAACTGTTTCGTCGTATCCACCCAGCGTGTAGGGGAACGGCCACGGCGCCGCCCACTAGGGGCGTGACCCGGAACTACAAGTTTCTCCATATTATCGCTTCTGTGAATATGTCCGAAGAATGTAAGCATTCTCATCGCACAATGGTGGATGGAGGATAGTCTCTTTGGATTACCGAGCTCATCCAGTATGGAAACATTAGTTCGATGGGCGGTATAAGGAATTCTCAGCATTCTCCTCCACGTCCACATTTCAAAAGCATCTATACGAGCTCGATCTGCCTTTTTAACAGTCCAAGTTTCCGAGGCATACAAAAATATGGAGAACACAGGAGACTGAACCAGTGACATTTTGGTAGCTTTAGTGATGTTATGGTCACGCCATATTTTAGTAAGCTTTGTCATGGCCATCCGTGCCTGTTGAATGCGCCGTCGAATCTCATTCTCACTGCTACCTGAATTGTCGATCAAGGAACCGAGGTACACAAAACTTTAAACTACCTCACAACGGCATATTGACTTTATTTCTCGATGATTGTCATGCTTTCTATCTACGATAATAACCTTGGCCTTGTTGTAGTTAATACCAAGACCATATGCTGCACTGTGTTGTTCTAAAACGTTCAATAGAGCTACTATTCTTCCTGAGAAGCAGCAATAACGGTTGTATCGTCAGCAAATCTTAAGTTAGATATTTTGCTTCCGCTAATAGTTATACCGCCATTCCAGTTGTCCAATACCTGTCTCATCACACATTCAGAGTAAATGTTAGATAACATCGGAGAGAATACGCATCCCTAACGAACTCCCTTTCTGGTTGCTGTTTGACCAGACAGGTTACCATCAATTCTTACACGAGCTGAGCTAGACTCATAGAGTTGCTGTATGAGAAATACTAAGTGGTAAGGGACTCCCATGGAGATAAGGATTTCCCACAGTTTAGGCCACTTTACGTTGTCAAACGCCTTAGAATAGTCCACAAAGCAGATAAAAACGGGAAAATAATGCTCCAATGGCCAGTTATAAATCCGACCACCATTCGTAGTTCCTTCCTGCTGTTGAGAGCGTCTGCGGTATTAGAAGACGAGGGTTCCCTCAGCATCTTCTTAGACTGAACAACCCGGCCATTCTATTCTAGCGCTTCTGGTGTTCATTTGACACCCAACTGGTAACAGCTGTCCGAACCATGTTGTATGATATACCACATGCTGGGTCTGGCCCGATGAGAGGGAGTTCAGCGCCTTCCCTGATACACCTGTCGGCCCTCTCATTACCTATGTGACTAGACACCCAAGATAATGTTACCTTCTTGGTCTTCTCGAGTATCTTCAGGGAATTGTGGCAGTCCCACACTATTTTTGAAGTATAGTGGGTACTTGCCAAGGTTCGAAAACAATGACCTAAAGTAAAGACATTATTATCCTAATACCATTATATAGTTTAGTATAGTTTAGTTTATTATTATTATAGTTTTGAGAAACCTAGGGCCCTACGGGCCTAAATGTTGCAATCTTGGCACATTCTTCTCGCTTATACATACCCAATACATAATATGGAAGGAATTTGGAACATATGAAATCGCATATGAGACTGATATGTATTTAGGATAAATAATATTATAGTATTACCCACGTAATATGGTCATAGTTAACAAAAAAGGATATTTGATGGAATTGAACTATCTAAAATCCGGGGCAAAATCCATTCCCTAGGCGACAGAATATGAAAATATCTGGAAGTAACACTAGAAAAATGCTAAAATTGAACTCCAATCTCAAAGCAGCCATAAAAGAGGCTAGGAGCTCATTGTGGAATCATCTCCCTTGTATATATTCCTGGAAACCGTGGCACGAAGCACCTACAGACTACATATCGCAAATGGTATAATGGTAAACAATATCAGCTTGGAGGCGATAGATCTGCTGGTAGATATTATAAGCCACAGTAATCTGGGAAAGCTCTCTGATATACATAATGCCGACAACAACATATGCTATGCCCTGATCAGTATTAATCGCGGAGGTTAACGAAACATCTCCATAATATGAGGTTAACCGATTAACCAAGAAGTCGGGACAGTTAAGTACCTACTGCACTGCACCAACTGCACTATTGGAGCTACTGCTGAATATCCTACCTCTTGATATTTACATAGCTGAAGAGGTAAACATGGCTGCATACAAAGTGCAGTACCATGGCAACTGGGGCAGAATATGCATAGATAAAGGGTACAGTATAAAGACTATCTATGTGAACACAGACAGCCTGGCGGCTTGATGGCCTTAGCAAGTAACCACTATACTTCAAAAATACTGTGAGACTGCCATAATACCCTAAAGATACTGGCTAGGACCAAATAGATAACACTATCTTGGGTATAAAAATAAATCGGAAATATGTCAGCATCAGATATACAAATTCTCAAAGGCATCAGACAGGGATGCATAATTGTCGCCATTGCTATTCAACTTATACTCTGAGTCCATATTCCAAGAATCTTTGGAAGATGTGGAAATGGGAATAAAAGTGAATAGCAAATACATCAACAACATCCGGTATGCTGACGATACGGTACTCCTAGCTAGCGATGAGAAGGAATTACAGTACATAGTGAACAGAGTCAACAATGTTAGTCAATCTTATGATCTCAAAATGAACATAAAGAAAACAAAATTTATGGTCACCACTAGATTAAATATTAATAATGTAAGAATAGAAATAGACAATCAGGACGTAGACAGAGTAAACCGATTCAAATATTTGGGATGCTGGCTAAATGATAAATGGGATCCTGATGAAGAGATTAGAAGCAGAATGGAAATAGCCAGAAATACTTTTTTCAAAATGAATACGATACTCTTCAACCGAGATTTAAGTTTGACAACTCGATGGCGAGCAACAAAATGCTATGTACTGTCCACATTGTTATATGGAGTTGAGGGATGGACATCAAAAGCTCGGACCATGTCACGTTTGGACTCTTTTGAGATGTGGCTATACAGACGCATATTAAGGATATCATCCACCCACGGTGGGTTTATAATACAATATGGTACGGACAACTGTTACTAGTTGAGTGTCAAATGAGCACCAGAAACGCTGGGACAGAGTGGCGTGGAATGTTCAGTTTAAAAGGGGTTTAAGAGGATCCTAAGGCACCCTTGTGTTCTAATACGGTAAATGCTCTCAGATTGAGCAGGAAGGAATTACGAAAGGTGGTTGGATTTATAACTGGCCACTGGACGGTCAATACACACCTGCAAAAGTTGGGGATTGATGTGGCAAATCCTTAATGCAGGAAGTACGGTGAGGCGGAGGAAACAGCTAAGCAGGAGGAAGACAGGAAAGCATAGTCCAATGCGTATTAAAGTTTGTGAAGATCCTAGAATGGGACCCTGTCTGATCCCTTTGACCGTGAATGCACAAAAACCTTGAGGCTGAGCGGCAACTGAACCCTAACTCCTAAGTACTGAAAAATAGTACCTACTTTAGGATTACTCAGCTTTCTCGTTACGGCGAGAAACATTTTTGGAAGAACGCTGCCTTCCCATGTCAGGTTAAGGGTAGCTTCGCTAAGCTAGATTGCAATAATCGAATATTTAGTTTTGACAAACCTATGGCGCTAAGGGCCTTAATGTTGCAATCTTGGCGCATTCTCCTCGCTTCTCCAATATATAAGATGGAAGGGATTTGGAACATATGAAACCGCATATGATATTGATTTTAGTATTTAGGATAAAACATAAATCTTTCTATTACGAAGGAGTAAAGACTGTAAAGAAGTGAGAAAATTGTTATTAAGCTTATTGTATCGCAACGGTAATCCAAAGAGACTATCCTCCATTGTGTCGACGAGAATGCTTGCATTCTTCGGACATATACACAGAAGCGATACTATGGAGAAACTTGTAGTTCAGGATCACGCCCCGAGTGGGCGGCGCCGTGGCAGTTCCCCTACACATTGGGTGGATACGACGAAACAGTTGCTGGATATGAGTATCAAGAGCGCCATTGAACTGACAGTAAATCGCGAACGATGGCGAGCTACAGTTCTCAAAACTATTGATAATATTCGTGTCGGCAATACTCTAGCTCCAACTTAATGCATTTTACGAGTTCACAACATGTGTGTTAAGATATTGTGACTATGATGATGATCGCAATGAAAGGGGGCTACTATGTTGAATAATACAAACAAATTTTATAAAAATGACAGCGCCTTCTTTGTCTAATAACTCACTACTTATGGAACGACATGCTACATATGTATATCCCAAGCAAAAAGTTCGAGGTACACAAATGAAATGAATGACATACTTTTTGGCAGTGAAAGCATACTTGTCAGAATATTAATATGACATAAAAACTTAGGTTAGTATTTTCATCCTATTGCTTTGAATAGGAAGAAATAATCTCACTATATACATTATTACAATATTATTATGGATAGACAAAGCTTGCTTTCACAATGATTGATAAAGCATATAGGAAATCACGATGGTTATAAATATCCAAGCGTGTTATCATCAACGACTAATTGACAAATTAATGTGAATGAATTTCTTACTGGCAACTGCAGACTATTATCAATTAGAGTGAATTCGCTGATAGTACATCCCATCTATATAACATTAGTTCACAAACTGAAACGTTCCAAAAAAACCTACAAGGGTTCACAACTTGTGTAACAGTTACAATTGAATAAATACATAAGTTAAATAAACACTTATCGTTTTTTCGACAAGCCATGCTGTAACAAATCTTACATCGTTGGGACGTACTATACTCAAAGGTGTCATGCTTTTTGAATCTCTTTTACTTACAACTGGCGAGTTGTCTGCGTCATCTGTTTCTTCCTCATCTTCTTCATCTTCCTCGACAACTTCTGGCATTGGGCTTAGAAGATCGGTACCTTCTTCGCCATTTTCCCAAGATAGTTCATTAGCACTATCTGTGAGCAGGAAATGGATACAGAAATAGAACACTATTGAAACATAGTGGGCATGTCCGCAATAAGGGAAAACATGGAGAACAGGAAAAAAATATGGAGCGACATGTATTTATACTGAGCGACACAGACAGACATCTCATTGAGATTTCAAAACAACACTTGATTATTTCATTTCATTTATTTGTACTGGATTGTTACAAATAGTGTCACCTAGAAGGTAACCCTTGTATGAGGTACGGGTATAACCTGATTAAACAAAAATTGAGGAAAAAAAATCTAGAAGGCATCGTCAAGTAGAAAAACCAGCAACTTTTGTGATGATAATGCTAATCCATATTTTAGACGCGATATCAATAAAAAGCTATAATTATCAACGAGTGTCAGCATTGATTTTGTGCTGACATCGTCGTTAATAAAGTGTAGGACATTGAGTCAAAGATGCAAGTTGATGACTGGGTTCGTAAAATCAGTGTCTTATTGTTCGCTGAAACAATGCTTACATTTATTATTTTATTTATTTTCATTGTATCAAGATTAAAATTTATTCTCATATACTTAAGTTAGGGCGACTTTGTAATTGTAATTCACAGTACAAACTGAACCTTTCCCAATTCCTTTCCATTATAATTTATAAGCTTTTCTGAACTTGTTAACTGTTGTTACAAAGATTCATACAAATATTTTACATATTTTAGATAGACAGAAGGTGCTGATACTGCTGGTGTGTGATAAGCGTATGTCCAATACGCATTCGCGAAATTACAATCCGATTTCTTCTATCTTTGGGGAGTGTCAGAGTAGTTGTAACCTGGGGCATAATTTCATGGAGGTTGTTTGTGTTGTGGTCTCACTTTTTTGACATCGTAGGACAATATTTTGTCTAATGATGGCGTTGTTTGTATCGGTTACGCTGCTCACGCTGCTTTTCGTTTCCAGTGATCCCAGTATGGGAGCAGGGCACTCGCAGGAAGTTAACTAGGGTCCTAAGGATCTCCAGTTGTAGTAGGGTCTGCTTGATTTCGCAGAAGATCTGGTGCTTGGGATACATTTGTTTTTGTCCATCACTTATGTTTCAGAGATCATTTTCATATAATGTTGTTAGTTTATACAACACACTTGTTCCTCATCTAAAGTCTTATTTCGGCACTAATCTGTTCAAAATTAAGTATAAGCAGCATTTTATTTCCATTCAATAGGTAATCCTTATATATATATAATATATTTCCCTAGCATCTGATATACTTTGTTACATTATATAAAATATCTGATATACTATATTAAGTATTAAATATTAAAGCCAGCAGTAATTTTATCTATCTGAGATAGATAGAGATAGATAAAAATTAGATTTAGATTTAGTTTTAGTTTTAGAATTAATCTTTAGCGTGGGGTTAAGTTTGAGTGGCCATTTGGCCAGACTTCGCCTTTTATACATATGTCCCATATGATATAATAAAGTCTTTATTATTATTATTATTATTATTATTACTTATGGAGTCCGTTACTACCAATATTTCGCCAACCATATTCGATTTCGGAGAGGGCCAAGTTCATAGCGGTAATTTCTCCCATAAAAATACTACAGTAATGCGATATTGTAACGCACTCTTAACTGAAACTTGATGATTTGGAAGCGTCAGTGTAAATTATTTCGGTATCTTGGTTCTGTTCAATAATTCCGGTGAACTTGATTTGAATGAAGCGACGATTGGTTTTTGTCTTGTGATATATTTTCAGAGAAGTGGCTTGTTTTACAGTCTGTGGAGGCGGGGGGAAGTCCAATCTACAATGAATCGTCTTTTCCAACAGATTTATATTAAAATATGTGTAATTGACTTTTCTAGAGAATAGTGCGTATCTGTTTTTTCCGTACAATATTGGTGCATTATCAAATACTATGCTAAAAGCTGGATTAACCGGGAGGAGATATAAACTTTAGCGAGTGATTTCTGTCAACTTCATGTTTGCGTCTAAATTTAAAATATCAAATTGGGTTTATAAATTTATAATCCCATTATGTTAAAAAACGTTATAATGTTTACATTTATAACAAGGCCAACTTACCTCTAAAGCATATTCTTGGGCGTTTTTCTCTTTCTCTTTTACTATCTGCCCTTTTTAATACTTTTCCTTGGTTCTCTAGTTTCTCTTCAGGTGATTCGAGATGTTCACCTTTTGTTTCTGTTGACAGTTTCTTCCCATTAACAGCAACTACACCGCCAGGATTCTCAGTTGGTATTTTCCCATTTTGATTTGGTTGTACTGAATTGTTGTCCTCAACTATCTATAGATAAAACAAAATTGTTGGTTTGTATTCTTTCACTTGTAAAACGTTTTCTGGGTTATCGGAACTTTTAGCTGTTAAACTTGAAAATCAAAAAGGTGACTACTTATGTTTCACGAAAAACACTGAGGGCCGATTGTACAATGCAAGCTTAAGCTTCGGCTTAAGGTAAGCCGACATTAGACCACGTCAGTTGCAAAGCAGCCGTTGTACAATGCTGGCTTAGCCCCCCACTTCAAGCTTAACATGAGCTTACGTAAGCCGAAGCTCAATGCGAGCTTAGCTGAGGTTTAAACCTAACGTGATACAAATGACATGATGTGTAAAGGAGGAACCCTCAAATGGCTTTTCACTATATTAGGTTATATTTTTTGAAAGATTTTGTGTCCAGTTTAACAAAGAGAGCAAATAAAACAACAGAGACAGAAACGGCCATTGCCCGAATTTGGCACAAACTGTCACAAGTGACTAACCAAAAAAGGTAATTTTTTAGATGATTATGTCAGTACGTATTGCTTCTTTGGTGCCAACCGAGGTGAATTTCATTATCAACCAGGTTTAACTAAGCCGACGATTGTACAACGGATGTCGACTTTAAGCCTGAGCTAAGCTTAGGTTTAACAAAGCTTGTGTTAAACCCGCATTTGTACAACCGGCCCTGAGTAGTACAGTTGAATCGGTTATTACTAAAATCCCGTAATTCGTTAAAATAATGAATACGCGCCTTACTCCTATAATCCCCTAAGTTAAGGTGTTTTAGCTTTACACAATGAAGTTCGGTATGATACGTCTCACATATACAGGGTGAATCTATAAAGTTGATACTTTTTTAACTGTGTATAGAAGTCGCTAAAATAAACAACTTTTTCAAAAAACTTTTTTCCGCATACTGAAAAATAAGCGAGAAACCGAATCAAAGATAGTTACTTCTAAACTTGTGCATCAAGGCATATGTACCTAGTTTGTTTATGTTTAGTTTTTTGTGTGCACTAGCCACTTTTAGTTTATCGTAGTTAATTCTAAACTAGTGAGTCCTAAAAGTTGCTTTCATAATAATGTGTCACTTTTATGATTTGCCAATTTAAAACTAACAACGATAAACAGAAAGTAGCTACTGCACTACTTACGGATAGAAGAGTTGCTAAATTAAAAAGATGCTATGTATAGGTATATAAAAATTATGTGAACCTCTTTTGCCCGAGAGAAGCCTTTTGCAGAAAGTTGTCCGTTTCATTTTTTTGACATACATTAATCAGGGAGCTCACAATGTTTTTGGATATGAAATGTTTGGAAAATGGTGAGTTTAAAAATTCCGAAAACAATAATGTATAAGGTTACCATTAATAAAGCGAGAGTTTCAGTTTATAACCAACTTAAATATTATGTGGAAAACGGCATCTTTGAAGTCCAGTTATTATATATACCTACTTGTGAGCTCAATATTATCATTATTGATTAAAGACTGAAGTGCTGATGAAATAATTACGTTATTGATTAAATAATGTTTCACACGTCTATAACAAGGGATGTTCCTTCAAAAAGGAGAAACGGAGTTTAAGAGCGATGAAGAATCTCACGACCTCTTTTAAATAACACTTTGTAGAAGAAACAGAAACGATATAATATGTTATTGAAGGAAGCATATTTTAGATAATGATATACAAATAAAATAGTTAAAATCATGAACGTACTGTTTTGTTGTTTTCTTGTAATAACGCCGCAGCTTGCTGCTTTGATAATAATATACTGGCATCGGTTTCGTACTCTTTCTTCTGTCTGTATTTCTTCTCAGTTCTGTACAAATGATAACAGCAAATAACAATGACAAAAATAAAAAATGATCCTAAAACTATAACGATAACGTTCTCTTTTCCGTCTTCTTCTTCTGTGGTGGCAGAGTATATTGAAGTGTACAGAATTCTTTGGGGTGCATCTTGAACCCATGTTTTGTCCGTGCCCTGTAAGTGAATTGCAATTATGTAATCATCAGAATTCTGCTCTATTTCCTAAACTTATGCTTATTTTTTTAAGCCTGGCGTTTTATTTGACAGTGGTATATTCCAGTTGATACCATGACTGAATTAATTTAATATCCAGTTGATCCCATGGCATACACATATTTTGAAGTACAATACGTATATACTACGTATATAATACAATACCTTTGAAGTACAATACGTGATTATCACACATTAACCTTGCGAGTTGCTAGGAAAGGAAACAACAACAAATAAATAACCAAACTCGGCTATAAGCCTATGTCCTCTATGGACGCATTTCCAATAGTTGACTACTTGGAGCTAGTTTTGAACTATTCTTCAATACTCTTTGGCTGCTATTGCACCACATTTCATCAATGCCCAGTGCGGATAACAATAATAATACGTCATTTATCGCTTGGTGTGAAAAAAATAAACTGGTGATTAAAAAATGCAAATATAACTGACAAAAGGTGGGTAATTCCCAAAAAATCGAGCTAGTAGGGTGACCTTGTCTGAAGAAGTTGGTCCATGCCAAGCCTAAGAGGTAAATCGAGCTACAACCCGCTTTTTGATTTTAATGCTTAAATTGAACATGTAACTAGTTTATTTGAAAAATAACGGAAGTGCTGTACAAGATCTTGCTATTCTCAATTACAACAATTAAACAGCACATGCCCCAAAGGAATCTCCAAATTTTCTTTATGTGCAGTTCATGTAGTCATAGTTAAAAGTACCTAGGTATGCTCTAATCGTGTATAATTTTTTAAGCAACAAAAGACGGGTGCTTGGATGCATGCTGAAAAATGGTGGATGTGACATACATTATAAACGCATTCACCAATAATATTAAACTGTAACTTGTATTTGTTTTTAATAAAACCATAAACACTGAGAAATACGACCTACAAGATACTACATAGTACCATACATTTTTTGACTGTACGTCAGAGTAACTACGAAATACTCTAAAAAATATGTACATAGGTAGGATAGCCTACTTCCTTATCTCAGAAACTAAGATAGAACAGAAAGTTAAATACAAAAGTGGTTTGATGTGCGTTAGACTTTAATTTTATTATAATTTTGTATATACAGGGTGGCCTGTTGTGCCTTAATTAATGTCAATTTTTTTATTTCAAATGGAACACCCTAAATATTTTTCAATTTTCACGCTCTTAAATCCAAATATTTCTGTTGTAAAGTTTTTTTCAAATTCTGCCGAGGGACCCGCAAGATGTAATATTATAACTAACAGTTTGAACTACTACTGGGAAAGGTAGAGATCCAGTTCGGCATTTCTTTGAGTTGTTTCATTAATTTCTTCAAAGTAGAACGGACTCTCTAGCTGTTTTTCTTCAGTTAGGACATCTTCCGGACGGTTTCTGCTTTTTCTAACCAGTCGTCCGTTTGCGAGATCCCGAAAAATCCTTGGAAATATTTGTTTAGTCGGCACTCTATTATTGAGATATAATGTTCGATATTCCCGTAACGCAACTTAGTGAATTTCGATTATTTCTGATGCAACATTCGTAGTCCTAACAAAATTATGATAAAATTATAGTCTTACAAACACCGGCACACCAAACAAGTGTTGTAATTAACTTTTGTTCTATCTCATATAGTTTCTGAGATAAGGTAGTGGGTTATCTTACATGCCCACCCTGTACATGTTGAGCCTCATAATATTTTTTCGACGATGCTCAAAATACATAAGAACTCGAGAGGCATAAATAAAGGAAATCGGGATTGTTTTGGCACATTTTTACGTTGCAATATTATCTCTTCCTTCAAATTTTCCCACTGATCTCATCGGAAATGATCAGCGATCTCGCAAACGTAAAAGTCTTTTCTTGATTGAAATTGAAAATACCATGAAACGTATTTGCCTATTGCTGAGGTATGGCTAGTTCGGAAAGCATGAAAAAGAAGTTTAAGTGTAAGTTAAGGTTTTGTTTGGTATTATCGCCGTGTTATGGCATGTTATGGTTATTATAAGCACTTATTTGAAAAATTGCATACCTGGCTAATATTAAGATTCGTGGTCCCAGGGGTTTTTTCGTGTATAACGTCAAAATCTGCGCTGCATTGTGCACTTCTAACTCCATGTTGGTTCGAAACATTTACTTTCTCAGTGCCAGTTTTAGTAAATAGCATGTATTCTTCCAAGGGTTTCATGACATGTTCGTTCACTTGTATAAAAATATCTGGAAAAAATATGTATACGTATTGTTAAAAACACATTTTTTACAGTAGTTCAACAGTATCCTTGATTTAGAGGAAACGAAAATGCGTGCTTTAGACCAGAGTTTCCCAAATACTGGCACTCAGAACTAGTTCACGTGATAAGCGAAAGCATTTGATATGTTTTGGTTAATTTTTGGGTTGGAACTAAAGCCGAATCCTAGAAGTTGTCATTTTCGCTGCTATTATTTAGTTCGTACTTAGATGACGGTGGGTTTATCGAACAATTACTGTACGTTTAAAATAAAGGGAGATGACTTAAAAAGCAAGTTAGAATCTATCAAGCCTGAAAGTTGATATACAAACATCAAGAAGTTTGCTGTTAAAAAAACACGGCACTGTTTAATAAAACTCAATTTTTTAATTCAAATCAATTTTAGGCGATTTTGAATCACTTTATTATTCGAGTTTTCACTTAAAAATCAAGCTATTTATTTTCCAAGGGGCTTCCATCTATTAATCTGGTATGGACCTGCAGTCGGGCGTACATCGGCATTGGCTGTAGGTCATTCAGTTCCAGGATTTAGAAGTGTGTATAATAATTTTGTTAAATTTGAATACAGGTTGGACCAAGGCTTATGATGTACGGCATCAGGTTTATTCTAGGTATAGTACAGAATATTTCAGAACGTTAAAATGAATCTGTTTAGACCCAGAAGAGTTCAGTTGATTCCAAACCTCTGCCAAAACAAACCTTAAGCTGTATCACAAGAAGCTATGGATACCTGAATCAATGGCTTAGTTTTACATCATATTTTAAAATTCGAGTAAATTACCTAAGTTATATTGAACTAAAGATAAAAATTGATTCAGCAAAAGGGAATTGCATTGAAACAGCCTAACTATAATGTCATTTACAGTAACATGACGAAGAAAGAGAAAACGGAAGGTTTATGGATATCATCTCACTGCGATCAACGGCCTAGGAGTTCAAACCAAACTAAATTCAGCTCAAAATTATAAAGATTTGTAGAAAATACCACCTTTAAACCTGGCAGAACTAGTCATTGTTGAGCTAAAGTAGTTATAGATTCCCAATTCTATGTCAAGTATGGTGTATAATAAAAATACGAACAAAGGTTTCAAATAACAAAGAAGGAATCTTATCGTTCTTGGGTACTGACCTCCACAGGCGCGACACTGATCTGGTGTCTTGAAGAAATTTTCTAATCTTCAGTTTTTTATATAGCTTGAAGTCAATTTTGGAAAATAAGCATCATTTACGTTTTGAAATTTTTTGCGTAACACGGATTATAAAGTCGTGATCTAATAAACTCTATAAATTCATAAATAGATCTTTCTTTAAGATATGGAATAGCCAAATCAACATTGTCATTTAGTTACAAAGCTGAATTAATTTTTGCAGTATCAATTGGAGTATATCATGAACAACTTACTCGACAAACACCCACTGTATCTCTTATAAATCGCAAATCTAGGATCGTTAGTGTCATGACCACCGATCTGGACTTCATTAGCTCCCTTCTCAGGAATATTCGTAAAAGTCTGCGCTGGTATTTGCTTCATTGGTGTCAGTTCTCGATCTACGTACAGCTCAGATTCATTATAATCTCTCCGATAATATACAGAATGCCTTGCGCCGTTTATGAAGTTCTTCTGATTGACCGTGGCAGAAAAGACGGCCCCTTCTCTGTCTTCCTGTACAGTCAGATAGCCTTCTAGACTTAGCCCTACTAGTAAGTAATAGCTTCGACTGGAAAAATGTTAAATATAGAGTTTTTATAAAAAGTGACGTCAAAGCAAAAGGCAGACAGGTTTACTCTATAGTATAAAGCCTCGTGTCCACTAGAAAATAAAATTGCTAGAGTTACTCTCACAAGTCACTTGCATAGCGTATGCACTACGTCACTAGAGAAATTTTGCAGCAAAATTACTTGCACATTAAGGACTTGCGACTTGCTGAGAGCTTGTAGTGTACACGGTTACTCTCAGGAAATTATACACAAAAATTTCGAGACTGTTTCGAAAGTCTTGCAGCAAGAAGTATTGTAAATCAAATATGGAGAAGTTCAAATGGACTAGAGAAGAAGACACGTGTCTTTCATTGAAAATTTTGAATTATATCCTGAATTATGGAATGTACATACTACACAATTTAAGAACAGAATCAAAAAGCAGAATGCAGTGCAAAAACTGGCCGACTTATTTAATACTTCTACAGCAGATATCCAAATAAAGCCACATAATTTGAGAACGCAAGTTAACCAACAGTGGAGAAAAATTCAAAAAAAGAAAAGTGGACAAGGGACTAATGAAATATATAGAAGTATTTGGGAGTTCTTTGACTCATTAAAGTTCATGTACCTACCCCTAGAGTAGTTCTACGCTGAATCCACTTTCTCACCCAACATTTTCTCCGCATTTTACTAAAATTCTCATGTTTTCTTTTTTTTCAATTAAATATATCACAACTGCCGCAGCAGCTACAGATTTTGCATGCGGCATGTTATCTATAGTGTACACGGAAGCAGAACAATCAAGACCAAGTAAAATTGCGAGAGCAATTTCCTAGATTAAATTTGCGAACAATTAAAAGATAGTGTAGACAAACAAGCAAGTACTTGCTGCAAAAACTATCGCAAGTTACTTGCAAGTGGACACGAGGCTTTAGACATCTAAACTGAGAGATGCTACTTTTAAATGCAAATCTTAGAGCATCTATGTAATGTTGAATGTTTGTCGTGTTTGATCACCATTGACTAAATTTTTATTTAGATTAATGACAGAAATAGGAAAAGCTACTCCGCAAAAATATAATAGCAACATAATTTCTGTCGCATCTGCTAAAATTTTGGAGAATGCTAATCAACAAACTGAGGGTCCAAAGGTCGCCTTTTGTATAAGTTTCCAAATGTTGAACCTGACATTTGAATTTTAGATTTGTATCTGTGCATGTGTGAAGCAAGCCTGTTGAGAATGCTTATGGGTCAATCTACTAAATTTGATTGATATTGGGTGGATGTGCTCACCGTTAATTTGCATGCGCATTCACCATTTTTACAAAAAATTAGTTTTAGCTCTCACTGACTCACTGAAGTCCCTGAAGAGAGCTTATGCACAGCCTCTGTGTCTGTCTGTCCGTCCGTCTGTCCATATACAAAAGATAGCCAAAACTACAGGTGCTAGAGGAAAACTAAATACAGATTTGGAATCAGCACGAAAAAGCTAGTCCGGGAAAAATCAGGTTTTGTCAATATCGCTTCCGGTTTTTAAAAAATTGAATTATTTACGGTGTATTGATATTCCTGAAGCACAAGCAGCGTGGCCGAGCGGTTAAGACGCTAGGCACCAGTCCGAAAGGGCGTGGGTTCGAATCTCACCGCGGTCAACAACTTTGTTTTTCTTTTTTTTAAGATTAAATGTTAAATTTGTTGATTACTAGTCCGAAAATATCCGGTTTTGTCAATATAATAAAATAATTAAATTTTTATACCAACAAATTTTACAGTGAGAGCGCTGTTTGAATTTACTCAAGTAAATTCTCTCCTAATTTTTTCCATAATTGAAACTACCTGGATACGTAAAGACTAGACCACGCTACCACAGCATAGTAAACAATCAGCACAATACCTCAGGTTGGCGGCAATTACACGCGCATCCCCCCCTTTTGGATGATTATTTGTAGGGATGCTAACAATACTTCGATACTTGAAATGTATCGATACTTCTGCACTAATATCGAGTATTTTTATCTTAGATGCTTTTTGAACGATTCCACCCTGGTATCGCTACTTTTGTAGCGGTTTCGATGTCGAAAATAATTACAAACCAAACGCGCCTCCATTGGCCCGTACAGCTCTATATTTGGCCAAAAAATATCGAATTGGTACCGGTATCGATATTTTTATTTTCGCATCTCTACACACCCGTAAAATCATCCCAAGGTCAAATTCTGTGGGAACCATTTTTATATAGGAAATCCTCAGAGATATTCTCCTGGTTATTTACTATGCTGTGACGCTACTATTTTGGAAAGTGTTCTATGACAATACATGCTTGCTGTCAACCTGAGAACTCTACACGATATCGCAATGATATAGATGCTTTTGCATAAATCGGACTGGTCATTTTACTCTACCCATCTTGGTGTTTTTAAGTAAACTTGGAGACCTATTCGGTGTGGTTCTTTAATTTTTTTTCATTACTGAGTTAATAGTGCTAACTTACTTGTTCTCAGTTTGTAACAACAATAACACCGTATTCTTCTGACTAACATCTACACTGGAAAATGCAAGCTGGAACTTGACATGGTCTACAGTTCCATTTAGAACGTATTCCCTCCACAAAATAGATTCACCGTTGAATTCAGCTCCCTTCTCTTCAGAACAGAATTCTCCATAATAGCTGGTGTGCTCGCAATCACATGTATGTTTTTGGTTTCGGAAGTCCTCAATGCATATACCTTCATGCTTACATGGTACATCGTCACATTTCATATTGCAATGAGCTATCACACCTAAATAAAAATGGTTTTTAACATACCAGTTATACAGTTTCGCGGCCGTCATCAGTAGAAAAGTTCAGAGGTCTTCTCGTGTTTATAGGCCATCGTTTGTTGGAGTTTCTGCCTAACGTTTTGCTAGCGTGAGTGGCTAGCATCTTCAGAGGTCTGCGCCGGTACTCTGGAACTTAAGAGATAGAAACGTGTTCCTATCACCATGACGATCGGGCAGTTTCGGGTGCGTACAAAGTTCCTACTACACTGACATTTTTACGAAGCCACCCGTTCCTATGGTGCATAGAAAAGCGTTTCTAAGTTACAGAGTACCGGCGCAGTGTTTTTCGAATTAAAGCTACCTGACAACTGCCGACGGTCTAAAACCCGAGAAGACCTTTGTACTTTTCGATAGACATTGTTGTCATCAAGATAAAGCCTTCTTAATGGACATTATAAAATGAGTAACAACAAAAGTCACATTTCACAACTATTTTCGGGAATAGGTTATCGTTGTTCCCTTTGCTGCACCTGTATATGCAAAACTGAAAACATTCTACTTATTTCTATTATTTCTAATGTAAAATGCTATGATTCACATTAAAATAGAACAAACATCCGTCACATGATACTTTTCGAGCCCAATTAAATAGTCTAAAACTACATAGCCGAATATACAGATATCAGTAGTAAGTAGTAATATATAGAAAACCTATCTTTTTTACCATAAAGCTGCAATCCTTAGTAAAACTTAGCAGTGAATCGCTCCATTTTAATACACACTTTCAGCGCTATAGTGTCTTTCAGATATCCAAAAAATATGCGTGTAACCTTCAATTAAATATTTATATGTTATCTAATTGCCCTACAAAGTCTGCAATGTTTGGTTCCAAACATAGCATTGTCCGAGCCAGAACCACAAATTTTCTTTATTTCGAACTTCAAAGCTTATACTAGTACCAAGAAACAACAAAACATATATCAGATAGCTTGAAAATGTTAATAATCAGAATATAACACAAATGGTTATTCTAAGATTAAATTAACCTCATATACTAAATTACTTTGTTTGATCCAGTACACCTACTGCTTTTATTTGTCTAGATTGGCTGCTAAATATGTCAAAAACATAACATTAATTTATTCATATTCGTTGCTTTAATAGCATCGTTTGGATATAATTTTACATCAACGCTAATTTGCCTAATATTTGCAACACAATAAATGTCCCTTTATGTGGAAGTAGGAGGATCCAGAAATATAGTAAAAACCGAAAAATATTAAAAATGGAATACTCAAAAGATACAGTTTAACAGGGAACACTTGTATAGTTGTTGGAAAATAAAACTATATTGCAATAAAAGAGGAAGCGTAAACTAAACCAAAGTTGAAAAGTATAGAATAAGTGTTCAATTCAATTTTCAAGACATCGATGGATAGGTTACCTTTATCAACTTCGTTAACTTTTGAAGGCAGATCAATCATAGTATCTCCGATTTTGAGGCCTCTTAAACATCCTACGTATCCAGGTAACTTAGGAGGATCATCTGACACCTTAAGCAACGTTTCAGGGTCAAATCCTCCAAGATTCAATTGAAAATATTCAGTTGGTGGCGCTGGCGGCCTCTGTGGTGCTAGTACCTCTACAAATGCGAGAGGAATTTATATTATAAAAACGTAATGTATGTAAATAAAAAGGAAACTGTAATTTAACTTTAACTTTCACCAAACCGAGAAGTAATAAAAAAAAATGGATAATCTCCTACAGTTGTCACTATAGATAGGCATGGCTCGTCATTTAAACCACACTTGTTCATTGGTAAACTCTTTATCGGTGTTTAGACGAATTCTTTTTGCTAGATTGTTCGTACTTTGATAAAGGCTCCAGAATTTGTTGAAACGTCATTTAAAGCGTTTATCATTCAACATATATGGATAAGAATAAGAAATTACAGTAAACAGATTTACTTGACATTTTAACCATTAATAAAATGTCAAACAAAACTCCGAAATGATTCACTCTACTTAATATTCATTGAAAAATATATACGGTGTTTCATTAACAAAAATTGAAGGAAAATTACGAGGTGAATATTACAACGCGTCTAGAAACGGAACCAGATGTCCCCTTTAAATAATCATTGATCAACATTTACACTTTTTCCCTTAATATTGCACTGTTTGTCCAATATAATAAATAATACTCTGAAGTTATCAAAATGATTTTTGAATATTTAACATTAGACTGCACGTTCGTAAATGCATCTTACCTTTCTCAGGATTCAACCAAGGTTTATTGGAGTATTTTTCCAACAGCTTGACGCCAAAGGGTATAGTGACGTTTTGTTCATTAACATACATTGTGGTTTTGTTCTCATCACGCTGTATTGCTATCTGTGTTGATTTACTGGTATTCAACTGGGCATAGTTCACCGTTAGATTATGTATCTCATTTTCGTAATTGAATAAGAACACTACTTGTGTTCCATTGTCAATGAATAGGTGAACGAAGTTGTTAAGATGGTCATTGGCGTAAAATACGAGCGCTACCTTCTCGTAAGTCCTTAGATTCAGTAGAATTTGACCTCGGAATATTCTTGTGAGGACTGGTTTTTCAGGATCAGTGTCGTTGACGAGGTAGTTTCTTCGGAGGAAGGATTCGGGATGAGTGAATGTTACAGCATTCGTATTTATATCTGAAATAATAATAATAATAAAAGTTCTTTATTTTAGTCATCCTCGGCCGAGTCCAGTAGCTGCTGTTCTACTCAAACGAGTATCAGTCATTATTTACAGTAATAATTAAGGTAAAATACACTTATTAAAATATTAAAAAATGTTAAACACATCATACATGTAAAATATTAAAATATTGATCAGATCAAACACATCAAAATTAGACTAAATGCACAGAATACAGCAATCAATAAAATTAAAACACAATTTACAAAGCCAGAAGATGTTCTGTAACCCGATTTTTAAATATTTGGTGATTAGGAAGACTTTTAAAATTGGTAGGAATTCCATTATACATTGAAGCTGCATTATAGCTAAATGAACGTTTATACAAAGATGTTTTATGTTTTTCTATCAGTAATAAGTGAGTGTTTCTAGTATTCACATTGTGGATCTCAGAAGCTAGATGAAGTTTATCAGTTTTATCACATAAATAGGATGGAGTTTTATGCAACAGAACTTTATGTACAAGACATACAAGATGAAGTTTCCTCCGTTTTTGCATGTTGAGCCAACCTAGTTGTGCCACTTTATCTGAAACATGGTCCCTTCTACTCAAGGAAAATAAGAACCTAATACAAGCATTTTGCACTCTCTGAATCCTAGCTGCAGAGTTAGAATCTCCATAGATTGTATCAGCATAATTCAGGTGACTCAAAACTAAAGACTCACATAACTATGTCAAAATTTAGAGCATCAAGAATTCTCACGCCTTGATGAATACCTAAGGAGCTTGCAGTATTCGTATTCGTATTGATCTATGAAGATCTAAGAAGAGCAAGGGGATATCTATGAGGAGACCAATGAAACAGTGGGAAGCGAAAAAAAATCGAAATTGAGTCAACAATGCGCAGCTCAGAGGTTAGCAAAATTTGTGTGTTATGTATCTTCATTTGCTTAGACCTCATACAAGGCATAGCCTTCGAGGTAGCTGGATTTGTATAAAGAATACAAATAAATAAATAAAAAAAATAAAAAAAAACTGTTTTCTCAACGAAAATGTTAGGAATGATCGACTTTGGTAAAGATTTTTGCTGATAATAGAATTAACATGCTGCCTGAATCTAAGCTTACTATCAATTTTGAGCCCTAGGCATTTAACCGTATCACAAAGCTCTATTTTATTGCCATTTATCGTTAAATTAAGTCTGTCAGTCAAGTCAGCTGGAATATTTCCAAAACAAACTGCAGCCGTCTTGTGTAGATTGTTCCTTAAACCATGTTTACAGGAATAGTTGTAAATATTCTCCAACGTAATATTTATGTCTGCAGATGCTATATACAAATCCTCCTTTGGGAAACTTCTGATCACCTGCACATCACCAGCAAATTGATGTAACGTGCAATCCTTAACATTAACATTCATATTAATGGTGAACAATAAAAAAAGTAAAGGACCAAGGATAGAGCCTTGTGGTACTCCCTTTGTTACTGGTCTTATACTAGACACTGTGCCATCTATGGACACATACTGACATCTATTAGAGAGGTAAGATTAAAAAATGAAGTCAAGTTGATTGACTCAGTACTTCCCACACATTACGCTGATACCAGTTTATTATTTTCCCATAGCATGAAGCTTTAGTCTAAGATCCCTTGCAACCAAATAATTGCCACCCCCCCCCCCCCCTAAAATTGTCTTATGCCGCTAGGTCTTTCCTTCACAGGTCAATGGACAGCCTATTATCGATACTACAAACTTCTCAGTTTTACAACCCCCACTCCCCCAACCACCTCACTTTCACCCCCACCCAAAAAACTGGTAGGAAATGATCGGGAACCCCTAAAACATCTAAAAACCGAATTTGAGTTGCTTTCATACTTGTGGCGTTCTTTGATTATTGCTACGCTGCCACTGACAAGATTTTTAACAAACATACGCGTTTTCCATTCTCACCACGGTAACAATATACTGTGTCAAAATTTCATTAGAATCAATTTAATAGTGTCCACGTTACAAAATACAAAACGATTTAGACCAATAAATTCTCGTATAGTATACAGAAAATTCTAAGTCCCTTAGTTTCTGTAATAGGTTAGGCAATGTTCGGATGCACCTAAAAAGGTGATTTGTGTCGCTAGATCTTCCTTCACAGGTTAGCGGACAGCCTATTATGAGTACAAGAATTTTTTTAATTTTTCAACCCCCAAGCCCCCAACCACCCCAATTTCACCCCCACCCAAAAAAAAAACGCAGAAAATGATCAGGAACCTCTAAAACGCTTAAAAACGAAGTTTGAGCTGTTTTTATATTTTTAGCTTTTTTATTATTTCTGCGCCGCCACTGGCACGATTTATCAAAACCATACGCGTTTTCCATCTTCGCCATGGTAGTAATGGCGTTTCATAATTTAATTAAAATCAATTCAACAGTTCCTCGTTACAACGATCTGACGCAATACTCTCGTATGTTTACATCAAAAAAAAAAATTCTGTCCTTTGCTTTCTGTAATAGGCAAAGGCAATGTTCGGATGGACCTAAAAAAGTTATTTATGTCGCCAGGTCTTCCTCCACAGGTCAGTGGACAGTCTATTATGAAAGCAACAAATTTTTCAATTTTACAACCCCCCACCCCCCAACCACCCTAATTTCACCCCCACCCAAAAAAAACTAGAAAATGATCAGGGACTCCTAAAACGCCTAAAAACGAAGTTTCAGCAATATTTGATTTTTTTTGTTTTTTGCTAATTACTCCGCCGCCTATGCACCGATTTTCAAAATTATAGGAACATTACATACTACGACCCCACAGCATACCGCTGCCCAAATTTCATCAAAATCCATGCAGCGGTTAGTGAGATTACGAGGGTAGAAAAACGCGACAGACAGACAGACAGACAGACCGACAGACAGATCGACAGACAGACAGACAGACAGACAGACAGACAGACAGACAGACAGACAGACAGACAGACAGACAGACCGACATACAGACCGACGGAAATGAGTGACGTGGATTTTCGTTATGTACACATCATAAAACGCCCAAAAAACGTATTATCTCAAAATCGAAAATTTTCGCGATAACAATACTCCCCTCACCTATCGGTGTGGGAAGTAAAAAATCGGATGATAATTTCAGAAAAGCCGTAGTAATGAAACTTTGATAAGAGCAAATTCCGACCGAGAGTATCAAAAGCCTTACAAAGTCAAGTAATATCAATGCTGTTATATCCCCCTGATCTGTTGCGCGCAAGATATCATCCAGTGTTTTAGTGACGGTACTAAACCCTTTACGAAAGCCGGACTGATTACTAGGTAATAAATTATTATCAGTTAAATATTCAAATAGTTTCTCTAAAACGTTGGACAAAACTGGTAACCTGCACAGCAATTCTTTGGGATAATAAAATATCGGGGGTTACATTTAAAAAAAAAGAAAATCTGGATTTTGCATTCTGCATCACCCTGTATACGAATATGCGTCACGGGATTTTTTTTATAGCCGATTTTGAAACCAGAAGGTATTTTCAATCTTTTCATGTAAAAAAATAATTTTTGATTCATTACTTTTTGATATACAGTACGTTCATTTGACCGCGATTTGAATACAAAAATGGTCATAACTTTTTATATACCCTCTATAATGTAACAATGCCCTATATTGGAAGAACAGAGATCATTAGTAGAATTTAAATTTGGAATAATATATATGGTGTCTCATTTAAAAAAATGCATGTTAGCATCACCGCGTAGTTATAGATCACCCTGTATAATTCTATATATGTTCTGAGCAAGGAGCATATCCGTGGCTATAACTTTTATATACAACTTTTTTCGCTATCGTCTACAGAAGTAGAGTTATCGACCGAGCCGGTACTAAAAACTCTCCCTGTATCAGTATCAAGCAATTCAAGTAGCATTATCTATACCAAAGGAACTCAATTGTCTTCATAAGATCAGTAGGTGCCAACTAAGCGAATTTCTAAAGGCGGTTACAATAATCTGCACCTGCAGTATATCTTGTATTAACCAAGACGAAAATTATCTCGACGTTTGTTTAATTCTGCAGTACACATTTTTGGTGGAATCAGCGCGCAGAATAGTACAATATAAGCATATGGAACAACAAATTCTATCTAGTAGAGTGAAATGTCAATACTGCAACTAGCAACACAATACCGTAGTGTTCTACCAAATTATGAATTAGCTTTAACACCATAGATTGTAATTAAATTCACCACTTATAAAAAACTTACTCGTTTCACAGTGTATACCGCTGTAGGCCCATGGATTTGGACAGATACACTCAAAGTTGCTCCACAATTCCTTACACTGTGCTCCATTTAGACAAGGATTGGGCACGCAGGATGGTTTGCAGTCCTTTATAATCTCGCTTAAATGAACACTCATGTAACTGTATATATCTAGGATTTCTTCGTTTACTACCAGCCCTCGAAAGCATCCGATCAAACCTTGGTGGACTGACGATTTTGGATCCAAAAGATCACTAGAAATAAACGACACTACTTAGAAACCGTGGCCAAGTTGAAGTCAATTCAATGTCCATTTAGAAAATGTCACAAAAAGGAAATTTGTGATTTTTATTTTTTGCCCCTCTACTATTCGAGTATTACTGAAAAATGAATCACATGTTTTAGTCAAACTCTGCTAATGAGAAATCGATATCGAATTTCGTGTTCTATTACAACTTTACAAACAAACCAAAGCACAACAGTACATGGTCACCAATATATGTATAGCACGGATTGACATGTTTTTCAATTATTATTAAAATTAATCAAAATACTATTAATATTTGAAATTTTATTTTTTATTGAAGCGCCTTATTGATACTGGCTCAAACATTTTTTGGCAACAAAACTTTTGGATCACTTCTCGAGTATTGTTCTTGTTTTACCGTTAAACCTTTTTGGCATTACATTTTACTTTAGAAATCCTAACAGTAAGAAGTCAGGAACTATTGTATCGGTAGCCCTTAAGGGTCAGATGAAATGACCTAATCGATAAGCGACATATTCAGGAAAATGTTTCCCAAAAGATTTTTTGTTTTCCTTTATACAGGTATGACACGTTACTCCATGCTGCTTGAAATACATTTTTGTAAGTTGAGTTGTTAAATTTAAGGTGCGATAAACCTGTATCATGTCGTGATTCAAAATATTCCAACTAGATCTAAATTATGTAAGTGGCAATTGATGGCACCATCATGCGGATATCTAAGTGGTTTGGGCACGAGATGGATGGATGGATTTCCAACCAGCTTTTGCATACACTGATTTTAATACAATTTGGCAACCTGTAGTAGGTGTGTTAGGAAGGCGCGTGACAGCATTGCTTTTACTCACCTTTGATTCCTTTGCTGCCATCAATTGTGATAATAAGGTATAGAAAAACTATTGGGTTTTAATTTCCACGGGAAAAATTGGCTAGCCTCATTGCAATGTATTATGTCTTCCTCAATAGAAACCAAAGCGGCTTTCTATTTTATTCAATATGCTAATACAACATTGAAAATAAATCAAAAAACAGTCTAAAAATATGATTCAATCCACAGTCTTACCCTGTAATATGTTCGATGCACTTTGCATTCATAATAATGATCACATGTATCTTTAAAAAATGTTTTTACCTGGGTCCACCTCCAATGAACATAGATCCTTCAAATGGTCCGAATTCCTCTTCAGGCTTCAAATTTACCATTTGGGAGTCCTCATTAATCATGAACCTGACGTGGTATTTGTTGTAATCTATCCAGACCTTATGCCATTCGCCTCCATTCAATTTCCTCCCAGATATAATCACCAGTTCCTTTGAAACACCGGTATTCAATGTGAAATTGAATGTTAGCTGAAAGTCTACAATTAATTATAATAAAATAGAAACTGTAGGTGATCAGAAGAAATCGCACTTACCACTGCTCAAAGCAACCATGAAACTGGGATAGTTGGGTCTGATTGGTGGCTGATACAAAAGGATTGCTTTCTTGCCCGTCGTTCTGAATGAGAAGGCTAAATCGCCTTTTCGCCAACCAGGAACTTCTATGTAGGACTGACTGGTTGTGAATGTAACCACGTACCTTTGAGTATCTGTCAAGTAAAAAGAGAAAATTGTAGAAAGCTGAACAGCATTAAAGCAGAGCAACCAAACCCGTAAATTTTATAATATTAGGAAGAGAGTCTGCAAAAAATGATCAATTCTGGGGAGCGCTCCAGTTTTAAATCTTTTATCTACATCTGTTTTAGTAAAGGAAATATGTGGATAAATATCAGTGTACGAGTATAACGAGATTGGAGCTATAAACTTTTATGACACACAAAATGAACCATAATAGTATATTATGCAATGAGGCGTAATGACTGTAATAACTCGCGCAGTCAGTGTTTGCAGCATAGATCCTCCTTGCGTTTCTTTCTGCAAACTGATTTACTAAATCATTTATAGCTTGTGATGACTTTAGTTTTTCTAAAGTTCTTAGGTATAATGCTGGGCTAATACAAAAAGCTTTCTACTCAAATGAAGTCCCTGTGCTTCTAAAAAATGCTTTCTGCTTAAATGAAGAGTTTTTAAGCCATACGTTTTAACTAGAACAAAAAGGCTAATATTGTACTGGTTATTGTATTTCAATTTGTAATAAATGTTCTGTAATGTCTATATTTTTAAGTGTGATGTGTGAATATGTATAAACATGTTTTCTGACTTATGTAAAAGTAAATTTATTTGGGACATGAATAACCTAAATTGAATGAAACGATTGAAAGTGCATATACCACGTTTAATGACGGTTGTGAATCCTTTGAAGATAACGTTTATTTTTCATATTGTTCCACTCAAAAAATCATTCATGAAGATCTAGAGCACCGGAAGGTCACGGTTTGAATCCAGAAGTGACGATAGATGAAAAAAAATCGAATTGAATGACAATTTGTAAGCAGTGGAATAGGCAATTGCAACGTAATCCACAGTTTTTGAATGTGGCTTCACGTGAGAAAGTTGGTTTTATTATTATTTCCTTGAGTTGTCAGGAACAGCTCAAGATCGCAGAAGGCCACACTTGTTAAAAGCGCTGGTAAGGTGATGCACCTGATTTTTTATAGACGATCACATTGAACCCAGGGATACAGTAACAATGCAAAATTGAAGCAAAGATGGTTTTTACTTCCCACACAGATAGGTGATATCATGGTTGTCCAAAGAGAGCAACTGCTTCACTTACGTTGTTTTAATTGTGATAAATTACATGATTGTCTATCTAAACGTAAATTTTACGTCTCTTATTTTAAAAGTGTGGTATTATCGTGTCATATGAACATTACAGTTTTAGTTAGTTAAGTTAGTTCTGAATCGGAAAAATTGGCTGTTCAGGAAACGAATTCTGCAGCCAATGTAATCCTTTTTATCTAAGACAACTCGTAAGACAACAATGTTTTATTTGACTTTATGCATGCGTAAACGTAACATTAGTGGAGCTATTTCGATTTGAAGTAGCTAAACGATTCCTAATAATACTACATTTTTGCCAAATATTGAAAGTTTCTGAGAGGTGGCGATGGCTACCGTGTTTGTTATACTTTCGAAAGAACTGAGTCAAGGATGAAAGGACTCAAAGGATGGGAATGAAAGAACTAACAGAAAGTCGTAACAGGAAATCAATTAAACATTTGTAGCTTCCGCTAGAAAAATCTTCGGCTTATAAGACAAGAGTCAATCACTCTTGCGTGCTTAGCCAACATTTATTTTCTCGTACTGGATACGATTCTGTAGCTTTATTTTCAGATAATTTTTGTAACTGACATGCTTTTCAGTTTGTTAAATGCCAACTGTAATAGCCAATTAAAACCATATCAAAACTACAATATTAGTTTCAATTATTTAACAAATTATTTTTTATATCCGGTTAAACAATCGGTCGAGTTTTTTCTTATCAAATACATCGCACTGTTTCCGCCTTATCATTTTTTCGAATACCTTGGCGTTCCTAGGCCCGGAAAAATAATAGTTCTATCATAATCTCACGGCAAAAGGTATGGGATTTTGTAAATATTTGGGAAATGCTAAAGGCATCTGAGGAGAAATACAGAAAAAAAGGAACTGGTCACACCCGTTGTGCATTTCCAAGTAGTTAATAACTATAAATTCAACTTATTTACTGACAACTCAATATAAATGTTGTGCAAATAAGTCGATTGAATATATAGAGACGCATCTGCATCAGTAATATCCGTACATCCGAATAAATTTGCCAGATGGGCGTTTAAGATAGTTTGCTTTATGAATTTATGTTTCCACAAATACCACAACACTGAACTTAATCACGCTAGATGCTCTTTTAATTAATTAATTTCGGCATTCAACTTCCCACCCTTTAAAGTGTAGGCTACTATGATATTTAAACCGCCCAAACAGTTTAATAAATTGCATGATAATTTTTGCGCTGCTGAGAATCTGGGTTATTAAGTGAGTGTTACACATACTAATTTAAACCATTTGATGAGATTAGCTATTATACACATTTTTTATATTATACAGGGTATTTTCAAAGTTAGAACTTTTCAGAAACAACTGCCTTTGAAACGGCAAAGCTAATGTACTGTGAATCGGTAGCAGAAAAATAAAAAAAGTAGGAAAGAATTTACTTCAGTAAATTCAAACGGCGCTCTCACTGTGGAGTTTGTTGGTATAAAAATTTAAAGTTTTTTTTAAATCGGAAGCGACATGACAAAACCGGATTTTTCCCGGACTAGTTTTTCCATGCTGATTTCGAATCTGTATTTAGTTTTTCTCTAGCACCTGTACTTTTGGCTATCTTTTGTACACGGACACACGGACGGACGGACAGACAGACAGAGGCTCTGCATAAACTCTCTTCAGTGACAGTGAGAGCTAAAATGGTAAGAAAATACCTACCATTCGTTTGCTGCGAATTTTTAAGTGTGTGTAATATAAATATTTATTGGAGTAATATATTTCCGTGACAGCCTTGTCTGTGGACAAAAACTCCAAAAACTCCGAACATTTTTCTTTTTTATTTTACCGACCAGGTTTTTGTGATGTATTTAACATTGCGTCCGGGATGTGGTCTGTAGTTGGTTTGGATGTGGATTACTTTGCAGATTATATTTTCTTTAGATATGTGTTCATTTATTCCTTGTCGCTGAAATATCCAAACTTCTTCGAAACTGACAGAAACCTCTCAAAAATCTCCTCGGAACGAAAACTCGGACAGGTGGCAGCCCTATCCCAACGTATCAAGCTATTCTGCACTGATATTTTTGCCTCTCGACTGACTACAACTAACCTAGGCCCAGTTTCACAACCTCCTAAAAAGTGTCAGATAGCCTAACCGTAAGGTTTTCCCACTTGCTTACTTATGTCAAGTGACAAAGACAAAATTAAATAAGCTATCTGACAGTTATCAGGACGTAGTAAAACTGGCCCTAACCTATTTGAAAATCGCATTCAGAGAGTACAACTCAGGGACTAAACAGAAATAAGAAACACCACTATAATATGGTGGATTCTGAGATTGCGTGATTGATTCATAAACAGTTCAAATCAATTATTTAAGTATAAAATTTATGAAAATGACACGATATGCAGAAAAATACCCCGTTTCACGTGAATATATGGACCTTGTACATCAAAAAATCATCTTTTGAGAAACGTATTTATATGTAAGCAAATTATTTCCATAAATCGAATTATCATTTCGAAGAGGTCGAGGTTTTACAAATTATAACCAAAATAAAATCGCTTGCGTATTCAGACTTTTGATTTTTATATACCAGCATGAATCCCGAAAACTTTAAGGGATGGTTTCTGGCACCGGCTTATGTTATAATATGTTTAAATTATATGTTTATTCTTAATAGCTAAAAAGTTGAAATGCCCTTAATTAAATCGCAAAGTAGTTAATGTGTGGCCGCCCTTATCATATTCGTACGTCAGCTGAGGTAAAGAATCGACAAAAACATTAAAAAAGACCTATTAGCGAAACCGTAAAATCGAAAGTGTTTTTATCTGAAACTGAAACAAGGTGGCCCGTGCACGTTTCAATGAGTTTTACAACAAAACTTCAAACGTTTAAGAGTAATTGCTTTTGATGTCGGTTTCACATTCCGAAATCTAAGTGCGATTTCTTTTTTCAGTGTTCGTCCTGGGACATGGTGTATAATATTGATAAAGTATATTATATATAGATTTTTTGAAGGAACCATCGGACCTAATTTGAAAATACGAGAAGTGAAAATAGTTCTATACATAGAACATTTGCACATTCTAAACCATGTTAATTAAAATAGCTTGCGTATTCAGACACTCCGATTGCTAATGCGTTTTATAACTTGGAACAGGTGTCTGTCACTGGGTTTTTGTATAAGAAAAGGCATACACTACAATATATTAAAACGCCAAACTAGCTAAAATGACGTTTTGAAACCCACTGTTTTGCGCTTTTGCCCACGCCCAAGGAACCGCCGCCGCCGGGGATAGCGAATCCTCATTTCACCTGCGACATACGCATAGTATCATCATCATAGTCACAATCTCTTAATAGACATGTTGTGAAATCATACACACTCATTTTAAGAGTTTCTCTTGGGATATCTTTAAGATTTACTGGTTTACCCGTCTTTAGGGGCAATTTCTCATCCCAAGGACAAGAAGGTGTCCTGACTCTTCTCAACTCGTTCACCCAAAGCTGTTGGTTGAGAAGAGGTTACTGTTTATACCGACAGTAGTTCGGTTCCTTTTAGTCGCTTTTCACGACACGCAGCATATACGATGGGAGATATTCTAACCCGCCCCCAGACGGGGTACGCATAGTATACCTAGCACTAATATGAAATTTGCTAAAATACCGTAGGTCTGCCGATTACTGACTCATTTTGGACTTATCAACATTGCAAATGTGCTATGTTATTTAAGATTCCAGGATCATCGACTGAAAGCTAGTCCGCAAAAAATACTGTTTTCTGACACAGCTATCAAATAATGTCACTTCGAAATTATTTTTGTTTAATATGTTATCTACCATGCTCTTGTTCCATTCCTATTACTTTTTTAGCATTTTTGTTCGATTTAGAGACGATATCAGTAGGGAGTTCGACTACTGATAGCCCAGCATCTTCCTCATATAAACTTTTAATGCTAAATATCAATCTTTTGGTTTCACGACAGTTTGCCTCCTCTTTCAATCAATCGCACCAAATGTAGCCTATTCAAATGAGATGAAATATGTTCAGCATATGTGATTTTATTGATGGTTCTGTAAACCGTGATGGGTCGTATGTACCTACAAATAATGAAACTCACTGGTTTCGACACACTCCAAAGGCCCTAACGTGATTCTTCCAAGAGCATCTTCGGGCAAGTCAGGTTGCTGCAGGAACACCATTTCTGTGATCCCTAAGCTGTCGCCGTGAGTGTAATATCCTTCGTCCGCATACCATTTGTCATCCTTGATGTCGTCGCAACTGCACCACTGCGACTTGTTCTCGCACTTTTTCCCTATCGAACACGGACAGGTACCCCTAAAAAGCTGCTTTTATGTATCAGAAACTAACTTGTGTTCAGAACTTTTTCATTGTGGTCGTCATACCCATTCGTATGGACTTATTTATAAGCATTTTTTTTAATTACCAAATTCAACGAAGTAAATGAAATAATTAAGCACTAAGGGTTTGATTTTCATTATTATAACATTGGTGTATTCTTTTTGAACCAACCTGAATTTGACCATGAGAGATTTTCAAATTAGTAAAAAATTAGTAGATATTACGAGATATAGTATCTATTATTAAATGTTGTTACCTGACCTTAACGTTCCAGTAATCATATTATTCTTATGATAAACGTTCAAACTTAACTTGTTACAGATTTTATTTATTTATTTGGCGTATGGTTGTAGTACACATGAAAAAAAATCAACAGTTAAGACAAACATCACAAAAATGCGATCTAAATAGTAACTAGGCTATAAGTTAATATCGAGCCTGGAAATCCATTCTACAGCTGATGGCTTGTCTTGGAGGAAGTCCTTGTTGTTGCCTGGATTCTTGCACTATATGTCTGAAAGTTTGGCGTTCCGCTCCACAGTCGCATCGTGGAAATTCGCGCTTGTTCCATTTAAACAAGGAATCTGCGCACACTCCATGTGACGTGCGAGTTCTGTTTAGAGCCGATCATTCCTTTCGGTGGAGCTCAAAACCAGGGGGTTCTTGGCCAATAGATTACTGTTCACTTCTGGTGTTTGGATCGTCCAAACTTCTGCCTATTTAACTGCAGGGTTGTAACCATCAGACTCAAGTGGGAGAGTTGTTGTAATTGATTGTTTTCTGGACCTTAAACTGCGCAAGGAGAGATCAGGTGTATCCTCGAGGATTGGCTGTGAGGGTTTTTTTTATTTGCCTATATTCTTACACAGGAGCATTTTATCAACGGATGGGTGGTGGAGCTATTTGGCTGAGCGCAAAGTAGAGGCACCCATAAGGTTCCACATAATTTTTGCAGGAGGTTGTTTCTGCTGTTTACTGTGGCTGCGGTGGCGGTGGACTGAATAACTGAAACGACAGTGCCCTATCCAGTGTGACACCTATCTATTTGGGTGTGAGATTATAAGACAGCAAGGTGTATCTTTAGCTTTCTCTTTGCCATTTTAGTGAAAATATAATGTTATTGTTTTACTCATACTTGGTTTCAGCTTCAACCTTCTGAAGTATGATCCCAAGATTGAAAGATTGGCAGTCAGAGTTTAATCTAGAATGTCATAGTTGGCATTTTTGTACGCTAGAGCCAGAGCATATGCGAATTTTCGAGAGGATAACTAAGGTAGGTTCGAGGCATATACGATATATTAAACAAGACGGGCGATAGGACGGGACCCCTGGGGTATCCGTTATTTAAATGTCTCAATTTGCTGGTATCAGAAGTCAAGACCACCTGGAATGATTTGCATGAAAGCATATTGTTTATTAGGGTGCCTACTGTTTTGCAGAGGGTATACGGTACAGTTTGTATAAGAACCCTTCTCTCCAAATGGTGTCATATAGGCTGCGGTCAGATCTACGACATGTTATAGAAGTGAGCTGTGATTGCGGGGTGTCTTTTGGAATGCCAAACTGAATATTTCCTACTTTCTCTACCTTGTCAAACAGCTCGTGCAAATGTTATAGTAGCGTTGAAAAGCTTCCCCGTTTCCCACAGTTTGTCGTATAACATTGTTTGGGTTTTTCATATTATTTAAATATATTTACTCCTGAATGGTACTGGGTTGAATATTTTAGATTTTTTTGAGATACAAAGATATAGCTTTGGTCGGCGCGGTACATCCAAATAGTAAAAGCACAACCAAACTTAGTTCATGGAAATCGAGTTATAGAATGGATATTTGCTTTCAAATTGTCTTAGCGCTATTACGCAATCCTTTGCTTAGATGGTTGATAAAATGTTATTAAGAAACCAACAAAATACACCAAGATATATTTAAAATATGTGTAGAATATTTTAATATACACTTTCATGAGGGACAATATATCAGATTTTGTGAAGTGAAACATGCAGCTTGACATGAAAAATAAATATTAAAAGGTTTATAGTCATTTAGATAGGGTTTGATGAACTGTTAGATCAATTGGACTACTATGTGAAATCCAATTATGTGCGTACCATGATGAAACGACATATTTAATAAAAAATGTTTTTAAACCAATATAAGGTCTGTTTTCACAGAGAATCACAAACCAGTCAGAGCCAATCAGTATTCCCCATTGCAGTTGTCAAACTATTTCTGACTAGTACTGGCCAATCAAATTGACGCTAACTAGTTTGTGATTGCTGTAAAAACAGACCTATTATAAGACATTCTCCATGACATGGAATGGCTTATTACGAAAATATGGAAAATATGTGACTAACGGAACATATGCTCACAAAACTTGACAAACGTTGCTACTGAGGTTAAACATTCATCATCACCAGTAGTTCAATTCTTAGTCATGGCATTTAAACATATTCGAAATTTAACAGTACCCACGTCTTATATTCAGGTATCGCAAATCTGGGCAAACCGAGCTTTAGTCTTTATAAATTAAAGAGTAACTATTCTTCTCTCCATTTATATGTAACTGCATATCCAGTTTGTCTACTTTACTCATTTGTATATTGGAATTACTATTTATAAGTTCGTTTACGCACCACTTTTCAATATTTTCTAGATAATAGGTCCTAGCATGACAAAACATAGCGTATATAAGTATTGTATCACAGATATATTACTAATACCTGTTCGTATCAATAAATTGAGTACACACCTTTTTACGTCTCCAATGAAATCGACCGTCTGATTGGCAGAACTTATGAACCATGTGGCCGAATGTAATTCTAATGGAGCTTTCTGACAATCGTACCTGCAAAGAAGATATTTTGTTTACCTGAATATTATCTTCAAAAGGACAAAAAAAGAGTTTATTATAAGCAATAGATGGAGTTTTTGTTTGCAGATCCAAATACATATAACAAAAATTGAACTGAATATGAAAAACTTGCATTTGAATTTTTGGTGAATTTTGAAGTGTTCGGATTTTGTATCACGTGCTCTAGCGGTATATCTAGGAATTAAACATATCATAGGTAAGATACGGTCGGCATTTACACATTCCGTACATGTATACAGCACCTAGCACAATCCCATTGGTCATATTTGAATTCTGAACCAATCAAACTTCGAGTGCCACCCGTGTGTACGAAATGTAAATCAGTGCCATATGCACTTACGAAATGTGATATAGTTATGCGTATATGTTGTATGGCTATGGCTAGACTCTTGTTTTAATTTTTGCGATTGCGGAGCGATAGGGTGATTATAATGTTTGAAATCGCCATGCATGCTGATGCAAAGTTACCCCCTAATTATTAAAGTTCAGCCTACAGCTTTAAATAGAAGAAAACTTGGAATAACAAAAGGAAGCAACGAAAGGCCTGTCGGCCGTCCAACAACTGAGGAACCTGCCAAGAAAAGGCCAAAGAAAAAACATAATCTTGCCCAAAATACTAAAACAAACCCAATGCAATTCATGTGCATGCTTCATTCCACTGATTTTGTATAACGTTTTTTTGTTTTTTTATATTCTTTAATGTCTTTAATCTTGTAAGTAATCTATGTTTGATTTGCCCACTAAAACTTAATACTTAATTAATTATTATTACATTCAAAATTTCTTAAAAATGAGAAAAATCATACACCATACTATAACTTTATCTGTAATAAAGTTTACTGCAATTTAATATAATATATCTTTGTAAATTTTCGGCTGCATTAAGTACCTACTACATTCCATAAGTGCATATAGCACTCATTTACATTCCATACTCGCGTATGGCACTCTGAGCTTGGTTGGTTCAAAATTCAAATCTGACCAATGGGATTATCCTAAGTGCTGTATACATGTACGGAATGTATAAATGCATACGGTTGATGGAATAATAAATGCTTTTTTCAGTAAGACCAAGTTCGCTGAAGTTCGTTCCGTCATAACTGTTTATTTAAAAAAATATATGAATTTACCACCACTAATATTTATCTTAATAGATACGTCAAAAAGTGTTAAACAACGATTGCTCCAGTAAATCCTAGCTTTTAAAAGCTCATATTGTTTGGTAACATTTACTAGGTGGATTTCGGTGTGAAATCACTTAAATTTTTCAGACGGCGCCAGCGCCGGCGGTCAATCTTGGAAATCTGAAAACATTCTTCAAGGTATTCTTATAGCCACTTCAGTAATATTTTTTTACCGTAAGTCTCTATGGCGAATGGTTTCCGAGATACAGCACTTTGCATTGTTATCTGACCACCCAGTACAAGTAATGCACTCCAACGAGAACAGGTCAGTTCAATTGTCGTAGGTAGCGTCGGTTAGATTGATTTACGCAATATCGTTTGGTGATTGTTTGCGAGTGTGGTTTGATTTTGATTTCATGTGGTTTTACGTACAAATGTTTCCGAAGGGAGACATTACTAAAAATAAGTAATAAGAAAATAATAAGTAACTTGCTCTTTATTTTATTATTGGGGCATACTTATTGTAGCAATGTCATTCGCCATGTTTTCTGCGCCGGTACGTCAATAACAATTGTGTGACGTTACTGAAAAGGAATAATATGTAAACACTGGCTTCCATGTTTTTGTGGTATCATCTTGGTGCAATTATTGTCATCGAGTAGCTTTCAAGAGGGATACAATCTATTCAAATTCCATTTCAGGGCTTATTGACCGTACTGGTAGTTTAGTGGGTTACAATTAGTATTAGTATTATATCACCGGGATACCAAAGCACACTATACAATTTTTTTCTCAGTGATCACAATAAGTACCCACCGGATGTACTGACTGCAGTTCAGTGAATGCGAAACAAGCTCCTGCAACATGTCAGCGTTGAATTCTCTGTACTTGATGCTGAAGCTGAAATCCTTCTCTGAAGGCGATCTTACGTCCATTTGACTAGGTAAATTATGCTCTACAATGGTTTTGGTGGCATCCTCGAGACTTTGAAACTCGCAGCGAACGTGAGCTGGTGGAAATCTGCCGTTGCCATCGATGTCAATCAAGTAGACATCTGGTTTAGTATAACCTGGAAGAGTTATGATTTATAAATAATCTTCATATAATGGGTAAGGTGCACGTACAATAGAAATGACACTGGAGTTGTAAAAAGTAATAAAAGGTGATTCAATAAGAGCTTCCACATTACAATCTGAAATATTTTTGAAACGCCACTGTATTTGTTGATTGTCATATGAGATTTCTAACCTCAAAACATAAACAATACGACTGAACAACGTGTAAAAATGGTGCAAGCCTATTATGAAAATGGTCGATCAAGAAAAAATGCATTTCAGGCTCTACGTGAATTTTTCGGCGCACAAAATCGACCTTCTGAGAGGACAATTTGGAATATGGTTCAAAAATTCAAGCAAACTGGATCTGTAACGAACCTCAAAGTCCCTCAACGTTCTCGTGCAGGTCGATCAGATCAAAATATTACCATTGTTCGCGAAAGTGTAGCCGAAGATCCAAAGACATCGATTCGTCGCCGATCGCAGCAAGTGGGCCTTACGTATTCAACCACACAGCCAATTTTAACAAAAGATTTGCATCTACACCCATATAAAGTCCAAATAACTCAGGAGTTGAAACCTCGAGATCATCAGCAGCGCCGCGTGTTTGCAGAATGGATACGAGAACAAGGGGTTCATTTTGCAACGAAAATAATCTTTAGCGATGAGGCACATTTTCACGTTGGTGGCTTTGTAAACAAACACAATGCTCGTATTTGTGGATTAGAAAATCCAAGAGAGATTGTTGAAAAAGCCCTGCATCCTCAAAAAGTGACTGTTTGGTGCGGAGGAATCATTTGCCCTTCTTTTTCGAGGATAATGCGGGGGACGCTATTACGGTTAATGGTGTTCGCTATCGAAACATGATATCTGATTTTTTCGGGGAGCAGTTGGAAGGTGTGAACATTGAAGATTTTTGGTTCCAACAGGATGGTGCCACTTGTCACACATCCAGAGAAACGATGCAATTGCTGCGCGGCAAGTTTCCAGGTCGGATTATCTCACGTAACGGCGATATCAATTGGCCGCCGCGATCATGTGATCTTACTCCCCTAGATTTTTTTCTTTGGGGGTATCTAAAAAGCAGAGTGTATAAAAATAAACCAAACACTATTCCAGAGCTGAAACAGGAGATTAGACGCGAAATAGCCGGCATAGAATCTGAATTGTGTCAAAAAGTGATAAGCAATTTCAATAAACGAATTACGTCATGCCACATGAGTCGCGGGGGTCATTTGCATGACATCATCTTTCATACCTGATTCTAATACCCTAACCTAAAATGGCAAATAAAAATGTTTGTATATTTTTCTGTTCTTCCGAGTTTTTTCATCATTTTGATGTGGAAACCCTTATTGAATCTCCCTTTATGGTAGCATATAGACATACCACCAGCGCAACTCTCCTCTCATCCAGACTCTGGGTCAAAACATGGTTGGTTTGACAGAGCCGTATTGAGGAAAATCTGTGTTTCGTAAGTACGAATGCCTGAATGAATAGATTGAACCGATAACCAATTCGATTCCATACGCCGCTTACAAACAATCCCAAAATATGAAAATATATTTTTTATATTTATGGAGAACGTATTACGGGAAAATTTTGAAAATTTCACTATAACTGATAATATTGTTAAATAATTTTTGAACATTATGTTCAGGAGTTTGCTACACATTCATTTCTGGTGAGATTTTCCCTATGAATGTGCTGCACGACTGTCTAGTAAAATATTCCTGAATTGTACGCTATAATTTTTATACATGTGTGTTTCAAAATCCCAAACAGAAATAGAAAATTAATAATTTCGATGAAAGATAAACTATTCTTGAAAGTCTATAGCGTAAATTGCCACCGTATGTAGGAAAATTTTCTATTTGTACATTTTATTTCTCATTATTTCTACCATGCCAATATAAGTATTGCCTGTTTTAGTGTCTTGTGTGCTTCAGGATATTACCGTTTAAAACAGCCTTTTATGGTTTGTTCATCCCTGCATTCTTGTTGAGTATGGTGCAGTTTGTTTCTGTATATATTTGCTGTATATTGTAAAAGATTACATTTTTCTGTAATACATCGACTATTTTCTTCTTTTTCTTCTAGGAAATAATTCTGAGCTTAATTATGTTCGGCGAACTAGTGATAAACTACTAAAAAACAGAATAATTATAAAGGATTGTAGTTCAGAATTGAAAAAACAACTACCTAACCTATGTGACGAAAGGCACTATATTACTGTCAGAATTTAATTTGATATCAAGATACATAGGGATGGTTAAACTATTGCAACAAAATTTATGTACACTGCGGAGCCTGCCCAAGGTATTCTCATGAATAGTACTAAAAGTTGTGTAATTATATCGAGTTGCGTTGGTGGTACGTGTATATGCTGTGTAATATTACTTTTTATAGATATTTAATAATTATTATAAAATCCTGGGATACGGTCAATGATTATATTTCAATAATAGAATATAATTCAACAGTGACATATAATTATTTTTGCCAGGTATTGTTGGCAATTTGGCTCTCATGGAAAGAGTCCCTCGTGTTGCGACTATCGGTTACGGACCCGATTAGAACATAGTATGCCTTAACTAATCTGACAAACACATTTCATAGAAGAAACAAGTATAAAGTATAACAAAAATACTTACCCAAAAGAGCCAGTTCCTCGCAGGTTTTTCTATATTGGGTGAAGTGACAATTTTTCCCCATATATCCCGTATTTGTACAATCACAAATAAGTCTATCTTCTTTAACAGAACATTTACCACCATGTTCACAAGTATTTGGTCTTTTACATGCATCTACGAACCTAAAAAGTACCTGCATATTATAAGTTCTAACTTATCATATTACGAAAACGTAATGCCACACTAGAATTAACAAAAATTCAAACACAAAACGAGAGCTTGTTGGAAAAAGAAACATAAAAAGTAAATTACATAGAACTGATGATATATCTGAGAGTTTGTTGGCTACATTTACCACATACAGTTTTTACAGACTAGTCATTCTGACTAATTGTAAACTATTCACAAGTTCCAATAGAATGACTGCTAAATACCTCTACTGTCTACAAAGTTTCGTTTCTCGAAAGTTGTATGTAGATTGGAAGTCTTAAATCATTATTTTGAAATTAGATTTTACATACATAAGGGAGTTTTCGAAATATTAAGCCGGCGTCAATAATACATGCTCGAATCTTTGTTTGTGTGGCAATGCTATTTAATAAAATGAAAATAAGTCTGGATGTAAGATTTAGAAATTTCGTAAGCTTTTTCTGTGAAAAAACATTTCGTAGGTCTTACGCAGTTTGACTAACTTTGAGACCTTAAATCCTTAAGTGATCGTGATCATTTACATTCGTTGTGAATTGAAGACATTTACAATAAAGCTTAGCTGTTATCTGACCAGCGGATCTGAAGCTACAAAAGGAATGCGGACAAAAATGTTCGATATTGCCAAGTTTATTTATAAAAAAGCAAAATTAACGGTAACAGCAATTTAAGATATTTTTATAGCTACTTTACTCATACTCATACTTATACTCATACTCATATAGTTTATTGACCTTTTACATTGGTCAGGCATGCTTACAGCCAGAATAGAGACAAAAAAGTAGCCTTACATCTATGAGAGGATAGTAGACATTATAAATATAAGTAATATGTACTATACTGGTAATGTAAATACAAAAGGTAATATAGTAGAAATAATTAAAGCAAAGAAGGACTAAAAAATAAAGCTAAAATTAATGAACAGACATAATTGATAAACAAACAAACAAAATTTATAAACTAACAAACATAGATAAATTGAAAGCAATGACACTGATGAGTGACTTTTTTAGACTAACATAATTATTTAAAGGTCCAAATATTCATCAATGGTGTAAAAACAGTGCTCCAGAAGAAATTTCTTGGAAAATATTTTAAAAGCATTTAGGCTCATATTTTTTACACGCATATGTTTGAATAGTGAGTCCAATTTATTATAAATATGTATGTTGACCCTATTATACAGTTATTAATGTATTTTTATTTAATAACTAATATTTTTATATATTTGTTAATGTATTTTTATTTAATAACCGATATTTCTTAATCGGCTTATTATAAAATGTACATATTTTCTGAAGATATCATCAAATTCAGGTGAATCGGCAACAACTCACGAATCCTGTCATCCAACGTCTTGTCAGGGAACCTTATTGGTTGAGTGTTTACTACCATGCCGTTGCCATGGAGATTAAATTTTGCTATTGGCCGCCCTGCCACCAAACTGTCCCAAACTATTTGAATATCTGTTTTGTCGAGTTTATTGTCTTGCCGGCTTGTTAAGTACACTGATAGGAAAGACGCTTCATAGCCAAATATCCGCGAAGTATTCACACAAAATCCGCACGCCCATGTCTATTTTATGAATGAAATCGGCTATGTTTTTTTACAACTATACCTCTCTTAACGATACCCCGTACCTTCAGAACCGTTGGCCAGATAATAGCAATCAAACATATTTTTATATTTTTACTTCATAGTATTTCACTGTGTTTCTCCTCAATTTGGCGTAACAGCCATAGATATCACCGATGACACTCTAGCTCTAAGATGAAATAAAAAACAAATCCCACTATTTATGGCAGACTAGAAAACTAACCTGCAATCGTCCAACGTAACTTCCCCGACAACTCTTTCGCTTTGCAAAATTGATCGTGGCTCTAACACCACTCCGTTCACCACTATGTCCATCATACACCCGATTAAGCCTGAGTTGGATCGAGAACCAGCGGCTACTTTGATTTTATCGCCGATGGCAAACTTCAGATCTCCAATTTTTTCATGCTTGTGCTTATTGTCTACTGTCAGATTCAGATCATCGTTGGTATAATTGAGGATGAGCGTATGCCAAATGCCTATAAGTATGTATAGATGAATTAACTTTTTGCACATTTTGAAGAAAGGTAAATATCGTACGGATAAAGGAATTTTCAGAGTTCAAGGAGAATTTCATGTTTCATGCAAAATAATTTGATACACCCTATATAAACATAAAACAAAAAAGGTGCAACTCGGGCTCCGACACACCGGGCTGCTGTTCTATTATCCAGTGGCTACTTTTCCCACCTGTCTGGTCAAACAGCAACCAGAAAAGGAGTTCGTCAGGGATATGTATTTTCTCCGATGTTATTTAACATTTACTCTGAATTTGTGATGAGACAGGTATTGGACAATTGGAATGGCGGTATAACTACTGGCGGAAGCAAAATATCCAACTTAAGGTTTGCTGACGATACAAGCCTTATTGCCGCTTCTCAGGAAGAACTAGTGGCTCTATCAAACAGCTTAGAACAACACAGTGCAGCATATGGTCTTGGTTTTAACTACAATAAGACCAAGGTTATGATCGTAATTATGATCGTAGATAGATAGCATGATAATCATCGAGGAATAAAGTCAATAGGCCGTTGTGAAGTAGTTCAAAGTTTTGTGTAGCTCGGTTCTTTGATCGACCATTCGGGTAGCTGTGAAAATGAGATTCGACGGTGCACTCAACAGGCACGTGGGGCCATGACAAAGCTTACTAAAATATGGCGTGACCATAACATCACTAAAGCTATCAAAATGTCGCTGGTTCAGTCTCTCGTGTTCTCCATATTTTTGTAACTTGGACTGTTAAAAAGGCAGATTGCGCTCGCATAGATGCTTTCAAAATGTGGACGTGGAGGAGAATACTGAGAGTTCCTTATACCGCCCATCGAACTAACGTTTCCATACTGGATGAGCTCGGTAATCCAAAGAGACTTTCCTCCATTTTGTCGACTTGAATGCTTAAATTCTTCGGACATATTCACAGAAGCGATAGTATGGAGAAACTAGTAGTTCTGGGTCACGCCCCCTAATGGGCGGCGCCGTGACCGTTCTCCTACACGCTGAGTGGATACGACGAAACAGTTGTGGGATATGAGTATCAAGAGCGCCACTGAACTGACAGTAAATCGCGAACGATGGTGAGCTACAGTTCTCAAAACAATTGACAATATTCGTGTCGACAATACTCTAGCTGCGACTTAATGCATTTTACGAGTTGACACCATGTCTGTTAAGACAACGTGACTATGATGATGACCCTTCACACCGCGAGGTGAGCAATCAGTGGGGCCGCGCATCGTGCGTCCTAAGTAGACGAAGGCACCCATGCTCCTTCTGCTTTCTGGCGGTTAAGATGTGCGCTGCCGCGCGGCACACCGGTATTTTGCAACTATTACTAGCAGACTCAGTGTAATAGAACATCGCCTTCTGTTGGTGGCCCAGGAGAACTATGTCGAACTTATTTGCTTGTCTCTGGCGCCTGTGGCCAGCTCTACAATGGATATCGGGCACATCCATGCTCATTATACTAGTTTTTTAGACACCGTCTTAACAAGTCATTATAGAGCTCTCAGTCACCGACTTCAACCCATTAGGCCTTAGGAAGGAGAAGTTCAACTGCTCAGACAAACCATGCCGTTCTAGATGTTTATAGAAGATTCCGTGCATTGGCTTATCTTTGTAAAGTTGTAAAAGAAACTGGACCTTAGCAGTTTTAATATGGGTTTTTAATGGGCCTATACCGTGATCTCAAAGTGATCAATTTATTTACTGCGGTATTATTTTTGATGATACATAGGACCGTTTACTGTAAAAAGTCAGCAGAAAACTTGATCCAAATGAGAATAACACTAAAAAGAAAATTGTACTGTAATTTGAAATAGCCGATGATGACGTCACCTGTAGGAGACCAATTCAATATTTAGAGCAATTTTTTTCGGTTATAAATACGATAGAAAAATTTTGTAAAATTATTTATGGCATCTACGTGGTGTCAGGGTTCGTTTAAGCCAATAAACCAAAAATGTGGTATAGGCCCATTGTGCGAGAATAAGTTCCCTAACGGACTGGTGACATCTCGGCGTGAAGTCGAGCTGAGACTGAGTTCAGCGGCTGCCCGTGTTGCTGCTCTAAAAAGGAAGGCTCGTTTACCCGCATTCTCGTGCTACTGCACAAAGCGGATCAGGAGATCGGTGCTCCTCATAACCTAGAAGGCAGTGGTCAGTCATACTCTGTTGTGTAGACATTCCAAACTCAACAGTCCACACCTTCCCAGGTATCATGGAAGGTATATTCGCGGGACAGAGGACCATATGTATATGCCAAAAAATAAACAAATCACGTTTTTGAGTTATCAATACTAATTGTTTCAGAAACAGCCTAAATACTTGAAACTGTTAACTCTGACATTTCAAAATAGTAGGCAATTGGCAGTTGCCCATTGATGAATTTGGTTTCATTTCCTATAGTATGTGTATTCAAATGATTCAAACCTGGTGTTTTCTTAACGCTGATCAGATGCGTGACATTTTTTGCGTTGTCTGAAAGCTCGAATCTCACTTCATCATTCACCACTCGAACTTCCCAATATATTCCAGTTTGTGCTTCGCTGGACGCTACCACACTGAGATTACTGCTCGCTTTGAAGCTCAGCGATACTGATAAGCTGTCGGTGTGGTTGTTGTGCCACCAAATGTGCGATGATGAGAAAGGAAACGTTATCGGGATCTTTTTCACGTCAGCCTCATAAAACTCGGGTCGTAGAATGCCTATGTAGTGGACCTGGAAGTTACAAATACGACTAGTGCTCTTGTTGGGCAGACAGAACCTGGCTTCAAGGGTTAATTTGATTGGCGTCTTAAGACATCAATGATTAATTTCAACAATATACACTCTAAACTCTAACCTTTCGCCAAACCAATTTTTGTCACGCCCGATATGAGTTTCGTTATATTAGCATTTTCTGGGCAAGATTGAGATAATCTAAATTTTCCCCCGAAGATGCTAACATGGAGACTTAGGGCCGGTTGTACAAATGCGGGTTTAACACGAGCTTTGTTAAATCTAAGCTTAGCTAAGCTCAGGCTTAAAGTCGACATCCGTTGTACAATCGTCGGCTTAGTTAAACCTGGTTGATAATGAAATTCACTACAGTTGGCGTCAATGAAGCAATACGTACTGACATAACCATTTGAAAAATTACCTTTTTTGTTTAGGCACTTATGACAGTTTGTGTCAAATTTCGGCAGCGACCATTTCTGTCTCTGTTCTTTCATTTGCTCTCTTTGTTAAATTAGACACAAATCTTTCAAAAAATATGACCTAATAAAGTGACAAGCAATTTGAAGGTTTCTTCTTGACATTCACTTGTTTCAGGTTAGGTTTAAACCTCAGCTAAGCTCGCGTTAAGCTTCGGCTTACGTAAGCTCGTGATAAGCTTGGAGTGGGGGGCTAAGCTAGCATTGTACAACGGACGATTTGCAACTGACGTGGTTTAACGCCAGCTTACCTTAAACCGAAGCTTAAGTTTGCATTGTACAACCGGCCCTTAGAGACACGGGTCAGTATTGAAAAAAATCGGTTTGACATAGTGATAGCACAACAGAGATGTATATAAAAAGAGAAATAAATATAATTTATTTTTATTATTCTGGTCGTTACATATTATTGCTAATTTGGCATAACTCCCTACATAAGATTTGAAACAACTCTCAACGAATGACATCTTTTCTGGTTTTGTGTCTTTTTATGTGCAAACAGTTGTAAAATGTCATACTTTTTAAGTTATGATTACTTAATCAGTTTTTTTATCATTTATCTAAGTTTAAAATCAATAAAAACGCCTCAGCGTTAGGAGAAATAACTTTCAGGTGAATGTATTAATTAAATTTAAGGTATCAACCATAAATATCTGCCAATTTTTTATTTTATAGTTGCACTAAAATTGAGTAGATTGTCTTTTACAGTACAGTAAACATATGATTCCTTATATAACTTGAATCACTTCCAACGATTTTATTTAAATGGTAAATCTTAGAAACTAACAAAAATATAAAATATCGAAAATATACTCAAAGGTATCAAATGATCTTGTTTTATTTTAAATTTATTATCTGAAGGTATAGCCGTTCAGCTTTAATATTTTTTAGGGAATTAGTTCTTCTATTTCAGTTCCATACTATTGCTAAACTAAATATGAAACTTCTCTTTAAAAATACTCAGGAAATAATCCAAATTGCGGAATTATGCTTTAGTACTGACTTTTTATATACAACGTTAATACGTTCATGCGACAACTTAAAATTTTGTCTGCACATTAAGCCATTCCCAGTGCACCACAATTCTTCTTCTTAAGCAAATGCTCTTTATCGCGAGAGCGAAGTTAGGTATAAAAAATCGTCTAGTTAAATTTGCAGATGAAACTATGAGCTACAATATTTTATAAAGGAAATTCAGATATATTTGAGATATGTAACAACAAAACTAATTTCAATAATGATACAAAAATACAGTACACACATCCAAATTTTTATGTATTCCAGAATTTTTTAAGGTTATATATGATCTGTTATTGTACCATCAATTTTCTCAGGTGCTCACTTTTTAGGTCAATACGATTTAAGAAAAATAGATACCCAGTTTACTGTATAGTGGGTTGAAGCGTTTTCAGTTATTTGCAATTTTTTGTTACTAACGTCAGCTAACTAAAATTTGGAAATACAGTGTTATAATACAAATGTTTAATATTCGTAAATATTACCTATAAATACGAATGAAGTTTTACTGCTGGATATTTTTGTATGTGCAATTCTAATTACTTTCCCCAAATGTATTTAGGATTTACCTTTGGATTGTTCTTATGTAGTTCGTAGATTATGGATATTTCGTTGTAAAATACATATTTCAACGAACCGACGAAATTGTTTGTGGATCGCAGACCCATTTTCTTTTGGAGTTCGGGACCCCCACCTATGTAAATCTCTGGGTCAATGTACAGCAAGGGTTTTCCATAAGTTATGTTGACGCTAACTTGTTCTTCGTTCAAGATCAAATGAACCTAAAAATATCAAAGATACGTTAATTGTAACATTTGAAATATATCAAAGCTGTGACAGGGAAGAGAAAACAAATGTGATTATTACAAATGAATTGACCTTTTTAAAGCTCTTTCAGACGAGTTGAAAATTTCATTTTTCTACAACTTTTTCATAGGTCTTTAAATCGGAATTAACAATTATGTTACAATGCATTTTTCACAACTGGGTCCTGATAAAGAACTCTTCTCTTTGAAATTGATAAAAAACACGAAATTCCCTTGATAGTGATTTTTAATCTAGAGTAATTATAACTGTATTGTCATGTAATAGTAATATACATATATTAAAATGTTGACAACATATTTGAAAAAATGGTTGAACCCTACTAACATAATATTTTTGCTGTTAGACACTTTTATTGATGTCTGTCTTCCTATTTACGGGACACAGTGTAAATAAAACATATCTATTCAAATATTTCTGAATATAATTAATAATAGACTAAAAATAATGCCATACAACTGACAATAATAATACCAAAACGCACCTGATCATATTCGTGGTATATAGTCAAGTTGTTCCACTGATATAACTTAAAATCGGACCCTTTTCCCAGAACAGTCACTAAAGGCTTGTCTCCAAAGTTCAATTCAACAAACACAGAATTGTTGAATATGGAAGCGGCAATATAGTGATCAATACCAAGTTCGCCTCCAGCAGCATAGAGCAATGCAGAGTCATCGAATCTAGTTTTAAATATCATGGAGAACCGTGTTACTGATGAGTGGACTCTATCTTTCCAGTCGTATACTCTGTAGGAAACATACGAAGATCCTCGCAACGTAAGGATTGTTGCAGCTGAAAATTATACAAATATCGAGTAATAACCAGTTTCCACTTGGGTATGAAATTACAAAAATTTACCACATTGTTGTTTCCGTTATGCTAGTTTGAACTGTAATACTCTACAACAAACAACATCCGTAACCGATGTGGTTATTACCTGAGGGCCATGTATCTGTACATATAAAATTAGGTGACAATTTTTAGATAACTATGTAGAAATTTCGAGATAATATGTTATTAACTGTAAATTTCCACTTAAGATCTATACATTCTTTATTACAGTAAGTTGTGGTGATTTTGGGGTCTGTGTCTGTGGAGTTTTTCCTTTTGTACAATCCATATCTTCTCAAAATTGATTCCAAAGTCCTGTGACCTGTGACTCATTATAATTTTATTGTTTTTCATAGGAGCGTACGATTTTTGAGTTACGCCTAAGCTAAAATAGAGCTTAATAGCAGTAATGCTCTGAGACTTGATGCAGCAGCATATTAATGTTCTACTCTTATAAAAGGACAAAATTTACTCCAGAAAATACAACCACCTTTGGGTGGTAGTGGATATCTTTGATATCAAAACTTTATTGTTCACAGTATTCATGCAATTTGCAAATAGTTCTCCTAGGTTGACTATAGTACTTAACTTATTTGCTATATATCAATGGTCCATAATAATAAAATATTGATGTTTAATATGGTTTGATCAACGTAATTTTTATAGCAAATTGTTGCAGCAGTGTTAGTAGAAGATCCGAATATAAGACGACCTTCAGCGAACTGGTTAATGGATGAAAAGCATTTTATATTGAATTTAATATGTTAAGAAACATATCGCAAGTGGGTTGGCTGAAAAATTTCAGTCCAGGATATTATTAGTTAAATATTGAAAAACTAATTTTTTTTAAACATTTCACTGGTTTGGTTAATAGACAAATCACATACCAATCGAAAGTATGAAGCCCATAGAATATGCAAACGTTAGGTTGGCTACGTTTTTCCCGTCCCAACTATAGGGTAAGCAGGTATAAACAGGTAAATCAATAATAGTAATTTGCACCGGTGTGGTTAATGCATGAAACTTATATCAAAGTAAAGATAATTTTATTGCAAATACGTCGATATAGGGTTGTCTGCAAAAAATCAGTCTGGAATTCCGGTTGTCGAATTTTAAAAATCAAAATAATGCTGCCAGTGAATACGTGCACCAGAGAGGTCCGAGCGAACTATCCCGTGTATTAACAAAGTGCGCATGTCATGTATCCGTGAAATTGAAAAGGATAGCGATACACTTGTAAATGCTGTGCATCATTGTATTGGAACAGTTTGCCTTATTCTTCTGAATTGGAAAAGCGTGCTACTGCTACTACACTGATTGTTATTATTTATAAACATTAAATTGTGATAAAAAATGGCTAAAAAGTGTTTTCTATGCAATTTAGACGATGATGTTCTTGTTTTTAACGATGAAACGTATAAAAATTGTTCGTTGAAATTAAGATTTCGTAAAAAGAAAAATTTTAAATACAGTGGCATTGAGTTAACCAATGCATTACTCGATTTTGTAGGTTATCATATCACTTGCTACAAAAAACTGACTGCTTTGGGTAAAAAATATAATGAAGAGTTTAATAACTTTCTTGGTGAGAATATGGTAAGTGCATAATAATTCAACCTTCAAAACTATCTGAGTAAATACATCTTTTAAATTTTTTTAATTGTGAAATAATGACATGGAAGATTCATAAATTTATACATTTTTGATTACGTTTCATTCAAATAAATCATTTCAATTTCACGAAAACATGACATGCGCACTTTGTTAATACACGGGATAGTTCGCTCGGACCTCTCTGGTGCACGTATTCACTGGCAGCATTATTTTGATCTTTAAAATTCGACAACCGGAATTCCAGACCAATTTTTTGCAGACAACCCTATATCGACATGTGTGCAATAAAATTATCTTTATTTTGATATAAGTTTCATGCATTAACCACACGGGTGCAAATTACTATTATTGATTTACCCTATAGTTGGGACGGGAAAAACTAGCCAACCTAACGTTTGCGTATCCTATGAGCTTCATACTTTCGATTGCTGATTTGTCTATTAACCAAACCAGTGAAATGTTAAAAAAAATAATTTTTCAATATTTAATTAATCATATCCTGGACTGAAATTTTTCAGCCAACCCACTCGCGATATGTTTTTTAACATATTAAATTTAATATAAAATGCTTTTCATCCATTAACCAGTTCGGTGAAGGTCGTCTTATTTTCGGATCTTAGACTATATTTAGATATGGTCTTAGAACGGAAACGTAGAAAAGTAAATATAGTGGCCGATAATGTCTTGAAGTTGAGTTCCATTTGTCAAAATAGTCAATTACACATAAAAGGCGCAAAACCATTTTGTTTTATTTCATACGTACTGTATTTTTAAAAGCTAGTTACAAGCAGTTTAAGGACATTGGACTATTTCGGATAATTTTGCGTGTGCTCAGTGTTTATTATAGTTGCATAGGTAATCATCAAGTTTTCAGCATAAGAGTATCTAATCTAGGATAAGAAAATGAGGAAACTGATCAGGTGTGGGGCGCGTCAAATATGTTATTGATATAAGGTGCTGAGATCTGGTAAATCTCAAGAACCTAAATCAAAACCAGGTTACAACCAGAATTGAAGAATTCTCTATAACTCAGTAAATACGAACTACTTTTACTTACTATAGATATCACAGTATTCTCCTTCATACTTGGTGCCGAAGCAGTCGCATGTTAGACTGTTGTAATGGTTGATGCATTTGGATCCTTGGAAGCAGAGGTTCTCGATGGTTTTGCATTTATCTATACAACCCTCTTGGACATTTTCGTGTTTGGTTGCAATCAGCGGAGATATCGGAAGCAAGTCTGACGCTGATTTGCCGGTGCTCAGTATAACATTCTTGATGCAACCGACGAATGATTCGATGATGTATTTCACACCGTGGAGTCTCTCTTCGGAGCTTAAGCCTGATAATCTATTGGTTAATGTTGTACATTCTTATGAACATCCGCAACTATATTAATTTATTTTCATGAAAGACTGGCATAGTTTAGATGTTATACTCTTGGAATTAGCATAAGTGTTCTAAAAGTACGAGGGGATACTTTTTATCATCTACCTAGTTATACAGTAATCAAGTGACGATCGTAAATTTTCAAGTTATATAGCTTCCATGAATTGTTATCAAATTCTTGATGCGGGAATGCAATAGACCAATAACATAAACCAAAGAATGACTTACGATAGAGTAATGCATGCCTGTTTTGAGGTTAAATTTGATCTAAACAGTTTCAGTGGATTAGAAATTGGTGTTAGCTGATCGAGGTAAACAATTTTCAACTATTTCTGCTGAAGTATGTTAAAATTATTACATGAAAGTTTAGGAATTAATAAAATGTCAAGATGGATTACAAAACTGCTTACTTTCGAGCAAAAATTGAACCAGCAACAAATTTGTGAGATGTGGTTAACTACCGACACATACAGACAAAACAGTAAATGATTCAGTTGGTCATAAATAATTTCCGTGGCCTAAGAATGCAAGAATGTTCACAAAAATTTATATTTACAGAGTTTGCGATTTAAAAGAAATTTTCTGTTCTTGTAGTTCCAGTTATTTGAAATTGGGATAAAAGGCTATTTGTTTTTTAATATCTCTTCTACGGAATAATGAAATATAAAATTCTGCAGATGCATTTTGCTAACAAAATTATAGTTTTAGAAAGTTTTTGAAACCCAAAACTGTTATCATAAAGGGCTGGAAAAAACACCCAACCTTTATATTATTTTGTCTCAGAACGTTTTAGTGTGCCTAGGAATTCATATTTAACTTCTTAACTTTTTGGTACGGGATACCTTATCTAAAGCTTTCTCATGCCTTGACTTCTTTTCTCATAAGTACAGAATAATTATTTTTTTAATGTACAAATAAAACGTTATCAATCGTTACCTCCGATCAATATAACAGACGTCACATTGGCAGAAACTCCATAATTATTTTCTTTGTCTAAACCTTTCAGTGTGGTTTCTCCTTTAACATCATCAACTGTAGCCATTAATCTTGCACTATGCACATCTATTCTCACCTGCATCAAAAACATCAGCGTTAGCCATTTCCATAGAAAATAGAATGTTAGAATGTTATAAAAATGCTAATTCGAGACGTAAGTTTGCAGTAGAATAAACAGAAAAACTATAGCATTCATGAGATTCGAACCGCATATCTGTGTCTACACCATAGTTTGCTATCTACTACATTAGATAGTTCTAAGTTTGCCTGATTTCACCCATATAATATAGCTACACCTTGCTTATATCAGAGCTTATTCGCCATCTGTTAACACAAGATCAGTTACATCTAGTTTTTGTTTTGAATCAATAGTAATTATCGAACTACAATTACTACCCAGGTATACTGACTCTAGCACATATGTATGAATATAAGACATTTTATTGACGTTATTCGCGTATAATTTGCAAAACAGAATCATCGAACTTTCTGCACATTTTTTGTAAAAGGGCTGAACAAAAACTGTCATCCGTGGTACTTGAAGGCGCATCTCTGCATCTAAGCCTCATTTTGTTATCTATTTACCCTGATAACAATATACAGATGTTAAGTATTACGGGTACAAGCATGTTGTCGTAGATTATGGCAAATGATATCCGATACCCTGCAGTATCTAGCTCCTGCCTGATGTTTAAAACCCAACCAAATATAGATGCTGCGTTTGCGAAGAGGGTTCGAAACCCTATGGCTATTAAATTTTGTTGTTATATAATAAGCTTCCATTGGTTTTTTATGTATGGGTCCAATGGTCCATTGATATGGTCGATTCGATTCTAAATGATACAACATCAACTACAAGATAAAACAATGTGTATGTATCATGTTTAATGGACTACAACTGCTGTTCTCTTGAGACCTACAAATATGATCCTATTAATCAATTTCTGAAATGAGTATATCTTAACTTGAAAATTAGAGACTGAGAGCGGGGAAGCCAGGAATTCTACAAGAAAATACTTGAGAAAATCCCGAAATCGAAAATCACGCATGTCAGGACCATCAAAAATGCTTGATGCTAAGGTGCAGAATAAACGGAAAAACATTAATTTGAAAAAAGTATCAATTCGCTCAGTTCAGGCTCCAGTTTGAAAATTTTATCGGGATGCGATAGACATACTAATTATTTTGAACCTGTACAGATGCAAGTCAAATCGAGGCGTAGCCATTCGATAACTTATTATAACTAGTAATAAAAGGGCAGGGATACGTTTTAGAAAATTTGGTGCTATACACGTGTGTCATATAAAACAAGTTTGCTGTATTACTCATATTACTGGCCTATTATCTAGTAAAACTGCTAAAAATGTAGAATGTAAATTAGAGTTTAAGACTATTGTACAGTATGCTCCAAAACTATAGTAATACCTTTTTTTCGGTCACCCGTAAATAAAAAACAAATTAATAAGTGCTGCCAAAAAAGTAAATAAATTAAATAGATATACTCTTCAGAATCAGGATGGAAAAATGTATGAAATATAATTTTTTTTATCCAAAAACAGATCACTCAAAACATAGAAAAGATGAGGTCAACTAAAGAAATAATCAAAATAAAGGTTCAAGTAAAAAAGACTTTGAAACTCGTTAAAGTTCTTTTTGCTGCTTTTGAGCAGTTTTCTAGCTTTTGGCAATAAGTTTATTTAATCTCAATAAAAATTTAAAAAGCAAACTGATATTCAATGTGTTTGAAATTTTGTCAACATCACATTGGAAAGCGCATTTGAAAACATTGTTAACCATCAGGTCAAACTAAATAAAATAAAAAAATTCTTCAGATGAGGAACAGTTAATGGTTGTATCGTAGTTATGGAAAATGCTAGTTTATGAATGATGGTTATACGAATATAGTCATTATAAATTAGCAAAAACGAAAATTTGAAAATTTTACAATCATAAAGGTATTTGGCAGTTATAGAAAAATTTTGTGTATACCTATAATAAAATAAACTTCACTTTGTTTTTATCTCTACTATATGTATATTGGTTTTTTTATCTTTAGGAATAGAAAATAGAAATCACAGAAAAATGGCCGGATTTACTTTTGCCATACACCATGAATCATGAATAAACAATTAAACATATTCATGAATGAGAAGCTTAATTTCTTTAGCTACGAAATTTAAGTTAATTACATAATTTGAGTGCATAATATCATTTGTATGCAAATACAGGTGAATTACGGAAAGTACATGGTAAAATTGGCTGTAAACATTTTATAGTTCAACAGACGTGATTGCAAGTTATCAGTGTGTGAACTGCAGTGAACCACTGATGCAATCACAGGATAAGTTTCAAAAATTACGTAATTGACAATGTTTTATGACATCATCGATTGGAAAAATTATGTTTTGATAAGAAACTGTTCAACAGAAAGGTTTTGGACTATGAGAGAATATACCAAAAATTATCTTTTGTTGTTTTTTTCTTGAAGTAGAGCAATATTTGAAATATTTGAGGATACATCGAACCACAAAGGCTTCTGTAAACTCTTTTATCTAATCCTCAAAATTGCTGTTATTTCTCAAAAAAAAAACATTACTTTCATTAACTCGCCTGGTAACTTGGAGGTTTACTCACCGTCACTGAGTGCCACTGATCTCTGTTCAGCCCTCTACCGACGGTAAGAGCCGTCGAATGTTTGCCGTATACATGAACTACTTTCAGTTGTCCTTGTTGTACTATAACGTACAAAGCATACGGTTGCAGGGATATTCCGGAAGGAACTTTAACATTGTGGTATACCAGAAGGCCATGTGGTAGACGAGTGCGGAACTGAAACGATATCTGACGACACAATCTGAAAATTCATAGAGTAGGAGGTATACAGTTGGCAAGGGTATATCACATAAAAGTATTCAAAACGATTTGTATCTACAAGAGGTACTTTTTGGCCTTTTAATATAGAGATAAGCAAATACTATTGACTGACATATGTTAAACTATATTGAAATTTTACGTTAAAAGCAATCTTATAGGATTCAAGAAGTTTGAGAAAGAAAATTGACCTAAAGACGCGGATTTCTGTTAGGCGCAAAAATTCTTTACTACCGCGTCTCCTAAGTATTCCACCTTCCTTACTATACTTGTGTAAATTAACTAGTACCTATTCAATTGACTAACTTGGTCTGCTAAGTTTAAGTGTGATAAAATTTCAGTTTAATTGAATTCCTATAGGTACTTACTATATCGCGCGACAAGCTTTTATGATCATATAAATTGTATATAATGAGGCGCTATAAGTTGATAGCTAACACTCTAAAAGAACGTTTTATTTTCTTTTTTAGAACCTTTAAATAAAAGCTTTTTTAAAAAAGTTTTTTTGTTTTAATTTATTTTATTATTTCCTCGCTACCACTGACTGGAGCGATTTTCATCTTTACTGCAGTAGTAGGTTACAATTATACAAAGATCAAAAAATACTTGTTTTTTATTATTACGCCGCCGCTACTAGATGAGATTTCAAAAACTATGAAACATGTTTTTGAGTTACAGAGGGGCTCAGGGTCACCAGACTAACAATATATAGACAGACCGAAGGGCATCAGTGATATGGTTCTTCGTGATGTTTAAATCATAAAACATCCACAAACGTCTTAACTAAACTGAGATGGATTGAGATTTTAGATATTTTTTTTTTACTTTTTGTATCGTGACTATTAGTATCAAATATCATAAAGTCATCATATCATAAGGTTCAAATCACCATCAGGCAAAAATGTATGCGACTGTTTTGGTATAATCTACCAGTCATAACACGAAGATGATGCACATTTAATCATCGAAAGGTCGTTGAAATTATGTTTTTTGAAATATAGTGTTTGACGGCCGTATCCTAGGATACTATTACTAAATGTTTGAGATTATGAAAAAAACCTTGTGATGAATTCGGTATATTACATGATCAAATCATAACGTTAGCTTATACTGAATATAATTGCCCTTTCATGTTCCTATGTCAGTGGAAATAATGAGGTTATCTGTATATCTAATCGAACGAAAAGTTTGAAATTGATAGTGACGTTGCAGTATGATTGCAGCACAATATACTAATGCACAAACATTCTCTTCTAGATAGATGTGATAATAATATGTCTAGGCTTCGATGGCCTGAGTTGAAAGTTTGTGTAATTTCAATCCTGTTCAAAAGGTCTGAAGTATTACTTCAGGTGGTACGAGCTGACGCTCTCAGATTAAGCAGGAAGGAACTACAAAAGATGGCTGGATTTATAACTGACCATTGGACGCTCAGTGCACACCAGCAAAAGCTGGGGATGCAAGTGCCAAACCGATTATGTATAGGAAGTGCCGTGAGGCAGAGAAAAGCATGTTATCTTCGACTGTCCTGCCCTGAAAGTAAGCAGGACTCCTATTTGAACGTAGGTCAGGCGGGAAAACAGGAGAGCATAGTCCAATGCATCCAAAGTTTGCAAAGAACATGGATGCATTGGATGGAAATCTGTTTGCTCCCATTGACTGAAAAAGCACAATAAGCCTTGAGGCTGAACTTAGGGCAAGTGAACACTAACCTCTCACTACCGCAGTCTATATATTGAACGTGCTTGAACCGTCTGGGTTGGGGATGCATTTTTTCGTTAGAACTTTCAAGTGAATAACATAGAATGATGCCAAATTATTTCCTGTACAGACAGGAATATTTAAAATTATTTTTTGTCAAATGTACATTGATACATTGAGATATGACCGAAACATCAGGTATATGTGATTTTTATTGCTGGGCCAGTGAAGCGCGATGGAACAGAAGATCAGATTTAGAAAATACATCACCTGAATGCTTAAACTAATTTATTGCTAAAGGATCTCATGATCTAAAAAAGAATTACATTGGAAAGTTCCAAACCAAAGTACCTAGTAGAGTAATCTGTTTTCAGGAGGACCGAAATGATACAAGTTAATTTCTGTTACAAAATAAATCTGCGCCTCTGTCAAAATGTCTAAATATATTTAATATTTATGTATTTTATGACCAAATGACTTATGATAGTGTATTTATATTAAGACGTTAGTGTAATCCTTAAAGCTCAATAAAGATCATTTATAATTTTATGTAACTGAGGAAGGGTGATGATGATGGTTCTTGGGCTGTTCGTCACTGCTTGAAGTTTCGCCAACACGAGTTGTTGGCATGATCAGAAGCTGTTAGCTGTTCGGAGTGTTCGGAGAAACTGAAATATTACACATGTAGTTTTTGCAACACGTCGAACAGATAACAGCTCCTGAGGATGCCAAACACTCGTATTTGCAGACGGTCAAGCAGCGAAGTTCGTCGACGCCAAGACGGTGGAGTGTGTCGACGCCGGCTGAACAGCCCAAGAACCATAAGTTCATTGGATCATATACACGAAAGCCTTACACAATGCAAGAGGAAGAGTAAATTAGCCATTCAGGGTTCATAAAATAATTAAAAAAGTGATTCAATAGAGCCTTTACAAATCTAAAATTATATTAATTTTGAAAATTATATTGATATGAAGAGATAAATGGAAATTGCCTGAGTTACTTAGACGAAGTAATCACAGCATGATACAATGCGGTATTTGCAAAAGAAAAAACAAATTTCTTAATTATATTTTCAATCAACTGTTAGCTTCTTTGACACGATTTTGAGATGTCCTTTGTAGTAGCGTACTTTTATGTGACATGCCCTTAAAGTATCATAAATCAAACCTTAATTGGAAAGTTTGAATAATATCCCCATCAATCTGTATGAAGGTGTTCGACTGTGCGAACATGAAAGTGTTCTGATCGCCGGTCTCTTGGAAAGTTAATTGCGGACCTCTATCTTTCCGAGGAATGAGTGTTGACGTGGCAGCAGCTGGGGTCGTTTCTGTAGCTAAAATACAGGATATATATTTCTCAATTTGTTATAACCCAAGAAACGTTTGTTCATAATTATAAATTATCACGTATCTCAAAATTGCGAGAAACAATAAGTTGCTTTTATACCTATTTTAAGACAATCAATATATCGGAACTGGGAGGTAGTAGCGAAATATAATTTTGGGGTGTAAATTAGAGCAAATATAGTATCTTTTCTTATTATTGTGCCACTCAACGAGATATTTGTTTTTGATCACGTGACATCCGATTCAAAATTTTTAATGGGACACCCTGTATATTTGTAACTTTTTGTGTCCCTCCCGACAAAGCAATTCCAACAAACTAGCACACTTGGGGTCTAAAGTGTTTAGTTCAAGAGCTACAGGTACTTAAAGGACTGTACCACTACCATTATGAAACACTACAAAAGTAATTTAACTGTAGCGGTACATGTTGTAATCAGTGGTAGTGGTACCATACTTTAAGTACCTGTAGCTCTTGAATTAATCACTTTAGATCCCCAGTGTGCTAGTTTGTTGGAACTGTTTTATCAGAGGGAACACAAAAAGTCACAAATATACAGGGTGTCCCATTAAAATTTTTGAATCGGACGTCACGTGACCAAAAACAAATACCTCGTTGGGTGACACAATAATAAGAAAAGATAGTATATTTGCTCTGATTTACAACCCCAAAATTATAATTCGCTACTACTGCCCAGTTCCGATATATTGCTTGTCTTAATCGTCGTGGGACACCCTGTATATACAAAAGCAATAAGTAAGCATACCAAGGATTATTATATCAAAGAAATTGCATCCGTAATATTTGTATCAATGAATAAATGCTATGCAAGTTATGATGCCAAAAATAAAAAAGAAATTCTGAAACGAAACTAATAACTAAAAAAATACATGTCTACTTAAACATTATTAACTAAAAAACTAATCACTTCATGGATATCTGAATGTCAGCAAAATTTATTATGGTAAATTATTGTCAGAATCAATGTTAGAGTTGCCCCAAATCCAATCAATAGCTTTTTTTTAATTTTTTTCTCTGATTTTAGTATTTAAATACGTTTCGATTGCACATGTGCAAATGACGAATTGCTTTATCAATATCAATAGTGATATCAATCAATATTATAGTAATTCCTCTCCACCAACTATTGGTGGTGTATTTCTTCTTTGTATATAAATACATTTACTTTGGAAATGGAGTAGATGCAGCTGAATGCGCCATTATAAATGGAATGAAGTTTGAATTAATTTTTTCAGCTAAGTATCTGTGGTTATTCAAACGTTCAACCATTGATTAACACATTTATTTAATCAATGGTTCAACTAAAAGTCGATGTTCATGCTTATTAGCTAGATATTTCGGGGAATCACATCACTAACAACGTTGAGCGGCAGTTTTGCCGCTATTAACGGTATTGCCAACTTGAAAGTCGAAATAATAAAGTATTATTTTTTCTATAAATATCATGATATATGTATATCACGGAACAAATACTGTGATATATATCACGCTAATCTTGATACTATGATATGATAATGTAAATTGCAATAATAAAAAATATTATTATGGACATTTTTGGTTATATGGTGCAGTTACTGGATTTTTATTCGCCAACCTTTTCGTCTTAGAATTGAGTCACACCTTTTATTTGGTAGATCTATTAAATTGATAATTTTTATTACCTTAATGAGACCTACTTTGAGAATATAAATTAATCAGAGTATAGAGCAAAAATTTGAATTAACTATCTTTTGCAGTATACGAACACCAAACCAATGAAAAATAGAGTTTGACAGCTATTTTTAAAATTGTGTAAATGAATAAATCATCACTACCTTTTTCAAAGCACATTTTTTTTCTTTGGGTATAATAAATTATATTACCAGGTATTATAAAAAGGTATGCTGCACCTGTACCATTTATGTATCAGTTTAATGCAGAATAAATAAATACCATTATACCATCTAAATTGCAATCATAAAACGTAGTATCATACAATATTATAAGAAACAGCATTGATCACAATGGTTCTTTGGTACAATTTATTCGGCAACCTATTCGGGTCTTAGAAGTTTGTTTTCTTCTGGCACTTTGAAATACATTTTAATTGGCATCTACCACAGAACATTTAATCAATCATTATATGCAGTATATCAACCTGTCAATAGTGCGCTACACTTATTTTCTGAAACTGTGAATAATGATGATAACAAATGAAATATTAGAAAGAAGATTCTGCACTTGTGATGTTTATGTAACAATTTAAACCATACGGAAATAATATTAGAATATAACTTAGCAATCATGATTTGTAGTAGGTACCCTATTTTTATTCATCAAAAGCCAAACGGAGCATAGGATTATTCTGTTTAGTTAATATAAATTAATCAGCATCCGTCGTATACATTTTAATGAATTGAATTTGCAGTGTACGAACATCACAACGAATTAAATATATGCAGCCACTTATTTTTAAAAATCATATAAATCAATATTTTTTTTACAGGAATATAATCTTACCAGATATTATTGTAGCGAAGTTTCTGCAGTTTTAACATTTATATGGCAATTACCATAACACCGTCATTAAAATAACAATCATAAAAAGTACTAACACACGCTGTTTATTATAAAAACAGCATGCACAAGATGTCAGTGCACAAGATTACTACGGCTTTTCTGACGTTTAGGTAGAATTACTGAATTTTATGTTTTTCTGTATAAAAAATACCACATTTTTATCTAGTCGATTTATTGAACTGGTCATAGAATTCATCTGAGGGTATATTGGCATAGACAACTTTTTCCAAAAATCTCTTGCGACTATTCTGTTCCTCGGCCATTTTTTTATTCTCTTCAGCTAGCTGCTTATTTCTAGCTTTCTGTGTAATTTCCATTTCTTTGTCAATATAGTAAATCGTCTTTTGAGTTCCATTAATGTAATCGTCCATTTCATGATCTTTACGCTTTTCCAATTCCTTCCTCATCTTTGCTTCCTCTATTTGCTTCAGCTGTTCTTCTCTGATCTTCTTCTTCTCTTCTTCACTCATTCCTCTATACATGGATCCAATCTTCCTCCCCAGGCCTAGATTGCTCTGAGCTGTTTCAGGATTTTCGGTCAGCAAATCGCTAGTCAGATGATTGTATATTTCGGCCATGTCATCCTGCCTGACTTTTCGTGCTTTATCGCGACTTAGGCACTCTTTCTCCTCAGCAAGGGCTTTGTTGAATCGAAGCGCCGCTACGAATAATTTTTTCCGACAATCTTGCTCCAGCTTGTCTAGTTCTGCGGCTCTACGTCCTCGTGCAATGCAAGCTTCGTCATACGCTTTTTCTGCTTCCTTACGTGCCTTCTCTGCGATATCTTTCTCCATCATCTGTTGATTTAGCCATGCTTTCAACTCTTCGCGTTGCAGCTTCCGTCTCTGGTCACTTATAAGATCTTCGCCCTCAAATTTTTGGGCAGCGGATGGCCCTAGGCGGGGGTCTTCATCATGTATTCTACACGGCAGCTGTTGTTTGATATAATTTGGATTGTTCAAGTCAAACTCACGTCTATCTTCCGGTTTCTGGCAGTTCTTACGGAAATTATTGATTTCCTGTTGATATTTCTGTCGTTCTTCTCTTTCCTTCTGTTCATAGGCGATTGCCAACAGATCTGCCTTTTTGAGTTGTTCCTCGTATATCAGATCTCTCCTCCGTTCTTCTTCCGCAGCTTTTCGCTTTTCTTCTATTTGGTACTTCAAGGCTTCAGCATCTATTCCGATTTTTCTAGTACGCGGATTGAATATCCTTTTCTTCCTTTCTTCTTCCAATATTCGTCGGCGTTCGACGGCCGCAGCTTCTCGTCGGTCTCGGTCCGTTATAAGTTCAAAATTTAACATTTTTGAGAAATATCACCTCACCCAAATGTCAATAGAACATATGGTGAGCGTGTCAGTGATTTCAAGGGATTGACAAACCGATGACTTGTTACCGTGGAAACAACTCTGTTGCTAGGCAGCCGGTTGTGTTGTCAGATATATGGATGTATACGAGGTGTGATCGAAATTTATCGAATGCAAAGGTTAAATTAATGAAGTTTCGTGGAAAACGGAATAAATCCAATTTTGAAAAAATCGTGATACACATATTTCTTATCTATTCTAATCCAGTTTTAATGGACTGTGCCGTTATTTTTTTCAGTCTTAAAGCGGCGTCAACAGTCAGGGTTATTGCATTAGAGCACTACAATTTCTATATTTTGTGGTTTGGTTAGACAATCCTTAAGTAGTAGAAGTAGAATTAGAATATGAGTTATTGTCGAACGTTCGTAGCACATACTGGAGAATCATGCACAGGCACAAGAAATACGTGTGAGTGTATAATACCTAAGTATGTACGTATGTCGCGTTCTAAGTCGATGTAGACGAACCCTCTACTCCCGGTTGAGATTTAATGAAGGCGAGCTTGACCTGCTTATGTTGTGCGTCTATATTCTGCCAGCGATGCCGACCTAAACTGATAGCTAAGTTTACCATCCCATATTTGGGACAAAAAATGTTTTGACGTGAATTCTGTGAGCTGTACATTTGCTAACTGTGATTATTGGATTAGTAGTAGTAGTAGTAGTAGTAATGGGGGGCAAAGTCAGGCAAGTAGGCCACCTTTGACCCTTTTTGCCAACGCCACTGAACCAATCACTGAAAACACTAAAATTCTACACCCTAGAACACTCCTTGTCGAACCTACCGGACCTCCTGACGAAAGTCAGTATGTCCGACCATTTCGCTGATATAGTGGCTCCTCCCGAACTCCGTCGTGGCGAATATCTGAACCCTAAGCTTGCGATATACTGCACATCTGCCCAGGAAGTGGAATGCTGTTTCGTCCTCCTCCCAGCATCTGGAGCACCCTTACCACTCCCATGGGTGACAAATGTGTATTGAGATGGCAGTGGCTAGTGGGAGCCTCCGCCAGAAGGTTAAGCATCTCTCTGCCTTTATTCAAAAGCCATAGCGTTTGGCCCTTATCAGAGCCTGCTATGAATCATTTGGCTTGCCTGCTGTCGTCTCTCTCTAAACAGGCTTTCGCCAGTTTCTTGTAGGCCCAGTTGTCCAGGGCCACATTGACCTGGCGTCTGCTAATTCCCACCATAGGTTCTGGGCCGATACAGGGGCTACTGGCCTCTATCTTAGCTTATCGGTCCGCTCTCTCGTTACCCGGTATACCAATATGTCCGGAGACCCACAGCAGGGTCTCCTTCTTATGGCTTGCTAATTTCTGAAGGGGGCCGATCATTATTGAGCCAGAGCTGATCTGGCCCTCGGAGCTGCCACCGCTTTCAGAGCTGCTTGGTTGTCAAAGCATATATATAATAATATGCTCTGTTCACAATACTGTTCGACTTCCGTCGAGTATGCCGCCATCAATATAGCATATACTCCCTGCTGGAAGACAGTCGTGCAGGTTCCCAGCGCAAAGCTCCGCCGCACTTGTTTACCCTCCAGGCAGAAGTCCGCTCTCATGGATCCTGACTTTTAAGAGCGATCCGTCAGTGAAGCATACCAGATTACTGGGCGAAAACTTTACTTTCCCTCTCATCCAGTTGTCTCTTTCCGGGATACCTAGTGAGAATCTATTATCTAAATTTAAGATGTCTTTGGCTTTTTCCATCCTGAATGACGATATACTCTCCGCGAATCCCTCTATTCTGGTGTGGCCAACTAGTGGTTCTTGTGCTGTCCACGTTCTCCGTCACGCATTCTCAGGCAGGCCGACATCGCCTCTCTTTTTATCCAGAGGTGCAGAGGCGGCAAGCCCAAGAGTACCTCCAGGGCAGCACTGGGTGTTGTCCTGGTGGCACCTGTTATGGTCATTGCTGCAAGCCTCTGAATCTTTGCGAGCTTGAGTCTAACAGAGACCTTCTCTACGCTCGGCCACCAGACCTGATTATTGGGTTAAAGCATTATATCTTAGGAAGAACTATGAAATTGTCAATGGTCCTTCTTAAATGAACATCATACATTTATCCCCGCAATATATTTTATGTATTATAATAAATATGCATTTTGATTATATGACTGCCCTGACGAATACGTATAAACGAGAAGTACTCGCAATAACTATTTTTACGACATTTGCATACTTTTTAATACTTTCCGTCATACTATTCATAAATCATTATTCACCTTTCGAATTATTAAGACATTACTTTACAAGGAATTGTATGCGGGATCTAACATTATCTTATTCTAATTATAGTACGTACGCTGTGCGAAGAATATGATAAAACGATAGCTCACCAGTCTGCAATTTAAAGGTTTAATTAAACCTTTAATTAAAAGCCTTAGCGTGACAGAGATAGCTGACATTTGTTAAAATAAATTCGAACAAAAATCCTGAAATATATGTGCTGTATGGATTTGATTTTCTTTAAAGATTACGTGTGTGTGTACCATGACTGTAAAAAGTGTTTGGAGAAACATCACTGGCTTCTCATACATATGAATCGATTAATCTGCATATGACCTCGTTAAGTGAGTGAGTATAGTGAGTACGACAAAAAAAAATCGTATTCATGTTTAACCAGAACCAAATGTTTTCTTAGATTTTCAGGGCCTTTCGTCTTCATAATAAGACTCTTTTGGTGAAAAAGGCTCGAATTTGACGTTGATCGACCCCCCCCCTTTATAAGTTACTATTTATCCATTTATTTTTTTCTATGATTGCAAAATCTGCAGGCGAGTTTAAATTAGTAGTTCTGACTACCTAGACCTAGACCATAATTTTTTTCAGCCATGGCTCAGCTGCGGCGCATCAAGTTCTGGTGAGGCCAAAAGAGGTCATTCGGTACTATTATTTTTAATTGGCTGTCTTATCAAATTTACCTGCAAATCGAGGCTACTCGTCCTTAACTAAAAAAAAAATAGCGACAGTCTCTGAAGGCATGGCCTGATTACTTTTGTGCGAGCCAGACTGATATCATCGCCGACTGCGTTTTACAGTTTTGTCTCAGCCACAAAAGGTTTGTGTTTATGTTTAATGCTATATTACAGCTGTGCATAAGCGAGTCTGTATTTCGGTATTCTGGTATCTTTCCGACAATACTTTTAAAGTTGTTTCATCTATAGCTTCAGCAGATATATCAATTTGTAAGTCATTCTTTATCAATTTATTTATAAATAATGATCGATTTTAATGATTATACTACCGAGTAAGAGTTTGCAGATAAACCACGAAGCAACGTACGATTATTTTGTTAAGTAAATAATGTCTTTCAGCCTAGTAGTAAGATTTGACTACAGCGCATCTAAGTACACTACTAGTGCATTTGATCAATGTCAATATATTTTATATAGTCCGGGATCCCAGGCCCATTTTCACTACTTACTACTAACAAGCTAATTTTGCGTGAGTAGCTTCATTCTGATGAGACGCCCAACTTTTTCCTCTACAAAAATTCTCGATTGTGGTAGTTACCAGGGGTAGCAGGGATGAAACATGTCAATTTTATGAGAGTCAAAAATTAATTACTAACAGTTAGTTTTTCAACTAAATCTTAAGAACGTGATCAACCTTATTAGAAAAAATGTTTGTCCTACAAAATCTATGGTTTGATCACATTGTCGCCCGCCATCCAACATGTACCAATAACAAGGTCATACAAATTTATTACTAACAGCCTGATTTTTTCACTATTGCTTCGTTAATATTTATACAATTCGACAGCAACATTGTCCTACAAATCACGTGGTATGTTATCCTGGTCCTACGCTCAGAAGTTGTAGTACTAATCCCGGATGTAAAAATAATTACTATCAAGTCTATTGTTCGTGGATAGCTTCGCTGCGATGAGACGCCCAACTTTTTCCGCTACAAAAATTCTCAACTGTGGTAGCTAACAGGGGTAGCAGGGATGAAATATGTGAATTTGATGAGTGTCAAAAATTAATTACTAACAGTTAGTTTTTCAACTAAATCTTAAGAACGTGATCAACCTTATTAGAAAAAATGTTTGTCCTACAAAATCTATGGTTTGATCACATTGTCCCCCTCCATCCAACATGTACCAATAACAAGGTCATACAAAATTATTACTAACAGCCTGATTTTTTCACTATTGCTTCGTTAATATTTATACAATTTGATAGCAACATTGTCCTACAAAGCACGTGGTATGTTATCCTAGTCCTACGCTCAGAAGTTGTAGTACAAATCCCGGGTGTAAAAATAATTACTATCAAGGCTAATGATCGTGGGTAGCTTCGTTGCGATGACGCGTCCAACAATTTTCGGTACGAAAATTCTCGTTTGTGGTAGCTGACAGGGGTAGCAGGGATAAAGTATGTCTATTTAACGAGTCTCAAAAATAAATTATTAACGGTGGGTCCTTTTAATCAAATCTTAAGGAAGCACGTATCAATCAGGAGGTCATAAAAAATGATTACTAACTTAAATTTCACTGTAGCTTAGTTAATACTTGAATAATTTAACAGCCACATTGTCCCACAAATTGATTGGTATATTATCCGGGTCCTACGCTCTGAAATGATCCTTATTACGAACTGCAGAGCATTGTGTATCAAGTATTCCAAGTTGGTGTTGACCATAAGGGTGTCCATGCAAAGATTTGCTTGAGCAGTTTTTTTTCCAACATGTGGGCAGAGCAGAGTTATTTAGATAGATACGTTTATTTCCGGAAGAATGTATAGAACATTGTGTAAAAGGTCAGTCATGAAGCAAAAATAGTATACACAATTATTTAAAGTAGAATCAATACATCAAATATATAACAAACATATATGTACCCCAAATAACATACAATATGCATATATAATAAACAGTTGAAATTATTATCGCAGGAAGTCAACCGTATTCCTTAAGGAAGTCTTTTCTTAGAAACTAATAGGCACGAGGAACAGTTCACATTATTTCCTTTGGGCAGAGAACACAGTTAACCTATTATGTGATATTTTGTCTTACAGTTAGTAATGAAAAAATGTGGTATTGACAACTTCTGAGCGTAGGACCGGAATAACATACCACGTGATTTATAGGACAGTGTCGCTGTCAAATCTTATAAATTAATATCAACGGAGCAATAGTGAACAAATCAGGCTGTCAGTAATAAATTTGTATCACCTTGTTATTGATACATGTTGGATGGAGGGGGACAATGTGATCCAACCATAGATTTTGTAGGACAAATATTTTTTCTAATAATGTTGATTACATTCTTAAAATTTAATTAAAAAACTAACAGTTAGTAATTAATTTTTGAAGCTCGTCAAATTGACATGTATACTGTTTTTGCTTCATGACTGACCTTTTACACAATGTTCTATACATTCTTCCGGAAATAAACGTATCTATCTATCTAAATAATGCTGCTCTGCCCACATGTTGGAAAAAAACTGCTCAAGCAAATCTTTGCATGGATACCCTTATGGTCAACACCAACTTGGAATACTTGATACGCAATGCTCTGCAGTTCGTAATAAGGATCATTTCAGAGCGTAGGACCCGGATAACATACCAATCAATTTGTGGGACATGTGGCTGTTAAATTATTCAAGTATGAACCAAGCTACAGTGAAATTTAAGTTAGTAATCATTTTTTATGGCCTCCTGATTGCTACATGCTTCCTTAAGATTTGATTAAACGGACCCACCGTTAATAATTTATTTTTGAGACTCGTTAAATAGACATACGTTATCCCTGCTACCCCTGTTAGCTACCACAATCTAGAATTTTGGTAAAGGAAAAAGTTGGGCGTCTCATCTAAAGGAAGCTACTCCCGCAAAATTAGCTTAGTAGTACTAGTTATTTATTATAGATTTCGGCAAAGATTACATTTTATAATACAAGTAGAAAAATGACAATTCTTGTCGGACTAATGATACATACCTGTTTTCTTGTAGGACATTATTTCGTTTGGTCAGAGAACACAGTAACCTATTATGTGATATTTTGTCCTACAGTTAGTAATGAAAAAAATGGTCTTGTGGTATTAACAACTTCTGGTCGTAGGACCGGGATAACATACCACGTGATTTGTAGGTCAATGTTGCTGTCGAACTGTATAAATATTAACGAAGCAATAGTGAAAAAATCAGACTGTTAGTAATAAATTTGTATGACCTTGTTATTGGTACATGTTGAATGGAGGGGGACAATGTGATCAAACCATAGATTTTGTAGGACAAACATTTTCTCTAATAAGGTTGATCACATTCTTAAGATTTAGTCGAAAAACTAACTGTTAGTAATTAATTTTTGACTCTCATAAAATTGACATGTTTCATCCCTGCTACCCCTGTTAACTACCACAATCGAGAATTTTTGTAGAGGAAAAAGTTGGGCGTCTCATCAGAATGAAGCTACTCACGCAAAATTAGCTTGTTAGTAGTAAGTAGTGAAAATGGGCCTGGGATCCCGGACTAATATAGCTTAATGCAAAATTTAAAATGAGTGAGATCGGTGTCCTTCAAATTTTAAAGTACATAAAGGTAGATTAATTTATTTAAGGGTGTAGCGAGCTTTTTTTGTTCATCCGTGAATGGAGAAGTAATGATCATGGGGAGGATGCGCCCATAGTAACACAAATGCAGATTAAGCAGATTGTTTCGCGTTATATTCAGGAGGAATGCACTCGGATTCCGTTTTGGTGTAGAGCATTAATACGCCTGACGTCTGGCATTTAGCAGAACCAAGCCAATATGTATAACCTAATCTAACTACACTTTATGATTGCAGAGGGGTAAGTAATAATGATCAAGTAACATAAATATGATAATACTCACTTTTCATGGCAGTACACCTGTCTAAACACTGCTTTTCGCCGTCGAATCGGTTCTTGTCGTTACCTCCACAACCACCCCACGAGAACATGATGCATTCCTCCAGTTCGTGGCTGTACGCCCATTTGTAGATGTTTCTGTTGCAAGGGCCTTTGTCGGGAGGTCCCGGACACGGATGTAACCCTTTCAGTGTGTCGGGTCGCGCCCCAACCGAAAACACTAACACGGCCATCAGCGTTAAGTGGAACTGACATCTAGTTGGGGAATACATCTGCTCAAGTCTGTAATAGCAATAAAAATCGCAGTCAGAATAATTATTTTTACACGTCATAGAACCTAGAACACCCAAATAATACCTAGTAATCAGTCTAATTGATCGCCAAACCCATTCTTTCAAAACCAACACTGTTTCGCTTCTTTATATACAGGGTGAGTTTTTAGTACCGGCTCGGTCGACAACTCCACTACTGTAGAAGTTAGCGAAAAAAGTTGTATATAAAAGTTGTAGCTACGGATATGCTCCTTGCGCAGAAAATATTTAGATTTATACAGGGTGATCCATAACTACATGGTGATGCAAACATGCATTTTTTTGAATGAGACACCCTATATAGGTATTATTCCTTACTCAAATTCCACTAATGATTTCCGTTCTTCCAATATCAGGTTTACATTATACAGGGTATTTCAAGAGTTATGACCATTTATATCTCTAAATCGCTGTCGAACGAACGTACTGTATATCAAAAAGTGATGAATCAAAAATCATTTTTTTTTACACGGATGGATAAAAAATATCACCTAGTTTTAAAATCGGCTATAAAAAATCCCGCGACGTATATTCGTATACAGGGTGATGTAGAATGCAAACTCCAGATTTTATCTTTTTGTTCAAATGTAACCCCCAATATTTTATTATACCAAAGAATTGATTTTAATATGCTCTTTCATCTATGTATAGCACTTTTTGTACCTACGTCCATCAGTTTCCGAGATATTTCGATTTTTTGGTAAATTTAAAATATAGCTTCTATGTGTGTACTGAAATTTATTTATTTTCAGAAAGTACCATCGAATTTGTTTTTGTTTAACGAACAACTAAATTACAAGGTCATGATAGTATTTGATGAAGTCAAAACCCTAAATAGTCGAGATAATAAAGTCAAGTACGCCGAGGAAACAATTTTGTAGACGTGATGCATAACATTATCAAGCAGATTTATCAGGTAGGCTTTGAAAAATTGACAGTTTTCATAACCTGCTCAATAATTTCGTACTGTGTGAAAAATCAGCTTTAAAAATTAATTTTTCCATTGAGGGTATTTAGGAGCATCTTTGAGAAATTGCCTACTTGCCTCTAGAATATATCAACTATGAACAGCAATATCCAGAACGGAGGCACTCTAAAACTAATGCGTTTGAAAGATTGAAGAATCTTTGTATTTGGACTGAGTCGTTTAATATTTCATAGCCTACCTGATAGATCTGCTAGATAATTATGCATGACGTCTATAAAATTGCTTCCTCAGCACAATTGACCCATCGTATCTCGTTAATTCAGTGTTTTGACTTGATCAAGTACCATTATGGCCTTATATTTTAGTTGTTAAGCAAAAATAAAATTTGATAGTATTTTCTCAAAATAGATAAATTTTAGTAAATAAATAGGAGGTATACTTAAAATTTGTATAAAAATTCAAATATCTCAGAAACTAATGTACGCAGCCATAATAAGTGCTATACAAAGATGAAAGAGCGAATTAAAAGCAATTCTTTGGTATAATAAAATATTGGGGGTTACATTTAAAAAAGGTGAGAAAATCTAGATTCTGCATTCTACATCACCCTGTATACGAATATGCGTCGCGGACTTTTTTATGGCCAATTTCAAAACTAGAGGATATTTTTTATCCATCGGTGTTAAAAAAATGACCTTTGATTCATTTGACAACGATTTTGATATAAAAATGGTCATAACTTTTGAAGTACCCTGTATAATGTAACAATATCCTATATTGGCAGACGGAAATCATTAGTAGAATTTGATTAAGGAATAATATATAGGGTGTCTCATTTAAAAAAAATGCATGTTTGCATCACCACGTAGTTATAGATCACCCTGTATAAACCTGAATATTTTCTGAGCAAGGAGCATATCCGCGGCTACAACTTTTGTATACGACTTTTTTCGGTATCTTCTACAGGAGTGGAATTATCGACCGAGCCGGTACTAAAAACTCACCCTGTATATAATACAGATTTTCCCAGTTTCCAATTTTTTCGATCGAAGCACATGTCTTCTTCCTAATCCCTCAGTTCCATGGCTTCATCTATCTCGTCCCTACAGTTTGTTCTCGGTCGTCCTCTTTTTCTTCTTTCTCGTGGCACCCATTCTAGTATTCGTCGAGGCCATCTATGTTCTCCCATTCGTTTTGTGTGTCCAAACCACGTCAGTTGATGGATCCTATCTATCAGATTTGAGTCTGTTTTCGTCATTTCCCGGATTGTCTGATTTCTAACTCTGCCTAATCTAGACTCCGTCTTAGGAAATCCATTTCAACTGACAAGAGTTTATTGCGATTGCTACTACTGATATCCCATGTTTCTGCCCCATATGTGATAACAGTTTCAAATATAGTCTTATGTAGGGTTTTCTTCGTTTCTATGGTGATGTTCTTGTCCCATAGTATAGAATTGAGAGACCGTGTGACTTGCTTTCCTTTACTTATCCTTTCTTTAATTTCATCTTGGCTATTTCCCTGCTTGAGGAATATCACTCCCAAATATTTACAGGTTTTAACTCCTTTTATGCAATCTTGGTCCAGGTGTAAATTATCTGTCTCGTCGTTTCCAATAACTAAGTATTCGGATTTGTTCGTATTGATGGTTAATCCTGCTTCATGGGCGCTTCTTTAGGGGAAGAGATTTGAACTTCTACTCACAAGCCTTGTTTATGTTTTGTTTAGTTTTTAAACATAAATACGTGGAAATAAGGTCGTAATTCTAAGTTCTATCCTGTTCCTATTCTATCATGTGGTTGTCTCTCTGATTTATCGTGCTTTACTGACATTAAAACAACATATGTTAAAAGACCAACTCTTTACCAGCATTATGGCAACCTTTTACACCTTGTAGGCTTTATCAAAGTATGAACGATATGTTTAATCAAAAACTTAACCGTTTGTACTTAGTTTCAAGACTATACAGAGGTCGCCAAGGCATCAATAGAGAGCTTATCATTTCACATATATTGTTTCAATGATAGGCTTTACTTGCCTACTTGCCAGAAGCTTGATCTCTTAGAAATACTAAAATTGATGGAACTTCTAATAACTGTCCAATGTCTAGATTATTTATTGTTTATTTCCAAGTTTCGGGCATTTTCTTTATTTGTAAGTATAATTTATGTTAATCAGTTTTCTGAATGTGTACTCGTATCTATGGATGTAAAATACCGATTTATTTCATCAACCTACTTCAGTAATTTGATAAATATACTGTGAAGAGAAAGAATTATTTGGTAATAGTGAAAATACGATTTATAAAGAATTGTAAATGCATATTAAAATGTTTATTTTCAGCGTTAAAGTTGTATCAACCGTAAATGTACTAATATTCATAAATTTTACCTTCCAACTGTCGAATGAATTTTTCCTACCGTTATTTTCCCAATACATAAACATTCTTGAAAATAATCCGAAAAGAAGCTCTATTTACAATGAAGTAATGAAGGTTGGATGGCACCAACGATCAGCCATCTCAAAATGGTGTTTTTTCTTGTAAGCCTTTAGTTTGCGAAATAGATATGGCTAGAATGCATAAATGTACTTCCATAGACGACATCGTTCTAGGTTTAGCATTTACGAATGTCGCTGTGATGCCTTTCAGTTTCACAGGCAGTCAAGGGTTCTAGATCCTGAAGATATAAGATAAGCCTTGAGAACTCCAGTAAGGAGAGGTTAAAAACAACAACAGAAAGCAAGCAGATAACAACTGTAAACGGTAGAAAACGACCAAATACAACCGAATAGAGTCAGAACTAACTCAAAATGACAGAAAGCAAGCAGATAACAGCGAGAAACAATATAAAACGACTAAACATAGCCGAATACAACCGAAAAGAACAGAAAACAGCTCAAAACAACAGAAAGCAAGCAGATAACAGCTGTAAACGGTAGAAAACGACCAAATACAACCGAATAGGGTCAAATCTAGCTCAACACGACAGAAAGCAAGCAGATAACCGCGGGAAACAATAGAAAACGACTAAACACAGCCGAATACAACAGAAAAGAGCAGAAAACAGCTAAAAATAACAGAAAGCAAGCAGATAACAACTGTAAACGGTAGAAAACGACCAAATACAACCGAGTAGAGTCAAAACTAACTCAAAATGACAGCAAGCAAGCAGATAACAGCGGGCGTTTGTAGGCCTATCCACAGGCTCTTGTCACTAGAAAGCCTCTCTTCGTTCACTTAACCACCCTAAGATTTCATTAAGTTGAATCAAATGGGTAAAGGGGTAACGAAACATGAAACCAGGAGGGGAGCAAATTGCACCGTTTTAAACTGTAACTACATTTATGGTGTCTGCAAATTGCTACATAAAGCTCATAATAATAAGGCAGTGGATCAGGTCCCGGCAACCGACATTTTTTACATTAAAAAAGTAATCCCGGCACCCGGCATTTCCACATAAGAAGGTTGAGGTTATCTTCATGCTATGTGTACCTTCAGTCTTTGGTGAATGGCGTTTTTAGTTTTAACCTCAGTTTTTACTATCATTACTGGTGAGAATGAAGCTTGGAGATAAGTTTAATTCATTTGAAGATTTCATAAAGGAATTAGAAGTGCATAAAAAGCAAACATTAACCGAATACTGGATGAGAGATAATAGAACTTTTAGGTATTTCTGCCCGAAAACGTGTACCACATATTATAAAGAAAGCTATGTGAATAATAACAATTCTATAAACAATTATATTTCATCGAATTGATGGGTATACCCAGGAAAAGAAAAGCTATTAAAAAAATTCCTTTCATCAAATTTAATCACAATAAAAAAGAAAAACTATTATTGTCCTGGATTATCAAAGACACAGATAAAGTTGACAACATATCCTTACCTAGTTTACTTATACAGGACTACCATATAAAAGAACCAGATCTCATCAACAACAAGATTATTGAAGAGTCAATTGTGAACATTTTTTATATTCGAAGATATTTCACAAATGAAGCATGGAATACTCTAGAGTTCATCATTAAAAAGAAAAAAAAATTGAACCAGTGGATATGTGCTATTTGTAACCATGATCTCAACGAAAGTTTCATCAGATGTAATAGCTGCTTGAATTGGTACCATTTGACATGTGTTTCTGTGGCAAGAAGACCTAGACAGAGGTATTGGTTTTGTCGGATGTGCTAGTTTCATAAACAAAAAATAAATGTTATAAAACTGTATTCATATGTCAAATAATAATAACTAAAAGTTTGTAGCCTGTAAATGAAATAAAAACGTACCTACTATTTTTTACAAACGTGTTAAATATAATAATTTGTGTAACTAGTGTTTATCTTTGTCTATCTAACGTAGATTTACATTTGTCAACTGTAATGCGTAGTTTCACTATAAAACCAACAATGGTTGTTTGGTTGTTTTTTTTCATTTAAGTACAACTTACAATAATATCAAGAATTGCAAAATTTTTTATGAAATAAACGCGCTGCAGGGATTTATTTTCTGATGTAAAAAATCTCTACAGCCGGGACCTGAAAATTACAATCAAAATCCCGGATGCCGGGATTTCAAATTAAAATGTAATAAATCCCGGTTGCCGGGATTTAGATTGTAATTTTCAGGTCCCGGCTGCCGGGACCTGATCCACTGCCTAATAATAAAATGGAATATCAATCCACATCAGCAGTAAAGTTTTTAAGTGAATGTTATTGTTCCGATTATAGGTATTACTGTTCTAATTAATGAACACCTTTACCTTGATTCTAGCATGTTACAATGATATTCGCGGTATAGAGTTTTCTCATACGATATCTAAAAACAGTGAATAATTTGTCGGAAATTTGCGTCTCAAGTACTTTGATTATCGCATATAACCTGTAATATAGGTATTCTAATTAGATTCGCATACATAGTGTCATAATCTGTAATAGTGGAGTGCGAGTTAAGTCAGTTTAATAATATTTCGTGTGTTCAGAGTAGTTACACGTGTAGTCCTATTACAAAATAAAATATCATTCAACGTTTGCGACTTTGACAAGCGCGCCCTTGTGGATTGAAATTTGAAAGAACAAGCTAGGGGTGGATTCCAGGGGTTTAAGTAAGAAAAAAATGGTTCATAAGCAAGGAATGATAGGTCATTCACTGCCCTTGAAAAACTCACTTACTTTCCTTTTTTATCCGTTTTTGTTACAAAAATATCAGGGGTCAAACATATTATCATTTCATTTGTCTTATGCTTATGATTTTACGGAAAAAATAAGTCTGCATATAAAATTAAAGCTACCACAAGATTTTAAATAAAATGGGGATATCATTTATGTAGGGAAACCTATGGGGTGCTATTTGAAAAAAAAAGTTGGGGGTGAGTTTTAGGGGTTGACGTACAAAAAAAAATGTTTTGAATGCATGGTATGATAGACCCTATAGTACCTTCAAAAGTACCACTCAGTTCTTGCTTGAACCGTTTTTCGTTACAAAAATATCACGTGTCAAGGAAATTCTGGGACACCCGGTATATTTGAAGTAGATAGCTTCGCTCAGATTTTTTCAGTTTCTGATTGCATAATATGCTGAGTTTAATTTTTTTACCATAATAGTTTGTCATCGATGAAAAGGCCCAGGAATCCTGTGTTTTTACTTTTTCTATTCCTACAGAGTTGAGATAAGTGTGCAATTGCAATACCTCATCTCCCAATCAGCATAGAAAACAAAAATTGCGAAGGCGTGTATCGGACAGGATTCTGTATTTTTTGTACACTTTCTTATTCCGCATTCATGAACTGCACTCCATACAAAGCCTGTTTGCGTTTGTATAAAAATCAAAAAGATGACAATGGACTAACACAGCCCTGAATAATTACATAGATATACTTTCCTTCCACCATTCAATATCGTTGTACAAGAGTATATATGAGGTTTCAACTTTTCTAAGCCTTTCTGGTATTATCGTAATTTGATTCTACTTTGAAGTATGTGACTGATAGCAGGACAATTCAAAGTTGTTATTTAATTATCGATAAGACACATTTTGCTATATATTCGCGTGTATAAAAAATTCCTTCCATCTCCCCTGATAAGATAGGTGTTATTTTATTGTAGATTCAAACTAAATACTGTAAATACATACATCATGGAAATTACACCTTAAGAGCAATTCCAGTGTTTACTGAAAGATAATAAGAGATACCGAAAAGAAAATATATATTATGTATGTGTATAATTTTGCCGATTTAAAAACCATAATTATAGATCTGTTCTCTTTTCAGCGATAGTTTGATATACAATGTGTTAATAAATACAATTGAAAATTGATTAAAACAACATTCATGCCAGCTGATACTACTTACACCTTTGTGTTTGAGTTTTGTAAGGCTATACATATACGTTGCAGGATATCTGGTACTTTACATTAATCTCTTAGTTTTCCTCAGTACCTGAGTGACTCTTTCGTCATTAAAAATGAATCATCTTGGGCAATGTAACGCGGTCTTGAAACAAAAGGATGTATCCGCCTTAGTTCTATTCTCAGACCGGTAGTGAAAAAATTAATAGGGAAGGTCAAAGTCAAAATGGTGAATTCTTGTTAATATAACAATTACATTATGATACTCCTACAAACGGGAAAGAAGTGACATGCAGAAAACTCACTCATTATGCTGTCGTTGTGTCGTTACCATATTTTAAGAGAGCAGATAGACAGCATGACAGGAGTGGTTTGTGAATACACGTAATTTAATACCGTTCACGGTAAAGTCATCCTTAGTTTAGTAGTCTAGTTTATTGGTGTTAAATATATAAATGAATGTTTGCACAAGTCAGAAAGATGAGTCAAGTAAAAAACAAATAGAATAACAAAACGGACGAACAATCTAAGTACAGAAGATACTGTAAAGTAATAAAACTATATAATTCAATTGGATATAATCTATGAAGTGGTTATATAGGTATTCATCTGCTGACGACGCATAATTTAGAGGAAAGCCTTAAATTTTCTCAGTCAGTCAGTTGTACCTAATGAACCTGAGTTTCGATCTAGTTAAGCGTAGTCGCAGTAGGTTCAGCGTCGCACAGGTGTGACAGGTGTAGTATTTTGGTGAACTAAAAAAGTATTTTAAGACGGCTGTCGTTTTGGTATGTCAAAATATATCATCATACGTACTCAAACAGAAAAGGGCAGATCATTCCCATCGTTATGACGTTGTGGCAGAAGACTTTAAATAAAAATAAAAAGTATTTTAGGAAGTTTGAAATGTATACAGGGTCATTGGTAATTGTATAAAGATATCTAGGGAGGTGATGATCTATAAAATTGACTATACATATAACACCATGTCGAATGTCTAATAGTTTCCGAGATAAATTAATTTTTTTAGATATTTCCCTTAAAATGCGGATGTATCTAGATTGTTTATGTTTTTCGATCGGATTTTTGTCTTAGCGATCTATCTATCAATTAGTGCATTAGTTACATTCAGTTTATCATAGTTAATTTTGAGTTAGTAAATCCTAAGAAATGTTTCATAATAGGGATTTACCAATTTAGAATTAACAACATAAACAAAAAGTAACTTCTGCACTATATGACAGGTAGTAGTAGTAGTTTATTGTGAGAAAGAATGAATACACAGATATGTGGATACATTTGAATTTTATAGAGTTTCACAATAAATTTGAAAAATACCCAAAAAGAAAAATCTTGCGCTGCGCTTCAAACTAATTCATAGTGAAAAGCAAGGTACAATGATAGATTTGACAAAAATCCCAGCAAAAAACTAAACAGGTACGTCTTCATATCCATATACTTTTGTTGTTGTATCTCGCTTATTCTTCACTTCACTTCTATGAAAAAAGTTATTCGAAAAAGTTGTTTATTTTTGCTACTTCTATACATAGTTAAAAAAAAGTGTCAATAAGGGAATCACCCTTTATAATTCAGATAATAACCTACCCATACTGTATATTTTCTATGAATTTTATTTATTCAGATATGTTCAAAGTAATTCGAATATGTTAATTGTTTGGCACGGATAAGTATTCATATTAATAAACAGCAATATTAGTTTCGACACAGGTGTAGTATTATTCTCTATACAAAATGAAAAGGCAAGGTATAAGTGTCAGTCCTGCTATTGATTTATCTACTCACTCAAGTATATACATATGTGTTAAATAATAATATTAGCATATTAGCATATACGAGGGGGACAAATAATTATCGTTTTGCTTAGAATTTTATTCTATTATAAAATATTTTATATAATAAAATACTATATTAAACAAAAGCTACAAACTTCGTTTTCTAATGTTTTGAGGGTTCCACTACCATTTTTGTTTTTAGAGGGGGTGGAGCGGGTAGGGACATATAATCCTATAATGTGTAACTTGGAAACTACGAACCTGATTGTGATGTAATTGTGATACCGTATTACTACTGTGGAGGAAATGTAGATGGAACTCTTGCTAGAGGAGAATTCAACAAAAAACGATAGGAATCAAAACACTTCGTTTCTAGATGTTTCAAAAGTCCCTGATAATTGCCTTCTTTCACTTCCCATATCTATAGGTGAGCAGAGTATGATATGCATATAACGAAAATCGACGTCATCCATTGCCATCGGTCTGTCTGTCTGTTGGTGCGTCTGGTGACGTTTTTCCAGCCTCGCAATGTAGCAATCTCAGTAACCGTCGCATGGATTGTGATGAAATTTGGGCAGCGATATACTGTGGGGCCGTAGTAGGCGATGCTGTTATAATTTTGAAAATAGGTGCATGGGTGGCGGTGCAATTAGCAAAAAACGAAAAAATCATATAAACCTCGTTTTTAGGTATTTTAGGACTTCCTGCTCCTTTTCTACTTCTTGGGTGAATTGGAGTGGTTGGAGGGTACGGGATTCTAAAATTAAAAATTTATTGTATTCATAATAGGCTACCCATTGACCTGTGAAAGAAAGATTTAGAGACATAATAAACTTTTTTTAGGTCTATCTGAACATTGCCTATTACAGAAATCAAAGGGACTTTTCTGATGCATACATAAATATGAGCTTTAGATCGATCTGTATTACGTAACGTGGAAACTATTGAATTGATTTTAATGAAATTTCGACACAGTATTATTACCTTGGCGGGAAGGGAAAACGCGTGTGGTTTCCACAAATCGTGTCGTGTTGACTAACAATACAAAAACTGCTCGAACTTTGCTTTTAGGCTTCTTGGGGGGTTCCAGATCATTGTACTGTTTTTGGGCGGGGGTGGGTGGGGTGTTGTGAAACTCGAACGGGTTCGCGCGAAACGATTCGCGCGAAACGATTCGCGTCGAATTCGTCGCTTCTGGACTAGGTCGTGTTTTTTTTTCATAAATGTTATTTGTCTTATAAAGATATCTTGGATTTACACTGTTATGTTACATTGTTGTCTTGGATCTATACATATCCACTAGACGAACCTTTGATGAATCATACTCTATGTACATATTTATCAATTGTTTATTGTATATTGATGACAAATAAAGCATACGGGTACGATATATTTTTCATTTTTTGTTCTAGATTTAGATCATCATCCAATACACGGCTATGTATACTAATCGCAAGTGAAATCCAAACACCTAGAAAAAAAGTGATATGTGCATTCAAAACTTACACACAGCTTAGCAGTGCCATCTCTACAACACACGTAACACTTTTTGTTCGTTTAAGGTACGCGCACATAAATCGGCATCGGACGAACGGTACGGATCATAGAAAAATAGTTTCTATAAAATTTAACGGACCAGCGCATATATACGAGTATGTGCGGCCGGTAGGCAATTTTCAAAATCCGGCGAGAGTATATCAACTAGAATTAAAAGCCGGCCGATGCGTGCCGTGCGTGCCGATACCGACGTATGTGCGATGCTAATCGGAGATTGCCGAGGCACCGTCGGCATTTTGCAAGTATCTTCTTACCTATACTCCTTAAGCATATCATCAAGCTTTCTTTTGCTCTAATAGGTGGGCTAGAAGGACACTTTCCTTCAGTAAAGGCTTCTATTATCGTTTCCAGTAAATAATAGAATTTAAAACGCGTCATTCTGAAGTAATTGGAGATTTTTTTCGCCATTCGTTAAGTCCGGAAATAAATGTACATATTCCCCAAAAACTGCCCTTCTCTGACATACTTCATGAACCCATACCCGGCTACGCTTTCTACGTTTTTGAAAACTCTTCTTCCAGAACAATCGCCAATTCGTCACCTCTCGAAGACATATTTGCAGCTGACTTCCAATTCTTCCGTCGAGTCCGATCAGATATGTGCGATACCCTAATAAAAAATCCGTAGAGTACCGGCCGTTCCATCCGTCCCGTCCGTCCGATGCCGATTTATGTACGCGTACCTTTAGACGCTATTTACCTACATGGCACCTCTAAAAAACTCTAAACGTGTAAAAACAAAGCATGGTTTTATGTAGATTCAAATCGATCTTACATTACTTATTTCCATAGTATATAGCTGTCATAGCATGCTCATCTGTCAACTATACATATAACTGTATAGCTTCTTTCTGTGACTGGATCGCGGCATGAACATGCAGCAAGACAGGCTTCAGCCTAGGCAGATGTTCCTGTCGTGGGCTTGCCATATTAAGCATTAAAATTCAAATGCTTGTGTCTTGTACTTAGAAGAGAGCAATAAACAAACAAACAAAAAAAAATGTCGCGAGAGACCAGTTGGTTGTGTAAAAGAGATGAACTGGTTGTGCAAAGATGCCTCCTAGAAGACGACAACCCCAGTCTACGCAGTTAAGCCCCTTTGAACTCCAGTTTGCTGTTGAGCGCCATGTATACCGTTCTATTGGTTTGATGGTTTAGAGTGCCATTGCATTCAACAGCAAGTCACCTTTACTTGTGATTCGTAGCACAATGACTGCGCAACGTTATTTGAATGAGGTCCGAGGCCTCGAAGAGGGTTTTTTCCAGCAAGATAATGCACGTCGTCATATTGCAAGGGTATCGATGGGGTTCCTTCAGGAAGCTGAGGTCAGGTACTCCTCTGGCCTCCACGATCACCCGATTTGTCGCCAATTGAAAGAGTATGGGATTGATGGGTCGAAACATAGACGATTTACTCAATCCTCCATCCACGCTGGACGAACTGGAACATGCTGTGAGGGCAGCTTGGAAGGCCGTACCTCTAGAGTTTATCAACAACCAGATTATGGGAGGGCCCACCCATTATTGATCTGTTGTATTTTGTTATAACCTAATTATGGCAAATGAGTTCGTTTATTATTTCGCATTTCATCTACCGCAACCCTTTTTTTTCTCAATGTTCGGATTTCACTTACGAGTGGTATATTTATAGGAAGGCCAAAATATCAAACAAAAACGTTGTAATCATGAGTTAGTTAATCAATCAATGTTATTTCAAATTCCAAACTATTTCGCACTAAGAAATCTCCTTTTGGATGTTACAGCAAATGCATCCGAGACGTTAATAAACCTCTAATGATTCCAACAAATCATTTTTTATTTACTGAATACTGAAATGTGGCGCGAAGCATCAGAAAAAACCGTTCTTTTGAAAAAATATAACAAAGAAATGTATTACCGGATCTTGATTGGATTGGAAACTCCCTTATGGTTTCAGTTGTTTTATAATAATAATAATGTGATGTGAACAAATAGCTCAATATTTTATTTTGTAAACAGTCGTTACATTATTACAGTCAAACAAAAAAGTGCACGCACGACTAACGATAAAATGAAACAATTGTACCAGACAAAATTGTATCCATTATAAATAATAAGATCAATTTAAAGACGTTTTACCCTCTCAAACACCGGAAGATGACGTCAGAGGAAGCAAATTGGACGCGTCTTTTCCAATTAATCACTTAATCACTACCACTGTACTGTCTCTCTAGTTTCAACACTTCGAACCAGAAAAAAACATTCAACGACGTCTAATTTATTGCGGATGAGGACATTTTAGGAAATTGGCTATGCTGACCATGTGATACGACTATTTGTCGTAATCTAATGACCTAAGAGCTGATACTGGTCTGCTTGGTACTAATATGAACAAATGCCAAAGGCTGAAGGCTTAGTGAAAAAGAAACCTATATATATATAGGAAGATATTCTTTCAATCAGAGCTATTTTTAGTACCTATGCAGCCTTTTTCACTGGAATTCATATAATCAGAAATTTTATTTAGAATTCAATTATTCGGTAAGTATATAAATTTGCACTAAATTTACCATAATGTAAATAAATAAATTCTGAATTTACCATAATGTGAAAAGGTTTTTATGCTAAACTGAATTGGTATAGTATGAATTTGGCAGAAAGTACTTTCAATTTGTAGAAAATCATTATTTTTGTTTTAGTTTTAGTCACATTTAGTTGACAAATTGGACAGCCAGTTGTGATGGACCTTTAATTTTTTGTGTAGTATTTACAAAGTGTTGCTATGTATTCATATGAAAGGAGGTGATTTCTATTATAGTGGAACAAACTATATCTGTTAATCCGATTTTTGACAGTCTAGAAGACATTTATGTTTTCCTGAATAAAAACTCTTACTAGTACAGCAACACTTCTTTAGGCGCAAATATTATGTGAATGTCAATCCGACGATTATTTTACTTTTTAAGGTGCAAAACTACTGTTTAGAGATACCATGTAACTATTATTTTGCGGTATCAAGCCTAAGTTCGACATCCCTTAATTCATAACGAATAGGCCAGTTTTTGAGAATCCTTTGCAGATTAAGGTGTGGGCATTGCTTAAGCCCTCAACACAAAACTAGAATATGTTTAGACGATGACCCTCACTGCAGATATGGAGAGACTGGTACCGCTGAACACTATATTAGAATTCCAATTGATCGGTACAAACTATTATATAACTTTGTACACAAAAGCTTAAATAATAATGTACTGTTTAACTATAACTAATGTAAAACAACATGATTCTGTTCATGGTTATTAAGGAAAAATAGATGTCATAACACTCATTACTATACACGAGATATACCTCTTTTTTACAATTTTAACTTGCCTTTTTGTTAGATTTTGGACCAAGTGAGCTTTTCCATCTATGACATGTATTTTGTAAATTACTTTTTGACAAGTTTGTTATTCGACCATGTTTCTGGGTTTATGTTATCTAAGATAACATAACTGGGGTGTCAAAATAAATAAATAAATAATTTTTATATAGTACATGTATATTATAGAGCCGAATTGCAACACTTAAACACCTAACTAACTGAAACATTAAAAACATACTGTTTCTACTACACTTGGTACTACGATTTACATAGTTATCAGTTTTTCAATCAGTAAAAATTCCAATACTACACTTTTACTTTTAGTACGTTTCGAACTTTTGTCACAATATAAATAATCGTTTGATTTATTCTGATGACTCATTTTTAACTATATTTTCTGTTATGAATAGCACATTGAATGTTTGCACTTTAAAAATCCTTTCAGCTTTTGGGTAAGCATTACAACTTATGTATTCGAAACGTTGATGGTGATGATTATGATGGTGATATAACACTTACAATATTTTATCACAACAATCAGCTCTTCTGCTATGGGCACTTGCTGTTCTTCTAGATGACAAAACACCGTTTACTAATCCAATTAACAAGTAGTATAGAAAGGTACAATCAGTCAGGATAGAATCGAGTCGTGAAGCTTAACTGATATACACGCGCTATAGCAACAGCGGACAGTTTCGCAGTTGATGCGCGTGTGGTCAGACGGTGACTGACTAACTAGAGATTGTAAAAAGCTATCATAAGGCTGCTGAAGATAACGAGATGAGTATATAATACGAGGGGTCTTTTTATATTATCGAGATAGACAATTTTATATCACTCGCTACTATATAATAATAATAATAATAATAATAAGTATTTATTTGCAGCAACAATATATAACAAAAAAAAATAGATCTATAGCATATATGTAAATAACTGCAAAAAGGACTGGTAGGCAGTCAGAGACTGATCAAAGTACCAGCCCCATAACATAATTCCCAAATTCACTTAAACCTAAGAAGAAAAGAAAAAACATCCAGGTGACTATCCCTTAATGACTTAATGAAAAACAAGAAAATGTTCAAATTTCACTTTAAATGTTGACACAGGCAGCATTTGAGGTTGACATAAATTCCCATATATACATACATACTTAATTGAAAAAAAAAAGACATCCAGGTGACAGTTACTTATTGAGAAATAGAAGATGTTTAAATTTCACTTTAAATATAGACACAGGCAAGGATTTGAGATTTGTGGGGACTTGATTGTACAACTTATATATATTATGTGAAAAGGATCTAGTGAACATAGCTGTGCAATGACGGGGTTGAGAAATAAGCCCCCTAAATCGAAGATTTATATTATGAATATCCGTGCGGAAAGTAATTTTGTTGTACAGGTATGGTGGTGTTTTGTATAAAATAATTTTATGGAACAGAACTGCAGCGTGCAGTTCTCTTCTTTCACGCATATCAAGCCACCCTGCCTCTGGCAACTTATAGGATACTGGCTCATATCTTCTCACACCAAACACATATCTGAGACAAGACTTCTGTACCTTTTGTACTCTATTGATGTCATTCTTTGTTAGACATGGACCATAAATCACATCACAGTAGTTGAACAATGATAAAACCAGTATATCGCAAAGTAAGATTTTGAGCTTAGTAGAAAAAATATGACGATATGGATACAATAACTTCAGTCTACCATAACTACGACTAATACATTTATCAATGTGTTTCGAAAACCTTAGATCACTGTCCAATATCAAACCCAAATTCCTGGCAAAGTTTGCATGAGGAATAATTGTGTTGCCAATTGAAATTTTAAAAATATCCTTTATATCATGTTTATGCTTCCCAAACAGTAAAACAGTTGATTTCAATGGATTAATTGTTAATTGGTGTGAAATGCTCTCTTTAGCTAAAATATTGAGATCTTCATTTATAAGACTGATAGCAGACTGCACCTGAGTATGTTGAAAAGAGAATTTTATCTGAGTATCATCAGCATATAAATAGGGCTTGGAATGACGTAATGAACTTGTTATACCCGCAGAGTAAACAGAAAAAAGTACGGGACCCAGGACTGAACCTTGTGGAACTCCGCAGAGTACTGGCCTCCTATCAGATGCTCCTATAGAAGTTTCCACAAACTGATACCTATGAGAGAGATAATCTGAAAAAAGCTTAACCACTTCATTAGTACAGCCAATATACTTGAGAATGGCAAGCATCAGCTGATGGTTAATTGTGTCGAACGCCTTACTATAATCGAGTAATACAAGGGCAGTTGTATTTCCATCATCAATTTCTTTAATTATGTCGTCAGTTACATCTAGTAGGGCAGAAGTGCAACTAAAACCTTGACGAAAGCCTGACTGATATGGCGGTAGAATAGTGTATTTGTCCAAATGACGTATAAACTGAAATTTTATTATTTTTTCTAAAATCTTCGAAAGTACTGGCAAAATTGAAATAGGGCGAAGATCAGACATACTAGTTATAGAATTCTTTTTTGGTAGTGGAAAAACTTTAGCAACTTTCCAAGAATCTGGGAAAACATTTTCTAATAAACAGGAGTTAATAATGTGTGTTATAAATGGCAAAATATATGGGCAACAAAGAAGCAACATTTCTATATTAATTCCATCAGCTCCCATAGCTGATGATTTAATTTCAGTTAAGTATTTATAAATAATAGTTTCGGAAACGAGATTGAAGGAAAATAACTGTTCAAAATGTTTGCAGTAGTTGTTATTATAAAAATTGATTTTTTCTGCATCTGGGTTCACAATGTTTGACGGAGACAAAAAATGGTCGTTTATTTTATTTGGATCATCATATTCAATTGGAATATTCGCAGTTTTAGAATTATTCATAATATCTAGTTTTCGCAATCTCTTCCAGAGATCTTTTGAGTTACCATGTGAATTATAACAACAATGCATGAAGTATGCACTCTGTTCTCTCCTAAGGGCATTGGTGGTATAATTTTTAAGAAGTTTATAATAGTCCCAGTGGGACGGTCTACGTGTTCTTTTAAATTTGCTGAAAGCTTTGTCTCTCAAACTCATTAATAGCCTAACATTATCTGTCAACCATGGAGGCTTAAAATTCATATGTTTCATCTCCCTCAAGGGAGCCACAGTGTCAAAAATATTAATAATAATAGAGTTAAAATATGAAACCTTTTCATTTATGCTAGGAATGTAAAATATATCTTGAAAAGGAGATAACAAAAGTAAATCCTGTAAAAGATTTTTGTCAATCCTTTTGAAATTTCGAAAACGAGAATGTTTTACATCTGGAACAGCACACTTTAAGTCTAGGCCACAGTATACAAGTAAATGATCTGACACACAACCGATATCTACAGCGCCCTTAGTAGAAACATTAATATCTTTGGGAACTACAATAACATCTATGAGTGATGATGATGTTTTAGTTATTCGCGTAGGAGAATCTACTATTTGAGTCAGATTAAACATTTCCAAACAATCACAAAAGGCTTGAACATGTTTGTTTTGACAATCCATGAAGTCAATATTTATATCCCCACCACAAATGATATCATTTGAGTTCAAAAAAGACTCTATTAAATTATCTTCTAAATTAATTAGAAATTCACTCACATTTTTACTGGGTGGTCTGTAAAGAGTACCAAATATGAAAGACCTATTGCCCATATTCAATTCTATCCAAATCTGCTCAACTGCTTCATTTTGTTGGAAATTTATTGACCTGACTTTTAAGTATTCAGCTACGTAAATACCAACACCACCACCCCTTGTACTTCTGTCTTGTCTAAAAAATGTATAACCCGCAATATGAACATTAGAACTAGGAATCTCACCATGCAACCAAGTTTCACAAACCCCAATTACATCATATCTTTTTTCCAACATTAACTGTTTAAAATCAAAAAAATTGCTCAAAAGTGATCTTACGTTGATAAAAGAAAACGACAATTCCCTCATAAAACACAATTAAAAAAAACCTCTAGAACTAATAAACTTCACAAATATCACTTTCTTTTCAACCTGTCAACATCTTGCTCTGAAAACAGTCTAACAGCAGATTCACCTTCACTTCTCCTGACATAAATGTTTCCGTTCCTGCACCAAACAAATTTGAAGCCTTCTTTTTTTAGAAGTCGGGCTTTTTTGAAAAGAGCTCTCGTTTCTCTTGACAGATCTTCGTTAATGTAAATTTTGGTCCGAGTACCATCAATATTACAGTCTTCAGTGTTCAAATAAACTCTCTTCCGTTTCTCCAATACATTATTTCTTTGCTCTTCATTAACAAACTGGACTATAATTAATGCACTATCTTTATTAGGTATTGCAGAGGCTTTAAAGTCAAAACCTCCACAGTCCAACTTAGTTAAAACTTTTTTTACATTACTTTCTACGTCCTTGTCACCTTTGATCCCACTTAGGATGATATTCTTTTTCCGAGTTTCGTCCATAGTTTTGGATATCCTATTTTTAATGGTAAATACCTCCTTCTCCAAATCCTTGATACGCGACTTCAGCTGCTCCTGTTCTTTTTTCATTTGCTTGTTCTCTTCTATGACTGACTTCAGGTCCCTTTGTAACTCCTCCATTTTATCACCATTGAAGTTGAGTGCTTTTTCAATTTCTTTAAATCTATTATTAAGGGCTTTCATAATATCCCTATTGCTTGGATTAGGCACTGATTCTTGATCCGAGCTATCAGAATCATCGGAGTCTGACGACACCGTCGACACCTTGGCTATGGTACAATTTATGCATATCCACTTCTCATCGTTCTTCCTTTTCTCAAAGGCTAAAAATTGGTCATCAGTCAATCCCGAACACTTCTTGTGGAACCACTTGCCACAATCCCCAGCACACCTGAGAATACTGCGACTTGGTGATGTGGCTTTTACATTTACCACATTCCAATACTTTTGCCTTTTTCTTCGTCATGATACTAAATTCACTGGACTATTTATTCTTCAAATGCAAACGTATATCTCATTCAGTAAACAGTTGTTATTTTCATTGGTTTTTTGCTGTTACCATGAAATATTTCCCCTGTTTTTCGTCGCTGAATATGCACAAGAAACTGCTACTGCCACATTTTACTCCTCACTAATAATAAAATTATCGTAGTCAAGCAAACTGCAATGCATCTTGTAGCACTACGACAATATTTTGGATTTTATAGGTCACGAATTATGAGAAATAACGTACAAAAACGGGAGCAACCAAAAACACGTCTATCGTAAATTTTTTTTATGGTCGGCCTCCCGCAAAGGCTGAAAGCCTATGGCGCTGTAGAGGCGCTGCGAGAGGATAGGTGTCGGTTCACGTTAGATTTGAAACGCTGCAGGTTGTAACCGTCGGGAAACAAATTCCCCGGCAGCTGATTCCACACCGCTGAAGTTCTCCAAAAGAAGGTGCTGGAGGAGACTGGTTCGGGGAGTGAGGACCTCGACCTGGTAAGGATGAGCTCGCAGAGCTTCTCTAGTGTTCCTGGTACGAACGGCCTGTAGTGTTATTATCTGGGAGAGCTCACTCGAACATCTTCCGTGATAGAATCTGTGAAACAGTGATAGGTCAGCCACCCTCCTTCGATGTTCCAGGCTGTGGAGGTCCTTTGTGAGGTTAGGCATATCGATTAATCTAATTGCTCTTTTCTGGATAGTGTCCAGAAGCTTTAGAGAGCGTTTGGAAGCGCATCCCCATACATGGGAGTAATACTCCAGCGATGGTCGGATCTGTGCCTTGTAGAGCAGCAGCAGTTGCTTGTATACAACTTCCTACAGCGGAACAAAACTCCAAGCTTCTGGGATGCCGTTTTAGCAATACTGACGACGTGGTCGTGCCAGGACATGTTATTGTTGATGTTGATTCCCAAGAGCTTGACGGAAGATGATTCGACTATGGGGTGACCCTCCATTTCCACGGTTGGTAAGCTATCGTGAGACTTCTTTGTAAGTGTTGTTGCCTGAGTTTTTTGTACGTTGAACTGTACTTTATTTGCTAATCCCCACTCGACAATTGTTTTGATATCTGCGTTGATCTGTGAGGCATGCTGCTGTCGCCGACGGATCGTCTCCTGGGATGATAGTGGCTTGCCTGGTTCCATGCACGACACTAATGTACTGTCATCTGCGAAGCTGTAGATTGGATTGGATGTTATTTCCAGCAGCTCGTTGATGTACAGCAGAAACAGTGTAAGGGATAGGACATATCCCTGAGGAACACCGTTTATTGAAAATACGTCTGATGAACAGCCCTCGACTACAACAAACAGAGATCGGTTGTTCAAAAAGCTATTCAGCCACTGGCGCAGGCCAGGTGGTAGTCCATAAGCAGCAAGCTTGACCAGAAGTCCGCGTCACACTCTGTCGAAAGCTTTCAATATGTCAAGTGCAACAACACGGGATTCGCCATGATTGTCTATTGCTCTGTTCCACAAGTGAGTGATGTAGGCAAGGTCACCTGTAGACCTGTGTTTACGGAAGCCATACTGGCAATCATTTATGATGTTATTGTTGTCCAGGTATTTCAGGAGCTGTGTGTTAATGACAGTCTCCATAACCTTAGACATGATGCTGAGAAGTGCCACAGGTCTATAATTGGTGGGATCAGTTTTTTTGCCTTCCTTAGGGACGGGAAACACGCCTCGTTGATACGAAATTCTGAAGAGCTTGCAAAGAATAGGTGCAAGCTCAGCGGCACAGCTTTTAAGGACAGTGGCTGGAATTTGGTCAGAATCAGTAGCTTTATTGGTATTCAGTTTTTGGAGGACGCTTCTTACATCTCGATGTTGAAATTTGACTTCTGCCATTCTCGAGTTCATGCGTATGGTGGTGGTCGAATTATTATTGATGTTATCAAATTCCTTACGAAAAAAAAGCTGGCTGCAATCAGACACGATCTCAAACAATAATAATACGTCCATCGCCACAACGCGGCTCTATGAGCGCTATACTTATCATTTCAGAAACTAGTGCTGCTATACATATATGACGCCCTGGGGGTATAAGGTCTGGCAGTGTGGAGAACGAAAAGTGTCGGATTTATTTAGAACTACCCGTTCCCCCGTTTGAGCTTGTGCAAAAGCGAATAATCTCGACATAGCCCTTCTCGCCCACCAAAAAAAGACGAGGGTATTCATTGAGACTTCAGCATCTTTATAGGTAAACATCGTCTCGAAAAAGAACGGACAACTTTGCAAGTTTTAGCCTAACTACGCTGTTAATCTGGGCAATTTTGAACATTTTAGCACAAGGTGGAATATATGCTGACCTCTGCATTGCACGTAATGCTGGTATGCCGTGCAGCGGCAAACATCTTGGCCACGAGAATGGAGAAGGCCGCATAGAGGTAACATTAGTATTTCAACATAGGTGCTAAAGATATAATATCTTCAGTTGTGTGTTTTTCCTTGGAAACTGTTAACTGGTTCTGATAATATTCCCATGTTTTTTTAGTTGTATTTTGAAAAAACCATTGCAGCTGCTGTTCAAAAAATCATTGCGCTCTAGTACATTTCCAAGTTGTTGGAAGCAAACCTTTTCAAGGCAAATTTTTTGATCTGGCCAAAAGGATAATGCTGAAAACTACCGCCCTGTTTTGTATTCCGTCATAAATTCCGAAACTATTGGATTTTTTGGTGAATGTTGCCTTAGAAAATGATTTTAAAAATATAATTGCTAATCTGCAACACGGTTTTCGTAAGGGTAGGTCAATCTGTACTAATTTGATTCTTTATAGTAATTACTTATGCAATTCAATTGAACGTGGCCAACAGATTGATTCTCTAATAGAGAATCTCTATATATGCGGACCTCTCTACTAAAGCATTTGATAGAGTCAACAATGTATTACTCATGTCTAAGCTGAACAGCTATGGTATACATGGTCAGCTGTTTAATTGGATAAGTAGTTACATATCTGATGACAGATCTCAGATGGTCAAATATGGTGGATGTGCATCACATAATATCATCCTAGCTTCCGGAGTACAACAGGGCTCTAATTGTGGACCGTTGCTGTTTAATATATCCATTAACGATATACATGTGATAGTGAAATTCAATGTTTGCAGATGACGCAAAGATTTTTAGATTTGTAGAGAACATGTTTAAGGCCAAATTGTTATAAAAGGACTTAGATCACCTTTCGCATTGGTGCGATGTTCATGATGCCTCAAAGTCTGTTTTAATATAGCGTTCAGTATGTTCAGAATGTCGATCAGATTGAGATGCTTGGTTTTGTAAATCGGAATAGTGTCATTTAATTCATTTAAAATTTTGTATTGTTGACTAGTCCTGGCCCTGGCTACAACTGCGGAAAATGCCATTAATAAAAGGAAACCATAGAACATAAATTATAGCAAGCAAGAGTCTGATAGTAATTAGAAATTACAGCTAGACATACTTTTGCAGCCACAGTGATACACCAAGCATAGCAACAACAAAAAAACGAACAAAAAATAAAGTCCGACTTCGGTACTCCAAAATAGTCAATACAAACTATACTGGGAGATCCAAATACATGCGAACAAAACAGTTGGAGCCAAAAGAGCTGGCGTTTATCAATCTAAGGGCCGGTTGTACAATGCAGCTTAAGCTTCGGTTTAAGGTTGCAAAATGTCCGTTGTACAATGCTGGCTTAGCCCCCACTCCAAGCTTAACATGAACTTACGTAAGCCGAAGCTTAACCCGAGCTTAGCTGAGGTTTAAACCTAACCTGATATAAATGACATGATTTGTCAAGGAGGAACCTGCAAATTTCTTGTCACTTTATTAGTTTAATTTTTGAAAGATTGTGTCTAATTTAACAAAGAGAGCAAATGAAAAACAGAGACAGAAACGGCCTTTGCCCGAATTTGACACAAACTGTCAGAAGTGACTGAGCAAAAAGGGTACTTTTTCAGATGATTGCGACAGTACGTATTGCTTCATTGGTGCCAAACGTAGTGAATTTTATTATCAACCAGGTTTAACTAAGCTGAGGATTGTACAACGGGTGTCGACTTTAAGCCTGGGCTTAGCTAAGCTTAGGTTTAACAAAGCTCGTATTAAACCCGAATTTGTGCAACCGGCCGACAAAGTTCTTTTATACTCAGTACCTACGCTGGAAGATAACTATAAGAACACAGATCTTTCTCATCAATCAATAAATTACCTCAAATCTACAACAGTTATAACTAAACCAAAAATCATTAAAAAAATCTAAAACTATGTGATTCAGAAAAAATGCAGCATCGTAAGGTTGTGCCTCAACACAGATTAATAGTGGCACAGTCCGCCATGGTTTACCCCCAACCCCCAAAGAATAACTGTTCTGCCATCTATCCAACAAAAAAGACTAGTAACATAAAAAATCACAGAAATTATAAAATAAACGAATAAGACATACCTATTCTGGGATATACATGCGTACATGTCTGAAAAATTTAATTCATTTTTTTCATGCAAGAATTAGGGTGACCATTCGTCCGGAAAATTTGGAGCTTAATTTCGTGTCCGGGCGGAATCAGAAAAATCGTTAAAATGTCCGGAATTTGAGCCCTAATCGAAAATATTTAGCACAATACACAGCAAAATAAAGTCAAACAATCAATAAACAGCCAAAAAAATGGGCACTGCCGCCCTGATGCGACCTTTTTTTTTATGGTCGGCCTCCCGCAAAGGCTGAAAGCCTATGGCGCTGTAGAAGCGCTGCGAGAGGACAAATGTCTGTTCACGTTAGATTTGAAATGCTGAAGGTTGTAGCCGTCGGGAAACAAATTCCCCGGCAGCTGATTCCACAGCGTCGAAGTTCTCCAAAAGAAGGAATGCTGGAGGAGACTGGTTCGGGGAGTAAGGACCTCGACCTGGTAAGGATGAGCGATGAGCTCGCAGAGCTTCTCTAGTATTCCTAGTCCGGACGGCCTTTGGTGTTATTATCTGGGAGAGCTCACTCGAACATCTTCCGTGATAAAATCTGTAAAACGGACATAGGTCAGCCACCCTCCTTCGATGTTCCAGGCTGTGGAGGTCCTTTGTGAGGTTAGGCGTATCGATTAATCTAATTGCTCTTTTCTGGATAGTGTCCAGAAGCTTTAGAGAGTACTTCGGAGCACTTCCCCATACATGGGAGCAATACTCCAGCGATGGTCGGATCTGTGCCTTGTAGAGCAGCAGCAATTGCTCTGGTGTATACAACTTTCTACAGCGGAACAAAACTCCAAGCTTCTGGGGTGCCGTTTTAGCAATACTGACGACTTGGTCGTGCCAGGACATGTTATTGTTGATGTTGATTCCCAAGAGCTTGACGGAAGGTGATTTGACTATGGGGTGACCCTCCATTTCCACGGTTGGTAAGCCATCGTGAGACTTCTTTGTCAGTGTTGTTGCCTGAGTTTTTTGTACGTTGAACTGTACTTTATTTGCTAATCCCCGCTCGACAATTGTTTTGATATCAGCGTTGATCTGTGAGGCATGCTGCTGTCGCCGACGTACCGTCTCCTGGGATGATAGTGGCTTGCCTGGTTCCATGCACGACACTAATGTACTGTCGTCATCTGCGACCTCTCTCTACCTACCCCCCTCCATGGTAAGCCGACGTCCGGAGTCACCCTATGCAAGATGTAAACTTAGCCTTGCTTAACTGACATTTTTCTTCAATTCAAGTTTAGGGCTGCAAACTTGGCAAATTTCGCTTCTGAACGATTGTTTGAATTGTAGGTACCATTTGTCAGGAAGGCATTATATTTTGGCAAACATTTTGTACTTTCAGTAAGACTATATAGATTTTAGAAACGTTATACAGGGTGGGCCAATAGTGCGTGGACGAAGGATTGTGCTTACTGAAAAATATTTCAAAAATCTGTCACTTAATCGTGGTAGGGACCCTTGAGGGCTATTACGTAAAAATATTTTCACTTAAATTCTGACGTTTATACAGGGTGATTCATATCAAACTTACATTTTTTTGAATGGAACCCCCTATATATTATTGCATATTTGGAGTCCTTGGTCAATTCTAGTCTGACTTTATGTATCACACATGAAACTTTAAACGAACCGTTTAGGCGCAAATCACCATTTTTGGTATAAGTAGGTATCAGAAAAAAATTGAATATCGCAGCGACTATAAAACTTAGAAGGCCGTGACTTTGCGGTACGACTAAGCATGAAATGCGTCACCTTAAGTCAGACGGCTACATTTGAATTCTTTTTGTACTTGAAGAAATCAGAGGATAAATTAAGGAAACTTCAATCACAGATAACTGGTTGGCGTTCGACAAAAAGGAGTTCTTCAGGAGGCCAGGAGGGTTTTTTAATGTTGGTTCTTTAGGCTTCTCCTTCCCAATACGAGTACTCAACGAATTCGAATTCGTTGCTAGTATTAACTACTATACGTTGTTATACCACTTCGTATAAAATTTTATTTGGATTTTGGGATAACAATACTGCAGCGGTTTTTTTATTCAAAAATCGGACGTTTCGGCGTTTATTTTACGCCTTCTTCAGGACTTCAGGGCTATCAAGCACACCCCTTAATAGTACCAAATGATAACATATTCCTTTGGTATTTGCAAACGGCATTTGTTATTCTTCTTAACCATATCTTCTGGAATGTTTTTTAACCCAGAGGGATATGTTATCATTTGGTGCTATAAGGGTGTGCTCGATAGTCCAGAAGAAAACGTAAAATAATCGCCTAAACATCCGCTTCTTCAGTAAAAAACCTATGCAGTATTTTTACTTACTTTCTACTTGTTATCACAATTATTGATGGTAGTTAAGCAACCCAAGCTCAGCAAAAGCAATGTTGTCAAGCGCCCTTCTAACAAATCTACTCATCATCATCATCATCATCATAGTCACAATGTCTTAACAGACATGTTGTGAACTCGTAAAATGCATTTACTCATTTTACGAGTTTCTCTTGGGATATCTTTAAGATCTTTAATGCAGTAGTTTCCCATTTGCTTTCTGCATCCTCATGCCGTTGAGCAGATGTATCTACTGGTTCGGGACAATTTCTCACCCCAAGGACAAGAAGGTGTCCTGACTCTTGTCAACTCGTCCACCCAAAGCTGTTGGTTGAGATGAGGTTACTGTTTGTACCGACAGTAGTTCGGTTCCTTTTAGTCGCCTTTTACGACACGCAGGATATACGATGGGAGATGCTAACCCACCCTCACACGGGGGGCCTATAGGTTCACAAATTATATTAAGATTGATGTCTCTAATCCTCCATCTGGCGCCCAAACCACTTCAAGGTATATTAAACGCCAATGTATAAACACACAACTATCTATTCAATGTGGTTATTAGGTTCTTACGCTTACGCTGGCCTCGTTTAGCGTGGTGGCTTGACGTTTCGCCACCACGAGTGGATGTCATCCTCAGAAGTTATTTTACTTTGGCGACTTCCGAGCCGACGGCCGCGAAAGCCTTACACAGTACATATCAATTCAAGTATTTTTTTTTGAATTCAGATACCTAACTTGCTTTTGTTGACGGTTATTTTTCAGATAACGTAGAAGGATAATCATAAATATAATGCATTAAAGTTGTTATTGGCAAGATATGTGATTATAATTAGAATATAAAAATATGCCCTCGTATGGTATCTTGGTTCCTGCTCTACGGATCGTTCATTTGCTTCAATCCATAAGAAACTGTTTATTTACTTTGGTTCGTTACTCCTGTTTCGATAAAACTAATCGTTTGTTTACCTACAATGATTGCTTGGTAATCTAGGTTATATCTTGATCTAATCTATCTACTCTTATGTGAATTGACTCAGTATTTACTCATCATAAAACCGCATTCATTCCAATGTTGTTGGAAATTATTAAAAATAAAAGGCATTTCCACAAAAAATATATGAGAGCGCAAAAATCGGACTGTATCAGAAATCACCCGTTTTGCACGTTGTATTTTGAGATAGAGCTGAAGTTCAGTTCATAGGGCAAGATATCTGGTTTTAAGATTTAGGTAACCCAGCTGTTCGCAGTGGTTGAAACTTTTTTATCCCAGGTACTAACATAATTTCGATATCCATATAGACACCGAAAACGCTCTTTAGGTAATGACTTGAGGCTAATACATGCGAGCTACTTTAGCGTATCCTGTCAATATTTAACACGCCGCTATACCTTCAAAATATAAATTTAATGTGTTAAGCACACCTTGAATATTACTAGATTCCTATCGGGTGTAGCAGCAATTTTTTCAGACCTTGTGAGGCAGAGGTTTGGTATCACGAATCCCATCGTCACAATATGATCAACGATATGCGAAGACAGAGCGCTTAAAATGAATCTCAAACAGTATAGGAGGCTAGCTGTGTTAATTCTATCCCACAATGTTGAGGTCTGTTTATTCACATTCATAATCTTCGTCAATCTTTCCACAGTTGAATCTGCAGTATTCCATTATCTTTGTTGTTTAGACGTCTTGGAGCTGCATAGCAAATAATTCCTTCGGAAGGAGAGGCGACTGCGGAATGATGTGACTAAACCCTTCAAACTTCTATAAATCTGACAGCATTCAGTTATACTATTACCGTTTTTTCGAGTACGAATTTCGGGTAGCCAACAGATTGGATTTACCTTGTTAATTTTGCTTTAGCCAGCACCTCTGAAACCAGAATAGGCATTATCGTTATTAACACAGGTTACGACTACCATACAACTACAACTACAGGCAATTCCGAAATATTAATATTCATAACCTTTTAAGTTTCGAAAACTTCCCTTTTAACGTGGTAGGTATATTATTTATATTATAAAAAACTTACTGAACAATACTATTGCTCTTCAACTATCTCATACTTACGTAGCTGCACTACTTGTACAATGAATCACACTAGTTCTTCATCAGTTCTTGTTCATAAAAACAAATTATTGACATTTGAAAGGTCAGAAAATCTGTTATTTATTCAATCAATTTGAAAATGGGTTCGAGTCAATAATGTACACAAAAATACAGTGATTGAAGTACAAATGTGGCTCAGTGGCTCAACTTCATTTTTTTTATTTTCTGCATTATGACGTTCATGACAAAATAATAATGAGATCAAATTCTCAATCAGTGCTTGATCTGTAGAAGATTTTGGATTCACAAGAAATAGACTCTTAATTTATAGTCTTTTATCTAATGCGCTTACTGGCGCTTACAACCAAATCCATTGAAATATGCGAATGTTTGCAAAGAGCAATTTGCAATTTAGCATTGCAACAACAAATTGATAGCTCCCTCAGGCAAAAGATCTCGTTTTATGAGAACTAACTTCCTCAGTCAAAAACACTCAGTGTTGCGTTGTTTGCAAACACGCAAATAAGAACAAGATATGCATCTGTCTCTTAGGATCATGGTTTTGTTTGTTTTTGGAGGGAAAACGTGACACGCAGCACAAGACAAAACCCCATATCAATAGGGATCCAAGAACATACCATCGGAACACCTAGAGAAATAGGCTAAATAATGAGTGCATGTTTCAACAGATTGGTATTATGGTCAAGTACGGCGCGATGAATCTGATAGACAACCACGCAGGATAAATTTCCGAAATAAACATTATTCGTTCTTGTGAGGACGCAAAAACAAATCCACCTCTAACAGATCTTGCTTTTTCGTAGTACCTTTGTACCTACTATAACTATACTCTATACCAAATGATTCATGTTGCAATGTCAGAGTACACCTACTGAGCGTAAATACTATGCGCGTATGACCTACTAAAGTTCTATCAGTCCTATTGGTGTTATCAACTCATGATAACGTAAACACCTCTTATCGACAACCTAAATATAAGAAATAAATAAATGAAACCAGCTCTGCCTACTGGACAATGGCCAATGTGTCTTGTGTGTCAGTAAAACTATTCAGTTTTCGTCCGCGTATTCACGAACTTTATTTGTCATAATTATTAATTGTACACAATATTATACAGTCAATATTTTCATTAGTTCCATACTTTTGGTAAATTTGTACATACCTATTAATGATATTCAAAGCTTAGATTCAGTTACGAAAGAAATGTTTGAAGTTCAGGAGTTCAGGACAAAAATGAAGAATAATAATAAAAGACCTCTTTATTTGTATTTATGAGTGTTGTGACGGTTTACAAAGTTTAATAAAGGCGAGATAGTTTGCTTATCAGATGCAATCGATCATCATAATTTAGATTACTGTAGTGCCTTAACAAATCAACCTCAATCTTCAGCCCTTTTCTCACAAATATATATCATAGCCAGTTGCAGCAAAAGGAGTATAAGAAAACAACTATAATAGCTTGTTACATATTATATTTTCTGTATTTTCAAGGTTGAGCATTCTGCATATACCTCAGAGTAAAAACTAAACAGCATATACATATATATGTTAAGTAATTATATTAGAATATGATACGTGAATCACGACACGTAACAAGAAATTCTAAATCTAGGTTGATGACAACAACATGATAATTATTCAGTATTTCAGGTCTGAATCTGAAAGTGCCAGTTCACCATGTAACATTGTCAAATATCTGAAAGCATTACTGTCATAATTGCGACGTAATAGAAAAATTATATTTTATTGCAATTATCACTTGAATACACTACTTCCTCATTGCTAGTAAAAAAATATTTTATTTGAAGTTTCTCGAAGGGGTTAAAAAGCGAACTGTAATAGAATAAGCAACATGCCTCAACAAATAACATGCTATACCACAGACACTATGTCAAAATCCATTCTATTCTGAAGTAAAAAATACATATATAAAATCAACTTCAGGCGTAAAGGAATCTTCTAGAGGTGCAAACACACTTTATAACAGAAAACACTGTGAACTAGGTTCCCATGTTAATAAGGAGAGTGAATTTACCACAATAAGCAACTCTTAATAGTCTATGATATATTCCACAAAAAATCGTCAACTGGCAATTGGATGATCATAAGAGTATGAAGAAAAGGTGGGAAAACTACATATAAGGAATAAAGGTTTCTTAGAAGCTATCTATGCTGCGAAAAAAGTCGATTATTCGCACAAAGAAAGAACTTAAAATAATCTAGGTAGGATAAACTAGGTGGTTATAACTTCAAAGCTTGAGAAAAAACTAACATACATCCAACAAAATATAAGGGGCTCCTAACTGCAAGTGTCTTCCTAGTAGAAATATGTACATATGTCTTAAATACCTTTTGTGTAACAATTATTTTCACATATATCGATGCGTTACGATGGAAGGAGTCAGCAAAAAGATAGTTGGTAAAAATGTGACGGGTACTTTAGCCGTCTTTTTATTTATTCCACCGTAGGTGAGGAGAATATTGCAAAACCATGTAATTTCTCCATTTTGTGGATTAAATTTGGAGTGCCTGTAATTTGTAAGTAAAGCGGCTATATTTTTGAAACTGCGGCGGTGGATGCATTAGCAAAAAAAGTACCAGAACCATTCAGTTTCTTTTGAGGCGTTTTAGAGGTTCTTGGCCTGGAAAAGTGGGTGATGAGGAACGAATATTTTTGTGTTTATAAAAAAATGTCCATTGCCATCGTTAATTTTTATCCTGCAGATATTCTATAATTCCTATATAAACCTTTCCTTCGAAGGCATATACCTATAGAATTTTTTTTCGATTTTTTTAGTACATGGTCTTACATGCTTGATAAGACTGTTATTCAAAAATTACTAATTTAGATTTTCGGCTGTCTCCTATCTGGTTAAAGATGTCTAATGAAAATTATAGCATTTTCTTGATATATGTAATTTATGTAATCACAGAGATACAGAATCATACTGCATATTTTGGAATAGGTGTTTCTTGTGAATGATAACATAGTTACAAGAGGTTCATATAAAATATACTCTCATTTTCTTATGGGATAATGATAATCTATAAATACAATAACAGCATGGCAGTACACTAAGCAATACGAATTTTGTGGGGAAGTCTGAGTGAATCGACTTGACTGCATTCTTATTTCACTTTGTCATCTGACTGATTTTCATGTAATTGATCATATATACACAGTACAAAAAATGTAACATATTTTCTTTTGATAAGTAAATTCTCCAATTTATGTATTTTGTTAATGTTTTTTATGATACCTGTTACAATGGTGAAAAATTGCGGGAAAATTTACATCTGCCCAAACACTGGTGACCATCAGTTGCCAGTGGCAATCAAACCTTTCCTATGTAAGTCACTTTGTGAACAGTGGCAAGTTACTTGTCTTGAATGCAGTTCTTTATATAAAACGCTGTACAATAATGAATAACAACTAAAATCAAAATGATTTTTTAAAATTAAAATCAGATGGATGGCAGCTACGTGAAGTGATACTTGTGCCCTCTATGAATTATGTTGCAATCACGCAAAAATGTTGTCCTAATCCTTATATATTTTCCAGCTATATGTAGATTTACTGTTCCTCATCTTCATCAGGTGCATCCAAATGGTCTAACTTCAGCTCTTTTCCTCTTTCAACAACCTTCCTTTTTTTCTCTTTTTTAATCTTCTGCCCTGGGACATATTCTGGCATCACTATTTTTGATCCACTAAAACTAGCTTTCAACTTATCTGTTTCATCAGTACTGCTACGTTTTGGGATTGAAGTATGCCTCTTAAACACAATTTTAGTTGGAAGTTCATCAGTTTCCATATCTTCAGACTTCTTCCGATCCTGAAAAACTGTTTGTATTAAGTTTACTTGGTGGTTTTAACTATACAGCTATCAATGCATGTTTTTCTTGCCTTGGGAAACAACTTCAATATTTAGTATTCTCATCAACCAGAATCAAGTAAAGGAAAGTAGCTTATAAATTGGGACGTAAGATCTGCTAAATAATATGCCTTATAATGATATTACAAAATACAATATTCAGAATCTTTTTTAGAGTCAAAGTACAAAATAGATATCTAGTCATTATATGACGAGAGAGAAACAAAAAATATAAATGAATTCTTATTGGACAATAATGGAAACCTGGTAGTTTAGTAGTGCTTTTTGTGAAAATTTATACATATTAAATGAATATAATTTCCTCAACTTAATTGGATTTAATGCCTCTAGAAACTACTAACGTTTACACTTTCAAATACAATGCTGCATAAACATAAATAGTTAAATTGTTATTATAATTATGTATTAATGTTACCAAAGGTATCATGTTGGAGATCTTTCTTTCCAATTTAGTACTATGATTCTTAAAAACAGAAAACAAACAAAATATAGAATATATAAAAACTGGTAATTAGCCTAAAAATGGATTTAGTATTTCTGTGCTGGTCCAAATACCCTTTTGATGTAAAAATGCACTTTCCTCAATATTTTATGGTCTGTTGGATTTTGGTTGACCACTGATTTGATCTGGGTACTGATGGGATGATGGGACAAAACATATGGTGGCACTTGATACTGTTGCTACTGGTTTGCCCAGGAGTCTCTTAGTTTTGACACATAATCTCCCAGCTCCCAGTTAAGAATCAATATTACTTGATGAAATAATTATTTATAAATACAACAATGTACAGGAAGACCTCCACAGGACAAATATTTTGTTATGCTGATCACATCTCTCGGTCAATCAAAATTAAAAGTCAGTGAATCTATTGTCAGTGATAAAAAGGTTGTAACCCTTATAACATCTCATTCACTCATTTTTCTTACCCTTAATTCCTTTAAAAACGTCATAGCTGCTTTGGTATTGCCCTTGTCTGAAATATCTTCATCTTTAACATCATCCAGAGAATATCTTATCCATTTGTGGGGATTCTTTTTGAAATCAGGCATTCGTTTTAAGTAACCTTTAGGTACTGGATTCTGTGGTTGTTTGAAAATACTTTCTTTTCCTCTCAAATGTTTTGTTTGAGCTCTCTGCTGCCTTTTGCTGTTAGTTTTATCTATCTTTTTATCTTCTGGATCATTGGGAGTAATTACATTCCTGCTGTTATCCAAATCATTAAGTCGATCAAAAACACTTTTCTGGCGCTGAGTAAATTCTTCATTAGGAGATTTTAAGGTAAATGCATCATTTGAAGACTTATCAGAGATCTTCCAATCCATAATGTATAACTTTAGGGCACTGGTACTGCAATTTCTTCCAAATAATAATGTTGACTTGCAATTTAAGAAATAAATAAATGCAATGCTGATTGTATCCAATGTGCACACATTCTGTTTGCCACTCTCAAATGGCCTATTCAAATTAAATCGAATTTCGTGTTTTTATCGTCGGTGAACGAGTTTATTTTTGTTTTTGATTCTGACCACAAAATCTTCTGTTTCTGACCATATTCTGACGTTTGACAAAAGTAAGGTTATGTTATTTTTGACGTCCAAACCACGGAACCATAAACAGAATACTCGGACCATGGCCGACTCTACTCACTAGGCCGGAGCATTGAAATATGGCAACACTGAATCGGGGGCCGAGCTTTTATTTATTGTTAAGTCATTAGTGTAATCTTCCAGAGCAAAAAAGAAGACTGGAAGGTGATTTTTAATGTGTTTCTAATTATTTACCTGCACAAACGAAACTATAAAGATAAAAAGATGCCTGCAAAGTGTGTAGTACCAAGTTGCACTAGCAATTGTCCTTCCAATAAAGGACATACCAAACATAACCTTCCAGAGTGAAAAAGAAGATTGGAAGGTGATTTTTAATGTGTTTCTAATTATTTACCTGCACAAACGAAACTATAAAGATAGAACATGCCTGCAAAGTGTGTGGTACCAGGTTGCACTAGCAATTAGTGCTTTCAATGAAGGACATAAACAGAAGTGGGTGAAAGGTATTCCTCATAAGGGCTGGTTATATTTATAAGAATAAAGACAATAATTTACAAACATTTCAAAGGATCAGACCTATTTTAAAGCACAATGTGGTACCTACAATGTTTTCTGGACCTTCCAAATATCACAGAAAAATACAGTTAATACAACTCATCTGGGCATGCATCTGGGCCTGGGCATACCTACGAAAAGACTTGATAGTGAAAGGGAATCAAGACCAGCAAGAATGGCTTCACAGTGACCTAATAGTGAATTTTTCTAGCTCAAGTGACAATTTACAAAGTAAATTGAGTGTTCATTAGCAATTGTGCTTCCAATAAAGGACATAAATAGAAGTGGGTGGACGGTATCCCTCGTATGGGCTGGTTATATTTATAAGAATAAAGACAATACTTTACAAACATTTCAAAGGATAAGACCTATTTTAAAGCACAATGTGGTATCTACAATGTTTTCTGGACCTCCCAAATATCACAGAAAAATACAGTTAATAGAAATCATCTGGGCATACCTACAAAAAGATTTGATAGCGAAAGGGAATTAAGACCAGCAAGAATGGCTTCACAGTGACCTAATAGTGAATTTTTTAGCTCAAGTGACAATTTACAAAGTAAATTGAGTGTTCATTTAAGTGGAAGTGGCCGCATGGAACAGGTTGCGTTTATTTTTATCTTGTAGTGTTTGACTACGATGAACCAGACATCAGATGTAAGTGGTATTAGTAGTAGTAGTTCTAAAAAGTATTTTTCTTAATTTATTAACCGAGATGAGCTCTAATACATATAAAATGTAATAATTACTCTGAAACCATAGGCCCACTATTTGACAGCTAAGCCGCGTTGCCACATCTAAGGCTCTGGCCTAGTGTAGAGTCGGCCATGTCTTAACTCATTGAATTACAGCACGAGCCGTAGGCGTAGGAGTGCTACAAGCTTCAGCTATTAGTCATTACCGCTCAATCAACAATATACTATTTTTGAAGTAATCATATAACTCTTGCACTACTGCGTGTTATGTGTATTGTAACTGTGCCTATACATATACAATATAGATACTGGACCAAATAAAAAAGGTGCGCCAAAAAATGAGCTTAATCTTTTTTTGCAATTTCGACGTTTAAAAAATCAACTCCTGATATAATCATATCTTGTTTCATTGATTCGCATCCGATGTCATGTCTATAAACAAAACGATCACCCTCTGTCTTTAAGCATCTGCCTGCGCGCCGTGCTGAGCGTGGAAGGCTGGTCTTGTAGTCCAATTGGGCTATCCTTTGCGTACCTACATAATGAGGTCAGGAAAATATAGTTTTATAATAAATTTATTCACAAAACATTAAATATACAGTAATATTTACATTTAAAAATGTAAATAAATATACTCTTACTAGTTAGGAAAAAAACAGATAACTAAAAGAAATCTCTTTAGCACCTAAGAAAAACATTACCACCAGTCAGTCTTATATAAAAAGACGAACACACAAAAATAAAGCATTTAGACAAAACGGCATTGGAACTATCGAAACTTTTACCACCATAATCATAGTTCATAAGAATGAATCTGAAATGCTGTGACTTCCACCTAGACACCAAATAGTGTACTGCAGAAGTCAAATATATGGCAATTATTTCTCAATTTATAGGTTTTCAAAATCTAAAGCCTAGCGCAGTTGATAAAATTATAAAATTATACGGCAGAAATTATTATTTGTAGTAGCTTTGAATTCTGAACACTTGTTTCATGTTTAGAATATCAGAAAATACTTTTAAGGAAGGAAATTTGCGTGTTCTCGTTAGATATCCAGACAAGTCTGCATATAAGTATAGGTATAATACATAAAATTCTATCAATTCCCTTAAAATGAAAACAAAGGCGAGCTGCACTTTACAAAAATATTTGAATACTACATCATCCCAAAGCTTTCTTTCTTTTTAAAAATACACTTTTATTATGTACAAGATCTATGGAGAACAACATTTCATCTGCTTATAGACCATTCCAGCAATTGATGTTAAACCTAGGAAGAATAAGAAAGTGGATGGCAATAATTATTACTAGGCCAGTCTAAGAAATTCCAGAGTAATCATCTTGATAAAGTAGCACAATTAATGAGCAGTCAATTGGTATAAAGAAGGTATACTATACGACATTGAAATTGTAGCATCCATTAAATGTCAATATACTTTATTCATATTTAGGTAATCAGTAGAAAGAAAGAGTTGCAGGTGCCAAACTTTGCATGAAAGTGCGATATACTACTGAATTTTCTGCTATTTTTGTCGATTATGATTTTTTTACCCCAACTTAACACAACTTATTCTCAAAATATCTATAAAATATATTACGGATACATTTAGTGGGTGTTGCAATTTCAATGTCATAGTAGCCTGTTGCAATTGTTAGTTTAAACAAGAGTTTAAAATTATGTTGATATATTTATGAGGTGTAAAACGGTAGGTCTCTCTAAAAATATACTGTATAGAACCTGTAGAAACTAGAAATAAAAATCGCGAATTGTTATTTCTCATTTACACGTTGCAGCTGAAAAGCCTAATGGATGTTTCTACTATCAATAAGATTCTTATTTTGGGCATACGTCTAAAATATCTTAACATACTTCAATCATTGTTAAAAAAAGCACAGATTAGTGGAGATTGAGGCTACTAACTTCGTTAGGACTTCGTTCGTGAAACAATTCTATAAACTGACCTATATTGCAGATGGCCCAATCTTTTGGATATATTTGAGATATATTTTCCTCTATATTCCCAAAGAGTTGGTGAACATCATCTGAATTTTTTACATAAACTTTGCATGAAAATTAAATACTGTAACTGAACACTATTTTGAAATAAAAGATAAAGGCTAATACAACATATGGCGACAAGGTTTGTAAGGTAAAAGTATGAGAACGTGCCGTTTCTGAAATAGAGGATGTCATAGAATCTTTTTTAGTTTTCCGCTAATACATACCAAAAAAAATATTCGAGTTAAAGAATGAGACCTGCTATATGGCTATTTTTTATAAACTTTTGGGTGCTGATACAGGGCTAATATGTAGCAAATAACGATATAATTTCTACGTCACGAGCAAAAAATTAATTTTGGAAGATCTCAGATACAACTTGTCGATTTTGACGTAGTAATTATTTTTGATGAAAATTACAGTTGTTTGCAAAATCCCAATTTTGTTGTTTGTTGTTATTGAGCTTACAATCGGGTACAGCTGTTCTAAATAAGATACCTTGCAAGTGTAATGTAAAAATGTATTCTCGTCACTATCGTAGAAGTTATATGAGTAAATATCCAATTTAACCCTATTCGTACGCCTTTGAAATTTATAAGCAATACGCGTGCTTCCGTTTGTATTAACTATAAGTGGATCAAAAAACTAAAAATTAAATAAACCGTTTGCATCTCAGAAAATTGTACATATATTGTGGGTATGGGTATGTTTATACAAACTTTCATTCATGTTTTTGCATCCAGAAACTTTTGACCATGCACACCACCATTGCACAGTTTTCAGCGCCGGTACTCTGTAACTTAGAAACGTGTTTCTATGCACTATATACTATGAGATCGGGTGGCCTCGTAAATATGACAGCGTGCCGTGACACCGTAGTAGACACGTGATAGGCACCCGAAACTGCCCGATCGTCAAGGTCGTCATGGTGATAGAAACATGTTTCTATCTCTTAAGTTAGACAGTACCGACTCAGTTTATTGTTTAACAAAAGCCTCAGTACTCCAACAACCACAAACAGCACAAAACACATTTAGTTGGTATTACTATAGTAAATAACTACCAGAGATTACTGTTTAAATTTAATTCACCATTTAAATAGTTACAAAACATGAAACTAGGTTCGATAGCCTAAAGTTGTAACGGTTATGCACCATGTAAAACAGTGTATAGCAGGTGAGAGTAGGCGATAGGAAAGATCGGCCTGTGGGCCATCTGGTACCAGGAGTTAACGGCAAACCAAAGGAAGTCATCGCTAAACAGCAGCAGCAAACTTCTTGGTGGAACGCCACGGCGCGTTCGCTTGGCCTGACCAGAAGAGCGCGCTTCTATGCCAACTGCATATGAGAGTCGATATACGAGGGTTGCCCTATATCTCCGTCAATCCACCAGTACGCAGACAGCTATTTCAGGCTTATTAGCGATCATCAGTGCGCCATAGGTCGACTGACGGAGATAGAGAGCATCAGAATTTTCATGTCTATCAGTTTCTATCTCCGTCGGTCGACCTATGGCGCACTGATGATCGCTAATAAGCGTGAAACAGCTGTCTGCGTACTGGTGGATTGACGGAGATATAGAGCAACCCTCGTATAGTGTAGAGCAGTTTTGCGGTATACATTTCATATAGCTCAGGCTCCCCCAGACACTTAAGCCTTGTGACACCTTTAAAGGAATATATGCTACAAAAAATAATTTGTTCGTTTTGTGACTTGTTCGAGGTTGTAGGCCTTTTGTCAGTTTTTTCGGTATCATGATATAATCATAAATTCATTGGCATCCAATCAATCAAAAATACGTAACATCTGTAAAGGAGTTCGTAAAAGAAGATGGATGGGGTGTTCTCGTAGAAAAATCGGGGTTTTTTTGGGAGGTGTGTGGGGATGCAACAAGAATTTCACAGTGAGCAGAATAAGCTCCACAGCTGGCCCTGAATTCTAACAGCTAATGTTCATTATTATATAGTCTGGAATGGCCTGTTAAACCAATAATAACTTCGGACCTCTAGGAAATGGACTCGTTTATTTGTGGAATATGGATTAAAATCCCACCCAAGTAACCTGATAAAAAATAAGATAAAATATTTTTGACACAAATTCAAATCACGTGGTCAACCTAGATATGTTTCTAGGTTCTGTATTGGCTTGGCTGGACGTTAAAATAATAGTTTGATCAAAAGGTAGACATAGGTGTGTACTTATTTTCTAAAACAAAAGTTTAATACAAACATGAAAAGTGACACTGTATATGAGGAAAATATTCGTAGTACTCCGCTAAATAAATTCCTGTGGTTCAATTATGTAATGGCAGAAAATTTTGAAGTTTTTAGCAAGCAATTCTGAAGATGTTAAATTTTTAGATTTGGAAATGGATATTTTCCAACATTATTTTTAAAGTAATCGATGGTAATCATTACATCCGACTTTATATCTTGAGTTAGTTGTTTGAACAAATAACTCTCCAGCATTTCCCGCTCCAGTAAAAGCAAGCAGCTAAAATAACATTGGATTTTCATGCTCGGGCTGGATAAAATGTAGCCAAAAGTCCTTTTGTAAGGCGGCATTCCAAAAACAAAACCCTCCATTTCACCTTGGGGGATACGTTACAGTATTCTAGACAAAGGTCTATACACTTCTGGCCTATGAACCTCGTATTCAAGAAGCCTAAGAGGACAGATTATCCTCAATGTGAGGAGGGTAACGTAGAGTCATATCTCACAGTACAGGCTTCTAATGATCTGATCAAACACCAGGTCTCATTAGGTTTGATGTCCGGTCACTTTTGGAGACGTGGCAATAACATGGCGGATGTCTTTGTGAAGAGCATTCGTTTGGCTCCTGAGCAGCCTGCGTTAACCGTAAACAGGATTATAAAGACATCCGAGTTTATTTAAAACCAACTGTTTCTCAAATTCGGCAACTCATTATGGAGCACGGATTGAAAAGAGACAGTACTGCCCCTCTAGGTAGGATTTATTAAGCAGGTAAAATACATAAGGTTAACGAATTAAAAGTGTAGTGACTAAGATATTTTTTGCACACATAATTTAGTGTGGACTAATTTGTTGTATTGTTCACCATCCTCTAGTTTGGAATGTACGTATGTGAGCCTCTTGTAACCAGAGTGTTAGGTTGGCTACATTTAGGTAACGACTGAAGTGTTCAAAAGTTGCTGAATATCCACGCTCAGTGATAGATTTTTTGCGGAATTACAGCGATTATTCCTTTTTGAATTATTATTGTTTATAACTTTTTATAAATAAACGTTCAAAATCAGATATACTACGTCGCAGTTTTTACGCTAAATTCTATGTTTGAATTTGAATTTGCCAGTAAAATTCAAAGTACAGTTTTTGTATGCAAAAGATTAGTTTTCAGACCCCGTACACTTAGCCGATGGTGCGTCGTAATTTTGGGGCTTTTACGACATATGACTTGCGCTCAGGCTGAGTATACATACTAGGCAGATTTACTTTGTAAAAGTACTAGCAGTTATTCTAGGTTACCGGGTGAATCCAATACAAATATCGTCAAACTTTCCTAGCGGGACAGAAGTGATTACTTGGAATATATTGTACATAAACCTTCACAAAACATCTACATATTAATATCACGACAATTCATCTGACTTATAAAATACTCCGGCAGTTACGACACACGTATAAATTAGCAAAACATTTTTTTAAATTGACATAACTGATACACGGAGAATTCGCCATTATATGGTTGTTAGTTATATATATTTTTGATCATTTGTTTAGATAAAAAATCTGCATATCGTTCATTTCATATGAAGTTAGCGGACAAAACATGTGAAGGTTACGTTATCAATATCATAAGGAAATTTGATATTTATTTCGTCTCTAAGTAGTTGTACAGGAGAAAACCGCTTGTTGATTTTTCAAAGTATCGATGTAATGTTAATTTTATGAGGTTATCAAGCGCACACGGTAATATTGTAAAATGCATATACCCGAAACAAGTATAATGTATCGGTAATTAATTGAGAAGAAATTTTGGCAATTTGTGCTACTCTAACTTCATATAACGACTAAATTTCTTCAAAACGAACTCGTTTGATTCTAACCTACGTACTGTATTAAAATAACATGTTTGTTGAACAAAAGCTTCACAATGATAAAATGTCGGAATGCTCACAAATCTCTGAATTTCTATTGTGAAGTTCGCGTTTAAATTTCAATCAGCATGGAATCTACAAAATTAGTTATCGATGTTGCTTTCATTAAATAAGCCAAAGAACCTTCAAGAACAATAAGCGCACTAAAGCACTATCTTCCATGTACAAGTTATATCAATTTTTCAATTTTAATATTTGTGCCTCACCAACGTTACGTAGCTAACGATGGATAATTTTTGTTAAATGTACACGGATTTCTGAATGATCCATAAACAACTAAACACTGACGAATCATCCTCATCTATCAAATATGCTGATTTATCAAAAAGTATTTCGCTCGATTTATACGTGTGATTACAAATGTTTCGAATATCTCTATCACTCAACAACCGTCATCAATCTTTTTTTATGACGAGATCATCACATTCCTTTCCCTTATCTTTTGTTATATTCTGATTGACTTGGTCATTCTCATATTCTACGAAATCGTCGAACAGGCTGGGCCACGCCTCGTTATCATCATAACAGCTTAGATCGTTACCTACGTGTTCAGAGAAATTCAAAAACATGTTCCACGTATCCTTCGGTATGCCGCGAATCATGGGATGCGTATCCAGGAAGTTCAACCATCGCCCCAAGATCGGAGGTTCTCGAATCGTGAAAACTAATTTCCACAGAACAGCCGCCATATCCGTGGGCAGGATCCGTTGCCCTGTAGCTGAATCTAAACCAAATCGAAACGTGAACCGGTACAGGTCCTTGAACTGATCATCGTTCTGCGCTACTTCGTTCACTAAATCTGGCAGTCTTGACTGTATCGACTTAATAGAGTCCACCCGAATGTTTTTCAAACCGTTAACGAACTCTGATCGCGTGAAGCGACACATCTGTTCGGCATTCAGCTTCCAAGCGAGTACTAGAATTTTGAAATCGTCCGGAGATATTTGCAGATCTTGACAAAGGCTCTCGATGCCTTCCGCCAATATGCTGTCCTCGGTCTCGTCTTTGTACTGATCGAAAAGCGCAGTTAGTTTGGCCTCAGATGGTTTACTGTCGGCCACGCCCATTGTGGGCGCTGACTTGGAGTGTGTCCTTCGATTGGTTGGGTAGAAACGGATTATGGTGCCGCCTACTTCAGGCGGGGCAGACAGATGATTGCCGTTGCTCAAAATCGTCTCTGGTGGGGCGCAGGACGACGGTACGTGACTTGGTGCTGGATACAGGCGAGCTTCACTCATTTCTGGAATCATCAAAACGATATGACTAAATATCAAGGTCGGACCAACACATGAGGAGCAGACTTTCAAATTGCATTTTGTCCAAATTTTCCAAATTTGTGACGAGGTGTATTAAATGTATCAAATACCTACTACTTATTAACAAAAATCAGACAAAAAGCATTTAGTCTCTGTGCTATTAAGAAGGAAATGCGTAGACAAACAAATTAATTGAAGTCCAGTCACGGGCTACTTTCAAAGTGCATTTTGTCCTATAAACATAGACAAAATGCATATTGATTGGGATTTTATTTTCTTATATTGTACGACACAGACCGGGAGCTGAAATGAACACGACGAGCACAATAACGGCGTAGGAGTTTTTGAATGCGCTGAGAATAATGAGAATGATTTCAAATTTTTGTTTTTGCTGCTTAACAATGAATTTCAAACTATATTTTGTCCAGAAGTGACAAACTAACTACATTATGTCCACTAGAGACAAACTGCATTATGTCCAATAGTTTTTTTTTATTGTTACAAGTTGTTTTTCAACTTCGTTGTACCAAATTTTGCATATCATTATATTATGCCAAACCGCTTTTTTCGCTATGATTTGATATCTCTGTACTAGTTTCTTGCTTATCCTGAAAATTTGTAATAATGGACAAAATGCAATTTAAAAGTCTGCTCCTCACATGTTGAATCATAAACAAAAATTAAAAATAATGTTAATTCCGATGAACTGTTGGTTCTTGGGCTGTTCGGCAGCAATAAATAACAACAGAAGACTTAACAAAAGATGCTCAAAAACGTTGCCGTTGTCTTCCAAACATAAATAACATTTGCGTCCTGTAGACTTCAAAACGTTGTCTAACATACCTGGAATAATACTTGCAAACACTTCTAAAACCAAACTTTCCAAATCCGCTTTATTTTCAAAGTTTCCTTTGTAAACGTAATTTTTCATCTAACCTCGAAGAAAAAATCTAACGCCGTAATATTTAACCAACGTACCAATCTATTTTCTAGAGAACCGTACATCCAAGTATTCGTGAACTGCTCATGAATTATGAGCAGGTGCCCCAGCAATATTGTTAGTAGGCGTTAAAGGCAAATTCAAGAGCAAGTTGCAAAAAAAAGTATTCTTGGTTAGAATATCATCATCATAGTCACAATGTCTAAGGGCCAGTTTCTCAATGTCCAGTTAAATATTTATCTGGAAGTTAACGGTTATCTGTCAGACAAATTGTTTAAACAATAGAAGGTTAAATTTAAGAATTCACGTAAATCTTATCTGACAGTTGTATGCATAGAAACGCTAGCTGGAAGCTACCTATCTGACACTTTTAACTGGACATTGAGAAACCGGCCCTTAACAGACATGTTGTGAACTCGTAAGATGCATTAAGTCGGAGCTAGAGTATTGCCGACACGAATATTATCAATAGTTTTGAGAACTGTAGCTCGCCATCATTCGCGATTTACTGTCAGTTCAGTAGCGCTCTTGATACTCATATCTGTTTTGTCGTATCCATCCAGCGTGTAGGGGAACGGCCACGGCGCCGCCCACTTGGGACGTGACCCTGCACTACAAGTTTCTTCATATTATCGCTTCTGTGAATATATCTGAAGAATGTAAGCATTCTCGTCGACACAATGGCGGATGGTCTCTTTGGATTACTGAGCTCATCCTGTATGGAAACATTAGTTAGATGGGCTGTATAAGGAATTCTCAGCATTCTCCTCCACGTCCACATTTCAAAAGCATCTATGCGAGCTCGATCTGCTTTTTTAACAGTCCAAGTTTCCGAGGCATACAAAAATATGGAGAACACAAGAGACTGAACTAGCGACATTTTGGAAGCTTTAGTCATGTTATGGTCACGCCATATTTTAGTAAGCTTTATCATGGCTACCTGTGCCTGTTGAATGCGCCGTCGAATCTCATTCTCACAGCTACCCGAATTGTCGATTAAAGAACCGTGGTACACGAAACTTTGAACTACCTCACAACGGCCTATTGACTCTATTTCTCGATGATTGAGAAGAATAAAGCAGAGCCTTCCTTTAAGAGTTAGTAGAAAGGGCGATGTTTAACGTGTAGGTATATACACTACTGAAGAATTTTTGATTAAAGGTATGTCTGAAAATGAGTTATAAGCCATCAATTTTCCTACATTCAACAATTTCCTATCTCATACAGCATAAAGGTAAACTTCAGACTAGCAGAGACAATATCTATAATGAATGGAAAAAATACAAGACAGCTCTGGCTTTCGAGTTACAATTTCACATATGTAATGTTTTTTGAAGAACACAACAACTTTCTAAATTTGATTTCCTTGATAACATACTTATTTGTTTTGTCACATATAACTGCAATTTGAAATTAGTCAAGACAATTATTATGTCTTTAGCCGACAGGTGTGTTTTAGCACCATAGTATGCAACGGCAGACTTGTCCCCAAGCCTATAATTTGCCTAGCAGCGGCTGGTTTTTCCCAACGCTGGAAGACCATATCGACTGGTCTATAAATCACTCGTTGGCGAGCGTCGATTGGACGTTTTGAATTCAACGGTTTTCGGTAGGGACACAGAGTCTTCTTTAGTTCACACAACCGGAGCGGGAGTCAGTTTCCCATTGACCAACCGACCATCCACCACCGAGCTGGCTGCCTAGTAGTGACTAGTGACCATCCCTGGGACCTGGCTTAACATATAGCAGTTGCTAAACCTAGGTAACTTTTCCTTTCTTGGGGTAGTCGAACAAAGGGGATGGGGTTTTGCTCTGAATCGGGCGATATTAAATAAGCTATAATGCTTGCAGCCTGGTTTCCCGTTTTTGGGGTTTTACTACTCACGACGCCACGCAACAGTCGGCCATCTTGACCGCCGAGGTCCACCTTCCCGTTCCAGAGACTAAATAACAATCCTACGGGGGCAGTAGCAAAAGGGGCTACCGCAATAGCCACAGGGGACAGCTGTCGCTGAGGCGCTGTCCGAAATCCTACGGGGGCAGTAGCAAGGGGCTGCTGTATTAACTCTTTGAAAGGAGGCAGCTGACGCAGAGGCGCTGCTGTGTCCACAATCCCACGGGGGCGGTAGCCACTGTAGCCAGGGAGGCTGCCGTATTCATCCGTTTTTTTTCCCAAAAGATAAGTTTATTTTATGATTTAACTGCCAGTGGTTTTCTAAATAACCTTTATGTTTTTGCTACAGATAGTTTGAGAATTCACTTGGTGTATTATTACTGCTTTTGTACTCTATTTCCATATTCATACATATTTACAATTTAAGTAATTTATTAAAAGGTGAAAGAATATATATATTTTGTTTTATTCCTCATTTTATCCCTTGGATTCACGGACCCGAGGTGCTCTTCTAGCACAACCTTGGCCCGTCACAACTGGCGCCCGAGCATAAAAAATATATTTTTTTTTTCACCTTTGCCTATTATGTTTAACGTTACACTTCAACTTATTTCACGATAACCATTTTGGTACAGTACTACTACTATTTATCACTGCTTATTTTTCATATCGTTCATTGGTAAAGATTTTGTGAATTTCAATTGTTATTTTTCTCAGTCAACCGATCTGGTACATTCACATTTTAATCCTTTTTTCTTCCTTTTTCAATTTATTGAATTTTCTTACTCGCATAAATAGGGATTTAGTGGGGCCCATTGCGGATGTAACTTTACGTAATTGTTGTTTCCTTTTGTGTAAGGTTGGTCTCGGTACTTAAATATAAAAAAAAACTTGTTCTAAGATCATTGCGTGTGTGCGTTGATACGCACGTACATTAATAGTTGGACATTTAAAAAAAAAATAAAAAAATATTGAATATCGTTTATGAGATTTGTGTGTAACATTTATTGTTTGTGTTAATTGGTGACGTTTATATAAAAAAAAAATATCTGTAAAGCGTAATTTGATTATTCACTGCGACTTATAGCTCTATCTATATATATATATAAAAAAAAATTTTGAATTCTGTTTACTTGATTTGTGTTAAGATTTATTGTTTGTATGTTTAATTAGCGTCGTTTGTAAAAAAAAAATTCTGTAAAGAAAACCACAGCATAGGACTAAAATATACAAAAAAACATTCCAGGTAACATATTCCTAAAATCGGCAAACATCTACGAACTGCTGCCAGTACAGGTCCTGGCGTGCAACTCTTCCCAGCCCACTCAACCCATAAGAGCTCTGGGTGACATTGGCCCGTTCCCACCCGTCAACAGCTGTCGGAGGAGATATTGGTGAGGAGGTTGATTTTTTTGTGGCTCCACTTCATTTGCACCACCACGCTATTATTAATTTACACATAACAAATTTCAATTAGCATTTACCTACAATTTCCAAGTTCACTGGTATATAAAAACAAAATTCACAAAGTAATTATCCAATTTGTTTCCTATACATATCTAATTTGCGTCAGCTAAAGTATACATCAGGTCATAGCAGATTTAAGAAGTTATTACCACAACATTCATTTCAGAAACGTTATATACATAGACACATTTTTTTGCTCTCAACATATACCTCAGTATATTCAATTTTCCGAAATTTCTCGGATAAATTCATATAAATATATTTCTCGGACAAAACCATCAGTAAAAAAAGGGGTCACATAAATTTACCTGCTCTGGAAACTACGATTGACAAAAAAAGGAGGTCATTATTTCTATACATTTATAAACACATAGAAAGAATATACTTTTGGTTGGGTACACACAGTAAATTACTTTAACCATTCATTGCCTCTGCTAGCACTTAGAGATAAATTTTATTCAGTTTCTGGTGAAATCTGCGGAAATTTTTTTTTTCTTGCTTCGAATTTATTACTATGTCGAATAACGAGGGAACTGTTCAGCACGGCGATAACGCCAGTATAGGTGAAAAACAAAGATCGCTTTTACAATCCAAAACAGGTACTATTCCTAAAGATAAGAGGTATGAACTTAGGCACAAAGAACATAGACATGCAGAACTGGACAAAATGAGAAATATTCAGGTTACAGAATTATCAGAACAAAACAGCACAGACAGCGAAGAAGATGCAAGGAAGCTGACTACACCCAAAGATGTCATGAGCAAACACCGATCACTTGGGGAGGTATCAAGCCACGACGAAGAGGACAAGTCAACAGTAAGAAGACAACAAAGGAAATCTATAACATCACCGCGATGTAGAAGAAGTCTGTATTCACACCCAGCACCACAGGACATAGAACATCGAACTCAACAGCAAACGTTCGAAGAAAGATCAGGACAACATCAATATCCTGTTTTGTACAGACTGCCTGTGGATATGAATTCACAGCCAACATTTAATGGCACAAGCAGCATCAATCCTTTGGAGTTTGTCAAAAGACTGGAAATCTGGATGGAAGATCAGAACATACACCCTCACGAATATTTAAACTATGCCAAAAGAAGCCTCAGAGGGTCGGCAAAACTGTGGATGGAAGTATTATGCAGCAATGTGTACACGTACAGTGATTTTAAGGCAAAATTTCTTCAAAAATACTGGAGCCGCGAAAAACAACAAGAAGCACTCTTCAAAATTTATAATGGAAGATTTTTAGCATCAGCCAACATGAACATGTCAGCATATTTTCTCAAGATGCTCAAGCAAATAAAAGAAATTGAAATACTTACTTTAGAAGAAGGAGTCAACTTGATCATCAAACATTTTCCACTACATATATCAAGATTACTAGCAACAGTGTATCCCAAAACGCCAGAGAAGATATTTGAAGTCCTGGAAGATTTTGACATGCTAGAAGACAGTCATCGTTCTAAGTTAGAGAGACCACAGGGATATAGAAGACCCGGTGACATGCTACCAGAACAAAGAAATTTCAACTTAAGGAGAGAAAGAGAATGGAAAACGCCGCAAGAAGCTCGACATTCTCCCAGAAGCCAAGAGACCTATCCAAGGAGAGAACAACCACACAGACTGGACAAGTATCAGGAAAACAGAAGTCACGAACAGTACAGAACAACACCTGCCGCCAGCAAAAGAAAAGACAGCTACACGCCTGCAAAACCTACACACACGAGAGAAAATGGATATCGAGAAAGGAACGGTAAACCAAGACAAGCATACAATGTGAGCACGATACAAAAGGAGAGCGACTACAGATATAACATCGAGTCACTGGAAGACAATTTGGAATCGTATTCAAAACCAAGACATCAAGAAGAGGAACAACAGGTATACCAGGACCGGCTGCAAAGGCAAAACCATACCATTAATGAGGAATATTTTCCGGAAAACTAATACCAGTACATCAGCATCGCTCCTGCGATGTACCTGGAAAGAGAAATGGGGCGAACTCAGACCTGGAACACGCAACCCGAAAGTCACAGCAACCAGTACTACAACAAGACAAGCTAAACAAGATTACAGTTACAGCAGACGTGCATAAACCTGCCATCAAAAGATCTGAACCACAATGTGATACTATCTTCGTTGACTCGGAGGAAGAAACAGAAGCAAATAAAACGACGGTACCCTTCATCAATGCTATAGTCAACGATATCCCAACAAAAATTCTAATAGATACAGGTTGCCAGATATCTTGTATATCACACGAATTTTTTGAAAGTTTAAAAACTAAAAACTCAGCCATTATGTCACTACCAGTCACAGGTGTCAAAATCATAGGTGCGACAGGAGGTAAAAGTAAAAATATAACATTACAAGTTTATCTGAAATTTAATATCGATAATCATATCTTTCACTTAGTATGTCTCGTTGTGCAAAATTTGATACACAATGTAATTTTCGGCATTGACGGTTTATATCAAATTGGAGGTATGATAAATTTTACAGAAAAACAACTTATTTTTAAGAACCATTCTGTACCGTTGATAGAGCACATTAACCAGGAAGAACCGCTTAGCCTCGCGTACATGCAAAATATACAAGCTGACATAGATATGATAGAAAACACAATGGAACCTATACCTAAAGATATTGCAAACATCATTAATAAGTACAAAGATATATTCTCGGATATACCAGGTAGAACTTCGATATATACGCATAAGATTCGCCTAACGAATGAGGAACCCTTTAAGCCTAGAGTTTATCCAGTACCACTTTGTCATCATAACACAGTAAAAAGTAAATTACAAGAGTTGGAAGCACTAAATATAATCAGGAAGTCTGAAACTTGTTATATTTCCCCTCTAGTCCCAATAATAAAAAAGGACGGTTCGGTCAGAATTTGTCTTGACGCCCAAACGCTAAACAGAAAGATTGAAATGGATTACGAATGCCCTAAGCCAATTGATCAACTTCTATATCAATTTCATGATACAGCTTATTTCACTACATTAGATCTGACTAGTAGTTTTTTCCAAGTGCCTCTATGTCCGCAGTCTACCAAATACTGTGGATTCCTATTTGATCATCAAGTATACGAATTTCTGGTCATGCCTTTTGGACTTAAAACAGCGGTAGCAGGAATGACACGTTGTATAAATAAAATATTTAGAGACTGCTCCTCATTTGTAACAGCGTATATTGACGATATACTTATAGCATCAAAAACAGAAGCTGAACACTACAAGCATTTGGAAATCGTTTTTCGAAAATTAAAAGAGGCCAATTTAACAGTAAATTTGTCAAAATGTAGATTTTTCAGGAATAACTTACCATTTCTGGGCAATATTTTAACCACTACAGGTATTCAAACTGACAATCAAAAAATGGAAGCTCTAGATAACTTTCCTAGGCCACATAACATTAGAACCTTGAGAGCTTTCTTAGGAATTTGCAATTATCACAGAAAATTTTGCCAGAAATACACTCAAATTCTATATCCGTTGTATACACTCCTCCAAAAGGGAGTTAGATGGGCATGGAAAGAGGAGCATGAACACGCATTTAAAGAAATTAAAAGAAATATCATTCAAGCTAGTCAGTTATACCATCCGAACCTGAAAAAGGAATTTTATATTCAGGCTGACGCTAGTGCAGTCGCTATTGGGGGTAGACTATATCAAATTATAGAGGGCAACGAACGAACAATAGCTTTTATAAGTAGGAAACTTCTACCTGCAGAAATAAACTACAATACAACTGAAAGGGAACTTTTAAGTGTGATATACTGTCTAGATAAATGGAAGACATTAATTTTTGGCTCAAAGATCATAGTCTTGTCAGATCATAAGAGCTTATCGTTTTTACTGAACTGTCAACTATTGAACCCGCGACTTATGAGATGGTATCTAAAAATTCAAAATTTTGACATAACAATAAAACACATTAGAGGAAAAGAAAACATCATTGCAGATGTGTTATCTAGACATGCGCAAACAGGTGTAACAGATGCGAACAACAAAGAAGTAGTTATAGCAAAAATTGCACTTCTGCCAGACAAAAAAATTCTGAACACATTGAAAAATATCCAAAATTTACAATTAAATGACACAAATTTAGCATACATCATAAATAGGATAAAGGGCAATTTAGGTAAACCCCAAGATTACTATAGGCTATATAATGGTACTCTGTATGGTAAAGGAAAAAACTCAAATAAATGGAGAATACGCATTCCCAGCGGATTTATTAAAGAATTAGTATGGGCGTATCATGACACGTATGGTCACTATGGAGCTTGGAAAACTTATAAGTCATTGTCGGTCAATTATATTTGGAAAAACATGAGAACATCAGTTAAAAAAATTATTAGGACTTGTGAGCTATGTCAAAAATCTAAATATTTAAATGAAAAAATGGCAGGACCAATGAAGTCCATAATACCTAAGGATGAAAACGAGTTGGTAGCAGTGGACATTTTTGGGCCACTACCAACATCCGTGGGAGGAGTAAAGTATGTTTTTGTAGTCCTTAATGTTTTCACAAAGTACGTAAAACTCTATCAAATCAAATCACCTACTGCTAGAACACTAATCAATAAACTAGAGAATGATTATTTTCTCAACATAAGAAAACCAGCTAGTATATTGTCAGATAATGGTACACAGTTTATGTCAAAACTATGGTCAAAATTCCTGCAACGTCATAACATTAGAAACCTACACTGTAGCATTAGACACCCTGCCAGTAATCCTAGCGAACGAGTCATGCGCGAACTAGGTAGATTACTTAGAGTTTTTTGTTCCACAAAACATTCAACATGGGCGAAATTTATCAAAAGGATAGAGTTATTGATTAATTGCGCAACAAGCGAAAGCACGGAGCTCGAACCAATAGTTCTAGAAAAAAATATCCACCCCGAGTTTGAGGTTCGAAAGCTGTTAAAAATACCAGATGATGGTGATAATGCGGTAAATTTTCAGATAGTAAGACAAAAGTTACTCTCAAAGGCGGCAAAAAGACAAAGCAAACATGACAATAAACAAAAATTAAAAAAATTTGAGCTTGATCAATTGGTCTGGCTGAAAAGTAACAATATGTCATCAGCAGACAATCATGAGATAAAAAAATTATTCCTTCTGTATGAAGGGCCATACCGAATCAAGGAAATCGCAGGGCATAATGCGTACCTCCTGGAAAATCCGCAGACAGGTGTGGTAAGGGGGGTGTTCAATATAGTTAACTTAAAACCGTATAAATCATAGGAAATAGGATTTTAGGAGGTAGTTGATAGACTAGATTATATATTTAAAGCAATTTTTTTTTTCTTCTTTTTTTTCTGGTTTTTGTTAAAGCGAATGCATCCTTGGTGGTCTGCATTTTAGTGGGGCTATGTGGTGGAGTTACAATGAATTGACATCCTACCAATTTTTTTTCCTTTCAGCAAATTATAAAGAAATGATATCCCTGACGCTCCTTATTTATTTATAATTTAGTGGGGCTATGCAACGGCAGACTTGTCCCCAAGCCTATAATTTGCCTAGCAGCGGCTGGTTTTTCCCAACGCTGGAAGACCATATCGACTGGTCTATAAATCACTCGTTGGCGAGCGTCGTCGATTGGACGTTTTGAATTCAACGGTTTTCGGTAGGGACACAGAGTCTTCTTTAGTTCACACAACCGGAGCGGGAGTCAGTTTCCCATTGACCAACCGACCATCCACCACCGAGCTGGCTGCCTAGTAGTGACTAGTGACCATCCCTGGGACCTGGCTTAACATATAGCAGTTGCTAAACCTAGGTAACTTTTCCTTTCTTGGGGTAGTCGAACAAAGGGGATGGGGTTTTGCTCTGAATCGGGCGATATTAAATAAGCTATAATGCTTGCAGCCTGGTTTCCCGTTTTTGGGGTTTTACTACTCACGACGCCACGCAACAGTCGGCCATCTTGACCGCCGAGGTCCACCTTCCCGTTCCAGAGACTAAATAACAATCCTACGGGGGCAGTAGCAAAAGGGGCTACCGCAATAGCCACAGGGGACAGCTGTCGCTGAGGCGCTGTCCGAAATCCTACGGGGGCAGTAGCAAGGGGCTGCTGTATTAACTCTTTGAAAGGAGGCAGCTGACGCAGAGGCGCTGCTGTGTCCACAATCCCACGGGGGCGGTAGCCACTGTAGCCAGGGAGGCTGCCGTATTCATCCGTTTTTTTTCCCAAAAGATAAGTTTATTTTATGATTTAACTGCCAGTGGTTTTCTAAATAACCTTTATGTTTTTGCTACAGATAGTTTGAGAATTCACTTGGTGTATTATTACTGCTTTTGTACTCTATTTCCATATTCATACATATTTACAATTTAAGTAATTTATTAAAAGGTGAAAGAATATATATATTTTGTTGATTTTTATACTTGATTTATGTATTCATATTTAGAATTTAGAACAATTTATTAAAAGGTGAAACAAATATATGTCACGTTTTATTCCTCATTTTATCCCTTGGATTCACGGACCCGAGGTGCTCTTCTAGCACAACCTTGGCCCGTCACAAGTATGTCTAAGTATTGTATCAGTGTCCTTAGAATGATAACATTGCCTTCTGTCTCCTTTAGGACCTCTTATCATCCACTGTAAAACATTTTGCATTTTGAGAAAGGCTAGAGGTACCAAAATATTTATGTTTATGGATGTGGTTTTATTTATGGACCAATGAAGCATCATGCAACAGGTGTGTGATAAGTGTGATAGTACAAATTCCTTCTTTACCTTCTTTATGACAGTGTTGCGTCGAATCTTCGCGGGCCGTCTGTGCAGGCTCCTTGATGCAAGTCAGGCAATTGCCCATTGGAGGCTCCCGTACCGTACCTTGGAAATTCCTTCCTGGACAATTTTTGCATCGCCTGTAATGTATATGAAATCATATTTCACATGAGCTATGCCTTTTCTTAGACTCATCGAATCTCGATAAATTGAACTAACAATATAGTTTATTTTTTTGGAGAAAATTTAGTTATGGATAAGAATAAGAAGGACTGAAAGACAAAATGATGTCTCTCTCATCCAAAAATTCCTTCATAATCCTATAAGACGTTACAGTATGTAGAAAGATTTAGAATTGTTCTTAGATACTTCATTACGAAATGGCTTTTTTAAACAATTAACCAAACAATATATTTTTTTAGAATGAAACATGTGCTAACACGATTTTCACAGCATGTAAATATTTTCTTCATTGCCTCTGTAGGAAGGTGAATACTTCATAACAATTAGTCTTGTAAGTGTGTGATCAAAAAGTCAAGTTAAATAGCCTGGAATATCAGATGTGGATATTTTGAAGATATGACGAATTATTCTTATATACCTTGGTACTATGAAGGAAGAAATTCTAGAATTTATATACATCTTTGTTGCAAAAGTTTCATTCTGTTTTGATTAGGAATATTTGCCCCATATACACATATCTAAAAAAATTAAGGCAAATAAGCTCAATACTGTAAAACTTGAACTTTTACAGAGCCTTCGGTTTGATGAAATTGCTTTTGCCTTAGTTAAGTAGTTTTATGGCGAATTTTAATTGTATTGCTTTCTTAATTTTTGAATATCAACATGGCAGCATTCAATATAACAAGACAGAGCTCAACATCATTATATAGTTGAAGCTGTTGTCTATGTGGATTGCCTGATGCAAAAAGGTTGCCCCGATAATTAAAATTATGGACAAAATTTGGTTCTCATGATACTAACTGCAAGAATAAAATATTGATTACAGCTTTAATGTCAAGAGACATATTAGATTTATAAATGAATGACCCTTCAATTTCTTGAGCTCTGGGGATCAAATATTGTGAATTTTTTCATCTTTGCAGTTAGTGATAATATAATTATTCTATCTTCTTCTTCTTTATTTCTTTGAAGACAAATGTGAGCGTGTTTGGCTGATTTTTGAAGATATCATTAGATACTGCAAGGCAAGAGAAAGTACTTTATGAATAACATTTTTTATAAAACAACCAACAACAACCCACAATGATTTTTGAAATATTACTTCACCACAACTAGACGAAAACTATAAAACTTTTATCCTTGCTGTAGTACCAATCCACTGTGAAAATTTCATGCTTCAGATTTTCCAAGATATGAAAGGTAGAGAAGAACACAAATGACAGGCAGGCAGACAGACAGACTAAAATAAGTGACAGAAAACATGTGAAAGATACTGTCATAAGATTTAATGAATTCCAAGAATCAATGTTGATTGTGATCTTAAGGCCTTGCCTTAAGTCTTTGGACAACTATCTAACCACCAGAATATAAAATTATCTTTGTTACCTATCAATCACTTATAAACTTTTAAATTTGTACCACTATAAATCTCAAAAAATTACAAATAACACCAAGTAGTGGTAATACTTTCCCTGCAATCTATAATAGGGGGGTAAATGGGGTAGTGAAGCGAATATATGATGCTGCTTCCTGTTAGCATCACTTAGCCTCTCCTACTCAATTCCGACTCTCACCTCCTAGCTGGTACCCTCCGGTAACCTGAGCAACTCTGTGGAAGATCGTGGTAACCAATCCCGGTGGGAAGCAGGGTCAGGGCTGACGAGAGCGGAAGAAATGGTCCTCCGAAGAATAGGGGGTTGAGGCGCCGGGCCTGCTACCCGACACTCGCAAAAACTATTATGCAAAAAACAATCCTACACAGCCTCGGAAATTGGACGGTCACAAGGATTTAAGACTTAGGCGAAGAAAAAGGACTATGAGAATTGGAACTTGGAACATACAAGGAATAGCGACAAAACAAATGGAAATACTCTCAGAAATTGAAAAATTGGATATTGACATAATAATTTTAAGTGAAACAAAGAAAAAGGGACAAGGAGAGGAAACAGTCGGAAAATATACACACATATGGAGTGGTGTTCCCAAACATGAAAGAGCAGCAAAAGGAGTATCCATACTTATTAAAAATAAATGGAAAAAATATATACAAGACTACCAGCAAATAAACGACAGAATCCTGAAAATCAAAATAAAAATATTTGGACAATCAACAACAATAGTTGGGGTATATGCAATGAATGACAATGCAACCCAAGCACAGAAAGATCTCTTCTTTAATACACTAAACGATGTACTAGACACTATAAAGGACAAGGAAGATATCATGTTAATTGGAGATTTTAATGGTCATGTAGGAAAGGAAGACGAAGACATAGTAGGACGATTCGGAGAAGATGAAAAAAAAATGACAATGGAAATAGAATATTGGAAATATGTCGAGAACATGAATTGATAATAACCAATACGAAATTCCAGCATAAGGATATACATAGGTACACTTGGGAGGAACCAAGTAGGAACCAGAAATCTATTATTGACTTGATCATAGTAAAGAAAGCTAGTAAAACCATAGTACAGGATGTAAGAGTATATCGACAGGCAGAATGTGCCAGTAATCATCGTTTAGTATTAGGGAAATTCATATACACAGGAAAGTACCAAAAAGACAATGCCAAAAAAGACGAGGAGTTGGATAAACTTGACAACACGAGGTATAAAGTAGAACTACTGCAACAATTTAGTATCAGAACATTATATCAGAATAGACTACAAAATTTACTAGAAGACAAAGAAGAATGGACTCCAACAGAAATGTATCAACATCTGAAACAAGCAATAACGAACGCCGCAAAAGAAGCACTTGGAATTGAACAAAACAAAAATAAATATTTAGAAAAATATAGTGACGACTTAGAAGAAATGATAAAAAAGAAAAAAGATGCCTTTCAGAAATGGCTGAGCGAGAAAACACCAAGAACACGTGAAGAGTATGTTACCCTTAGACAGCAGGTAAAACAAAGAGTTGTACTAGAGAAAAACGAGTACTGGGAAAGAGCATGTAGAGACATAGACAACACAATTGGCTATAACAGATCAACGGAAGCATGGAAAAAAATTAAAAATATTAAAAGCAACAATAAACACAAGAATATTGTACAACTGATTACACCTAACCAGTGGAAAGAACATTACTCGACGTTATTGCAAGAAAATCGGCCGAAATATCTTCAACAAGACCTAGAGACAACAACGATAGGCGAAGCTGAAATCACGAAAGAAGATATAAACAAAGCCTTAAAAAAGGCAAAAAACAATAAAGCACCAGGGCCAGGAAATATAAAAATGGAGTTGTTGAAATATGGAGGAAAAAGGGTCGTATCTTTCATTCAAGAACTATTTAATAAAATTGAAAAAGGAGAAGAAATTCCCAGAGAATGGAATTTATCATACATGTCTTCGATATATAAAAAAGGAAACAAGAAGTCGACCAACAATTATAGAGGAATCAGTGTCATCCCCTCAATCGCAAGACTTTTTACCGCAATAGTAAAAGAAAAAATAGAACAACATATGGATAATTTAAGCGAAGAACAATCAGGATTCCGGAAAAGTAGATCATGCCTGGACAATATATTTATCATGAGACAGGTCATAGAAAAGAATAAAGCCAAGAACATTGAAACACATATGACATTCATTGACTTAGAAAAAGCGTATGATAGTGTACCCAGGAAACAATTATGGGAAGCTATGAAAGGAATGAAGGTTGGAGAAAAATGGATCAATATAACAAAAAGATTATATAATAATACAAAAGCACAAATAAAAGTAGGCACTGAATTAACGAAACCAATAGACATAACAAAAGGATTAAAACAAGGATGTGGCCTATCACCCACACTTTTTAATATATATATAGAACAAGCTTTAAAGACTTGGTATAGGAAGTGTGGAAGGATGGGCATACCGATACAAGGAAATATATTGCATTCACTACTTTTCGCGGACGATCAAGTTATTTTTGCACAAGAAAAAGAAGACATGGAATACATGATAAGAAAGCTAAAAGAAGAATACGAACTGTGGGGACTTAAAATAAATATGGATAAAACAGAATATTTATGTATTGGACAACAGGTTGCAGATTTGGATTTGAATTTGGATGACGAAATTATTAAAAGCTGTCAAACTTTCAAGTATCTGGGATCAACAATACACCGAGATGGTACATGTTTAAGGGATATAGAGACAAAAATAGCACGAGGAAAACAAGCCACAAGAGCACTCCATGGACTGATATGGAACAATACTCTTACTAAAGAAAACAAAAAAAGAATCTTCCAAAGCATAATACAAAATATTACTTTATATGGATCAGAAGTATGGCCAATGACAACAACGATAAGAAACAAAATAAGAACGGTCGAGTTGGACTTTATGAGAAGATGTCTACAAGTCACAAGATCTGACAAAATAAGAACTGCAGAAATATGGCAACGAATGGAAGTAGAATGCTCGATAACAAGGAAATTAGAAAACAGAGCATTACAGTGGTATGGCCACGTTCAAAGAATGCCAGAACACAGGTGGCCAAAACGAGTACTGGAATGGGAACCTCAAGGGAGAAGACGGAGAGGACGGCCGGCACTAAGATGGGAAACATACATTGGACATGCGATGATAGATAGAGATCTGAGAGTAGGGGACTGGAATGTAAGAGAATTGTGGAGGAAAAAAACGGCGAACTCGTAAGGGAAAATGCCGAAGAAGAAGAAGAAGCAATCTATAATATTTAAAACATTCCAAAATATGTATTCAGATATTGAGTTTTAGATCTGAAACAGATACTGAGCACTTCTGATATTGTAAATGTTTGTTGTGTTGCCTTTTTAGTCACCATTGTAAAATAAAATTTACTTAAAGCAACCTGATATCAAAAAAGTTTTAAAAACATTCCAAAATACTGACTTAAGATATATTATATGAAATTTCAGTAAACCTTGGCATACCTTCCACAACCTTCCAAGAAGAAATGATAGCCATAGAGTTGGAAATCAGACCACTCAACAAATAACCCCTGATAAACAAATCTATAAAATCCTTTCAGACAGCCAGGCTGCCCTGAAAACACTGAGCTCTAAGCAGGTTGACTCAATACTCATATGGAACTGTATACATCTCCTCAATGAACTTGAACAAGGCACAAAGTAACTTTGGTAACTTTGGGATCTGCATTCATAGGACCAGAACCATATATAGGCATTGTGAAAAGCCTTGCAAGGAATACCATCTCAGATTGGGCAGTGAGGAAGCACTCCTGCACTGGCAAGATACACCAGGGCTACTACACTCCAAGGTATTCATACCATACCCCTCTAGTCAGGCCTGAGGTCAAGCCCCCTTGAGGATCCTAGAATGGTGCACAATTGATTTGGACATTCTGCTCCATCTGTTGACAAGACATTGTCAACTGAGAAACTACTTTTAGGAAACAAGTCTGGAACCAAACATCAGATTGTTGTTTCTACTATGTGGAGAATAAAACAGCAGAACACATATTGTCCAGTACTAGAAAGAAAGAGCTGGGTTTCAGACTTATGGATCAACCCTTCTGAAACCTACTAATTTCAAACAAGTTTCACCCAATATGACCATCACCTTTGTCAAAAGGTGTGGCTTGTAAGGTGTGAGCCACAATACAACCTACTCACTATCAACTTAACCTAACCTAATCAAAGGTTCATTATTTTGAAGCAGATTTAACATAGCATATACCTAACCTGAACTATATATGAATAAGAAGACTCTGGTAGCAATATCTATACTTCTGTAATTTCAAGGTAAGTTCTCTTGGTATATCAACACAAGATTATAGATCATTTTTAATGAAAGTACATAGTTAAAAATTACACAATATCCCTATTGCAACTATTTGAAAAATCTTAGTTATTTCTCAATCTGGTAAGAGTTGCTGGTTACTACTTTCATAAAATCTTCTGATAAAGGACAATTAAATATACTGTAGTGAAAGCTCATAAACCTTTTTACTAATTTTTTGGTTGTTTGCCATACTAAAGCAGTTGAAAAAGAATGCTCTAGGTAATTGGCTACAAAAGAGTATGCATATATCTCTCTATCGAGATGGGGTGCGAGTACATTGTTGGTAGGGTTTGAGGTATCTATGACTGTTTACTTCAGGTACAAATATTAGTATATGAAGTTTTGCTCTGCAGAAATGCAGAAAGGTTTCCAGAATACCAACATGACTAATGAAAAAGAATACATTTTTTTACTCTTCAGGAAACTAATAAAGGCCTATACTTGAGTGCTTCCATCATTTTGGCAGGAAGAATGAGCATACTCACATTATGGATCAGAATAAGTTGCTGTTTGTTTCAAAACATTACAATGGACGTAAGAATTAAATTGATAATAACTTTACCCTTTATACCTTTCCATATAGTACATAAATATCATGGTGGTAAACTGAAGTTCCCAATATTTATTGTCTGTCAATCATAGTAGTCATCCTACATTCTATAACATGTTAACAGGAGATATTCCCTGAAATTAACTCCCAAAAATGCCAAGAGTTTATGGAAAACACATTTGTAACTTTGATAACCAAGTTCAATAGCTAGTTGCTATATGGATAGTATAATTATTAATTTGCAGTATTTGTACATACCTCTGCAAATTCACTGGCAAGGGAGAGAACAGTAAAATGGTTAACTAAAACCATAAATTTTACATTTTAGACTATCCTCCACATAATTCATTTTGACGAATGACAGGTTAGTTTGTTATCCTTGCTGTGCGACGTAAACACTTTTAAAAGTGCCAGGCTACCTTAGAAATTCTTTAACTTACTTTTAAATAGCTATTAACAGTCCATATATAAAAATACGGTGTATTTTATATTTTCTTCAATGTTTATGTTATAAAAATTATAAGCTGCCAATGTGTCAAATACTAATCAAATTGACAATTCGCGCCATGACAGCTGTCAAAACTAAGGCAGACATCACGCTGACAACAGCGAGCGAGAAGTTAGTGGAATAGTGATGGCGAGACGATTACGACCAACGTCGTTGACAAGTAAACGAGACTGAGACTAAATATTAACTAAACCACAAAAACTAAACCACAGATTATCAGAATAGGTTGGAGAACTAAACATTATCTGCGACACTGCTGAATGTCATAAGACTCCACAAAGCTTTGTATGGGGACTATCGGGTGATGAAAATACTCGGATGATCCAGATATTCGATTACACATACACGGTATGACGAAATATTCGAATTAAGAACCGAGTTTTTAAAATCTTCAAATCTGTGAGTATTTTTGTTGTCTTCTGTGATCAGATTCCCAAAAGGTGCCGTCCAAAAAGCACGTGATCTTTTATTTAGCATTTTTAGCAACAAAAATTGGTAGTTTGCTAAAATGACCGTAAATTATTGAAAAATTGAAAAGGGGGCAAGAGCAGGAGCATTTGTTTTGCCTCCGCGTGTCCGAATGGCTGCTTGCATTCTTCTTGGCTTACCCATGGCCGACTCTACACTAGGCCGGAGCCTTAGATGTGGCAACGTGGCTTAGCTGTCAAATAGTGGGCCTATAGTTTCAGAATAATTATTACATTTTATATGTATTAGAGTTCATCTGGGTTAATAAATTAAGAAAAAAATGCTTTTTAGAACTACTACTACTAATACCACTTACATCTGATGTCTGGTTCATCATAGTCAGACACTACAAAATAAAAATAAAGCAACCTGTTTCCTGCTGCCACTTCACTTCCGCTTGAATGAACACTCAATTTACTTTGTAAATTGTCACTTGAGCTAGAAAAATTCACTATTAGTTCACTGTGAAGCCATTCTTGCTGATCTTGATTCCTTTCACTATCAAATCTTTTCATAGGTATGCCCAGATGCATGCCGTCGATCGCTTGCCCAGATGAGTTCTATTAACTGTATTTTTCTGTGATATTTGGGAGGTCCAGAAAACATTGTAGGTACCACATTGTGCAAAATACCTTTTAGAACTACTACTAGTAATTAATACCACTTACATCTGATGTCTGGTTCATCGTAGTCAGACACTACAAAATAAAAATAAACGGAACCTGTTTCCTGCTGCCACTTCCACTTAAATGAACACTCAATTTACTTTGTAAATTGTCACTTGAGCTAGAAAAATTCACTATTAGGTCACTGTGAAGCCATTCTTGCTGGTCTTGATTCACTTTCTATATCAAGGTATGCCCAGATGCATGCCCAGATGAGTTCTATTAAATGTCTTTTTCTGTGATATTTAGGAGGTCCAGAAAACATTGTAGGTACCACATTGTGCAAAATACCTTTTAGAACTACTACTACTAATACCACTTACATCTGATGTCTGGTTCATCGTAGTCAGACACTACAAAATAAAAATAAACGGAACCTGTTTCCTGCTGCCACTTCCACTTAAATGAACACTCAATTTACTTTGTAAATTGTCACTTGAGCTAGAAAAATTCACTATTAGGTCACTGTGAAGCCATTCTTGCTGGTCTTGATTCCCTTTCAATATCAAGGTATGCCCAGATGCATGCCCAGATGAGTTCTATTAACTGTCCTTTTCTGTGATATTTGGGAGGTCCAGAAAACATTGTAGGTACCACATTGTGGTTTAAAATAGGTCTTATCCTTTGAAATGTTTGTAATTATTGTCTTTATTCTTATAAATATAACCAGCCCTTATGAGGAATACCTTTCACCCACTTCTGTTTATGTCCTCCTTTGGAAGCCCCAATTGCTATTGCAACCAGGTACTACACACTTTGCAGACATCTTGTTATCTTTATAGTTTCGTTTGTGCAGGTAAATGATTAGAAACATTAAAATTCACCTTCTAATCTTATTTTTCACTCTGGAAGATTACACTAATGCCATGACTAATGACTTAACAACAAACAAAATGACGGCCCGTAGATTCAGTGTTGCCATATTTCATGCTCCGGCCTTGAGTAGAGACGGCCATGGCTTACCTGAAAGCAAATGACGAATGTCTTCTTGAGGAATAAAGTCCCATTCCTCTAAAAGAGCATGCTGGAAGTCATTTAAGGTTAAAATGATACAATTATACAATTTTAATTTTAAGTACTCTTTTTATTAAATCCAGTTTTCTTTTTCAAATCAACGGTTGATTGTTGTTGGAAATTAATTAAAAATTGATGTTTTGCTTGTGGGTAAGTATTTAGGGCGATGAAACGTTACAAAAATTATATTTTAAAAAATTAATCATAAAATCTCAAGTGCTCCGTTTTTAGTGTCGGTGAGTGTAGTGCAGAAGATTTATTTACTCTTTACCTACTCCGGCCCTGGACAACAGTTAGACATAAAAATATCATATCTCTTTTTGTTTTGTGATCCATATCTAGAATTGATTTTTTAGTATACTGTATAGATATTGAAAATAATGAAATTTTATCTATGTACTTGGTTTCTAGAATTTTCCCATCATAAAAGTTTGAAAGTGCACTCCTATGTTTAAGTGCTAATAGAAAAACATAAACAACTGGTTCCGTAGTGTAGCGGTTATCACGTCTGCTTTACACGCAGAAGGTCCCCGGTTCGATCCCGGGCGGAACCACTTTTTTTTACCTGATTTTATTGTATTATTTGTACAGATATAATAAAATCCATTTTTTGTTTTGGAAATTCTTGGAATAAACAAGTTATATAGGTACCGTTTCGGTAGAGGTAATGATATAATATGAAACCTTATTATTCGCCTCCGTAGCGTGCCTTGGCGGCGCGGCGCCCAGTATAAAAATTTGTTTGGGGGGGCCCCCGTCGCCCCCCGTCGCCCTGGGGGCTCCAATCTACTTTTGAACAGGTTAAGCGATCTATAAACAAACAGAATGAATAATTTTTCATAACTCACGGTCCAGCCGTGAGTTAGGTGGGTGTGGAATACCGTTATCTAGCGGATACTACTACCTGATTTCTTGGAAATGCACTGGATTAAAAAATAGACGCTATAATAACTGTAAATGTTGCTATGAAGCGTCAAACGCTAATTTTCTTTGACGTTGTCTGGTTCCTGGGTTCCCAGCCCTAATAGACCTACGAACTGATACTATATGACCCAAGAGCAAAGAGCTCCAAGGTGCCCTGGACCGCTCTGACAACTAACAATGACTTGATTTGTCAAAAGCTGTTTCGAACGGTGACAGCATTCCTTTTGGTGACAAAAGTGAGGCTAAGTTGTCAATATTGTAAAATTATGTGTTTAAATCGTTCTATTCAAAGCCTCGGTCGATAAAATAGTTAAAATAATAACTGTTGGCACCAGCAAAGTAGACTAATATACTTTTCCTAGTTTGGATGCAAAAAATTAGAACGCCAGAAAATACCAAGGAATACTTTTCAAAATGAATGGTATCGTATAGCAGTCTCGTTTACAAATTTGTAGCAGCAAGCAGCACCCAGAAATAAAGATGCCTGAAGTCCTGCAAACCGTTTAAGGTCAGCAGAGAAACACTGGCTGCGACAAGGTCGCACAGACACAGATAAAACGAATTTTTTTCTGCAGCCGTCCCGAATATAGAACTTTCGCTATGATTTATTAAATCGAAAGTGAAACTTAAAGCAAATCGTACCTAAAGTAATAATTAACCATACCGAAAGGTATATTTTCGGGACGGCTGTAATGTTCATAAGTAAATGTTATAGTAATATAATAAACGGCTGCAGAAAAAATATTGTACGTAACGCTACCTGAAAATGATTTTACGGGACTCGCAGGCCACCAGGACTCATCCGCGGCTCGCTGTGAAAACTGCCCTACTCACCCCGTAAAATATCACTTTCGGCACTTGTTAGTTAAATAACTATTTTGGGATCTTTTCGGTTAAAACCATACTGGGATTCCTGGACTATAATTTTGTATTTCGTAATGGCCTTGCTATTGGTAGCCTATGCAACCCGTAATACATTTCCACAACCTGTAGATATCGAATATCGATTTGAATTGGAAAATATAAGGCATTGTTTTAGATTCAGAGTTAATTTAATGTATGATGTCATTAAACGAATTATATATAACTATTTTTAAATTATACTGAATAAATGCCAGTACCGGTAGATTATCTAGCATCTCACGCAAACTTTCAGCACAAGTCAGGTTGGCCGAGCGGTCTAAGGCGCCAGATTTAAGCTCTGGTTCTCGAAAGGGAGCGTGGGTTCGAACCCCACACCTGACAAACTTTTTGTTTTTTTTCAATTTTATTTAATAGATGGATTTAAAAGTCTGGAGCGTAGATTTTTACAGAAACGTTTCCTCAGTCAGAAAGTGGTGAGGAGTGGTGTCGTTTGACAAAAGGCCGTCAAAGTCTTACCTTGTGCGATATTTATTAACCTTCACAAAGCTTAGCGTTATATTATTTTATGTTGCATTTTAAAAAAAAGTGAAATCTTTATTTTCTGTTCCACTAATTCCCTAAATGATTTGCTTGAAAAAGTAGCATCTGGAAATACTTAAGAAAAAAACCGTATCTCATATCAAAGTCACTCTACTCTACATGTGATGAAATTGAAATATACTATTAGGTAAGTTATCTGTACATCAGTAGAAGAGTAAAATAGTATCATGTTTTTTATTAGGTACAAGAAACAGATTTTTACAGGGCCAGTGTAAAACGGGGAAAATATAACGCCTCATTACTCATAACGATAATACAATTTGAGTTACGACAGTCTTCGTTGGACCCGTCGATTATGGATATGTTCAGTCATGCTGTACCACTACCAAATATAGCCCATCGTCTCCTGGTTGGGATGTTTGCAGGTTTTTCAAAAACGTGTAAGTTGTTATTTCAATCAATTCGGTGATACAAAGCCCCGTCTGCTCTTGAAAATTGTATAGCTATTCAACTTACCATCTCAATGGAACGGAGGAAATATCATACTAGTTAATTAAAATTAAATTAAAAATAACTAAAAACAAAAAAGGTTATTGGATACCTAGGTCGTTTGAGGGATACGCTGCTCTCTGCTCTGAACAAAATGCCGGTGTGCCGTGCGGCGACGCACATCTGCTACCAGAATATAGAAGGCAGTCATCCTAGCTTGGGGTCCCTTCGTCTACTTCGGACGCACGATTCGCGGACCCAGTTATTGATCACCTCACAGTGTGAGGGGTGGTCATTGGGTTATAGAACAGCAGCCTGGTGTATTGAAGCTCGGACTGCACCTTTTCTTTTTAGTTTTTTAGTTCTTCCGTTACCTCTTTTGATTAATTATCTACCGACAATATCGCCATCGATTTTCAAAAGCACTAAAGGTTATTCGCCCTTGCTGCAGTAGTCCCTGTCATAAACATTTAATTAATTCTACGGAGCTACAAAGTGAAACTTTTGTCCAATATGCCGAGATACAAAGGGCTCAATACTGCGACAGATAAAACTTCGACGCTGTGGAATGAGCTGCCGGGGAGTTTGTTTCCCGATGGCTACAACCTGCACCGTTTCAAATCTAACGTGTACAGACACTTATCCTCTCTCAGCGCTTCTACAGCGTCATAGGCTTTCAGCCTTTGCGGGAGGCTGGCCATAAAAAAAACAGACAGCCAGACGGAAAGATGACAAACAGACGGGCTGACGGAAATTACTGACGTCACGTCAGTATATTTTTTGACATCAAACTTTCTCAAGTTTCTGAGCATTTTGTAAGTCACTGGAAGTTTTTCGAGCTTGTTGAGTTTTAATTGTAAATGCTTTTGCGGTGACAGGTATGAAAAAATGTACTTGATAGTCCCTCCTGTGCCATGCTCCACTTCCTGATCTTTTCGCAAGGATTAGATGGGGGGTGAATTTGGGGTGGTTGGGAGGTGGGGGGTTGTAAAGCTGAAATATTTTTTGTACTCATAATACTGCCGTCCTAACATGAAAGGTCCTATCTGCAATATTTAAGTTCTGAGAAAATCAGCTTTTTGTCTTTTTTTATTCTAAAACTCATGATATTTCAAGAAATTTTACCAATTTCATTTTATATACTATGTAGGAAAATGGAATCTAATTGCTCATTATAATTTTGCTTCTCGTCATCCCCATCAAGAGATATTTGATATTTTTGTCACTTAGGACAATGTAGCTTAGTATATGCCATTATGTTTTTTAATTTTACTTATCGAATTTGTCCAAAATAAAAATTATATTTTATTACTAAACACTTTATTTGAATTATAATAAGAAAAACTGAACATCTTATTCATATATAATGTGAAAAACTGAACATATTATTCATATAGTCATAGATATGATAGGAATAATATATTAAACGAGAAAAGAATAAAGAATAATAGGGATGTTAAACATTTTCTTCATCAGAACCATCTTCGGAAACCGGCAACTCTTCCCAAAATTTCAAGCGATTTTCAAGAATGTGCCCTTTCAATTTGGATATAAGATTATTTTTTCGATCCAAAGATATACCGCGACATTTATCACGAGCCTGAGGCTTCGTTAGAGTACCCTTAACGTACTTCATTACAAAAATATCTTTTAAATCGATGAATTCGTTTTCAAATTCTGTTTTGTAAGAAAAAAAATAACTTCCTCTGCTAAAATGAAAACAAACTATATCTTTTAAATAAACGCGAGAAATTAGTTTTTGTAGCTTGTATTTGGAAGTGTAGTCGGTAAAGGAAAAAAATTGTGTAATTTGCATTTTTATAACATTAACTTTAGCCGAATTGGCTTGTTGTACCACTTCACAAAAGTCGTCAAAATCGTAAACCTTTTTTTTTCTCTTTAAAGCAAGTTCAACCTGATGATGAAAAGCATCGGCTGCCATAAAAGTATGGCCCGGCTCGAAAAATTTTATAGTTATATCTTCTACAGCGACTTCTGAACTGTTGACCACATACATAAAAAAACTAAAAAGAGACCAATTTTTATTTTGGCTTGAACAATTGTCAAGCCAAATTGTGATGTGTTTAATATCCCTATTTGCCTGAAAAAATGCATAGAATGTGGAAATAATGTCGTCTTTGGATCTGCCAGCAACTCCCTCATGCCACAACACAGCACAGGGGTAGGTTTTAGACTTCTTCCCAAGCGGGACGAAGCTCTCATTGTATGCTACGATACGTGGTGTAAAAATAACTTCCTTAAATGTTTCCATACGGGGGAGCATAATCACCTGAAAAAAAACGAATTTAAGTTTTTTTTATAATACTCACACAGTTCACGAAGAGACTTCGAACGTAACATGCTTTATGTGCGTTTTTTCAATTTTATTATTATCTAACTATGTGTATATCTATATATTAATTTTACCTTTTGCAAATCAGCAGCTACAAAGATCTCATCATTTTGTTTAATTTTCTCAGCATCTTCCTTATAATTTTTTCTGGCGTTAATTGCTTTTAGCTTATGAATTCTCCATGTTTTGCACAAATCGCAGCTAGCAAGGTTTTCTACATTAGCGTCATGAGACGTGGCTTTTTTGTGTATTGCAAATTCTTCGCATTCCCAGCATTCTTCATTACCTAGATTGGCAAAGGATATATTTAAGTCCTTAGTCACAATTTTTCTGTATAATTCGTAAGAAAAGTCTGTATTTGGATATTTTAGTTTAAAATCTTTGTACATAAGAGTTATGTTTATGTCACTGGGTAGATATTTTCTGTTGGGGGCGTGCTCCCTTCTGTAATGCGATATTGTTGGGTTAAATGAATTAACATGTTCAATAATTGTGTTTCTGTCTACTTTACGTGGGCATGAACGCCTTCTTCCATCTGTTTTAGGTGCTATACATTTCGGATCCGTTTTACGTATATTTTTCAACATTCTGTCATTTTCTTTTTCATACCCCAAGGTCGCTAACAAAAATATCTTACAAACCCTTACTTCCTCGGCTTTCTCAGATGTCAAATAGTATTTGTAGGAATAAACTCTGGGTGATGTTTGATTTTTGGTTGTACTTCTACCTTTTTTACATTGTTTTACCCTTTCTAAAACAAACTGTTTTTGTTGTTGCTTTGGTAATAGCCAGTATTGTTCATTAATGTGTTTTTGCCTAGTGTACGAAATTTTTTGGGAGCAACTGAGTTTGCATTTACACGCCTTTTTCACTTCATGAGCTCTTCTGTACCTCTCTATCTTTTGTTTCTTCCTTTCAACTAGTGGTTCTTCGAATATTTTTCTTTTTCTTATTTTTCCAGTTTTTGTATAGAGTTTGCTCTCTGCCTTTTCTACTGATTTATCTATAATGTCTTGCAAAATATCTTCTCGAATGAAGACCTCGATAGAGTTAAACTCTTTTTCTTTTGGTTCCATAATATCAAATACATTCTCCTGAAAATTTTCGTTAATGTATTTTTGTTCAACATTTGAATAATTTAAAGTATTTAAGTCTACCTGAATAACCGTTGCTGGCGGAGCTACCATGATATTGGACACGATGTGTATTTTTGTACTAGGTGAAGTAATTTGACTATATTCATAACTACGATTCGTCTCACTTCCACTTCTATTTCCTAATTCATTGGACAGCCCCGGTACATAATCTGGATCTTTATTACGTTTGGCATTATTAATTTGCTTAGATCTTCTAATAACATCTAGTTTTTCCTTGAGCTGGATATTTAATGCAAGAGATACCATCCGTGCGCATCGGCTACCACTGTTGCACCGGCTACCTGATGCACTACAAAACAAAAATTACAATCAGAGATTCGTCAAAAATAAGGAATTATCACTAAACTTACCCTGGATTCATTTCTCGGAATATATATCGACTTAAAATGCAAAAAACACCGCGGATTTACCGGTAACAAACACGTGTCCTATCACTTATTTGAGGTTATATTGCACATAATATATTTAGTCATACTAGGCTTAATTGTCCTAACTGATGCCGCTCATCACAAAATGCTAGCCTAAATTGTCCTAACTGCGCTTTTGAAGGCAGAACGGGCTATTTATCTTAGTAATTGTTTGATCCGACAATTTAAGTTAGTAAAGATGACTTTTTATTCACTTCGGACTAAACATTTAGATACAAAATGAAGCAGTTAAGACTCAGATAGGACTCTTAGACTTTGCCAAGGTGTAGAACATTTGCTTACCATTCCGATGAGCCAAAAATGTCAATTTACCAAATTTTGCAGATAGGACCTTTCTTGTTAGTACGGCAGAATAGGCTGTCCCTTGACCTGTGAAAGTAAAACCTAGAGGCATAATTTAATTTTTTAGGTCCATCCGAGCACTGTCTATTACAGAAACCAAAAGGGACTTCTGATGTATACATATGCGAGTATTGTTTTAGATCGTTCTGTACTGTGTAACGGTAAAATCGTTGAACTGATTTTATTGAAATTTTGACACAGTATTATGACCGTATAGCGAGGATGAAACTATAAAAATATAAACATAGCCCAAACTTCGTTTTTAGGCGATTTGGAAGTTTCTGATCAACTCGATTCGTCAAGTTGAAGCTTGCAAAATAAAAGCTGTGTCGCCTTAATTCCTATGGAGAGAGATAAAAGAAACTATTTACGAGAATTTTTGTGTTGGATGTTTTTTTTCGGAGAGCGGGCGATGATTTGATTGCAAGGGGATCTCAGACTATAGCTTCATGCAATGGGAGAACAGTAAAATGGTATCACTATTATGTGTGGATAGTACTGATGAGTCAATCAACCTGACTACATTTTTATTATTACTTTTATTACGATATATAAGGTTTTATTAGATAGACATGATGAAAATATGGGAGTGTGTTCTACACCTACACGAAAGCATGTGGATCAACAACTGGCTGAAAATGGGACGTCATGATTTTAGCAAATATAAAATGTTACTCATAGAGAGCTTTATGAGATAATTATTAAAATTGATCCTTGTAGCTCTGTAGGATATAACCGAGGGTGGAATCGTTTTCATTATTTGAATCTACAAAACGCTGTACCATAGGAGACGATGGAATTCACAAACCCTTTTTACATAAAATAGTTTATTTATCCGGGAACACAATTTGTTACAAGTGAACAACATCTGTATACACACTTAACATATATTTTTAAAATATTTATACATCTTGCAGACATCTCCACATTGTTCACTCCGAGAAAAAGCCTACACTATTATTCAAATTTGAGTTGATAAAGTAATTGTTACACCACTGCCTATAAATAATGTCATCCACCATGTTTTCTGCGTCGGTATGTCAATTGTCTCTGGTTTGTTCTCAGAGTGAACCACTTGTACGTTGGATAAGCCGAAATTTGGCAAATACTCAGTATATTAAAATGGAAAAATACAGGGTGTCTCACGACGATTAAGACAAGCAATAAATCAGAACTGGGCAGTAGTAGCGAACTATATAATTTTAGGAGTTTAAATTAGAGCAAATATAATATATTTTCTTATTATTGTGTCACCCAATGAGGTAATCTGTTTTTGGTCACGTGACGTCCGATTCAAAATGTTTAATGGGACACCCTGTATATCTGTGACTTTTTGTATTCTTCCCGATAAAACAATTCCGACAAACTAGCACACTTGGGGTCTAAAGTGATTAATTCAAGAACTACAGGTACGTAAAGGATGGTACCACTACCATTGATTATAACATGTACCACTAGTTAAATTACTTTGCTAATGTTTCAAATGGTAGTGGTACAGTCCTTTTAGTACCTGTAGCTCTTGAATTAATCACTTTAGATTCCAATAAGTGTGCTAGTTTGTTGGAATTGTTTTATCGGGAGGAATACAAAAAGCCACAAATATACAGGGTGTCAAATTAAAATTTTTAAACCGGACGTCACGTCACCAAAAAACAAATACCTCATTGGGTGACACAATAAAAGGAATGATACTATATTTGCTCTAATTTAAACCGCCAAAATTATAATTCGTTTCTCCTGCCCAGTTTCGATATATTGCTTGTCTTAATCGTCGTGGGACACCCTATATATTGTTTAACTTAATAGGTCTTACTGGCATTTTTATTATATCATTAAACATCGATTAACAGGAGATGGAATAATCAAAAATATGCATGTCAAATAAGAAAGAAACTAATTAGCCTACAATTTATTAATGTTCACCGACTTTGTTGTACTGTAACCGTCAGGTGACTCCAAATAGTTGTTCCCTTGAATATTTAAAAAATATAATATTTTCTCTTAGTCAAACTTCGATTTGAATGCAAAATGCCGGTCTCAAAAATAACCTTATATTACTTTTTTCGTAATTGTATAAAATGGAGTAAAAAGTCCAGGTTGTGATGTGAATAATACAAAAAGATAGGTACATTCTAAAAACTACTGCCAGTTATAAAAAATCATTTAAGCGATTGACCTTGATACAGGGCGATTCGAAGAAAATACTGTTTGAAATACTTAATCATCCTATCCATATCATAATTCAGAAAGGAGTGACAGTATTTTTTAGTTAGCATGAAATTACGGACATTTTTAAACAAAAATAAACCAATCTTTATTCATAATATGTTTTTGCGTCGTTGCTTCTGGTCAGCCTTTCTCCAATAATGGCTCTCAAGTATCCTTCAACATAAAGTAGAGACTCCTTTGAGCGTCAACCTCAAATATGTTAGATGTAGGCCTAATAATACGTTAATCAATGATGTAGGTCTTATAGTCCGATTCTGTGGAACATTTAATTTATTTAAATTCGGGTACAACCCCTTATTAGGCGTGCTTCACTGTTATGGGGGAAAAATAAAACTAACAAATGTACAAACATCTATGAAACCTGTGTTAGTTTTAAACTGATGGTTTAAAGCCATTTTATGACAAAATCTATTCTAGTATCAATGTTAAAATACGAAAATTGACATAACAGAAAAAAACTGCGAGTTATAATTATTATATTCATTCGTCTCAAACTTTCAAATTATATTTCACACACAGAATAACAAAATTAAATGTCGAGCTCGAGCAGCATAATATTGACAGAGCAGAAATGGTTTAGGAAACAGCTGCTCTAATTTTATTTTACTAAGCTATAAAATAAGCTAATTTGATAAACCTCCCCTATGGTAAAACACAGCTGGTTCAAACATCGAAATAAGTTACATTCTGGTGTAAAATTTTCAGAGTGAGAATCTCACCAAACATCAAATATGCAGTACAAATATTTTTTTGACACAAATAACCATTAATCGCAAATCCTTCGGAACTGCAAAACTTCTATAAGGATGGATGGAAACCTTTTGGGTGGTTTGCATTTTGCATCTATCCATTTATGAATAACTAAATCTACTGACACATTTTTAGATACATGGATGGAAACCAGCATGGTTTTTGAGAAAAGTACACTGTATGTGACCCAGACAGTATGTGACACTGAGATAGAAGATTGGGAATATTAAACTCTAAAGTATAAGGACTCTGACGTCTGATGAGAAACTAAAATATTGGGGCAAGTGGTCTTATCTCTCAGCAAAATGTTGAAAAAGAATAATACAAAGCCAGTCCTCGAAAGTGTTGAATTTATTCATGTGAAATGATATATGCTGTTTTCACAAAAAACTATAACGAAGATGTATGACTTATGAAAGAGCCACAGTGAGAGAGAGAGGGAAAAGACAATGGTAAATGATAACATACATTGAACGATATCTAAAGAAAATCGGGAAATTACAGAGATTGACTAGGTATACTGGCGAAAGTTACATTTGAGTCACCGATTTGTATGGGGTTAAGCCGCCAGAGGGTCAGAGATATAGTCGTTGTGAGGGACGCACTGTGGGAGTAAAAACAGCTATGCAAGAATTATTAGGTGTCATGTCTCCAGACCTCTACTTTAATTTTGCAATTGATGTGGACCATACCACATTGATATGTTGAAGAATTGGAAGCAGACCATTGAATATGCAACTCAGTTCTTCAATTATATTATGGCATCTATTTACGAGTATGTACCATCCAATTGTAGTGTCTTTGAGCTTACAGACTAGCTGGTAAGGCAGAAATATTCTTATTACACATTAGATGTACTATGACAGAATTTGTTTTCAAATGGTCCAAAATAACATTTTAAACTATCATTCAGGGCCGCAAACAAAAAGCGTGGAAATACTCTCGGAAACTGAGAACTAAGTTAATGAAGCCCTTTACATAAAAACAAGACCTATTCGTCTGGTTGGATCATTTCTAAAAATAAATATATAATGACTAATGGCATGAATTGTGAATTCTTATCTCTGACACAATTCGAATCACCCTGCATATACAATTGCGTAACACAATTGCTTGGAAGGACGTATCAGAGGTATAGGGGACTCCTTCCAGTCCTGTCTAGTTACGCCATTGTATACAGATAAATTTGAACACCATACATCACAGTTAAACTCGTTGTTTCAAAATAAAGATCGCGTCATCTAGCCAGTAGTAGGACTGCTGCAGATCTCCTTCACAGAGGTAGGGCACTCTGCTCCAGGAGATAACTTCAAATCCTTCAGGGATCAGGACTTCTTCTACCACACTTCTAACTTGTTCCTCGAAGGTATCGCCGTAGATAGGTAGTTTTTCTTTTGGCTTGTGGTCTGGGAACTCTGAAACGTAATTATTACATCATTATGTCATTTCCTTCACTATTGATTTTGTTTGGCTGGAGCCGGTTTCTCAATGTCCAGTTAAATATTTATCTGGAAGTTATCGTTAGATAAGTTGTTTAAACAATTGAAGGTTAAACTTAGGAATTGACGTAAATCTTATCTGACAGTTGCATCCAAAGAAACGCTAACTGGCAGCTACCTATATGACACTCCGGCCCTAAGTGGCTTATTTTTATTCTATATTACTGGTGAAAGAGTTTGTGAAGTTACACGACACACACAAATTATGGCTATACATGTGTGTGCAAAAGAACTATTATGACAAAGAATCGCTGTTTGTTTAGAAACCTAGGTTGCATTTGAGAAACGCGAATTACATCCAAATTTGTTTGGGACTGCGGGGAAACTCTAAATCAACATTAGCAGTATACAGAGTGTTCCAAAATATCATATACAAATGAAAGGAGGAGATACAAATTCATATTTCATCCCCCTAAATGTTCCGACATCGATGACCGGACAGATTGTATATTTCATAGTATCAGTTCCAAATTCGCAAGTTTTTAAGGACTGAGAACCCTGAAACCAGAAAACATAAAAGGGAAGAAAAATCTTTTAGAACAGCAGGCAGTTATGCGTTTATGTAATGTTTGATTTTCGACTTCACATTTCGATGTCTACTATTTCGAAGCTTTCATATATTTTCGAGAGCTACTACTAAATTCGCGTTATCATTTTTTGTTCACAGTATGAGCTGCCACCTTGTGAGCTGTGTTATCCACAGATTCGCGCAATAAAGGGTGCTTGTCATGTGAGTCTGCTTTACTATAGTGTCGATGTGCTTACTGTTTAATGAAGTTATCTAAATAGGAGATACCGAGTGAAACGCACCATAGAGATTGTGTGTGAGGTCTGCTTGGTAGGATCCACCGACATCGAAAGTGCGTTTTGGTGATAAAACACTAGGTCACAGATGCCACTAATTTGGAAATTGAAGGGTCCAATACCAATAGAGTCAATTTTTCAGGAGGGAAGAAAAACTGCCCGAGGGAACCTTTATAGAGTAGAGAAGGTCTTGACTTAGTAGAAGATCCGAATATAAGCCGACCTTCTCCGAACTAGTTAATGAATGAAAAGCATTTTATATTAAATTTAATATGTTAAGAAACATATCGCGAGTGGGTTGGCTGAAAAATTTCAGTCCAGGATATGATTAATTAAATATTGAAAAATTAATTTTTTTTAAACATTTCACTGGTTTGGTTAATAGATCACATACCAATCGAAAGTATGAAGCCCATAGAATATGCAAACGTTAGGTTGGCTACGTTTTCCGCGTTTTCCCGCCCCAACTATAGGATAGGAAGAGGTATAAACAGGTAAATCAATATAGTAATTTGCACCGGTGTGGTTAATGCATGAAACTTATATCAAAATAAAGATAATTTTATTGCAAACACGTCGATATAGGGTTGTCTGCAAAAAATCAGTCTGGAATTCCGGTTGTCGAATTTTAAAGATCAAAATAATGCTGCCAGTGAGGTCCGAGCGAACTATCCCGTGTATTAACAAAGTGCGCATGTCATGTGTCCCTGAAATTGAAAAGGATAGCGATACACTCGTAAATGGTGTGCATCATTGTATTGGAACAGTTTGCCTTATTCTTCTGAATTGAAAAAGCATGCTACTATGCTACTACTACTATACTGATTGTTGTTATTTATAAACATTGAATTGTGATAAAAAATGGCTAAAAAGTGCTTTCTATGCAATTCGGACGATGATGTTCTTGATTTTAACGATGAAACGTATAAAAACTGTTCGCTGAAATTAAATTTTCGTAAAAAGAAAAATTTTAAATACAGTGGCGTTGAGTTAACCAATGCATCACTCGATTTTATAGGTTATCATACTACGTGCTCCAAAAAAGTGACTGCTTTGGGTAAAAAATATAATGAAGAGTGTAATAACTTTCTTGGTGAGAATACGGTAAGTGCATAATAATTTAACCTTCAAAACTATCTTAGTAAATACATCTTTTAAATTTTTTTAATTGTGAAATAATGACATGGAATATTCATAAATGAAATGATTATGTTTCATTCAAATAAATCATTTCAATTTCATGGACACATGACATGCGCACTCTCTTTCATTCAGTGGCCGAGCTACAGGCCGCTGCTATGCTGCGTCCTTTGTTAATTCACGGGATAGTTCTCAGTGTATATGTATCATGGGATAGTTTGCTCGGACCTCTCTGGCGCACGTATTCACTGGCAGCAATGTTTTGATCTTTAAAATTCGACAACCGGAATTTCAGACTGATTTTTTGCAGACAACCCTATATCGACGTGTTTGCAATAAAATTATCTTTATTTTGAAATAAGTTTCATGCATTAACCACACCGGTGCAAATTACTATTATTGATTTACCTGTTTATACCTACTTACCCTATAGTTGGGACGGGAAAAACGTAGCCAACCTAACGTTTGCGTATTCTATGGGCTTTATACTTTCGATTGGTATATGATTTGTCTATTAACCAAACCAGTGAAATGTTTAAAAAAAAATAATTTTTCAATATTTAATTAATGATATCCTGGACTGAAATTTTTCAGCCAACCCACTCGCGATATCTTTTTTAACATATTAAATTTAATATAAAATGCTTTGATTCCATTAACCAGTTCGGTGAAGGTCGTCTTATATTCGGATCTTAGACTAACTGTGGCATACTGTGGGCACGGCTATACAAAGTTCATATTAGAAAAATTGCTTAGTGTCACGTTTTAAATTACTGAATAATGAAAAGAAAACTTTTGGACTTAACCTGCTTTAGCTTGCACAGTTTTTTGATCTTTCAATATTAAAGAAGCAAAGTATAATGTAGATTGAAAAAGTATCTTATTTCATGAAGTATTATAAAAGATAGTCCCTTAAACAAATGTATTTGACGATTTCTTGTATTTTCTCCCATCAATTTCGCTGTATTCTGGTACTGGGCCCTAATTGGGGTTATAGTTAGCGTTTTCCGGCGAATAATCTTCGTCAGTGTTGATATGAGTTCCCAAAAATACACACGCTATTTATCACTATTGTTACACTTCTGCTACAAGACTGCCTACCAACAATAAATTCAATATCATACCAAAAATGAAAGAAGTTTGGCTGATTTGGCTCGTTTAATACTGTGTAAGTCAAGTCCAGGACTAGCCGATTTTTGCACAGTATGAAGAACCAGACAACCAAAAATACTGATATGTATCGCGTTTAGAAACCTCGTTTTTGCACAGAACGATGCAGAATTTCAGACTATGCAAGAACAGGTGGATAAGGCAATATCGTCAAAAATTAGACTCAACTGGTTCTTGCATTGAACTCTTCAATTGGTTTTTATCTCCTCAGTGCGATACCGCCAGATGCTATCTTTATCAGGAATGTCACCGTGATACTTGCTAGAATTTTCTCATGGTTTAAAAGTTCTATCTACTACGACCCCGCCGCGATATGTTTTCATACAATAGACATCTCATACATTTATGATAGAATGCATACTGATTTTACCTGATTCAACGTAGGCCGAGAACGGCAAGACGACAGCTAATAACACCATTCCATCAGGTTTCAACGCAGTCTTGATCTGTCTCATGAGCGTCAACGGAGTGCTGCAGCGATCAATGAGATTGAGGCAGGATATCATATCGTATTTTCTATCCAAGTTCCAATTGTCTGCATCCAATAGCCTGGAAATAGTGTTAATTATAGAACATATTGAAAAGTTTAGTTGGTGAATGGTGCTCCTAAGGACATATACAAGCTATTAATGAACCTATTTAGTAACTCTACCAATGACGCAGTTATATAGCATTACAGTCGATACAAAACCTGACCAGACACAAATAGTATCGAATCAAACGGAAGACAGAGTTCTTTTCACTCACGTTACTCAAATCGAACACAAATCTCTTCAAGAACATTAAAATTTAAACTTTAACTAATAGAGCGATGTATACACCTTCCTTGGTTGCGATTTTCATAGCAATTTTATCTTACAATACAGGGTGAGTCAAGCTCAACGCCTCGGACTCTTGTGACCAAACGATACCACTTTTCGAAAAATCGACTTTGCGAGTGTATGTAGGTCGAGTTGGACTACATTTTAAAAATAATGACTTTGATACAGGGTGTCTAATAAAAGCGTGACATATCAAAGTTATGTTTTTTTGAATGGAATACCCTGTATATTATTACATATTTAGATTCCTGGGTGCATTTTAGTGTGGCTTTATGTATCACACATGGGACTTTAAGCGAACCGTTTAGGTGCAAATCACAATTTTGGTTATAGGTAGATGTCAGAAAATATTGAATATCGCAGCTATTATAAATCTTAAGAGGGCTGTGACTTTGCCGTGTTACTAACCATGAAATGTGTCAGCTTACGTTAGACGGTCGAGTTCGAAATACATTTGTACTTGGAGAAATCGGTAGATCAATTAAGGAAACTTCAATCAAAGGTAAGTTGATTTTTTCAAATTGGAATGCATAATTTTTTTATATGATCAAATGTGCCATTTGATAAGCTTTCTAATGATATGCAGTTGTAAATATCAATCTCTGGTAGTTTTGATTTAATCTCAAATTTTCGGTAAAACCGGTGTTTTTCAATTTTCCTACCTATAAGCAATTTGAGTACGGTCCTGCAGTGTAGACAGTAGTGTGTAGTTTTATCGGCTCCGTAATAATCTCCAAATAATTTGGGAATTACGAGCTGTAGAAACAATTAAAAGTGATCAGTGGTTTATATAAGTGGTACTTAGTGTAGCATCACAAAAATTCTGCATCTGGTAAACAAGGTAAATTAGATATTAGATATCATAGCGATTTCACGGACATTCCGCATAGACACCGATAAAAGTCCAAGGTCCGACGGGTCGACCGGCTGAGGATTTTTTGCGCGGTAGCAGAATTTGATACTGATAATAGGTAGGTTATTGCACCAGAATACATAGTTCCGGCTTTCATATTCACGGAAAACAGGACTGGACTAAGCAAGAAAACGGTAAGATAGAAAATATAAGTGGCCAACATGGAAGGAATAGCAGGCGTCCTTAAACAAATTAAGGAAAGTATAAAACAAATGAATGAGAAGCTGGACTCGGTCGTGCTCGAAATAAAACGGATGGCGGAAGAAAATAAGGAGCTGAAGGATAGGGTTAAAGGACAAGAGGAAAGAATAGAAAAACTCGAGAGAGAGATAAGGAAAAAAAATATAGTCATAAAAGGAGTAGCAGATGAGACAACTGAAAACTACGAGGAAACAAGTGGCAAAATTGTTACAATTCTACAAAAAATGGGTGTAAGTATCAATGCTAAAGAGGATATAGAAGAAGTACGAAGACTTGGAAGATACAACAGTGAAAGAGATAGACCAATCTTAGTCAAGTTCATGAAAGAGCCTACTAAGTTTACAGTTTTGAAGAACACAAGAAATCTAAAAGGGACAAATGTATGGATTGACGAGGACTATCCAAAGGAGGTGCGAGAAGATAGAAGAAAACTGATTCCAGAACTCAAGGAGGCAAGAAACAGAGGATACAGAGCAACGCTAAGGTACAATAAACTTGTAATCAACGGAGACATATATAAAGCACATGAAGTGGAACAAGGAAGCCAAACAGCTGGTGAAGAAACCCATGGTACTGCCGCGAACAAGAGAACAGTGTCTGAAAGATCGCCGGAGGGGGGCAGTTCTACAGAGCAAATCAGTAAGGTAACTCGAACAGCTCAAAAAAACTAACACATAAAGAGGTGGCGAATTACAAAGCTGATGGACAAGGCAATGGACAAGGAATTGCTCTATTAGGAAGGAATAAGGAAAAATATAGTAAAATACAGTTAGGAAAATGTAACAGGAATGACCTTAATAATCAAAAAGCGGACTATCGACATAAAGGAACGCGAGGAAAAGAGTGCAAAAATCGGAAAATAAAAGATAGCAAATTGTTAATCGGTACTTGGAATGTGAGAGGAACTTACACAGCAGGAGCCCTTAGACAGGTGGTAAGAGAAGCTAAGCAGTACAAGATGGACATTGTTGCCCTACAAGAGACAAAACAATCAGGAACAGATATTGTAAATATAGATAGTATGATTTTATTTAAAAGTGGTGGAAGAGACCGTAGGATGGGAGTGGGATTTCTTGTAGAAAAAACTATTAAAAAGAGCGTGATGAAATTCAGTCCTATAACAGACCGAATGTGCTCTATAAGATTGAGAGGAAAAGATAGAAATATTACTATTATTAATATACACGCCCCCTCGGAAGACAAACAGGAGGACGAAAAAGAACTGTATTATGAGATGTTGTCGAATGAGTATGAAAAAATACCGAAACGTGACATAAAAATTGTAATTGGGGATTGCAATGCTATGATAGGGAAGGAGATTATATATAGAACAATAATAGGTATTCACAGTAAACATGACTTGTCGAATGACAATGGGCAGCGATTGATTAACTTTGCAGCAGAACGGGATATGGTAATAAGGAGCACACAAATTGAAAGAAAGGAAATTTATAAAGGAACCTGGAAATCCCCCAACGGAAGAGTAGTAAATCAAATAGATCACGTGCTGATAGAAAGAAAACACCTACACAAAATTACAAATGTAAGAAGTATGAGAGGAGCTGAGGCTGACTCTGATCACTTCCTCGTTAGAGCCACATGTAAGAACCTATTAGAGAGTTCTGGGAATTTTAAGAAGAATGTAAAGAGAAAAAGGAAATATGATATAGAAAAGTTACAGGAGCTAAGAACACGAGACGAGTACCAACAATCTATAAATAAAAGATTAGAGAAAACGTGCCCAGTAGAAGAAATCGATGATAAGTGGACGCAGCTAAAACAGATAATAGAAGATACAAATGAAACTGTAATACCATCAACAACAATGCAATCAAAGGGAAAAGACTGGTATGATGAAGAATGCGAGAAATGTGAAGCAGAAAAAAAGAAGTTAAGGTTACTTATGCTGACAAATGGCAGTGATCTAAATATCGAAAACTACAAGAGAATCAGGAGAAAAATGAAAGAATTATGCAGAAAAAAGAAGAGACAATATAATGAAAACGTCGTAAGGGAAATAGAAGAAAAGTTTAGAAATAAGGAGATTAGGTCTTTCTACCAAGAAGCAAAGAAAATGGGGAGAGGATATTGTAATGGGCAAATATTTTTGAAAAACAAAGATGGAACGTTAATAGCAGACAAAGACGAAATACTAGAAACGTGGAAAGATCACTTTGTTAACCTGTTGAATGAGGAAGAGATAGAAAATCAAGAAATTCAATTAGTGACGGACGGTGACGCAGATAGTTTGGAAGTTCCTACATATGAAGAAATAGAAATCATAGTACAAAACATGAAGAACAATAGAAGCCCTGGAGAAAGCAATATAACAGCAGAAATGTTAAAAGTTGGAGGAGAAAAGCTTAGAAAAAAGATCCACGAAATGATGAGAGAAATATGGCTAAAAGAACGAATGCCGGTAGACTGGTCAAATGCTTTAATATGTCCAATATATAAGAAGGGTGACCCAACAATATGCGAAAATTATAGAGGTATCGCCCTTTTAGACACATGCTACAAGGTACTGGGACAGATAATAAGAAAGAGGCTGGACGGTTATGCAGAAACAATTTTAGGGGAATATCAGGCTGGATTCAGAAGCGGCAGGAGTACGACAGATCAAATATTCGTTCTCAAGGAACTACAAATAACAAGCTATGAATATAAAATGGAACTGCACGTGCTTTTCATAGACTTTAAACAAGCCTATGATAGTATAAACAGAGAGAGAATATATGAAGCAATGGTGCAGCTAGGAATTCCAGGAAAACTCATAAGGCTAATAAGAATGACATTACAAAAAACCAAGAACAAAATTACATGGATGGGAAGTGAGTCACAGGAATTTGAAGTGAGAAAGGGACTCAGACAAGGCGATCCTCTATCAACGATACTTTTTAACTTGGCGCTTGAAGCAATAATTAGAAGAAGCAAAATCAAGACGAATGGAACCATATTTAATAACGAACACCAATGTATAGCATATGCAGATGACCTAACACTAGTAGCAAAAACAAAGAAAGAACTAGAGAAAATTACGGCAAGGATAGCTGCGGAAGCAAGGAGATTTGGAATGGAGATAAACCAGAGTAAGACAAAATATATGGTCATGGGACAAATAGAAAAAACTTCTGATGATCAATCGAACCTAACTTTTACGGCCAATAACATGAAGTATACTTTTGAAAGGACTACGGAATTTATGTACCTAGGGGTAATCATAGAGCAAAAAGGACAAGAGAAACAAGAAATACAGGCAAGGATCATCAAAGGAAACCAGAAGTATGGAGCCCTGAAAAATCTTATGAAATCCAAATATGTAACCAGAAAGACCAAAGAGAGAATTTATACAACTGTTATAAGACCAACAGCGACGTATGCTTGTGAGACGTGGACTATGAACAAAGAGGAGGAAGAAAAAATTATAAGATGGGAAAGAAAAATGTTGAGAGCTATTTATGGAGGCGTAAGAACAAACGAGGGAGGGAGGAGAAGAACAAACCAGGAACTGGAAGACATGTATGAGAACCCCAATATTATAGCAGTCATCAAAGCGCAGAGAATAAGGTGGCTGGGACATGTGGAGAGGATGAATGGGACGAGAATGGCAAAACTAGTTCTCAACCGGAGACCAATAGGGAAAAAAAGGAAGGGTAGACCAAGGGAGAGATGGCTGAAGAAGGCAGAAGATGATTTAAAGAAAATTAATGTTAAACAATGGAAAGAGAAGACGGCAGACAGGAATAGGTGGCGTGGAATAGTCCAGGATATACTCAGAAATAGGTGGTGAAAGTATCCAAAGACAATTCTAAGTTATATAAATTTTAGCGGTATAAGATCAGACTGTACTCATTTCTGCCCTAGGCCTTCATGGCCTGTTGTGCAAACTAATAATAATAAGCAATTTAGCAGGCCATGAAATATAAACAAAAAACTGTTCAGATGGAACAAAACAACTAACTTAGCAGGTAGTTACGGACGAAATAGAGTAAAGGGACAAAGTTATAAAAATGACTTAAAACAAATCAATTCTAACCAGAAATAGCAGACATAACACATCTAAGGTCAAAAAGCAGCTGATGGAGTAGGACAGAAATGGGTATTTTTCACAGCATACCGGCTACTACTATATTCTAAGCTTGACGATTCGCAAAACCTTGTGAATTTTGAAATGAAAGGAAATCTACCACGTAATGTTGCTGGCAGTTTAATAGCTTCAGAATAAAATTTCACATTTCATGATTTAAAAAAATAGTAACCGATACCTCTGACTGGAGCTCCGCAAATTCTTCAATACTCATAAGCAAGATCGCCGAAAATGAAGAATAAATTAAAAATCTGCTCAAATTATTAAACATAGTTTACCTGGCAGAAAATTAAAATATGATTTGTCAGTATTCCTTTTTTTGCGACCTTGCTAATAAATACTGAAAAATTTAAAGGACGACAGTGAGAGGTATCATTACTTTTGACTTTGACGGAAATGACTACTGTTTTATGCCATTAAATGTGAAATTGCATTCTGAAGATATTAGACTGATGGCAACGATCGCTGAAAGTTTTGCTTTCATTTCAAAGTGTTTAGTAATTTTGGAAATTTTTAATCTCTAGTACATTGCAGTCGCTAGTAGGCTGTAAAAATTATCCAATTCTGTCGTACTCCAGCTTCTCTTTAACATTGGACTTGTTACCACCGGTGTTTCTGGTTAGAGTTGATTTGTTGTAGGGAATTTTTATAATCTTGTTCTTTTACTCTAGTTCTGCTGGATATTTTTGCTAAGTCAGTTGTTTTCTCCCATCTGACTACGATTTTGTTTATATTTCATGGCCTGCTAGTTTGTTTATAGGTAGGGAAATTGAAAAACCCTGATTTGATTGAAATCTCGAAATTTAATAAACACTACCATAAATTGATATTTACAACCTGATATAATTAGAAAGCCTATCAAGTTGCACATTTGATCGTATAAAAAAAATTATGCATTCCCATTTGAAAAAATCAAGTTACCTTTGATTGAAGTTTCCTTAATTGATCTACCGATTTCTCCAAGTACAAATGTAATTCGAACTCGACCGTCTAACGTAAGCTGACACATTTCATGCTTAGTAACACGGGAAAGTCACAGCCCTCTAAGATTTAATAATAGCTGCGATATTCAATTTTTTTCTGACATCTACCTATACCCAAAATTGTGATTTGCGCCTAAACGGTTCGCTTAAAGTCCCATATGTGATACATAAAGTCACACTAAAATGCAGCCAGGAATCTAAATATGCAATAAATACAGGGTGTTCCATTTAAAAAAACATAACTTTGATATGTCACGCTTTTATTAGACACCCTGTATAAAAGTCATTATTTTTAAAATGTAGCCCAACTCGACCTGCATATACTTGCAAAGTCGGTTTTTCGAAAGGTGGTATCGTTTGGTCACAAGAGTCCAAGGCGTTGAGCTTGACTCACCCTGTATAAGGAATAAAGTAATGCAGCGAGATAACTTCGATGGCCGTAGCCAGCTGGTGGGGCCCGATTCAAACTCTGATAAAGGAGTAGGATCTGTACATACACATCTTACTTCACATAGTTTGCCATGCAAGTGCCACATTGCTGTTATAACCGTTTTACAGCAACAACAAATCCATGGTTTTAATCGTGGATTCAGTTCGTGGTCAAATTTGACAAGTGTAAAACAGGAATCTGACGTCAAATAAGTCCATGGATTTCTTCGCGGATTTAGAACGCTCTAACTCAGCATAGTAAACAACCAGCACAATATCTCTAAGGATTATATAAAAATGATTCCCAAAAAATTTGACCTTGGGATGATTTATGGATGATTTTACGGCTGTGACGTTTGGGTAGAGATGCGAAAATAAAAATATCGATACCGGTACCAACTCGATATTTTTTAGCCAAATAGGCGCGTTTGGTTCGTACAGAGAATTTTGTGCAATTGATTACACCCCTCAATAATTATGTATTTATTTTCGATACCGATACCCCTACAAAAGTATCGATACCAGCCTGGAATCGCTCAAAAAGTATCTAAGATACAAATACTCGATATTAGTGCAGAAGTACAAGTATCGATGTATCGTTAGCATCCCTACAAAAAAATCATTCAAAAGTGGGGACGCGCGTGTAATTGCCGCCAACCTGAGTTATTGTGCTGGTTGTTTAGAATGCTGTTGCTCTAATTTGTGGTCAAGTTTGACGTCAACTTTGGTAGTGCCAACCATAAACATAAATCTTAACTATGCATGGCATGCATGTTGCATCCCCGTCTCTGTGTATTATTAAACATGTTCTAAATAAAAATTCGCAATCAAATTAAGATTTTACTGTCAAAAAGCCACAAAAAATGCGAATTGGAAAGATGTTGCCACCAAACCATATGACAGCAACAGTGTTGGCAGCACTGAATACTCTCACAAAATACACGGTTTTGTTCACATATGTAAAACACAATCAGTTTGGCCCTGAAGAAGACCATGGATGAATCGATGAATGAATTCGCGAAGAAATCGTCGATGTAAAACGGGTCTTAGCAGTAATTCTTATCGGAAATATGTTCTAGTAATTAAAATATGTATGGAACTTACAAATTTAAATAATGTCATTTTTCAAAGGTCTATAGAGTTAGGTACTTTCATTAGGAAAATTTCATGAATGGGCGAATTTTATGACAAGCAGAAGAAATCGCTAAAATTAAATTCCAAATTGCTAGAAATAAGCAATTCTAATGTTATTTTAATAAAAAACCAGTTAAATTAAGGTCCTGTACAATAAATTGTATGTAAAGCTTTTTAGTTCATGAAAATTGTAAAAATTTAGTATGAACTTGGGAAAATGTCTACATAATTTATAATTACGTGTGATATATGGTAACATAATTATTTTTGTTTTTTTCTCCTTTATATTACAGCTTTCTCACACTATGGAGGGTGAGTCCTAACTTGACACATTTTATTAACTGTGTATAGAAGTCATTAAAATAAACAACTTTTTTCAAATAACTTTGTGTGCAAGGCTTTCGCAGCCATCGTCCAATGAATTTGTGGTTCTTGGACTTTTAGGCTGGCGTCGCGTTCGATGCGTCGCGTCGATGAGCGTTGAGGCTTGACGTTTCGCCACCACGCGTGGATGGCATCTTCAGAAGCTATTTCGCTTCGGCGACTTCCGAAATACTGTATTTAGGAAATCGTCGTCCAAGCACCACAAATTCATTGCATGACGGCCGCGAAAGCCTTACACGGTATAAAAAGTTAATAAATTAAAAATTCATTAATTTATTTTAAACTTGAAATTAATTTCGACCCAACAAACAGGAAGAAGTAGAAAATAGCAATCAGCCCCATGTGCGGCCTCCATTCTCTGGGCAGCCAGCGCGGTTTCCATCGCCCACACTACCGCGCAATGAAACTTTGCCCATAAAATGGAACGTCTTCAAAGTTAATTAAGAAGTTACTTAGCCGATTGGTAATGTCCAGTGGCGTACTTAAGACTCCGGTTCGAGAGAGTAAGAGAGAGAGGAGGTCAACTGAGATAACGTATGCTACTATACAATTAAGAATAATAATAACAGGTCTTTATTCACAAAAAATACTAAGAAATGCATAGAGATGGAGAAAGTTGGAGTGTCAACAAAATAAATAAAGGAAAACTTTTATGTTACAGATATATTTCATACTATAACCCTAATTAAACAGACAACATAGCTAGAAATTGCTAAGCCTTTTCCAAAGTCTCTATTAAGGGGCCTGGCTACACACAGTTATACATACAGAGTGAGTTTTTAGTATCGGATCTGTCGATAACTCCACTGCTGTAAAAGATAGCAAAAAAAGTTGTATACAAAAGTTAGGGGGGATATGCTCCTTGCCCAGAAAATATTTTTGTTTATACAGGGTGATCCATAACTACGTGGTGCTGCAAACATATATGTTTTTAAATGAGACACACTATAGGGTGAAGCCTCAACGGAGTGACAGAATTGGTTGTAACTATCATGAGAAAAAAACAGAAAAAAAAATCTATCTCATGCAGTTCGAAAATTATTGGCATTTAAAAAAAAACCTAGAAATTTGGTCAAATTATAACAATTTTTCGGTTATTGTGGTTAACTTTTATTATTTTTGTTCATTTAAACTTTGGAACCGTACCCATAAATAACATTTCTAGAAGCACAGTTAAAAATAATGACACAATTGCCCCAAGTTTTGTTGTTGACTTTGCTAAAAGTGGCGTCACTATCTGTCTTGCTCACTCACAGCAAACATGTCCACTGTTCACCTTTCTCATCATTTTGCCGTAAAATGAAGAACCTACCAGAGGCTTGTGCGAATAAAGAATGGCACTTGCCAAGGCACCTTAGTACATTTTTTTTTAAAGGAGGGCCTTTCAAAGTCAGCAAAATTTGAAAATTTTAAATTCATAGTTTAATAAATAGTCTTCATTCTAGAAAACTTGGAGCAATTGTGTCATTATTTTTGACTGTGTTTCTAGAAATGTTATTTAGGGTTACGGTTCCAACGTTTAAATGAACAAAAATAATAAAAGTTAACCACAACAACCGAAAAATTGTTATAATTCGACCAAATTTCTAGGTTTTTTTTAAATTCCCATAATTTTCAAACTACATGGGATAGATTTTTTTTCTGATTTTTCTCATGATAGTTACAACCAATCCTGTCACCCCGTGCGGCTTGACGTTGACTTCTGGGACACCCTGTATATTATTCCATATTTAGATTCCACTAATAATCCAACTTCTTACAATATAAGGTATTGTAACATTATACAGGCTATTTCAAAAGTTATGACCATTTTTAAATCCAAATCGCTGTCAAATGAACGTAGTGTAAATACAAAAGTAATAATGATCCAAAAAACTATTTTTTCACATGGAAAGATAAAAAATATTCTCTAGTGTTAAAATCGGCTATAAAAAAAGTCGACGACGCATATTCATATACAGGATGATGTAGAATGCAAAATCTAGATTTTCTCTCTTTTTTTTTAAATGTAAACCCCAATATTTTCACTTTATTTTTAAAACCAACAAAACTATATGTATGCAATTTTATGCTAAGTGTGAGTGGTGAAACTGATTAGCTACAGCTATTATACAATTCTTTACTTGGCTAATTGTCCAGATAACTCGCAGCTACAAAATGTATACTTGGCAATGGTCTATTCCCATATGTTATACCACGTGATATTGTGGCCACACGATTTTTCATTTTACAAAAAAGAATAATTTGATATCGATACCATCATGTAGACCATATTTAAAGAACATAAATCACTTACACTAACGTCAATAGATGAGAAAATCTTGGGGTTGTGGCCAAAATTTTGAAAAAAGAGACTGAGTCACATCATAGAGGAGACTCTGGTGCTAACAGCTAAGCTTTCGGCAATGCTTATTGCCATCTTCAGGGCTTTCTACATAGAAGAAAAAAAGAAAAAAAAACTATGTAGAAAGCCCTGGAGATGGCAATAAGCAAGTCTCCTCTCTATATACGGCACTGGTAGACAGGTAATATTGGTTGTTCTACCGATGTGCGCGATATTCGTAAGCGTCTTGCTTTCCCATTTGCTCCTTATGTGTGTACGCTTAATCAAGTTATCTCACTAATTAGTCTCGGGGCTATCACTCGCCTGTTAGCTGTTTGCACGCCTACATAGATTTTATGGACCGTACACTATACGCCTGTTCTGCATCATACGCCTTTTATGTGGCTGAGAGGTAATAAAGCTGGTTTAAAAAACTCACATTCATTTAAAGAATGCTCGATAAGGTAACGTGGCTTTGCATTATTGTTTATAGTACCTGCAGCGCACAGGCTTTTAACCTCTTAGACTATTTAACACACTAATTAGACTCACTTCCAATGCCTAGTATCATGGGTGAAAAACATATTTTTCATATGAGTACAGAGTATGGAATGTATAAAAGTATACACATTGAATGATATTGTTTGACGGTTGTTTCAGGAGACATAATTTTGTTTTTTGTTTTAAGTTCCTAACGATATAATTCAAAACGAATTTTATGTCAAATTTTATATTTTGAAAAATACCGCAAAGTCGGTCAAAATCCAAGTAAAGTCTGCTTCAAACGTGATTTATATTAGAAGGTAAGTGAAAAATGATAAAACAAAGAGACAACCAACTTCTTTTTTTGTTTGCATTTATTTGACCACTCACGAAAGCAGGAAAACAGTTCGTTCAGGTCAGTTGTTAGTATATCCTCTGTACTCTCAAGTGATTTATAGTGTAACGCTCTACGAAGGCAGCCATATGAACCATATGTTAAAAAATATCTAAAACCGAATTTATGTATTGCAGGCATGCCAATCAGGCTTTGCCTTAGCCTTGATCTAAGTAGCAGCTGTAGTAGTAATGGGGAGGCAAGTAGGCCACCTTTGACCCCTTACCCATCCCACGGAAGTAACACAAAAAACCCTCATGGAGAGCTCCTTTTGTCAAACCTACCTACTTATAGATGTAGGTCAGTAAGTCCGATCAGTTTACTGAGTATAATGATTCTCCTCAAACTCAATTTTACCCAATATCTTAATTCTAAGGTTGCGATACGTAGCACATCTGATCAGGAAGAGAAACTCAATTTCGTCTTCTTCCCAATCTCAGAGATAACATCCTTGCAGCGTGCTAATTTTTGAAAGGCAGCTGAATTCCTGGGTCAGGACTTATCTAGCCTCCGGATATGGTATCGCTACTTGATTGTCAGAACCCCCACCACCTATCTAGCAGGTAGTGGAGTCCTTGCAAGTCCGAGCGCAAAGCTTCTCAAATGTATCTCGATTTTTTAGAGCAGGAAAACACCAAACGTGTGGGTAGAGTGCAATCTTGTCCCTCATCCAATCATCTGTGTCAGATATGATTAGTGAGAATCTGGTGTCTAGATGTAATGTGGTCTCCTTCTCCTAATGAATATATCGGGATTTTGCTCCAAATGGCTTGACTCAAGACACGTATGGAACTGCATACATCTGCTCAACGAACTTGGAACAAGGAACAAAATAACTTTGGTGTGGGCTCCAGGTTATAGTGGAGTGGAAGGCTTTGTTTTGGCCAACAAGAGGAGGAACCGAATCTGTGTTCATGGGGCCACAACCATTCGCGGGCATTGCGAAAAGCACCGCTATGAAACCATCCTAGATTGGTCAGAGGAAAGCACTCCTGCACTGGCGAGATACACCTCAGCTACAACACTCATGCGATACCCCTCTAGTGAGCCCCCCCCCCCCCAGAGCATCATAGACTGGCTCAGGAATGATCTCCGCAATCTGATTGGTCTGTTGACGGGACATTGTCGCCTGAGGAACCACTTGCGAAGTTAGGTCTAGAACAAACATCGGACTGTCGTTTCTGCTATGTGGAGGATGAAAGTACCTACTGGAAAGGGCCAGGTTCAAGACTTTCGGGCTCACCCAACTGGAACCTATCGACTTCAGGGAAGTCTCACCCATCACGACCATCGCCCTCAAGGGGTGTGGACTGTACGGTGAACTCTATACAGGGTGGTCCAATAAACGCGCGGTGCTCTTTGGCGGCCTTGTTGTTTAAATTAGAAGAAAATAACTTGAATAAAAAACGTTTCTTTTCAAATGGTCTACTTGTAGAAAATAATTGCAATACAAACAGCATCAATTCGTCATCATTAGAATTTTCGTGGCTCTTTGGCTTTAAAATATAGTAAACCCCAATGGCCTTAATTAGAAATATTGTATACAACTGTAGGTCCTTCTGTACTTACGTCCAAGTATTACAGGTGTCATTGAATATGCAAAATATTAAAATGCGCGTCAAGGGCCGTTAAATGCATCTCAGGAGGAGAACATAATAGTTCCGTTTGTCGGTCTTACATTTATTAATGTGTGGGTTCTTTCAAAAAGGATTCCCGTAAGAGGGCACTTAATATTTTACGGCTGTTCAATTTTACCGAGTACTTTTATAGCGCATAAAAATCCAATATTATTAACGCAATTAATGATAATGGAATAAAATACTCCAAACGGTTATTATTTTCTGAACGCGGTCATAAATCGTTAACTAACTTGTAGTTACAAATTTGGGAGTTGCTTTAGCTCTGTGTTCTTTACCGTATCAAGAGGGGTTTCGCTTTATTTCCTTTTGTCGCGAATTTATACAGTTATGAGCTGCAGATTTATTGACACAATGCGCTAGTCGTCAAGAAAAAAATGTTCATTGCAACATAAGTCTGAATAGAGGCTTGCAGTAGGATGAACACATTAACATATGAAAATGACAAAAAACTGTAATACTTAAGTTTCTATTGTCATTTTCTAAACTTATTCTTTGGTTGTCTGCCTGATACATTGGCTTATCACAATATGTAGTGACATAAGCTGGAAGATACATATTTTACTGACGTTTTGGACGCCATTGTGGCATTTATCAACGTACAAAATTTTACAAAAAATTATTTTTCAATAAGCGAATTTTTTGCAGGAAAGAAAAATGTTTTTTTGCGAATTAGCTTTCTACGTCGGTCGATGATGCTTGCACTAAGCATATCAAATTCAGAGATGCTTTTACCATGCCCCAAATATCATAGATAAGTTTCCCAATTGAAGCACGCACCCAGTACATATTTAAGAATATAACCTCCAAAATGGGATGCATTAATGAAGATTATAGTTTATGGCGTTACATTTATCTATGTGGTCTTATAGAGAAAATATTATTGAAAATGAAAAGATAATCAGAACAAGACATAAAGATACATTTTATGAAGTTTCTCATTTACCTAATTAGTTATTTATTATAATTTATTAGCAATAAAATTACAAGTGCAACCACTTCTGGGTTAAGAAGTAAACGAATCTATATGTAAGTTTGGTGGACTAGTAATTAATTCATATGTAGATACACTTGGAGCTCTGACTGGCGGTTTTGAACGTCAGACCAAAAAAGAAAAACAATGAGATAGTAGTAGACCAAGCGGGGTTCTGAGCTGATGGTAACCCTGTCCATCAGGTTTTCCACTTAGGATGGCATGAGGGGGTGTACATGCCGAAGAAGTAGAAGAATCCGAAGACATGGATCGACAATGACCAGAGGGTGGTCGACAATGACCAGAGGGTATGACGCAAGGTGCAGGTAGAAGGGCAGGTGAGTCGGGACCGTCGAGAGCTACCGGGCCTGATCGTATATCCCCACCACAGCGCCTACGTCACGCGCAATACTAATTATATAGATACATAGTACATACCTTTGTTGTCATTTCCAAAACATGGTAATGAAACGGAATCAGTGGTTACGCGCTATACATCGAAATACCTTCACGATAAAGGATTTTTCTGTCATATGCATCAAACACTTCGAAGGGCGATTAGTAATTCGTACTGATACTGCTATAAATTTAATAGTTCCACGAGCTAAGATTAAATTGTCTTCACAGATTTTGTAAAATACCGCTTAACAATAAATACTGTAAAGTGCATGCATTCAAAACATTTCTTTCGCTCGCCAACTCCGAAAACTCGCCCCCAACTTTATGTTTTCAAATAGCACCCCATAAGTTTTTCTACATAAATGATATTCCTATTTTATTTAAACTCTTGTGGTACTTTGATTTTATACGCAAACCTATTTTTTTCGTAAAATCATAAAGATAAGTAATATAAATAAAATAAGGATTTGTTTGACACGAAAAACTGACGAAAAGGGAAACTAGGGGGTTTTTAAGGGTACTGAATGACCTATGATACACGCTTTCGAAAACAAATCTCATCATTTTTTCTTACGAAAATATTGCGCCTGAAAAAACCCTTATTTTATTTATCTTATGCTTTGGCTTCACGAAAAAAACTTTTGTGTATTAAAGCCAAGGCACTACAAACAATGACCCCATTAATGTAAAAGCTGTGGACAGCTATTTGGAAAAAAATGTTGGGGTGAGTTTTAGGGGTTCAAGTACAAAAATTTGTTTTCAAAGTATGACATGTCCTGTTTGTCCTTCAGTACCTTTGAAACGCCCACTTAGTTTTCATTTTTATCTGTTTTATGTACATCATTTTGTGAATAATAGATAATTTTGTATCATTTGGGTGCGTTTAAGTCCAACTATTAACCTTCTCACGTCCAAACGATATTAGTTAAATAGATATTAACTGGCTCCATTCATCAAAAATTCAATTTCCTATGAATTCATTTCTGTACATTACTTTTGTATATTTGACCGCTTTCTTAGCATTTCAAGAAAATGCTCGTAGCGCCGGAATTTCTGTTAATCACTGCAGATACGTCCGGCGTCTGGTGTGACGTCACACGCAGCACCATCAGGCCCGGTAGCTCTCGATGGTCCCGGGTGAGTAGACCAGGTGACGTGTGCCAGAAGGGCTGTATAACCACCACGTGACCTTATCGGTAATGTGACATCACGTGACGAATTAGGATGGCATGAGGGGGGGGGTGTCCACCACCACGTGCCGCCGAAGAAGTAGAAGAATCCGAAGACATGCGATCGACAATTACCAGAGAGTGGTCGCGCCAATGACCATAGGGTATGACGCAATAGCCGCACAGGTAGAAGGAGCAAGGCAGGTGAGTTGACTACGTGGCGTGTGTCAGAAGGGCTGTATAACCACGTGACCTTATCGGCAATCGGTGATATCACGTGACGAATGTCAAAAGGGTTTTACACAGATGTCATGTGACAGCAAAGCCAAGCCTAGCCTCACCCCACCGCACCACACGTGACCGAGCGAAAAAGGCCTTGTTGCATCTAAAGTTGTGGGTTGAGCAAGCAGGAGAGCAGAATAGATAGATAGGTGATGAAAAATAATAAAATTCGTGATTGAAAATATATCTTCGTTCATGTTATCGCTTATCTGGCAAATTAATTAATGTTTTGTAAACAAGTTGGAATGAATGAAAGATTAGCAGTCACATGCGATTGAACTTGAACTTGTTATCTGTACACACATTATTAGGTAAAGTTTTGTATCAATATGCACGCGTTTAGATCTAAGACATTTTTTTAACTATTACAGTATACCTAGTATGATCGGTATTTGTCACGTGTGGTGCGGTGCGGTGGGGTGAGGCTAGGCTTGGCTTTGCTGTCACATGACATCTGTATAAAGCCTTCTGGCACACGTCACGTGGTCAACTCACCTGCCTTGCTCCTTCCACCTGTGCGGCTATTGCGTCATACCCTCTGGTCATTGGCGCGACCTCCCTCTAGTCATTGTCGATCGCATGTCTTCGGATTATTCTACTTCTTCGGCGGCACGTGGTGGTGGAGACCTACCCCCTCATGCCATCCTAATTCGTCACGTGATGTAACATTACCGATAAGGTCACGTGGTCGTTATACAACCCTTCTGGCACACGTCACCTGATCTACTCACCTGCCCTTATACCTGCACACCTGTCTTTCAGGTGACAAAGATGGGGCTATTGCGTCATACCCTCTGGTCATTGTCGACCACCCTGTGGTCATTGTCGATCCATGTCTTCGGATTCTTCTACTTCTTCGGCATGGACACCCCCTCATGCCATCCTAAATGGAGAACCTGATGGACAGGGTTACCATCAGCTTAGAACCCCGCTTGGTCTACTACTTAAGACACTTGTAATACGAGTTTTACGTGTTAAACAATATCTATACTAAACACTTACTTATATCCCTTCTTCTGTAATAAAGTTCTCATAGGTCCCGACAGTTCAGTAACAAACACTTGACTGAAAAATGGGGCTATCTTTGCAGTAACCTCACCGTCACCAGCGCCCAAGTCTAACAAACTGTCTGACCTCCAATCTTCGTTGGCCCTAAGAAGCTTTATGAACTGTGGTGGTGACACTACGAACATGGACCCTCTTTGTAACCACCTGAAATTAAAATTTAATGTGTTATGGATGCAGTGGTAGTACGTTTATTAAATGCAACTCTAACTTCTAGTTATTTTTATAAACTAAAGCATAAACACGCTATACATATTGTATGTTATAACAACTAAACGATTGGAAAAGAACGGAAGCACCAAACCACAAATAAAACGTTTCGATATACAAAATGTAACACATTTATCCGATGAAGCGGGTTGGAATCTAGCCATACAACTCGCATCCCCCAGACATTTTTAAGTTACTTAGGTAAAACCTGGCAACCTTTACGTCAAAGAAAAAATTAGGTAAAATTCATTTTCGAAAGGTGCGAGAAAACATGTTCAACAATCAGCATACATAAAATCAAATGACGAATGTCTTCTTGAAGAATAAGATCCCATTCCTCTAAAGAAGCGTGCTGCAATTTATTTAAGGTTAAAGGAATAGGGGCCCGACTTCGTATTCTTCGCCCAAGCATGTCCCACAGTTGTTCAATTGGATTCGCATCTGGATTTAACGCTGGCCACTCCAAGACATCAATCTCTCTACATCGTTTAAGTATTGTTGAGTAATTCTCACGGTGTGGGGTCTGGCATCATCATGTATCAAAATAAAACTATTTCCAATAAAATCAACATAAAGAACAGCAAAATCTTGCAGAATATCATCAATGTACCTGACAGCAGTTAAAGACCCTCTTGGAAGGATGTACAACTCAGTGCATGCCTCCAGAGAAATTTCAGCCCACACCATAAGTGAACCCCCTTAGTAGGACTAAAGGTACATTCTGCAAAACGTTCTTGTGGTCTTTGCTATACCTTTTGACGACCATCTGGAGACAGCAGGCTAAATTGCTGAATCTGGACTCATCAGTAAACAAAATACGCCCCCATTCATTTTTACCCCAGTGTTCATGATTTTTAGCAAATTGAAGTCGCGCTACACGATGGCGTCTAAGAAGCTCTGGACCTGTGGCCGGTAAGATTGGCTTCACCAAGTCTTCGTCCAACTGTCCGTTCGCTTACATTGGTATTTCGACGTGATGAACTCTATTTCTGATTTCTATAACTATAGCGATCTCACAGACTTTGTGAGCAGGTGATAAAGCGATCATCATGACATGAGTGCTAATCCTTCGTTGGGGGCCAGTGCCAAGTCGTTTAGTGTAAAATCCGATTTCCAAAAAACGTGTATAAATACGGTGCATAGTGCTATTTGATACGGGATGATAACGTTGGGCAAGACATCGCTCACTTCTTTTGTCTTGAATCAACGCAACCATAGCAGCCGCGATATTTTTAGCTCAAATAAACGCAGCAAAACTTGCTAAATCCAGCAAAAGTTTGACAAACGCCTGCCAAATTTATTAAAAATAATAAAAAACCCATGGCCCACCATGAAGTTTTGAGTGATACAATCATATAATCTTCATTTTAGTACACTTTTTATTAAATCCAGTTTTCTTTTTCAAATAAACGGTTGATTGTTGTTAGAAATCACTAAAAAAAGTGATGTTTTACTTGTGAGTAAGTATTTAAGACAATGAAACATATTATAATATCATATTATATTATTATATTTTAAAATATTAATCATAAAATGCTCCGTTTTTCGTGCCGTTGAGTGTAGTTACTCCATATCCACGCACTTCAATCTCTAAAATTGAACAAATACCTCCAAAATCCAGATCTGGTATTTTTTTTATTTTTACGTTTACTTATTAACATATTAACATAATAAGTATTTCGGACGTCGCCGACGTGAAATAGCTTCTGAAGATGCCATCCACTTGTGGATTCATCAGTTCTCAGGATGCTTGTTTTGCACTAATTACTCCAACGCCACTCCACAGACTTTCTAAAATTTAGGAGCATTACCCACTATGACCCCACATTATATCACACCTCAAATTCCATCAATATCGGCGAAGTAGTAACTGAGATAAGGCTGTTCGAATGACAACAGATAGACATCATAAAACCTTCAAAACGTATTTCCTGCAACTCGAAAATATTCGCGATTACAATACCTAAGTGAGTAGTAAGAAGTATATAAGAAGTGAAAGGTTGCAATTAATGAATCATATAAAGTTCTTTCAAAATTTCATCAAGATACGTTCAATAACAACTTAAGGGCTATGGCAATTTTAAATTATTTAGTTTGTTCATATTATGTTTTAGGATTGAGGTTGTCCGTTTTTAAGGATATCCTTGAATAACGTATAAACTCTGAATTGGATAACTTTGGAGAAACGATTCTAATTCCTTTTTGTCTTCATAAAAGAAATCATAATAATAATGCAGTGTCAGGTTCACTAAGCCGTTCCTGTGATGGCAGATGTTCTTTTACTTCCCACATCGAAAGGTGAGGGGAGTATTGTGATCGCGAAAATTTTCGATTTTGAGATAATACACTTTTTGGGCGTTTTATGATGTGTACATAACGAAAATCCACGTCACTCATTTCCGTCGGTCTGTCTGTCTGTCGGTCTGTCTGTCTGTCTGCCTGTCGGCCTGTCTGTCTGTCAGTCTGTCTGTCTGTCTGTACGTGTTTTTCTAGCCATGTAATCTCAGCAACCGCTGCATGGATTGTGATGAAATGTGGGCAGCGATATGCTGTGGGGTCGTAGTAGGTAATGTTTCTACAATTTTGAAAATCGGTGCATGGGCAGCAATAATTAGCAAAAAACAAAAAAATTAAATATTACCCAAACTTCGTCTTTAGGCGTTTTAGGAGTTCCTAATCATTTTCAATTTTTTTTGGGTGGGGGTGAAATTGGGGTGGTTGGGGGGTAGGGGGTTGTAAAATTGAAAAACATGTTGCTCTCATAATAGACTGTTCACTGACCTGTGAAGGAAGACCTAGTGACATAAATAACTTTTTTTAGGTCTATCCTAACATTGCCTATTACAGAAACCAAAGGACTTTTCTGTTGTAAATATACGATCGTTCTACATTGTGTAACGAGGAAACTGTTGAATTGATTTTAATGCAGTTTTGACACAGTATTACCACCGTGGCGAGGATGGAAAATGCGTATGATTTTTATAAATCTTGCCAGTGGCGGCGCAGAAATAATAAAAAAACTAAAAATACAAAAACAGCTCAAATTTCGTTTTTAAGCGGTTTTGAGGTTTCTGATCATTTTCATGATCATTCTGATCAGTTGTGGGAGTGAAATTGGGGTGGTTGGGGGGTGGGGGGTTGAAAAACTGAAAAAATTGTTGTATATATTCATAATAGGCTGTCCACGAACCTGTGAAGGAAGGCCTAGCGACATAAATCACCTTTTTAGGTCCATCCAAACATTGCCTAACCTATTATCGAAACTAAGGGAATTTTCTGTATAAATACGAGTATTTATTGCTTTAGATCGTTTTGTATTTTGTAACGTTGAAACTATTACACTGGTTCTAATGAAATTTTTACACAGAATTACTACCATGGTGAGGTTGGAAAACGAGTATGGTTGTTAGAAATCGTGTCAGTGGCAGCGTAGCAATAATCAAAAACTAAAAATATGAAAACAGCTCAAAATTCGTTTTTAGATGTGTTAGGGGTTCCTGATCATTTTCTACCTATTTTTGGGTGGGCATGAAATTCGGGTGGTTTGAGGGGGTTGTAAAACTAAAAACTAAAAAGTCTATAGCTTTGATAATAGGTTGTCCATTGATCTGAGAAGGAAAGACATAAGGCATAAGGCAATTTTAGGGGGGGGGGGGGAGGGGCCTGCCGATGAATATTATTTGCAAAGGACTAAAGCTTCATGCTATGGGAAAATAATAAACTGGTGTCACAGTAATGTGTGGGAAGTAGTGAGTCAATCAACTTGGCTTCATTTTTTTATTTAGCAGTAACAGTAGTAAATGGACACACAAAATCTCACCTTTGCGCTAAACTGACCTAGTCTTCAATTTTAAAAGTTCTCTTGATAATACATACTTTAAAAAAGTCTGCAGACTCACTTAAAATGTTAGTAAACTTGTCTGCTTCGATGAATGTAGTTTCGCTGATAATATCAGCTACAGATGCGGAATTCTAGTTACTTTACTATCGCCTGTATGGATTTGCCTAACCTCTCAGCTGGATGTAAATGAGAAACACTTAAATCCACACTTATCCCGCAAAGGAGCTATAAAACGGCCGTATTTCTCAGCTCTATACCACATATACATGTTCGATACGGAGTAAACATTTTAAAATGCCACCACTGGACTCGTAAACATTATAATGGGGGAGTTTTAATTATATTGAAAGCAGTCGGGAGATATGTGGACGTAACATAGTAGTTATGCATACGCTTCCTGTACGGAGACTGGTGGCGCCGCCTGGTTCGCCGTATTGTAACTTCTCGCAGCTGGCTTTGAAATTAGATCTTGAGTGCGAAAAAGCGGTGGTCTCGCAGAAGCTTTTGCGGCCTGTCATTAAAACTACATATGCTGAAATACAGTAGAAAGCCAATCCTATCCCAGTTTATTAATACTATTTCGTAGAAAAGGTTCTTCGGATTTTGGGATAAAAATGATGCAGAGGTCTTTTACTCAAAAAGCCGACATTTCGGCGTTTATTTTACGCCTTCTTCAGGGCTAAAACATCACATGAAGATGAACATATTATATAGGTAAAGATATAAATTGGAAAACCTTAAGTATTAGCTTTAAGAATAATTTACACTTTACAGACAAATTTGAAAAAAATCACATAAAATTCACAACTAACATTTAAAAGAAAAGAAAAGAATAAAAAAAACATTAAAATAACAATAAAAATAAAATGTAAAGCGTACATCTTTACCTATCGAGCATGCCTCCATAGCACCAAAGGATAACGTATCCCTTTGGGTCAAAAAACAAAAAATATTCTAGAAGATGGTTAAAAATAATACGGAATGCCAGTTGTCAACATCTGATTTTACGTATTTGCTGCTGTATACTGAAACCAGTATGAGAAAAATATGTAATTTATACTTTCATATTATTCAATAGATATACCGTGTTCAGTCATAGAAGTGTGTAAATATTTGATTACGTTTTTTTTTATTATGGTTTAGGTTTAACGTAATTAGCAATCAATAAATTATAAATCTGACTCAGATCGAAAGTATCAGTTTTCTTATTCACAGCCTTATGATGCTTGAAAATGCAAATCATTTCGCCGATCAAACGTTTCTTATAATTATTCTCGTTGTCCAATATAGTGACAGAATCAAAGTAAAAATGATGATTATGATCAAAATGGTGAGATGCTAAGGCTGTATGATCCCTATCATTTTTATGACTATCTTTACATTTTTTTATAACTGGCAGACCGCGTAGGCAGAGCCTAAATACCAGAGTACCGCGGCTGCTGTGAAAGGGTTATGTTAGGGGAAGTTTGTTAATGCGGGACTTGAATGAGGCAATACCCGCAGGCCCAATAAATACATCTGGCAGTCCATTCCAAGCCTTGGAATGGACTGCCAGAGGTATTTGGACACCCTGCGAATAAATGTGCGGTTGTACCGCTCGGTTCTTGATGTATGAAGAGCCATCGCCTTAGGATGAGATGCCGCGGTCGCGCGGGTGCATCTGATAGGAGCGGTGAGCGGCGGAACGATAGGGGATAGCTCAGAGGAGCAGATTCCGTTTGAGTATCGGTAGAAGAGTGAGAGGTCACCAACAACACGCCGGTGAGAAAGTGGCTGGAGGTGGTGCGTTAAGGCCGGGTCGCCAATTAGTCGAATTGCCCTTCTCTGGACGGCATCTAGTATAGATAGGGTAGTAGGGGCAGCAGCTCCCCAGATATGAGGCCAGGTCTTATCTGGGCTTTATATAGCGTAAGGAGGTTACATGGTGAAAAGTACTTTCTGGCTCTAAATAGGTACCCAGCTCTTTACAAGCAGCTGTTGTACTTGACGCAACGTGTTCGTGCCAGATCAGGTTTTCTGTAATATTGACTCCTAACAGCTTGAATGAGTGACTCCTTGGCAGAGCCCGGTTGTTCATTAGAACCTGGTGTTGGCTTAGGCACTTCTTGTTAGATAGCGTACGATACTGGGTCTTGGAAGCATTAAATTTTACCATATTGCTTGAACCCACAAGCGGTAACGGTATCGAGATCCTTTGAAAGTGAAACTGCCACTGCCAGTCTTCTGTGTTCCAGCTCGACCACAGAGATGGGTCTATTGCTTATGATGCCTGCACGCAAAACTATGAATTGGGTTTGTAGTGCTATAGAGTAGATCATTAATATGAAGCAGAAAAAAATGTAGGAGCCAATACCGATCCCTGCGGAACTCCAACATTGATGCTATAGAAAGAAGAGGAAAAGCCGGCTACCACGACAGAGATTTTCCGACCTGACTTATGGGCTGAAATCCTATATTTCAAATTTTGTTTGGTTTGCCCTATATACATATACAGTATCATATTCATTGCAAGGTATTTTATAGACCATATTAGATTTATATTTGATATCTAATTCGATCCAATTTTGTTTTTTAGAGTTTTCGTTTGAAGGTCTGCCTTTTAATGAAAATCTAAAATTTAAATACCTCGGAAATCATTACAAATTGGATATGGTCAGTTTATTAGCTTACCACTTCTATCATCACCTTCCCAAATTAATCAATCGATTTGCAATTACCCTGTATATTATTTTGAAATTTTTTTCTTCATCTTGTACGGTTTGGAAGTTACAGCCTCTATAAATCATTCGGCTTCACTCGGCATATGTATATGTATAGTTCGGTAGTTTTAAATTGCAGCAACCGATCATAGCTTCCGTTGCTTTATCATATAATACACAGAAGTAAAAAACTGTATTTCCAGCTCCCTTTTATAATAGCGGGATCCAGAAACCATCAATGACTTCGGTAATAATTTTAGACGGAAATCTTTTCTCCACGGGTTTTTAAAGAACAATTTGAAAGTTTCCGATCCCGCTATCCAATTAATACTTTTTCATCGCAATATCGGAGCCGGGCAAGTCCAGGAGAAGAATAATAAAGTTTAGAGGAGTGGAGAGGAGAAAAATAGTTTAATAAGAAAAGAAGAATGGAAGCAGTGGCTGGCGCTCCTTTCCCTTCCCGTATTCGCGTCGCCAACGCCCTCAATCATTTTCAATATGAAATTTTTATGTATTGATCGGGGACGTTTTTTTAGACGGATGAGAACGGGGGTTGATTGCACACATGGGTGGAGTTCCATAAGTTACCTCGCGCGTTTGATGAGGTTTCGAACAACGTCTGAACATCGACGGCAGCATCAGGAAGTCACTGTGTTACTATGGAAAGAGTTTTTAATGTGAACAGAAATATTACATGCTTTGCTTTTGAATGCTTTATTTGATAATTGGAACCAGACGAACTGTGCAATGTATGGACAGATTATATCAAAAAACTGTTTCACGACGATCGACGGATAGAGGAGATTATATATGAGAATCCAACTGGCCCAAAAATATTAGTAGCTGAAGTAGAGTACGCTATAAAAAATCTAAAGAACGGGACGGCTCCTGGACATGACAATGTTTATTCTGAAGCGCTAAAACTAATAGACACCAAACTTCTGTGTAAACTTTTTAACATGATATACGATAGTGGCAATATACCCCTGGATTGGCTAAAAGCTACATTTGTTGCAATCCCAAAGAAATCAAGTGCCAAGACCTGTGAGGATTACAGACAAATAAGCTTGATGAGTCACTTAAGGTTTTCCTGAAAATAATACACAAGCGAATATTTAAAAAGTGCGAAGAGGTCAGCGGTGAAACACAGTTTGGATTTATAAATGGGCTCGGTACTAGGGAAGCATTATTCTGCATGCAATTGCTGGTCCAGAAATGCTATGATCAGAGGAAAAATATTTTTATTTGCTTTATAGACTACCAAAAAGCGTTCGAAACCATCCGACATGACTTTCTATTTGATATCCTGAATGATATTGACATTGATAGTAAAGATATTAGGATCATTAAAAACTTGTATTCAGAGCAAACAGCGGAATTGCGCATTAACAGCTTTCTTTCTAGAGAACAGATACAGATATAACAGAGTGTCCATCAGGGTTGCATCCTTTCCCCCATAGTATTTAATATATATGTAGAAAGAGTCTTTCAGATGGCATTGAAAAATATACAAAAAGGTATCAAGGTCAACGGAATTCTTATAAATAATATCAGATACGCAGACGATACTGCGATCGTAGCAGAAACGCAGAAGACCTACAAGCACTACTCAATCTTATAAGCGATGTTGGTACAGAATACGACAATAAATACGAATAAAACCAAATTCATGGTCATAAGTAGACTATAGCATGGCGAAGCTCAATTACTAGCCAACGGAAGCAACATAGAGAGAGTGAATGAATTTAAATACCTTGGATGTACACTAAACGAAAAGTGGGATTGTGACGAGGATGTAAAAATCCGGGTGGCTATGGCAAAAACAGATTTTACAAAATTCAGTAAGTTCCTAATTCGTCGTGAAGTCCCTTTGAGCCTTAGATTGAGGGTGGTAAAATGCTATATATGGCCAATTCTTCTATATGGTGTAGAAACGTGGTCCTTGAAAGTAAGATCCATGAACAGAATTGAAGCGATGGCTGTTGCGAAGGCTCCTGCGAATCTTGTGGGTGGAGCATGCTACAAATGAAGAAGAAACTTGTGCTGACAGGAAAGATCGAAGGACGGAGAGGCGCAGGGCGCAAACAACATTCCTGGCTGAGGAACATAAGAGATTGGTGCAGCATTTACAGTGCGGCTACCATTTTTCGACGTGCAGAGGAAGGTTCTCTCCAGATAGTTAATTAGAAGTAATGAACATTTGAACACCTACATGCTGCAGAGCGTATGGTACCTGAAGAAGAAGATCTGATAATTCTCACTTGTGACGTCATGACTCATTTCAATGTACGTTCCTTTTGTTTTCTGAATCTGAGTCTAAAGTGAGATATTTTACCCCAGTTAAGCCTATCTGCACTAGCTCGAAAGGTAGATCGGTTGTCTCAGATCATTCAGATGTCAAATAAATGAGGTTAGGATTTTTTGTAAGTTTGAATTTCAGCGGGTTTTGTGGTGTATGGATAATCGATAGCGTGAGCGACGATCTCTTCCAAAAACTTCATATCTTCAGTCGTCTGTTTGCGATTTCCGAATTACAATTCGAGTATGTCGTTGCCTTTGCAACTAGGACAACCTCTTTTTATTGAGTAAAGGTAAAGAAAGCGAAGTCTATGGGTGTAGGGTGTACACCAAAACTAGGTTATGGAAAGAATCGACAGATCATAGAACCATAGCATATTACAAAATTTCGAGGAATGAAATTTAACTGCACAAACAACCCATCTGAGCTATGAGGTTTCCAACTGAGCTGAACCGTCTCATTTTTAAATGATCTGCCTATTGCCGAACAGAGTTGCGCGAAAAAATGTTAATTTGAAGAAAAATCGAGAAAATGCCCTGTGAACTTGTGCCGGTTAAAAAACAGAAAGAGCTGCATTTGCATTGTAAATAAATCCAAAATGGAATAATATGTTAGGATCAGCATGCCGTCTGTTTTATGAGTTAATGATGCCACACACAGACTGCAACTATAAAATGAGCCAATATGGTGTCTCACAACAAACCATAAGAAACCATGGAAAAACCTATAGCCCACTCTTGGATTGATATATTGCTAACAGTCATTTTGGATTAATCAACAATATAAATGCATGACTCTGTGTTCTTTAAGATCCCAGAACCACCGACATAAGAAGCTACCGCAAAAAAAACAAAAGCTTTTTACTAGAACAGATAAAACAATGTCACTTATTTCAAGTTTATTTTTTGTGAAATACTTTGTAATCTGATACAGGCCACAAAGTTAGCCGTGACGTCAATAAAAACTGTATCATTCAGCATATTATGTGATTTTATTGATACGCTAGTAAAGTGCGACAGATTTGAGATAACACCACTTGATAACTTTGAGAAATTGTAGGAACAATGAAGTTCATCTAACAGATCTATTGCCCATCAGCACAAAGCCATATATCGTCATAGTCACAATGTCTTCACAGGCATGTTGTGAACTCGTGAAATGTATTAAGTCGGAGCTAGAGTATTGCCGACATGATTACTGTCAACAGTTTTTAAAACTATAGCTCGACATCGTTCACGATTCACTGTCAGTTCAGTGGCGCTCTTAATTCTCATACCCAGCATCCGTTTCGTCGTATCCACCCAGCGCCAGCGTGTAGGGGAACACCCACGGCGCCGCCCACTTGGGGCATGACCCTCAACTACAAGTTTCTCCATATTATCGCTTCTGTAAATATGTCCGAAGATTGTAAGCATTCTCGTCGACGCAATGGAGGATAGTCTCTTTGGATTACCGAGCTCATCCAGTATGGTAACCTTAGATCGATGGGCGGTATAAGGGACTGTGATGAGCATTCGCCTCCTCGCCCATATTTCAAAAGCATCTATGCGAGCTCGATCTTCCTTTTTAACAGTCCAAGTTTCCGAGGCATATAAAAATATGGAGATCACATGAGACTGAACCAGCGTCATTTTGGTAGCTTTAGTGATGTTATGGTCACACCATATTATTTTAGTGAGTTTTGTCATGGCCACACGTGCGTGTTGAATGCGCTGTCGAATCTCATTTTCACAGCCACACGAATTGTCAATCAAAGAACCGAGGTACACAAAACTTTGAACTACATCACTACGACCTACTGACTTTATTCCTCGATGATTATCATGCTCTCTATCTACGATCATAACCTTGGTCTTGTTGTAATTAATACCAAGACTGCTACACAGTGTTGTTCTAAGATGTTTATTAGAGCTACTAGTTCTTCCTGGGAATCAGCAATAAGAGTTCTATTGTCAGCAAATTTTAAGTTGGATATTTTGCGTCCGCCAATAGTTGTCCAATATCTGTCTCATCACAAATTCAGAGTAAATGTTAAATAACATCGGAGAAAATACACATCCCTGACGAACTCCTTTTCTGATTGCAGTTTGATCAGACAGGTTACCATCAATTCTTGCACGCCGAGCTAGACTCATAGAGTTGCTGTATGAGAAATACTAGGTGGTAAGGAACTTCCACAGCTTAGGCCACTTTACGTTATCAAACGCCTTAGAATAGTCCACAAAGCAAATAGAACTGGAAAATAATGCTCTGTGGATTTTTCAATAATTTGTCTTAAGTTTAAGATCTGTTCACGCGTACCGCGTCCTTTTACGAAACCTGCCTGCGCCTGAGAAACTTGCCAGCCAATAAAACCCTCCAAACGAGATTGGAAAATATATAATAGAACCTTGATTGCATGAGAGATTAACGAAAGTAGGCGATAATTGTCTGGATTTGTTGGAGATCCTTTTTTATGAAGTGGAACAAAAATGGATGTCCACCATTCATCTGGCCAAACACCGGAGGACCAGACTCTCTTACAAATATTATATAAAAGAGAGATGCCGTTATCACCCAAACATTTTAATGTTTCGGCAGAAACAGCATCAATGCTTGTAGCTCTATTAGTTTTTAACTTGTTGAGGGCATGTTACACTTGAGACAAAATAATAATAAAATATGTTCAAAATCCAATGCGAGGGCCTGGAGGCCATCCTCATGGTACAGATTTTCGCAATAATTTCGCCATACGTTAATTTCAAGCCATATACCTCCACCATAATTAAGATAATCTTACGAAAAATGATAAAATTGTAAACCCTACCTATAGAAGTTCAACACTTTTTTATTTGACTGGATTTCATCTGGAGATAGCACTGAGTAGAGGCGTCTCAAATAGGACTGTGCAATGTGCATACGTGGTGCATACTGTAAGTATGTATAATAACCACCTGGCCTTGATCTCCCCTAAGAACATGTACTATCCTCAACAGAACTATACCATTCCCGGCAGTAGTTTCAAAAGGATCAAATTACATTTCTAAAGCATCAATTGTAAATTAAAACTGTCACATGTAAATTAATTACAACTGACAGTCTGAAATTAGAATTAACACTTTCGAAATGTAACTTGATGCTTTGGAAACTACTGCTGGAAATGCTATAGTTCCCAACTTCAGTGATGTAACAGTATTAAGTACAACAATAACATCTGTTTGATTATATTATTTGCTATTACACAATACTTTCTGATGTAAGTACGATTTTAGCCATAAAGATATCGCATCCTCGATTTGGTAAATAAGCAGATACGCCGCTGTTTGTCTCCGTTGTACATATATCGAAGCAGGCGAGATGAAGGGGGAAGGAAGATAGAAATGCGGGGGGTTGGAGAGAAGTAAAACGCGACTGTCACCTCAGGCCGGACACTATAGGCCAATGTATTTTTAATGACATTAGATACACAAAGAAACGGATCTTCTTTCAGGGCACGTTTTTCCCGAGAAAATTTCCCTGGGATAGCCGTCACTTCTAAATTGAGGATCTCTGTTGTGTCATGAAAAAAGCTCGATATGAGCATAACATACATATTAGGGAACTTGACAAAAATTCGGCAAAATATATCTAATACCAAAGATACGTTACGTTATAAGCAAATTTAAACTCCTTTCCACTATACTTACCTATGAACAGATGATCATTGTATACGAAGCACTTGTTCATAGTCATATACGATATTGTATGGTGGTGTGGGGCGCAGCATGTAAAAATAATATAAAAGCAATAGAAATTATACAAAAACGTTTAATAAAAATTTTATGTAAAGTGAAATCTACATATCCTAGTGACTTGTTATTTTCTAAAACAAAAATTCTAGATATCCGCCTAACATTTTTCATGTCATTAGGTATTTACCAATATAAAAATAAATCAAACTTGACAAAACACGAACATAAATATGACATAAGATATGCATGTAATGTTGTACCAAAAGCAAGAAAAAATACTTTATTACGATGTCATACATTTCTTGCTCCAAGACTATACAATGAGATACCAGAAAGCATAAAAGTGTAGTGCCTTTAAATTCATTCAAGTATGGTTTAAAACAATGGATAGTAAATAAAAATCGCATTAAAATTCACCAACTTGTAGACATTTGTAATACCTATTATTACTAATATATATAGAATACATAATATTTAAATATAAACGTTCCTGAATTAACCCTTATTTGTTGTTTCTATTTTATAATAATTACCTTATTGTACCCAAGCACAAGTTTTTAACTTTTTTGGGGCACTAAACGCTATACTAATACTACTAATTATTCATATATGTTTCAAATACATGTTACCAACAACGAGTACCTGCTTCATTCCAAACGCCGCGTAAAAAGGTTTTAATATGGGGTGAAATTCAAATTATCCCGAGCCGTCGAAAACGTGTCGTGATTTGTGGTGACGTCATGTAGTACGATACGCCACCGGTATTCAGACGCCAAGCGAGGTGAATCACTGGAACCCTGTGTTTCCGAATTATCTATGTAATCTGATTGTATTACAACTGTTTTATACTATACTGCTGTGGATGATCACCGATGAAGGGTATGTTGAAGGCCAGTCCGATAACTTACCGCTTATAGACATGTTTATGGTGGCAAATTTTATATGAAATAATGGAAAATTCTCTCTTGGAGACGTTAGAAGAGACAAGGCAAGCAAGTACAAAAGCTGTTAAACGTGAAGTTCTTTTTTAATTTTAACTGCTATAGCATGCTATGCTAATATACAGAGTGATTCTAAAGATCATTTACTACCAATCGACCCCCATCAACTATGGTGGTCGGAAATAGCGACTTCCAAGATACGCGATTTAAGGTTTTTTGAGCTCATCGAAGGAGGAGGACAGGTCTGGTACACAGACGGTTCACTCGCTAGAGAAGGCTCGGGCTCGGGAGTCTACGGACCCCATACAAGACTTTCACTCCCTCTTGGGGGGCACACCACAATATTCCAGGCTGAGGTCTATGCGATACTTGCTTGCGTAAATCGTATTCGGGAAATTGACGGGTCTAGGAGGCGGATTACTATCTACTCTGACAGTCAAGCAGTCATCAAAGCACTGAGTGCTTGGAAAATAACGGCGGGACTGGTCCTGGAGTGCAGGAGGGCTGTTGACGACATCTCAGCTAAACACAAGGTATCACTGATGTGGGTATCTGGACACGCTGGGGTAAAGGGTAACGAAATGGCGGATCATCTGGCTAGGATGGGATCCGGCAACAGTTTTGTGGGCCCGGAACCAGCCTTAGGACTATATGCAAACTTGATTAGGAAAACAACTGGAGAGTGGATCCAGAATCAACACTCTATGAGATGGAACAACATCTCTGGTCATCTCCGTCAAGCTTGGAAACTATTAGCAGGGCCTGCAGAGAGAATAGGACGATCTTGTCTCTCTCTGGATAGGAGTAACTTGAGATTGCTAGTAGGCCTATTAACGGGTCACAGCACCTTCACGCGTCACTTGTTCGTGATGAGGGTGGTCAACGACCCAACGTGCACGTGGTGTGGTGCAGAGGAAGAATCCTCGGCACACATCTTGTGTCGCTGTGAAACCCTGGGTCATCACAGGCAGACTATGCTGGGCTCAAGAACCTTGGAACCAATAGAGTTAAAACGGATAGGATCAAAGAATGTACTTGCCTTTGCCAAAAGGGCAGGTCTCAGGAACTAGCGCGGATAGAGGCGCAAAAGGGCCCATCGTGTGGCCTATGCACCAGCTTCATTCCGTGCTGGATAGCAAACAAGCTAGTAATTGTTGTAGTTAAAATCTTCTGTCAAATATCCTCAATATCTCCGAAAAAAAGTAATTAAGGGACAAGACCGATTATTGTTTGATATTTTTTTCCGAAAATCAACATGATTCATTCGATAAAAATGTATGGCTGGTGTATAATTAATAATTGATATTTTTATTATACTTATATTTTGTATATTTTTATGAACTTTCCGAAACAATAAAATTGTTATATACTGTTGGAATAGAAGGTATGTAAAAAATGACCGTAACACATTTCAGGGAGCAGTTAGCGAATAAGCGTGAAATATTTCTGGGGATGTAGATCTACTTGGTGATTTTTTGTATCAATAAGTCTCTTAAAGTTGAGTCGATATTCAACTACATAAATAGTTTGGCATTTTTGGTTGGCTAATAATAAATTGGTCTTGTTCCTTAGGGTCGTATTCATAGACGACCCTAAGGAACCCTTAGGTCCCTTAACACTGGAGGGTCCCTTAAGTAAGGTTTTGTGTTTCGACAGCTATTTGAGGGTCCCTTACGCAAGGCTCCCTTGAGTAATACTCAAGTAACGAAATGTCAACATGACATGTCAACATGAAATTCCATTGTAGTCAAGGCAATTTTTGTGGGCAAGTCTTGGAGTTCGGTGTTGTTAGTCTGTCACATCCGAAATAATGTCCGACACAAAACACGATATACTGACCCAAAAGGAACCGTAGGTATTACTCAAGGGACGACTATGAATACGGCCCCTACTGAAAGGTTCCGAGTCAAAAACGATCTTCTAAGCCTCATTACTAAGTTAACCTCTTTCTAGTAGTCACGAAGCATTGAACGTCAAATACTAGCAATTAAATATCACCATATGCATACAATAATATTATTGTACTTGCAATTATTACAAATTTAGTCAAGAGGGTACCCAAGTGGCAGCAAAGCCGTGGCAGTCATTCTCACTAAGTTTCACGCCTAACTTCTAAATGTAAACATTATAGATCAATAAATGTTTCAATACTTTGCTACAGCAAACCATGAACATTACAACCTTGCACTCGTATTGTAATATAAAAAAGTTAAGTCTACGCCAATGGTTCACAATCCAATTAATGCAAATACAAACATGCCAATGTTTTTCCATTGCGGGTAGGCATTAAAAATGAACCCAATAAAATAATTACGCGTATTTGCGGTGTTAGCCGGGCTTAATGCGGCATTTAATGCATCTCTTCGACATTTACTGTAATTTAATATAATGTCCTTGGCCGGTAATATGCGAGTGACCAGCCCTACGAACCAATAATAAAATTAATATTATCACTAATGGCAGTGTAAACATTCTGGAATCGTCCACAATTAGTAGCCACCTCAAGATCCTATAGTTTAATAACCGACTGGTAGTGTAATAAAACAGTTAACTAATTTTAATAATTGGAAAATCTGAGCATGCCGAGGTTGTTTTCAGTATGGTTACTTACATAGAATTACACACAAAGTTTGCTAGAGCAGGCAAATTAGTACAAATTAATATCATGCAGATTTCGATGGCTGTATTCCTGATACAGCTCTGCTATAATCTTGCGTAATACTTTAGTATTAGTGTTATAGTAGCTTAAATTAGATCTGCACCCCAGTTGTGCACTAAATGCCTTCAATACGAGGTAGCGGCAGAAAATTATGAGATCATTCGGAAAGCTGGACATCCACAAGAAATCTACCGTTCTGGAAATAACGCTCATGGTAGGAGATCCCAAAGACGAGATGAAATATACGAGTTCCTCGGAATCTGTTTTCGTATCATTGTTTTGCCTTTGCGTTTGTGTTTTACGATGAAGAAATTGAAACAGTTAGCCGGGACTCATTCATGAGTCGTCGTATTCATGACTTTATCATTATCGTAACAAGTAACAATAACTCTAGAAAAACGCCTAATACACAGAATCGCAGCGATTCTATGTCTGACAAAGTCTTGCCGTTGTCGATGCTACATACAAGGTGTTCATACGAAAACTTCCCATCCCGGATTTCTCAAAAACCGCCGACAAAAGAAAAAACGTCGAGACATGTCAAAAGATTTGTCAAGGGGGACAACTTTTTAACCAAAAACTACTTCATCCCCTTTTACCATCTCCCCCCAGGATCATCCCCTTAAAAATATTAAATGACAAGGGTATCGAGAAATACCTTGTTTTAAAGGTATGCCGAGGCTCTTTATTCTGACGTTTGATTTCTTAAAATCGGTCGATTCGTTTTCGAGAAAATTAGAATCTTTATGTATCTTAAGGGCCCCACAGACATCGTTCTTTTTCATCAGGTTTGCACGACGTGCCAACCGATGTCGGTTGAACCGATGGAACGATACTTCCACACACTGTTCGGTCTTCTTTCAGTTTCTCGCAAATTTTTTGGTCCGTTAAACATGGATAATACCTTATATCAGTGGCGGCTTTAGCTACTAAAGTGAAATACAGCAAGAAAAAACGTTCTGAATGGGTGAAAAGGTGGCTTTTAAAAAGAGGCCAATTCTCCCATATAAATCTATTAGAAGATTTGCGTCTAGAACCAGGAGATTGATACAATTATTTGAGAATGGATGAAGAAACATACTTAGAATTATTTAATTCAGTAGCACCTCTAATAAAAAAATAGGGTACTTGGATGAGACAAAGTATTTCCTCTCATGAACGTCTGACAGCTGCATTGAGATTTTTTGCTACGGGTAGAAGCTACGAGGATTTGAAATTTTCAGTTGCGATATCCCCCCAAATTATACCTGAAACCAAAACGACACTGCAAAATCCCATCGTGATTGCACGATGAACGGCCACACATGTACCGAGTTGCACGATGGCGTTCGGAACCGACGAGTAAAATCAAGCTCGGACAGATTTTTTGGAATGACGGTCAACACGACGGTTTTTCGGCACACACGGACCGAAATGAGTGTGATCGGTTGGCACGTCGTACAAACCTGATGAAAAAGAATGATGTCTCTGGGGCCCTTTAACCTCTTCAAATAGAATACAAAAGCACATAAAAATATCACTTTTTATTGCAATAAGTGTTCAAATGTTGCCCCTAATTGGCTAAACAATGATATAGGCGATTTTCAAATTCCTGACGGACAGTTGCAAAAACGTGTTGTGGGGTATCATGGCAGCTTTCGATAACGCGTTGACGAACTGCCCGTCAGGAATTTGAAAATTGTCTAATAATTGTTTGGCCAATAACAGGCAACGTTTGAACACTTATTGCAATAAAAAGTAATATTTTCGTATGTTTTTGCATTCTATTTGAACAAGTTAAGGTACCTGAAGATTCTAATTTTCCCGAAAACGAATCGATCGATTTTAAAAAATCAAACGTCAAAATAAAGGACTTCAACATACCTTTGAACAAGATATTACTCGGTACCCCTTGTTATTTAAAATTTTTAATGGGATGATCCTGGGGGGCAGAGGGTACAAGGGGGTGAAGCATGTTTTTGTTAAAAAGTTATCCCCCTTGACAAATCTTTTGACGTGTCTCGGCTTTTTTTTAATCAGCGGTTTTCGAGAAATCCATAACAACGGAAAGCAAGCAGATAACGGAGCTAAACGATAGACAACGGCTAAACACAGCCGAATACAACAGAAACGAACAGAAAACAGCTCAAAGCCACAGAAATCAAGCAGATAACAACTGTAAACGATAGAAAGCGACCAAATACAACCAAATAGAATCAAAACTAGCTCAAAACAATAGAAAGCAAGCAGATAACAGCGGGAAACAACAGAAAACGACTAAACATAACCGAGTACAACAGAAAAGAATAGAAAACAGCTCAAAACTACAGAAATCAAGCAGATAACAACTGCAAACGGTAGAACACGACCAAATATAGCCGAATAGAATCAAAACTAACTCAAAACCTCAGAAATCAAGCAGATAACAGCACTAAACAATAGAAAAGGACGAAATACAACCGAGTAAAACAGGAAACAGCTCATAACAATAGAAAACAAGCAGATGGCAGCGCTATACGATACAAAATGACCAAACACAGCCGAATACAAAAAGAACAGAAAACAGCTCAAAACTACAGAAATCAAGCAGATAACGACTATAAACGATAGAAAATGACCAAATACTATCGATTAGAACAGAAAATAGACCATAACAACAGAAAGCAAGCAGATAACAGAGCTAAACAATACACAACGGCTAAACACAGCCGAATACAACGGAAACGAACAGAAAATAGCTGAAAACCACAGAAAGCAAGAAGGTTACACCTGTAAACGATAGAAAACGACCAAATACAACCTAGTAGAATCATATAACTAGCTCAAAGCAACAGAAGGCAAGCAGATAACAACGGGAAACAACAGAAAACTAGTAAATGCACCCGAATAGAACAGAAGTTTTCATATGAACACTACAAAACTACAATGGGAAATAAACGCTCAAAAATCAATATTTAGATTTGATATTTTTCGTCCGTACGCCACTGAGAATGCCATCGCCGTACTAATATCTGGAGTAGTGGAAGTTCTAATTGCCGCCGCGTCCCACCCGTGGTGCGATCGAGTGGCCGGCGTCCCGTAACTTTATTTTCGCTGCGCCTGCACGAAACCACCTTAATGTATGCACTTTATTGGTCAATTTGATTTTAGATAAGTCCGCGAGAGCATCCCGTTTTATTCGAAACTCGCTACCAATAATTTCTTAATTTATACAAGTGTCTGAACACAAACCACCTGTCACACTGGAGGAAAACATGCTTGTATTACTTATTCCATCTTTGTACGGTATTAGCAGAATTATTAGAATGCAACGACTTAGGCTCATGGCTAGAAGTGAACTTATAAACGGTTTTACTCGATCCTTAAAATGTTAAAGAATTGTGCCGTGTGGCTTGACTCTTGCTAATAACAAAAATTCTGAAGTAACTAAATTCACCCCTCAGTTAGCACCTCATGTATGGTAAAATTTCTTAATTTGAGAAGCTCCAATGAAAACTGTTTTTAGCCATTGTAAATATCCTTGGTAGCGGCATCAGCTAGCAAAAAGTGAGACGCTGCGTGGGAGAAGTGAGTAAGCGTTCAAATATAGGTTTTTAGGCAGCATTCATGTTATAAATCATATAGGCCAGCATTGCTTGTAACCATACAGGGGAACGCTGTCCAGAGTAGTTTCCAAATTACAGGTTATAGGATTGTTAAATGTAATATGTAAAGGATAGAATATCACTAATGTAATAACTTTTATACGTCAATAGTGTGTCGTCGCTGAATGCAGAAAAAATTGGATGTCTACCATCTCCCACCATCTCAGTCACCCAATTTTATCCTCTTTTGGAAAAGCAGTACCTATAACGCTCAAAAATTACATTTGGAGCCACTATTTTCAGACGTAGAGCGATATAACCCATTACGATTTAACAGTGTAGTTGTATGTCAGCAGTTATTGATATTACGAAATATGTAAGGATATACGATACTCCCCTCATCTTTGGCATTGGAAGAAAGATTCTAAGTTCGCAGATACGTCTTGCTATGTTCGGTATAGTACAAGGTACCACTGATGTAATTTTTTAGAGGAATTGACAGTTCTTACCTAACGAAAATAAGTTACTATCTCTTCATTCTCACCCCCTTACAACAAAAAACAAAAAAAACGATAAGGAGCTCCTTAACAAACTAAAAACGAAGTTTGGGACAGTCCCGATAATTTTTATTTTTTGTTAATTAATCTGATGACTTACTTAGGTAAGTAGTTGCGTAGCAGTGGATACCAACATACCGTTACTGCTTTGAAGTTAGATTATACCTTATTATCACAATTCATGGCAGCTGAGGAATCCAAGCCCCGTGTGGGGGCGGGTTAGAATATCTCCCATCGCATATCCTGCGTGTCGTAAAAGGCGACTAAAAGGAACCGAACTACTGTAGGTCTAAGCAGTAACCTCTTCTCAACCAACAGCTTTGAGTGGACGAGTTGAGAAGAGTCAGGACACCTTCTTGTCCTTGTGGTGAGAAATTGTCCCTAAAGGTGGATGAACCCGTAGATCCATCTGGTCAACGGCATGAGGATGCAGAAAGCAAATGGGAAGCTACTGCATTAAAGATCTTAAAGATATCCCAAGAGAAGCTCGTAAAATGAATACATTTTAAGAGTTCACAACATGTTTGTTAAGACATTGTGACTATGACGATGATAAGGAATCCAAGCTTAACAAAAGCAATGTTGTCACGCGCTCTTCTAACAAATCTACTACAGGTTCGCAAATTGTATTGCAATATTGCAATCAGTGTATGCATATGCTGTGAATAAGGCTCGATTTCATCAACATGCATATTTAACAAAGAGTTTGACAAAGATTTTCTATTGGATGCTGTTTAGCAAAAGCTTTCTATTGGGTATTGAGGGCTATGTTAATAAGTATCATCCAATAGTATTTTATCAATATTGGAAACAAAGCGTCAAAGCTGGATGATACTTCCACCAAAATATTTTAGAATTCATGGATCAAAATCATAGCAGAGAATCAGAACAAAGTGATTGATTTGCAAATTAATGCTAGATTTTTAATGTTTAGCTTATAATTATTGTATAATTACCAATTGCTATTCCAGTCAGATTGAGTATAGACTAGATGCATGTTTGTTATAGACCTTCTTATAGAAATATTCACAGAGGATGTAAAGATTGTAAAGGCAGTGCGTAAAAGGCACCGTAGCGCAGAAATACGTTTATATAAAGCACCTTATTCACTTTCTGACTATACGAAAGGGTTCCAGTTTAGGAAAAATAATGTTATACGTTTGCTAGAATGCAAGCTTTGCTGTTAAACAGGATAGGCAACCAGTAATGCACACTTGCATCGTGTATGTCTATGATAGCGTTGTGAAATGCAATAAAATGTTATTTTTACCCCTTTTTACTATAATACAAAGTATATTGCAAGTATTCATAATTATTATCGATTGGAAATTATTGTTTTATCAAAATAATGCAGTAATTTGAATTTCTTGCCATCATTATCATTAAACTAACAGTACATTTAATCCAATGATCAAGTACTTTGTTAAACAGGAAATGCAAGTTTTCACCCATTTAGGATGGGAAATCAGAATTGAAAAAATACTAAAGAGTTCATAATGGTCGATTATACATATATAAAGCATATCTTTATTCACCTGTTTGAAGTAAATTTCAAGAGAAATCAATAATTTTCAGAGTACTTTGACAGATGCAAGTTCTCGAATGGGCTGCTCTGATTGGTCAAGGCATTGATTAACATACGTTAATCAATGGTCAAAGCCTTTGTCAAAATGCTCGTATTGATAAAATTGGGCCTAAGTGTCTCTAAACCTCCATCTAGCGGCCTTAGATATACGCACGACATTGGTGTCGTCAATTGTGGCAACAAGGTATAGTCTAGATCCAGACACGGGAGATACATCACGTAATAGATCGTATATTATTTCAGGTTATCATTCTATTATGACAGATGATCGAGCGATAAACCATCTATCAGACTCGAGAGAATTATTGTACAGAAATGCGAAGTGTTAAATAGACGTTCCTGTATAACTTTTTATGCAGCAATCATTTTATAAATGTGTATAGACCACCATTCTTCAACGGTAGAAGGAAAGGGTGTCCCAACATTCAGCAACTATGTCAGTTGTTATAAGATTATGCAGTGTCCACACATATATATTCAAAGGGAATGTTTGGATATGTTTGTAAAGTATAGAATGTCACCAACGTTATTTTTAGGAATTGAAATAATTTCATATTTTCCCATTCTCCACACTACCCGCTTCCCCAATTTCACACTCTTCTAAAAAATATAACGTTTTGAAAAAATGTAGCAGCACTATCTACTACGACCCTACATCATATCGCACTCTACATTTCAACAAAATCGGTAGAGCTAACATTGAGATTACGAGATAATCCAATGACTTTTGGCATAGGAAGAAACATTTCAAATCCACGTATATGTCTTCAAAGGTTACTTTTGATTAGTTAACAAAAAAAAAAAAATAGTTGTCTCATGGAATAGCTGTCAAACGAACAATGACAATTAATCAAAATTAATTTTTTATTAAATTTTGATAACGCCGCATAGGTGGCCGAAATATCAGTAGAGTGAAACACGATGGAATACTAAGTAATGTATCAGAAACTATGCCACACAAAAAAGTGATCTGCAGAATTGGCCCAGGTCCTACATATCAATTATGTTTTTTGATGCACTGACTTCAAAACCCGTGTTCGTTTTGCCGATATACAGCATATTGTAAAATTGATAAAATTGCCAAAAAACTCCAGTAGATTTGAAAAAAAACTTTTTGGTCTTGAGCAAATTCTTAAAATTTTGAACAAAGTCAAATAAGTTGAATTCAAATATGGTGTTTGCTTTACCTCAACAGCTCCAAAATTCTATTGGTAAATTAAGAAAAATTGTCAAGATAGCGGAAAGCCGAGAAGAGTTTAAAAATAAATGCCTAGGATGTAGTTCAAAATATTCTTTCCATTTTTGAACCTGCCATTATTTAGACTACCACCTCCATTTTCGTCATTTTCCCGAATTTACCTAAAATTTAAAATTTGGAGAGGTACGGGTGAAGCAAATACCGTATTTGAATTCAGCAAATTGAAGAAAATGGAAAAATAGGCTCAAAAAATTTCTCCAACTTAATAACTACAATGTTTCATAATTTATTACCTTTAAAGTGGGTGACACACGTACGAACTTTAAGTACGCGGCTTTTAAGTTCGCGAACTTACTCGGCTCGACGTCGGTGACACACGTGAAGCTGAAATCACTCATTTTGATAATTTCCCTAAATAAACAAAACTTTTAACAAACGTGAAACACAACAAGCGTTGCGCATAGATGGCCTGCAGAAACAAAGTGGTGGCTCGCGGCTCGCAGTACGAGTCGAGATAAGCTACGAGCAAGATTTCAAACCAGTTGTATCGCCGGCGGTTTGCGCGACGGTTTTAAAGTACGCGTACTTACGGTGACACACAAGCGAAAAAGGTCATCGAGCCATAAGTAGGCGTACTTGCTCGTACGGGTATCACCCCTTTTACAGCGTTTTTTAAAATTGCTAGAAATGTTGGGGGTGCATGGGTAGAACGGAGCCCGGAGTTGAATCCAGCGCATTGAAATGCATAAATACAGATAAGCTTATTTAGGTGTCCCTGTCTCATCCTCAAGTAATATGAGCAGAATAGAATGTTAGACGATGGCACTATTCCTCGCCATATGGAGGTCGACCCCACAACTCCCCTTATATCCGACCCTGGACAGCGTCATATGCCATTTGAATATTACCTGTAGCTGTCGAAAAGAGGCGGCAACGCGAATCAACCATGTGTGGTGTGCATGCAGGAAAACGGTACACAGAGGTCAAGTGCATTTCTTCTCACCAATTATTATTATGCATACATCCAGTGATCGTGGCCGGCATAGCCTAGAGCGGCATATTCCATGTAGTACCCATACTAGCAACTTATCGTGTACAGTACTTATCTAGCGCGATTTTCGAATCGTACCAAGCGGGAAAATTACATTTAAATGTCCGTCTTCGGACATTGGAGCGTTTGATAACTGATTTATATTCTATAGGATTTCGCTATGGAGAGGTGGCTCATTTAAGCTCTATCGCCATATTTCAATATTATGTATAGACTTATAGTACTGGAGCTAAATACACTTTAGTGGTGATACTTGTTATTAACTATTAGGGTAAAAGCATAGTAGAGTAGCTCAACTCGCCGTGCTGTAGGCCTCGTTGTTCGCTGCTCAGCGATCAATGAACAGTGCCACAGAAAAGCGGGGAGATGCGCGCCGAGGTGAAAGGCTAGGTGCACCACTCCGGTATATTTCTCTGCGTTTGTTCCTCTAGTACTCTTTATTAATCGATGTGTGGCGAGCTTAGAGTAACAACTGAACATAGAAGCAGTAAACAACTAATTCTAATAGGCCGACATCTTTTCGTACGTTGTCATATCGACCACCATGTACAGCAATCATAATTATTTACTATCGTCTTAATTGTATAGTATCCAGAAATATTCCATTCTACGTTAAAAAAGACGGCATTTTGATGGTTCAGGAATGATTACAGCAAAATCAATAGATATGTTGACCTCACCTGCGTTACTGCATATTTCTTCATCATAAACGCAAATTTTGAAGTCTTGCATAATTTTGAGGAGCTGGCAACGCCGCATACCCTCAACTGTCAAACGTTTGCTTTGTTTATTGTTTGTGCGTCTTTCATGCTTGGTCAGTGAAATCGAATTTGCTATTTGTTAGTAACTCTAGTGAAGCTTTACGGAGTTGCTGTGCTATATTCGAGTGTAGTTAACAGTTTTTCGAGATGGAACTTAGAAAGTGCAGTGTTTGTAACATGGTTTGCATTGGAAGAATTTTCAGAATAGTTGGCGTTACACAGCATTGTTTATAATTTGAACTGTCACTGCGAGGTCACAGCTGATCAATATTTGGTGGCTGAAGTGTCAAAGATGATGTCTTTGAGCACGCCATGCTGAAGTGGTTTGTTTACTACCTCTATGTTCAGTTGTTACTCTGAGGTGGCGAGCAATGCGGCCTGCAGCTCGGCGCGATGAGCTACTTCATTGTGTGTTAACCTACATATTTTTTGGCTGTTGTTTATTTTATTATCCTAAAAAAACAACAACCAACTTCGTACCGCAGGTCAAAATCGTTACACAAAATTAGAGTTTTTCCTGATTGTCATAAATATAAACTATATTCATCAATATCTTACAACAAAGACCATGCATTGTGGCACGGTCCAAACATCAGACAATTGTTTCAATTCAGTGGGTACGATTTTTATGCCAATTCGGACTTAGTGCATGAAATGAAATATATCAAACAGCAAAATCAAAGACAACTTTTCTAGAGTTTTTTTACTAACAAGAATCCATAATGGACACAAGAAGATTACAGGACGTTTATCTCACAACAGATCCTGCGATGGTGCTAAGCATTTTCATAAACCCTCACTGGTTTAGTACTTTAAGAAATAAAACCATGCAGACAGCTTGGCAAGCTGTTGTTGTTTTCTGTCAATCGATGTACTACAGCTATGTCTGTGTTCAGAAAAATAATATATGTATATGTATATCCAAGGATAATCTACATACTAAAAACGTGAGGAGCTTGATTTAGTTTTCCACTGCTCTGTTATCGCCCACAATACTATGTTATACTGGGATGAACTAGGGGACCATCACATCTTCCTTTCTTGGAACAATACCTAATTTCTAAAACCCACCAGTTTTCGCTAATACACTGCTATATCCATATTAGCCTTAATTTTACTTTGTTCGGCCTTCACGCCCAAACAAGAGTTCATAAAACACTTTGTGATCAGCTCAAATTGAAGTTTAATAATAATAGAAATAATGATAATCAAATTTATACTGTAATTTATTTTTCTTTGTTTCGTTTAAAGGTTTAATTATTATGAAAATTGAATACAGCACTTATTGGCGCCTACTACGCCACCTGGTGGTTATTTCAGAAAGTCAAAATATGATTTATAGTAGTTTTACTTGAGTATCATCTGTTGAAGTTGTGACCGAGGCTATATATCCCCCAATCTTCGTAATAATGCGTAATAGTTGTTATGATGTCAAATACCGCACTGTAGCTAGATAAACTTGGATAATTCCTATGTAACAAATTATTAAGTAAATAAAAACCTTTGTGACATTCCCCCACCACTACACCTTACAAGATAAAGCAAAAAACGATTAACAATAAGAATTGAAAACTGTCAAGTCTACATGATTGTAGAATTTATAGTATACCTTTATTTGCATATTTTTGAGAAAAAGTCGTCTTCTGATTGATCGTAACAGTTACGCCCCCTAGCGGCTACTTGAGGAACTTGTGGCCACCCTGTACAACGTCTGTGAAAGCGTAAGTGAAGTTGACATTTTCTATTGCAACAATGAAACTCTTGAAAGGTGTTTTTTAACCGTTGGTTGACTGTTACTGTCTCTCTTTATTTTGTATAACCCTTTATTCATTTCCTGCGTGTTAAATGGAGTAGTCCGTTCAGGTCGTGTATAGTTATAAAATAAATAAATAAATAATAAAATAAATATAGTGCATCTTAGTATACCGCGCAACAACTCTGCATTCAATACCCCATCAAACTATGGAGGTAGCCCACTACCTATAAGCAAGGTAGTCCGCCACAGTCAAACGTGTAAACCGTAATCGGCTTGTAGCGATACACTTGCAGCTTACACCCACAACTTGTGCGTGTGTGCTGATGGAATAATTTTATGTTCATTGCTCTTGACTTTATGATACCGTACGTTAATGTTTGCATTCCTAAGCTACAGATGGTAAATTATTATGCATATAATACGGAATAGAAAATTATACTGGTCGAAGTAGTGGTAAAGAGAATTTCAGGAGTATTAGCAGAGACAGACGTTACGTACCAGTATTTTAGATACAACTGGTTTTTGTCCAGATGATCTATCTCCTCATTAAGATCATACTCTCCTGATTTCTCTATACTTAAGTGCTCACTAGGGACCGCAGTCAAAATAACTATATGTATCGAGATTACTATAAAGCAATGAAGGACAGCTGGTTAATACGAGAACTGAACAAAAGAGCTGGAATAAAATACCTCCATAAAGTATTGCACTTTACTAGTGCCAAAGATACTCTCGATTTTTCGGAACATTACTGTATTGGAATGTGAAGCAGCAGTTTAACTGATGCATCTATTAGGCAAAAGGAGTGGCCGAAAAACTCACAAGAACACAATCCGCTGATAATGTCGGTAGGAAAGTCAATAAGTGCCAAGTCACTAACCGCCTTAAGTTGGCGCTTGAAGTACGTGTCGCAAAAAAATCGAAATGCTCTTTTCTAAATAGGATCGAGTATGGACAAGATATAGTACTTTATCTCCAGCCTTTTTGACATATACTTTACATATTTACTGTTATTTAATTATTATTGCTCAAACAGGACACCTACGCACTGCACCTACGTCGGTACTCTCTAACTTAAGAGATAGAAACATGTTTCTATCACCATGACAACTATGACGATCGGGTAGTTTCGGGTGCCTATCACGTGTCTACTACGCTGTCACGCCACGCTGTCATATTTACGAGGCCACTCGATTACATAGTACATAGTACATAGTGCATAGAAACACGTTTAATACCGGCGCGGCGCTATTTTTATAAAGGGTGGTTACTGAGTTGATACTTTTTTTAACTGTGTACAGGGTGACCTAATAAGAATGGACGCCGGCAATATATCGGTAACCGTTCATCGTATCACTTCGAGCAAAAAATATTATTAGGTAAATCGGCTAAGAGAAATCGCTGGAAATTATTTTCAAGTTCCGCAAGTAGCCGCTAGGGGGCGTAACCGTTACGGTCAATCAGAAAAACGGCTTTTTCTCAAAACATATGCAAATAAAGGTATACTATAAATTCTACCATCATGTAGACTGAACAATTCTGGATTTTTTTTTGTTGACCAAGTGATAAACAGAATGTGATTACGAGTTTGAGTTACATATTTTACATTAAAAAACTTAAAAATGGATGAATTGAATGGATGAAGGATTTTGTTTGATTTACCTATTAATAAACTATTACATTTAAAAAAAAATTAATGGCGATTGATATTGACTGACAAACCTCATTTCCACTGATTTTTTGAATTGTCCACCGCCTCTTGTACTTAGTTTTTGCACTGTGCAGTGCAAGTAATATGTCTAACAAAATTTGATTCAAACACATATTTATGTTGATCGTAGAAAAAATGTGCTTAACAAGTGCAAAAAGCACATCAATAAAATTTTTGACAAAAAACAAATAAAAAAAAAGTTGGAAGGCCTGGGTTTCGATCCAAATACCCCAAAAGACCCTGAGATCCACTATCGGACTCTCTAGCCACTGGGCCATCCTTCGATTGAGGAGGTCTTTTCAACGAAACATATTTGATTAGGTACTTACTTACTGGAATCTGTAATCTGACTTCAACTTCAAACATTCAAAAACATATTTATTTCGATCGTAGACGTCTCGAGCTGCAAACTTTGTTCATCGACTGTGTTGCAACAAATATACACTAGTTATCAGTTTAGCAGTACGTATTTTCGCGATTGGCTGGGAATCTAGAATCTAGTATCGGAGTAGGACGTCGTTGGTCAAAGGAGCATCCTTACCGCCATGGTGACGTCACGCGGGTTCGGGAGCCGTCAGTGTGTTTTCGGTACTGGATTCAAAAACCCATTTTTATTTTGACATAACTTTTGAATTATTGCGAAAAAAAAAAGAAAACAAAAACAATTTTGTTATAAAACTTATATATGATCTTTCCATTTATCACAAAAAAGTACTTTTTTTCTTAATTCAAAACCTCAACTGACAATCTCGGTCATCGTGGTGCTCCCCGATTTATCGTGGCTGTGTTGTCGGACCAGTGCGCGTCCGCCCTAAAAGAGAACGTTTGAAACGCGTACAGTTGGACCCAGCGGCGTCCTTCCATTTATCTACCCTACGAGCACGCACACCTTCCGACAACCGATTGAAACCTAATTTCAGCCAGCGGCCATCGATTTTCTGGTTTGCATACACTCGCACTCACCCGGCCACTATAGTGCTCTTGAACAGAGCTGCACCGTATATTTTTGACGAGATATATTCTCGGAAACTGTATCGCTTATAATTAAAAAGTGCCTCTCGATCGGTAAACGGTCGCTCGGAGCTCGCAGTGCGCGCCGCATATGGTATTACCGTATAAATTATAGGTGATTGTGGTAATTTTCGGAGCGGGGGAGGGGATCTTGACGCGATACAGGTAGGTGGATGAACGAAGATCGCTGTTCAGAACTCGCCAATTTTCCTTTTTAATTCTCCAGAAAGCCTGCAGGTTGTTCAGCATTGCTTTTCTCACAATGCCTTAAGAATTTTTCTACCCGTCACTCAAAACTTTACCTAGTACTTTTCACTAAGGCATTCAAACAAATAACAGCATAAGAAACAACTGTCAACAAAACTACCTTGTTTTTAAGTATTTGCGCATATTTTCGATCATGTAGAATCCGACAAATAATGTAACTATAACTTATCCACCGAACAAACTGAGTAACCATGCACAATATACGTAAATTTTTACTGTATGGTCTAGGGTTATATGCACACCGTCTACAAAACTGCATACTGAAAGCAGTGATGTTATTATAAACAGAAAAATTAAGTTCGATTTAGCCGAGTAAAGCCCCAAAAAAATTTGGGTTTGAAATAATTTTTTACTCCGTTTCTTCAGTGAATGCAGTATAGTATAATATGTATCAGGCCTCTTTTTTATTTGAACCTGCCATCACTGTACTCAGTTTGTCAGTAGTAAAATGTAGCCAGTATATTTTTATAGAAATATCTGGAGGTAACCAGTGCCCAAGAATATACGAGCACGATGCATTTCAATTCTTTTTGTGACAATAAATGTTTATATAATAAGGCAACTTCACAAAACAGACTAATGCCACTGCGACTTCTGCGGATTTAGTATAACTTCTAAAATTATTTTATATGTTTGCTCTTTATTTGTCTTTGGATACGGGTCATTCTACCGAAATGGAACAATTTGGTTAACTTGTCAGTATTTCATCCAAATTTAAAAAAATATATTTAAGTGCCCATTATTCACAAAGACATGCACGTGATTTATTTAAATACTGTATTTTTATACAACAAAATTAATAACATTAAGAGTTTTTCTCCTCAGTATGTTCAAAATATCAACTCCGAGGCTACAACCTGCTATAGCGTTCCATTACTTTGAACTGTGTTTTTACGAAAAATTGATTATTGTTGGTATATATTCTGGTTAGTCAGGTAACTGAAAGAATGATATTTTCTGTTATTTTAAATATCGATTATTTATCATTATAAAAAATACGACTACCTATAGATAAAAAACTGTCACCGAGGCACAAAAAATCCCGCCAATTTTTAGTATTATTCATCCAGATTACCTCTCCAGTACATATTCGAGCATTGTGACCATCTATACGTTGTGACTTAGTTGAGAATGAACCTTCGACGTCCACAAGTTAAGCGTAGGTTTTTAATATATCACCGAGTCTTGTTTATAAGTACGTACATACAATTTTTCAAACGTTTTCTATGTCATATAAGTAGCTTAGATATGAGGTTCCTCTCTGTTAATTCTCATCCAAATCATTTGAATATTTGCTTGTCATTTAGACAATGTAATCTTACTTATCAACACCGAGGAACTCAACACCGAAACCTTTTTGTGCTTCGGTGTTGAGAAAGGTGCGTCGGAGTTGACTAGAATGGTTGTGAATTAGTTGTTACGTATAGAATATACATAATATTTATTTTTTACAAAAGTATTCCAACGTAAAGATGGCAAAAAGAAAATCTGATGAGAAGAAACTAACCCTAACTAGTCAAAAGCAATACTTTTGTACGTTAAATAATAGACAATTACTAAAATGATTGTATTTTTATTTAGCTTACCCTTAACTGACATTATATAATTATGCATGCATAATTAATTATAAGGAAATATTTACTCATTACCGTTACTTAACTCAATTCCGAAGCACAGACATTTTCAATTTAGGTACTTATTTTTTTCAGGAAAAGATGAATTATTTTTGAAGAATATATTTTTCGTACAAATGCAGCTTTATTTTCAAAATTTTTTGCTTATACAATTGCAACTTTAACTCCGTAGAACAAAAGTCACGACCGAGGAAGTGCCTTTTAATTTTCTGTCAAATTTCGTAAAATAGAGCTTCTTGATCTCGCCACATTATCGATTAACTTTCTGAATGTTTACTAAATACGATTTTAAGATTATTTCATATAATAAGCAGTTTTAATAAATAAAATGTTTTTCATATAATATGTCCTGTTCCGTTAGAATGACCCATACTTGTTTGCATTGTTTCACCTCTTATTTCTGAGAAAATCCTGTACTATTCCACGCCTCTTATTCCTGTCTGCTGACTTCTCTTTCGAGTGCTTAATATTAATTATCTTTTAATCATCTCCTACGTTCCCTTCTTCCCCATTAGCCTTCTGTTTAGCACCCATTTTGCCATTCTCATCCCATTCAACCTCTTTATATGCACTAGCCACCTTATTTTTTGTGCTTTGACGACCGCTATAACACTGGGGTTCTCGTACATGTTTTCAAGGTCCTGTCCTGGTATGTTCTTTTTTTCCATCCCTCGTTTATCCTTACTCCTCCTTAAATAACTCTTTCTTTTCTTTCACATTGTATATTTTTTCTTCTTTCTTTGTCCATTGTTCATAAGCATATGTCGCTGTTGGCCTTATAACGGTTGTGTAAATTTCCTCTTTGGTCTTTCTGGATAAATACTTGGATATCATAAGATTTTTCGGAACTCCATACTTCTGATTTCCTTAGATGATCCTTGCCTGCATTTCTTCTTTTTTCTATCGCGTTTGCTCTATGATTACCCCTAGGTACATGATTCAAGAGTTAGATTGAAGACTATCGTTGAGTCCTTATCTTACTTCAAATTGCTGTCACTCACTTTCCATCCATGTAATTTTATTCTTTGTTTATTGCAATGACATTTTTGTTATTCTAGAATGTCTACATAGTTGATCCATTGCTTCATAGATTTTACTTCTATTTATACTGTGGTAGGCTTGTTTTAAGTCTAGGAAAAGCACATGAAATTTCCTCCTATATTCATAATTTATTACCTGTAGTTCCTTGAGAGCAAATATTTAGTCTTTCGTACTCCTGATGCCGCATTTGAATCTAGCCTGATATTCCCCTAAAATTGTTTCTGCATAACTGTTCAGTCTCCCGCCTTTTTCTTATTATCTGTCCCTTGATCTTGTAGCATGTGTCAAAAAGACCGATATTCCTATAATTTTCACATATTGCTGGGTCCCCTACTTATACTACATACGGCATTTGTTCTTTTAGCCATATATCTCTCATCATTTCGTGGATAGTTTTTCTAACCTTTTCTCGTCCAACTTTTAGCATCCCTGCTCTTCTATTGCTTCCTCCAGGCCTTCTATTGTTCTTCATGTTTTTACTATGTTTTCTATTTCTTCATATGTAGGTTTCTAGTTCTTAGTATTAGTATTTCGCCTTTGTCTGCTATTAATGTTCCATATTTTTTTGTCTTCTAAAATAGCACTGTTTAAATCACAGCATCAGCAATCTGATTCAATTTGTGCGCTTTGTGTCTATTTAGAACGTCTTTTTTTACGAAAAGTTATGACATTATTAAAAATATTTTAATTGTAAAAACGAAACACGTAAAAGCTGTTGAATTTTGAATGGTAAACCCTGTATATTCGAAAGGTGAAGTGAATATACGTATTTATCAAAAGTTTTAAGTCTATTCCTTAATTAAAGACTTTTTAGGAAAAAACGATAGAGTAAAACATTTTGATTTCAGGAGATGGATGCCGCATGATTTACAGTGGTTCAGATAAACAACTGTATTGTCCGTAATCTTTATCTAGACATATAGATGTTTGGAAAATATTTTATTCAGAGCAAGAATGTTCTGAAGTTTGATCCAAACTTCTTATAATGAATAAAATCTAGTCGTTTATATCTAAGATGTTCTAAGCCCTTGGAGCATTTATGAGGGGCTAATGAGAAGGTATTTGGAGAGAGAAAAATTTCCACGGAGACCAGCAAAAGAAACCTATTGATGAAGAGGAAAAATATGCTACTCCTTAACTAAGAAGAGCTCAGGATAGGGGTTTACATTTATATGGTCATATGCCACAAATAATGAGACAGTTGAATAGGTGATTGCTATGTACAGTGGGTTCTAGAAAAAGATAAATATATGGTTCAAACCAACTTCACGATTACAATTTAGGCATAAACAGGGTGGGATTATAGGTATTCCGTCGTATTAAGTACGATGGAGATGAATTCTATGTTCAATATTATAATTTTTGACATGTACTTTCTGCGAATGCTGAAGTTTTCGTGCTAAAGATGTACCGGGAATATCGGGATGAATGAAAATGTAGCAATTAGATGGGTAAAACAATATTCTTTCCATTCGAATGACCCTTTTTATGACAGTTGGCTTGAGTGTATCCTTGTTTAGACAAACGTACGTTAAGTTTCTGGTCTCAAAGCAAATGGTAAGTCCCAGAAGATATGTTGAGGTCAAAATAATTTGTATTCTACATCTTAACTTCTTCTTCTTCTTAACTATAAACCATTTTCCAAAAATACATATTCCACGCTATAAGTTTTTATAGAAATATTATTGATTCTATAATCAGCAGGTGTATAGCAGTGATCGGTTCGTTAATTTGGAAATTCCATTGTTCGCGATCGAATCCACCAGTCGCGCATACACTCTTATGCGAGACCGCTTTTTCTTCGGCGAGTTTTTAACAGTCTGGTTGCTTATAAATCCCCGTATTTGCGAGAATTTATTGGCCAGATCATTATCGAAAACTGATCGCACCTCCCAGCTTAACAATACACACTGTATGAAATTTAAACACTTCGGAGAAACGCAACCACCATGTGCCAAATAACACACCCAAAATACCGAGTAGTTCAGATAACCTGGTATACCTACAATACCTACATGTATTCGATTATCTTGATGTTAAACGTTTTCATCTATGTCTTCACAATGAATGTAAATAATTAAATATTACATCAGTCAATTTAATTTTCATTTAAATCGTTTTTTAACCAGTAATAGTTATCAGATGTTCATCATCATAGTCACAATGTCTTAAAAGACATGTTGTGAACTCGTAAAATGCATTAAGTCGGAGCTAGAGTATATTTCCGACGCGAATATTATTAATAGTTTTGAGAACTGTATGTAGCTCGCCATCGCTCGCGATTTACTGTCAGTTTAGTGGCGCTCTTGATACTCATATCCAGCAACTGTTTCGTCATATCCACCCAGCGTGTAGGGGGACTGCCACGGCGCCGCCCACTCGGGGCATGACCCTGAACTACAAGTTTCTCCATATTATCGCTTCTGTGTATATGTCCGAAGAATGTAAGCATTCTCGTCGAAACAATGGAGGATAGTCTCTTTGGAGTACCGAGCTCATCCAGTATGGAAACGTTAGTTCGATGGACGGTATAAGGAACTCTCAGCAGTCTCCTCCATGTTCACATTTCAAAAGCATCTATGCGAGCTCGATCTGCCTTTTTAACAGTCCAAGTTTCCGAGGCACACAAAAATATGGAGAACACAAAAGACTGAACCAGCGACATTTTTGTAGCTTTAGTGATGTTATGTTCACGCCATATTTTAGTAAGCTTTGTCATCGACACACGTGCCTGTTGAATGCGCCGTCGAATCTCATTTTCACAGCTACCCGAATTGTCGATCAAAGAACCGAGGTATACAAAACTTTGAACTACTTCACAACGGCCTATTGACTTTATTTCTCGATGATTATCATGCTCTCTATCTACGATCATAACCTTGGTCCTGTTGTTGTTAATACCAAGACCATAAGCTGCACTATGTTGTTCTAAGATGTTTAATAGAGCTACTAATTCTTCCTGAGAAGCTGCAATAAGGGTTGTATCATCAGCAAATCTTAAGATAGATATTTTGCTTCCGCCAATAATCACACCGCCGTTCCAGTTGTTTAATACCTGTCTCATCACAAATTCTGAGTAAATGTTAAACAACATCGGAGATAATACACATCCCTGACGAACTTCTTTTCTGCTTGCAGTTTGACTAGACAGGTTACCATCAATTCTTACACGAGCCGAATTAGACTCGTAGAGTTGCTGTAGGAGAAACACTAGGTGATAAGGAACTCCCATAGAGATGAGGATTTCCCACAGTTTAGGCCACTTTACGTTATCAGATGTTAAAATAGGAATAATAAACATATGAAATAAAAGATTAACAATAAACAATAAAACATTACAAGGACATGTAAGATTTAGGTTCAAAATATTGACCATGTCCTTCTGAGTTTTTTGTTTGAAAGTGAGGGAGTTAGAGTTCAGTTGCCCTAATAGTTGTGCACTCCCAGTCCAGTCAAAGGGATGAAACAGAGTCCCATCCTAAGTTCTTTGCGAACTTTGAGATGTATTGGACTCCTTCGGGCCTACATTCAAATATGAGTTCCTACTTTTATTCAGGGCAGGAAAGTCGAAGATAACATGCTAAGCTCAGGGCACTTCCCTGATAATAGGTTTGCCACTTCAATTCCCAGCTTTTGCAGGTGTGCACTGAACGTCCAACGGCCATGAATCCAACCACCCTTCGTAGTTCGTTCCTGCTCAATTTGAGAACGTTTGCGGTACGAGAACATGAGGGTCCCTTCAGCATCCTCTTAGACTGAATACTCCACAATACTCTGGTCAGCTGATGAATAGATTGGTAATATTGCAAAGGAGATCAGAGAACAAATGGAGAAAAGTATGGCATTGTTTTTGGCTTATACTTAAACCACCCAGGTCCTGAGTATTATGCCCCATACTATTTCATTTATTAATTTGTTGTTCGTGGAGACTGGATGCATGAACCTAGCGTTAAACCAAGAAAGCATCGTAAACGCGGTAAGCTCCTGCAATGGCCAGGTACCATCTATTTAAATTAAAGAAGCTACGTATAAATTAGGGTAAATGGATGCTACTCACTGAGAGGATCCCATTATGCCTTAGTGATAGTGAGGTTACTTCTGAATAGCGGGCATGTACACCAAAAAAGAAATTAAACAATCCTTACTTTAAGACCCTGAATATCACTGAATGATAACCCTAGAATTGTTGACGAAAAAATATTCTCTCCCACGTAACTTTTACTATCTTCATTGGTCTTTTAATTTGTGGCGTACATTGTACAAGCAGGAGTGTACACCTTGAAAACTCTTCTTCTCGGCTTCGCACTTTAGGAACTTCTATAGCCACTATTAGTACTATAGCTGCGGTGATAATACAGAATATCTATTGCAATTTTTAACCCTCAGCGCACAAATAGGGGAGCTGTAAGTTTTTGTTGTTCTCCACATGAGTGTGTCTGTGGGGATTTTGATGTAGAACTTTTACATAAAACGTGTCTTGGCCGACGGGATTCTTAAATATAATTCAAGATACTGTTTGTCCGGAGATTTAGAAAATTTTGAGGTTCATAGTTGTTATCTGATTTATTTCCACAATTTAGTTGTAGTCCACCTCTTGTGGTCATTTAAGTCCTTTTACCAATCTAGATGGCACTTGAACGAACAGATGTTACTTATTCTCTGTATCAATTCAGAAGACACTTTCTCTTTATAGCATATTTTCGTAGTTCAGACTGTATCTGATATACTGGTACCTCAAATTAATGATATCTATCTTCGACTCAATTGAGGACTGATCATTTTTTTTCACCAACATAATTCGACTTTTCTTCACTTAAATATTAATAAAGCTGTTTGGAGTAGTTTTTTACTTCCCACACCGATAGGTGAGGGGAGTATTGTGATCGCGAAAATTTTCGATTTTGAGATAATACGTTTTTTGGGCGTTTTATGATGTGTACATAACGAAAATCCACGTCACTCATTTCCGTCGATCTGTCTGTCGGTCTGTCTGTCTGTCTGTCTGTCGGTCTGTCTGTCGGTCTGTCTGTCTGTCTGTCTGTCTGTCGCGTTTTTCTACCCTCGTAATCTCAGTAACCGCTGCATGGATTGTGATGAAATTTGGGCAGCGGTATGCTGTGGGGTCGTAGTAGGTAATGTTCCTATAATTTTGAAAATCGGTGCATAGGCGGCGGAGTAATTAGCAAAAAACAAAAAAAATTAAATATTGTTGAAACTTCGTTTTTAGGCGTTTTAGGGGTCCCTGATCATTTCCTACTTTTTTTTGGGTGGGGGTGAAATTGGGGTGGTTGGGGGGTGGGGGGTTGTAAAATTGAAAAATTTGTTGCTTTCATAATAGACTGTCCACTGACCTGTGAAGGAAGACCTGGCGACATAAATAACTTTTTTAGGTCCATCCGAACATTGCCTTTGCCTATTACAGAGCGCAAAGGACTTAGAATTTTTTTGATGTAAACAAACGAGAGTATTGCGTCAGATCGTTGTAACGAGGAATCTGTTGAATTGATTTTAATGAAATTTTGAAACGGCATTACTACCATGGCGAAGATGAAAAACGCGTATGGTTTTGGTAAATCGTGCCAGTGGCGGCGCAGAAATAATAAAAAAACTAAAAATATAAAAACAGCTCAAACTTCGTTTTTAAACGTTTTAGAGGCTCCTGATCATTTTCTGCGTTTTTTTTGGGTGGGGGTGAAATTGGGGTGGTTGGGGCGTTGGGGGTTGAAAAATTAAAAAAATTCTTGTACTCATAATAGGCTGTCCACTAACCTGTGAAGGAAGATCTAGCGACACAAATCACCTTTTTAGGTGCATCCGAACATTGCCTAGCCTATTACAGAAACTAAGGGACTTAGAATTTTCTGTATACTATACGAGAATTTATTGGTCTAAATCGTTTTGTATTTTGTAACGTGGACACTATTAAATTGATTCTAATGAAATTTTGACCCAGTATATTGTTACCGTGGTGAGAATGGAAAACGCGCATGTTTGTTAATGAAATTTTGACACAGTATTACTACCATAGCGAGGATGGAAAACGCGTATGGTTTTTATAAATCGTGCCAGTGGCGGCGCAGAAATAATAAAAAAAATATAAAAACACCTTAAACTTCGTTTTTAAGCGTTTTAGAGGTTTCTGATCATTTTCTGCGTTTTTTTGGGTGGGGCGAAATTGGGGTGGTTAGGGGGTTGTGGGGTTGAAAAACTGAAAAATTTCTTGTATTCATAATAGGCTGTCCACTAACCTGTGGAGGAAGACCTAGCGACATAAATCACCTTTTTAGGTCCAGCCGAACATTGTCTAGCCTATTGCGAAAACTAAGGGTCGTAGAATTTTCTGTATACATACGAGTAATGCTTTAGATCGTTTTGTATTTTGTAACGTGGATTGACATTACTAAATTGATTCCAATGAATTTTGAAACAGTATTACTGCCGTCGCGAGGATGGAAAACGCATATGGTTTTTATAAATCGTGCCAGTGGCGGCGCAGAAATGATAAAAAAACTAAGAATATAAAAACAGCTCAAACTTCGTTTTTAAGCGTTTTAGAGGTTCCTGATCATTTTCTGCGTTTTTTTGGGTGGGGTGAAATTGGAGTGGTTGGGGGTGGGGGGTTGAAAAACTGCCTAACCTATTACGGAAACTAAGGGACTTCTGTATACATACGAGTATTTATTGCTTTAGATCGTTTTGTATTTTGTAACGTGGACACTATTAAATTGATTCTAATGAAATTTTGACACAGTATTATTACCGTGGTGAGGATGGAAAACACGTATGTTTGTTAAAAATCGTGTCAGTGGCATCGCAGCAATAATAAAAAAACTAAAAGTATGAAAACAACTCAAACTTAGATGTTTTAGGGGTTCCTGATCATTTCCTACCTTTTTTTTTGGATGGGGGTGAAATTGGGGTGGTTGAGCGGTGGGGCGTTGTAAAACTGATAAGTTTGTAGTATTGATAATAGGCTGTCCATTGACTTGTGAAGGAAAGACCTAGCGGCATAAGACAATTTTAGGGGGGGGGGAGGCTGCCGATGATTTGGTTGCAAGCTTCATGCTATGGGAAAATAATAAATTGGTATCACAGTAATGTGTGGGAAGTACTGAGTCAATCAACTTGACTCCATTTTTTTGTCTTTTACTTCCCACACCGATAGGTGACGGGAGTATTGTAATCGCGAAAATTTTCGATTTTGAGATAATACGCTTTTTGGGCGTTTTATGATGTCTACATAACGAAAATCCACGTCACTCATTTCCGTCGGTCTGTCTGTTTGTTCGTCTGTCTGTCTGTGTGTCTGTCTGTCTGTCTGTCTGTCGGTCTGTCTGTCTGTCTGTCTGTCGCTTTTTTCTAGCCTCGTAATCTCAGCAACCGCTGCATGGATTGTGATGAAATTTGGGCAGCGATATGCTGTGGGGTCATAGTAGGTAATGTAATAATAATTTTGAAAATCGATGCATGGGCGGCGGAGTAATTAGCAAAAGACAAAAAAAATTAAATATTGCTTAAACTTCGTCTTTAGGCGTTTTAGGGGTTCCTGATCATTTTCTACTTTTTTGGGTGGGGGTGAAATTGGGGTGGTTGGGGGGTGGGGGGTTGTAAAATTGAAAAATTAGTTGCTTTCATAATAGACTGCCCACTGACCAATGAAGGAAGACCTAGCAAAATAAATAACTTTTTTATGTCCATCCGAACATTGCCTTGCCTATTACAGAAACCAAAGGACTTAGAATTTTTTCTGGTGTAAAGATACGAGAGTATTGCTTTAGATCCTTCCATATTGTGTTACAAGGAAACTGTTGAACTGATTTTATTGAAATTTTGACACAGTATTACTACCGTAGCGAAGATGGAAAACGCATATGGCTTTTATATATCGTGCCAGTGGCGGCGTAGCAATAATAAAAAAACTAAAAGTATGAAAACAACTCAAACTTCGTTTTTAGATGTTTTAGGGGTTCCTGATCATTTCCTACCTTTTTTTGTGTGGGGTGAAATTGGGGTGGTTGGGCGGTGGGGCGTTGTAAAACTGAAAAGTTTGTAGTATTGATCACAGGCTGTCCATTGACCTGTGAAGGAAAGACCTAGCGGCATAAGACAATTTTAGGGGGGGGAGGCTGCCGATGATTTGGTTGCAAGGGGATTTCAGACTAAAGCTTCATGCTATGGGAAAATAATAAACTGGTATCACAATAATGTGTGGGAAGTACTGAGTCAATCAACTTGACTCCATTTTTTTTATAAAATAACCGAAATCGTAAAATTAAGAAACGTTGAGTTTTTGATATGGAAACGTATTTTTTCTGATATCCAGAATACGTTCTTCTTTCTTATATTTCTACTACCAATTTTTTTTTTAAATATACGAACATTTTTTAAGTCAAATGTATATATCAGTCTTTTCAATATTTGCACCAAATACTGAGATACCCGAGACACGTCAACGAGAGATGAATTTATCTATGACGATATCTAGTGTCCGACCGAACATTCGGTTTCGGTTTCGGCCTAGATTCGGCCAAAAAGCAAGTTTCGGTTTAGTTTCGGTTTCGGCTGCCATCCAGCCGAAACTACGGCCGAAACCGAAACTAAATTCAATGGATTTGGCGCAGCCATCGGACGCTCTCGGAGCAGTAATCTTCAGGCGAAGAAGTGTCATTTTGCTGTTTAAGAAGTCTACTTATCGGAGCCAGGCTTGCAAAGAAACGCAGATATTACTCTTACTAGAATTTCAGTCCATTTCTGTCTTTGAGAAACGTTCCCCTAAAATTCACGCCTGCCTTACCGACGACTGTTTCCCAAATTTATTCAGACTGAGGAAGGGATCTGCAAAGAAAGTTGATAAATTATTGTTTTTTGCTTACAATATTAGATTACTGACAGTCAACAATAGCTGTAACTCAAAGAAGCTCACATCAGTTTCTTAAATTCAGAGAAAACCCCTTACTTTCAAAAATACTTAGTAGTTGTACTTAGCACGTAGGTACTTAAGAAATTTAGTTTTAAGGCAGCTAATTGATAACAGTGTCATAAAGATTGACTAAAGTTTGGAATTTTATTTAGTAGGTACAAAATATAATGTAAATATAAAGTAGTTGATGTTTGTGTTCAGATTAACTTCTTATTTCAAAAATAATTTATTTGAAATAAGGTGTGATAATGCTGATGAAACGTTATTCATTTTTATATCAACGAAAAAAATACTGACGTTATATTGATATTACGGTTTCGGTCGAAACTGAGACGGAGGCCGAAATTTGGTTTCGGTTTCGGCAGTAAAAAGTAGTTTCGGTCGGACACTAACGATATCCCAAGAAGCGAAGTTTGTCGCATTTAGGATTTCACAATTACAATACTTTATTAAGGCTTAATAAAGGCTTTTTGAGCTGGACTACGAACAAAACATTAAAATGCTCTATTATAGTGTATCGATTACAGGAACTCCTTTGTCGATCTCGACACTCGACGGCTTCTGTCTCAATTTATCAATACACGATCATATGAGGTGTCGAAGTGATTAATGTCTAAACCACCCCACGCCTAGACAGAAGCTAATTACCCCGCCTATTCTTTCGTTAATTGCACCGCTTCGAGCTTTTCTTCGAGGACACGTCTGGAAAAAATCCTACACCTTTTCTGAAAGGATGATGCGCTCGCGTTTTCGCTGACGTCATTGAAAAAATGCACAGGAGTTGGCGACGTTGCCGACATTCATTAGTTCTTTGTGACCTGCAGTTCAGTGCATCTGTGGCCTGACATTATCTTAAACCTATTGATATCACCTGGAACGCAGTAGGTGAGGGTAGTAAATCACGGAAATTTTAGAAATCGATATGATAGATTTTGAGCGTTTTATGATGTTTAAATTCCGTTGATCTCTGTCTGCCACCATATTTCTAGCCGCATAGTTTCGGTAACCGATACACAAATTGTGTAGAGAATTTGTGATGTAAAATGCTGTGGCTATAGTAGGTAATGTACCATTTTTCGAAAATCGGTAGAAATTATGAGAACTGCTCCAAACTTCGTTTTAATGTATTTTAGGGGATCCTGAGCATTTTCTATTTTTTCAGGAAGAGGCTGAAGTTGCGGTGGTGGGGAGAGTGCCTTCTCAAAAATGAGAACATGCAAAAATAGAGATTCGATTGTGACTGGATTTACTTCCAAAGAGGTTTTCCACCGAAGTAATCTCAGTAACCGCAACAGCAATTTTGATGGAATTTGGGATGAAATATAAGTAATTAACAAAACACGAAATTCTTACAGCCGCTTCAAACTTAGTTTTGGACTTTTCGTTGTAGGGGTTTCTGATTATTTTCCTTTTTTGTCTGGGAGGGGACAGAATTTGTGTGGAGGAGAAGTTGGAGGAGGAGGAATTTCAATTTTTCATTCTCCTAAATTGATGTTGGTGATATCCTTTACTTTACATACCTATCTAAACATTTGAACACGTATCTGTGGGCTTAGATATGTTTCCCTACGCCCAAGATGAGGAGAGATTATGTAGTCTTGCAATCTCGTGGCCTCCGTATTTGCTGCATCTACTTTGAACAATCTTAGGGTGTGATATATTGTAGGATCGTAGTGCTAAACGATCAAGCTTTCGGATATCATTGAATTTATGGAAGCGTAATTAGTAAAAAACAGAACCGCTTAAAATTTTGTTTTTATACGTTTTAGGAATGATTGGCCACTTTACATTTTTTCAAGAAGGGGAGTTTGCTTGGCATCTGGATACTCTTTCCGTGTAATGTTGGTCTATACCAATTTATAAAATCAGCGCTGCACAAAAACTTATACTTGAAGGCTTGTTTACCTCACCTCTCAAGCGATTTTTGCTGGCTGATTTTTCAGTGATGTTCTTGAACTAAGTGTACCGTACATTAAGGAATCGTATCCAGACTTGTCCCATAATATTTGATTATTTACTAGTTGTAACCCCATGGGATGAGAAAATGGTTAGTTTGGTAACTCCAAATTTTTTGTTATAACCGAGAATGTGTGGGAATTACTCATTCAAGCCACTTGATGCTATTTTTTCATACTTCTGTAAATTGTCGTTTTAGAAAATATCTATTAGTGATGAATTTAGATCTATAGCCGCAAAGTTAAGTATTTTTGGATCCTAAAACAAGTCGCTTCAATGAATCAGTACTTTCCACACGTAATAACGATTTCATTTTATTGTTTTCCCATTGCATGAAGCTATAGTCCGAAATTCCCTTGCAACCAAATCATCCCCACCCTCCCGCAAAAAAACGTCCAACACAAAAAACCTCGGAAAGTTTCTTGCGCCTCCCTCCTTAGAAACTAGGACGCCACAGTTTTTGTTCTGCGTGCTTCAACTGAACGATGCAAAACGATCAGGAGCCTCTATACCGTCGAAAGGCGAAGTATGAGCTGTTTTTATATTTTTAGTTTTTTAATTATAGTTGCGCCGGCACTGACACGATCTTTCAGACACTGGCGTGTTTTCCACTCTCGCCGCAATAGTCAATTTCAGTGTCAAAATTTCATTCAAATCAATTTAATAATGTTTGCTTTACGCAATATACATAGAACGAAATTAAGCAATACTCGTACATGTACGTACATACATCATAAAACTCGTCCCTTGGTTTCTGTAATAGGCAAGGAAGTGTTCACATGGAGTTAAAGAAATTACGCCGGTACGCATTTCATCCATAGGGCAATGGACAAACTATTATGAATATAACAAATCTTTCAGTTTTACAACCCCCCCCAACCACCCCGATTTCATCCCCACCCAAAAAAACGTAGAAAATGATGGTCAGGAACCCCTAAAACGCCTAAAAACAAGGTTTGAGCTGTTTGTATACTTTTAGTATTTTTATTATTGCTGCGCCGCCACTGACACGATTTTTCCAAAACATACGCGTTTTCCATCCTCGCCGCGGTAGTAATACTGTGACAAAGTTTCATTAAAATCCATTCCATAACTTTTAGGTTACTCAATACAGAATTCCCTTGATTTCTGGAATAGGCAAGGCAGTGTTCGTATGGGTCTAAAAAAGGGTATTCTGCCGCTAGGTCTTCCTTTTACAGGTCAATGGATAGCTTATTATGAGTGCAACACATTTTTGAGATTTACAACCCCCCCCCCCCCAACCACCCCAATTTCACCCCCACCCAAAAAAGTAGAAAATGATCAGGAACCCCTAAAACACCTAAAAAAGAAGTTTGAGGAATATTTATTTTTTTTGTTTTTTGCTAATTACTCCGCACACATTACCTAGTACGACCCCCAGCATATCGCTGCCCAAATTTCATCACAATCCATGCAGCGGTTACTGAGAGTACGAGGCCAGAAAAACGCGCACAGACAGACAGACAGACCGACAGACAGACCGACAGACAGACCGACAGACAGACCGACAGACAGACCGACAGACAGACCGACAGACAGACCGACAGACAGACCGACAGACAGACCGACAGACAGACCGACAGACAGACCGACAGACAGACCGACAGACAGACCGACAGACAGACCGACAGACAGACCGACAGACAGACCGACAGACAGACCGACAGACAGACCGACAGACAGACCGACAGACAGACCGACAGACAGACCGACAGACAGACCGACAGACAGACCGACAGACAGACCGACAGACAGACCGACAGACAGACCGACAGACAGACCGACAGACAGACCGACAGACAGACCGACAGACAGACCGACAGACAGACCGACAGACAGACCGACAGACAGACCGACAGACAGACCGACAGACAGACCGACAGACAGACCGACAGACAGACCGACAGACAGACCGACAGACAGACCGACAGACAGACCGACAGACAGACCGACAGACAGACCGACAGACAGACCGACAGACAGACCGACAGACAGACCGACAGACAGACCGACAGACAGACCGACAGACAGACCGACAGACAGACCGACAGACAGACCGACAGACAGACCGACAGACAGACCGACAGACAGACCGACAGACAGACCGACAGACAGACCGACAGACAGACCGACAGACAGACCGACAGACAGACCGACAGACAGACCGACAGACAGACCGACAGACAGACCGACAGACAGACCGACAGACAGACCGACAGACAGACCGACAGACAGACCGACAGACAGACCGACAGACAGACCGACAGACAGACAGACAGACAGATAGACCGATGGAAATGAGTGACATGGAGTTTCGTGATGTGGACATCATAAAACGCCCAAAAAACGTATTATCTCGAAATCGAAACTTTTCGCGATCACAATACTCCCCTCACCTATCGGTGTGGGAAGTAAAAAGTGAAGATCGGCAACAATGCAAGCAATTAAAACACTTGAAATCACACGGTGGCAAAGCGGTGGAGCTTTTGAAAGAAGACACAAAGCGGGCGCTGATGAGCACAATATCGCGAGAAACGAGCGAACGAACGAAAGAACGGTCAGCGCGCATTCTCGTCGGACACCTTCCAGTAAACAATAGAACATCGGCCGACAAAAGAAGAGCTTGCCACCGGACCTCGGGCTGCTATTCAATAGCGCACGGTAGCAAAAACGACAGAAAATAATCAATTTCACTAGTAACACCTTATCATGATACCGAAGCGTAGGTATATAAGAAGATGAACGTCTTCATAAGTCAAATGACCTGAGCTACAGGTTGTTGTTTCTGCACAGACATTTACCACCAGGCGTTTTGATGATATTTTTCGTTAATATGATTATTTCGAAGTTGTTGTTATTCAGACTACTTGAACTACTGAATATATCAAGATGGGGGGTGATCATGCAGTCTCGTTAATTTAAAGGAGCGTTCCGTTGTGGGACGTCGTCAACGCTCATTTTGTATAAGGATTAACAAAAATCTACTCTACACATAATACTTGATATAACTATTATTACTCCGTACACCGATGGGTGAAGGGAGTATTATGCCCTAGAACATCTTCGATTTCGAGATAATATGCTTTTTGGACCTTCTATGATACCTACATAACGAACATTTACGTCACTCATTTCCGTGATCCTGCCTGTCTGATGTCGGTCTGTCTGTCGGTCGGTCTGCATGTCGCTCTGTCTGTCGGTCTGTCTGTCGGTCTGTCTATCGGTCTGTCTGTCGGTCCGTATGTCGGTCTGTCTGTCGGTCAGTCCGTCGGTCAGTCGGTCGGTCTGTCTGTCTGGCGGTCTGCAACCGCTTCATGGATTGTGATGAAATTTGGGTAGCGATACGTTGTGGGGTGATGATGCTGTAATTTTGAAAATTGGTGCATAGAATGCGGAGTAATTATCAAAAAACGAACAGTTTAAAATCTTCCTTAAAATTCTTTTTTAGACGTTTTTGGGGCTCCTATCATTCTCTCCTTTTGTTCGATGTGGGGCGCAATTAGGGTGGTTGGGGGTAGAGTGTTCTAAAACTGAGAAAAAGATTGTTGTATTTATAAAAGTTTGTCCATTGACCTATGAAAGATAGAACCCGGATATATCCGGCCGTTGATGCTATCGCATGATACGTGAGGTTGGCTGTATTTTTACCCTGTGTACTGTGCTTTTAGAAATAATGTGCATTATTAATGTGGTTTAATTATCATCATAGAAATCCGATAACTCGGAAATTGTTAAACAAACCGTTACAGTCTTAAAATCGCTCTTAAAAGAAACCATAAACCTCTTATTCAACATATTTTGATACCTTTGATATCTTTGACCGTTTCCAATCTTATTTAAATCCCTATATGTAGATACGTTTTAATATCAGTATGCTAAATTTTAGGCAATGTAACAAAAACAATTGTTTTCTCTTTGGTTAGGATTCTAATTGGCAGTAAAATAGCTTTTTGTGTTGTGACTACATTAAGCTCGAAAACATCGCTCATACAGTGTGTCCGAGCTAAAACTTGCCACCCTCCTTATATAATAATAATAATATAGACTTTATTGAAGTATACAGAGATACACTCCAAATGGCGGAGTTCACTAAAATAGTGCTCTTCCACTCAACCATAATCTTATATTGAAAAATAAATTGAGGCTTTTTCCAAAATTTGTGTCTTCTTTGTTGGATTGGGTCTTCTTTGTTGGATTGGGTACTGCTAGGACTACCCTCGCACGACATCGAACTTGGCAACACCTGGATGTACCTTGAGCATCTGGCAGGTCGAAGATGAGCGGCCTAGCAAACCTGATGTAGAAGTCCAGGTCAATCTTGCCCCGCGGCTGCGCCGGTGGTGGAGCGTCTCCCATTTCTTCAGGACCCTTTCATATTTACAAAAAAAATACACGTAGAATTTTGGTTCAAACGTAGACCACATGAAATTAGACCTTATTAGCACATCGAAATTTTGACATTTTTGATTATTTGATTGACATTTTTGAATGACGATAAAAAAATGCGAAGCCATTTTGAATATCGCCTGTATGTCTGTATGGAACAAAATGACTCACATTTGAAACCTTTCTTACGATACCATATCAGGTAATAAAAATAAAACTTCATTTTGATAATCACCATATTTTTTATCAACTTCCATAATAGAGAATCAATCTTTAATCCGATTACATTGTTGTATTTGCTAAAAAATTTATTTAAAAATGATGTATCACAAGCAAGGTGGTCTCATTTAAGATTTTGAAGTAGGGGTTGCTGTGGGTAAGGGGGTTGACGGCACAATGATGACTTATTCGGTGGAAGAGTTCCCCGTCGAAATATAAATCGACGTGTCACTGCTCCTATTTTTTATCTTTTAGATTAATTCAGAGGGTGACAAATTTCAGCTGGGACACACTGTATGTATACATAATGTAGCCGTAATTGCGTTCAAGCTGCATTAGGGACGAAAATGGGTACCATACCTCCGCCAATCATTGGCCGGTATTGGCTGGTGTTGTATGTTTATTCGGTTATGAAAAACGACCAAAATATTCCAAAATTTAAAAGAGAAAGGTGCTGAAATTCTGAATATTTAATCGATAACATGATTAAACGCGTTTTAGCTCCAGAAATAAGCTCACCCCTCACCCAGATATCTTTTGGTCTTCCACAGGAGGAGGAAAGCAGCAAACTAATCATCCGCAAAGCATAAATCATTCATGAAAACGGTACTGAAGCTGCCGCAGCTAGCAGCTAGCCGCGATGGAATGAAATTAAAGCCTGCTTCCAAGTAATAACTTCATAAATATCTATAGAAAAATAATTCTGGATGTGAGGCTCGGCGAAGGTAGCCAGGGCACCTATATTACCACTTCATGGTTCAGTGAAAGTAGCACTCATATACACAAGGCCTAACATATTGCATTGTGTCATTGCTGTCAAGCTTTTTGTTAATGTGGAATATATATATTTTTGAAATACGGGTGACCAGATGTTCGGTGTTCACGAATGGCCCTTTTTATGCAACAATAACTAGATATCATAAATATCGTAAAATATCAATAATTTTTGTATTAAATCAGGACCAACTGAGGCTGCAACGAATCCCTTCATATCACAAAATTTATAGCACCAAATCACACAACTGGCTCATATGCTTCCTTTGGGCTGTACCCAGGTCCACCTGATGAGATCCAAAAGATCGAAACAATGATGTCGTGACATGTTCCAAATAAGGAATGTGATATCCCTGAGCCCACTTTGAGTAAGGGAGAAATCATTCAATATAAATTTGATACGCTGCTGAAACACATTTCGTTTGTAGGAGTTTTAGAGATTACTGATAGTTTTCCATTTGGGGATGAAACTGAGGCAGCGGGGGTGGAGACTGGTGGAAATATACTGTTTTTTTTTTTGTATTTATAAAGAGAGCTCTGGTGAACATTGCATTTAAAGAAAATACTTTCCGTGTATCAGTGCCGCACAACGAATTCTAATAGGTTAGAAGAAGTAAACAAGGTTTTTGTTTGTGCTCACAATCCTAACGCGACAGCTGGCACACTGACCGCTGAATCGCTGATAAACCCTTTGTACAGATAGCAGGTAAAGAATCCTTTAAATAACAGCACTCACGTAGTGGCATAATATAAATAGCTGCTTTGTTTGGGTTGATCGTTTCGGGTTAATTATTATAGTTTTGAATGATATTTGGGTTTTAACAGTGCATAAGTGTTAAAAGATTATTTTAAACAATTCCATAAAATTCAAATCCTGCAGATTTCTGTAAAAAATAACATCGTGTTTGTGAACACAGTAAATAATAACAACGGGATCTTGGGCACACTCACATGCCTGTTAGAGCATGAGCGTTGCTTTATCTAACCTATTCTATTTCGTTGGTGCCGCATAAAAACCTATGTTTGAACATTTATTCGCCCCTCCGATGATTTACAATTTCGGAGTTCAGTAAAAAGTCTTCCGTACATAAATGCATTGCATGCAGACTTGTCCAAAAACGATTGAACATCTGTCTGTCCTTAGGTATAGTGGCGAATTTGTGATGTTCTAGAGAGGAATTCAAAAATTGAAAGAATCAAGCCCCCTGATGTTTTTTGTTCGCTATAATGGGAAGTTTGCAACAAGCCTACACACAAATTTGCTGAAAGCTATATTTGGCAACGAGAAGTATAAATTTCAATACTTATTACTTACTGAGTATTTCACTGTGTTTGCTATATATTCGGAAATTTTTTCCAGAGCTGTTTTCACTAGAAAACTGGAATTATAAGCACGTCAAGAAGAATTAGTTTAAATAAGATTAAGAAACGTAAAAATGAATGATGCTCTATTTATTACTATGAACGACTAATGCATGTCCTAAGTCTTTTTGGTGAAAATGTAATTATTCAGTCAAAAATGAGACTTATGAAAGAAATAATAAAAAAGGTCATTATGTAGTAATTTTATAACTGGGACGACATTAAAACTTTATTTTAAACCAAAAGTGGTAACGAGAAATGCTTTGAAATTTTTGTTTTTGGACCAAAATGATTACTAATTACTGTAAATTACATTACAATCGACAGAAATATACACATTACATCATTATCGAGGTTACCTATAAATCGGTTAAAAATATCCTTATTTATAAGAACTCCGAATGGATTATATAGTACATATAGGTTGCCCCCATCGTGATTAATAGCCAATTCAAAGAGGGCTACTTTTCCACCATTTCACAACAAACCATAAATTTTATTAATTTTTTTCTTGAAGATGCACCTTTTTCATTTAAAAAATGTAATAATTCTACTCCAGTACGATTACATTTAAGTGCGTAAAACATATAGCTTATTTCTCTACCATTACTACTCCTGTCCATTATTGATCGTTGATGGATGAGTATGACATCACCAAGACCGATCAATTTAAAACTATCACTTGCTGTCACTTGCCCAAAAATATCCAAATATCAATTCAAGATGGAGTGACTGGACCATAATATGTTACAGTAGAAGCGGTAACAATGTCGGTGAAGATTAATGTTGCCAAAACGTTCAGTTCGAAGGGTGCTGCTATTATAGCAAGGAAAGCCATGAATAAAACACATCCCGTCCATCCCAGTCAATGAAGGCCTTCCAAATGGGGTTGGCGAGGTGTTTATTGCGTAATTATCTAATTGTAGATCTTATCAATTAGGTCTAATAAATGCCATACGATAGTAATTGATATTTTAGTTATGCCAGGACTATCAGTCAAATTATAGACTTAAACCAATGGTTATTACAATTTAATTCATCTGTACTACCCGGTTACTGGTTCTAATTTTGGATTTATCAATAATGCAGATCTTCAAGTCCTCACGATAGTCGACTTATCTAGGAAACTAGTTCTCAAAAGAAAAAGTGTTCAGAAGTGCTATATATATAAAGTAAGCTATTTTTAGTGGATATGGTTTTATTGATGACTCAGTGAAGAGAAATAATACAGAGGGCCAACCACAGTGTAAGTTCTATAATTAAACACACACAATAATTAAACTTGCAAGATTTGGAAAAACCAAACAACGCAATTCTAAAGCATCAATTCTTGAGAGCATTATGGATGGTATTCTTTGATTATGACTTGCAACATTCTGGATCAAAATGTAATAAATGACATTCATCGACAGGGATGCAGCTTTGCTCCAACACGACTCCGAGTCGATTATTACGAAATAGAATAGAATCAGAGTATTGCATCTGATCTGTTGATCAATCCAAAGTGAGAACACGTAATGTCTCACTGCCTTAAGATTATTATGCTGCTTGTCTTATGGGCGAATAACCTGATACATAGCATTGGAATTTGAGACGCTATTAGGATTACATAATCTCAGACTGCGCTGATATAAACAATGGAGTTTATCCGGGTGCAGTGTAGATTCAGCATGGACAACACCCGTTTAATAGAGTGACGAAACAAGCAGAAGAAGCAAGCAATTGAAGCTGCAGTAGGGAGAAATTGTGTGTAATATGGATGATCTTCGCTGATGGAGCAGTGCAGCAGGGGGAACAGTATCGCTGGAATGATACGACCTTCCTGGATGGTCCCATGGGGGTCCCCCGCCCGGTACCCCCTCGGTCGCCCACCCAAGTTCTGCATGTAGTTCACCGCTCAGCCATGCCTGACACCGAATTATTAGGTTACCAATAAAATAGAATAATAAAATGGAATAATAAAATAATAAAACAATCAAAAAGAAGGAATTTAAAGTTAACGTAAAGATCGGTAATGCGACAAAGGAATTAGATTAGTGGTTACGAGATGCGGACAGAAAACGTTCGAAAAAAAATGAAATAACTAATATACCGATACGGATGGAGAAAAATGGTTTGACCATCAGGCACGTATTTTGCGGGGTCCAGGGGGACCGACAGTCTCTCGGAACACGCAGAACCGGTGACATCAGCTTCTGAGGATGCCGACCACTCGTGTTGGCGAAACGTCAAGCAGAGAAGCGCGCTGACGCCAAGGCGACGGAGCATGTCGACGCCGACCGAACAGCCTAAGAACCAACAGTTCATCGGATCATGGCCACGACAGTCTCATACAATACAAAATGATGCAGTGAGTAAATAAATGCATCAGTACACCTATTTTTGTATACACAAAAAGGTTATAATGGTTTAGTCATTGTTTTAAAATCCATGATACTACTTCATCGTTCGAGTTACGTGTCATTCTGTTGTTCTGTTGAAAAATGAATGATGACATGAAATAAAAAATTACAGCATTGACACCCTGTAGTTCGGTTAACATCGACGTAATACAGTAGAAAGTAAATTTTATCCCAGCTTTTTTTACTATTTAGTAGAAAAGGTTCTTCGGATTTTGGGCTAAAGTACTGGAGAGGTTGTTTTACTTAAAAAGCCGACGTTGCGGCGTTTATTTTACGCCTTTTTCAGGGCTAGAATTCATATGAAGAAAAAATATATAAGAAAAAATAAAAATGAAAAAAGTTGAGTTTTAGCTTTAACAATTCAGTCTTACAAATTTAAATTTGGAGAACCTTTTCCACTAAATAGTTAACATCAACTTTTGGACTGCTGTGTGCTATTAATTTACAAAAAAATGTCAAAATGACATAATTTATATACAATCGACCATCGTGAACTATCTAGTATCTTTTCAAGTCCGATTTTCCATCCTAAATTGGTGAAAAATTGCATTTTCTTGTTTAACAAAAAGTTTAACAATTGATAATCTCAACCAATCAGATTTCAGAGAAGCCGTACATTTGATCACTAGTTTCTTGGTGTATCAAATGATATGATGACAAGAAACTCACTCACTGCATCATTTGGATAAAACAATAATTTACTATCGATAATAATTATGAATACCTGCAATCTATCTTTGTTTTCTAGTAAAAAGAGGTAAAAATAGCATTTTGTTACATTTCAAAAGTTACAGCTATTTCTCAAACGTGTATGTGCATTACTGGTTGCCTATCCAGAACCCCAGAGCGGCAAAGCTTGCCATTTTGTAGCTAAGTATAACCCTATTTTATGTACAATGTGTACGCTGCACCTGCGTGAATATTTCTATAAGAAGGTCTATACAAACATGCATCCAGTAAATGAAAGATTGATTCTTCATAAAAGTACCTATGTATTTTCATATAATCCATCTGACTGACGGACGTGGGATTTGTATTATTAAATAAGGTAGGTAGTCGCTGTGATTGATATACGTAGGTACCTACTACTTTTATCACAAATTATCGCAGTTTGCGTTACTAATTATTAGTAATTATACATGGAAAATGTGGCACTAATTTGCAAATGAATCGCTTTGTTCTGATATCCTGTTATGATTTTGATCCATGAATTTCTAAAATATCTGACTAAAGTGTCATCCAACTTTGACGTGTTGTTTTCAATATTGATAAAATACTATTGGACGATACTTACTAACATAGCCCTCAATACCCAATAGAAAGCTTTTGCTAAATAACATCCAATAGAAAAGCTTTGTCAAAGTCTTTGTTAAATATGCATGTTGATAAAATCGGGCCTAAGTATCATATTGCTTATGGTATTTTACACGGTTACAAAACCCCCTTGTCAATGCAGCCTGGGTCAAAATCTTGCATTCGTGTAATATCCAAAACAACGTGAATGTCTTGAACAGCAGGTAGTGTCCAGGTGGCAGTCTTCTCCTTTCGTTCCCTCCAGCCTCGCACTCGGCTTGTGGATAATAAAGGGGGGTAGTTGGGGAGGCCAGTCTGCCGCCGCTGCCGCCGTCGGTATCCCCTTTCCCCCCTCCCGTCGTTCCCCCCCCGCCCGCTTCGCCGCCGCGCCGGGACGCAGAATCTTATTAAATTGCCCGGGCGTCATATCAGGCCGAGGAGCCCGCCCGTCGCCTAGGTAACGGCCGGGACACTTTGAAAGTCTAATGCATACATCTCACACTTGGGGGGCCGTCGCCGCCCCGCCGCTCGGGGGCCAGACGGCAGGGACGCCCAAACAGCCGCGCGGGGAACAGGAATCACATTTTGTTTTCATTCTTACGAGTTCACATTTTCTCACCATACTGTACACCAACCACCAATTTAATCATAGTAGACTACCAATTGTCCGAACTAATGTATGGTTTACCCTCAACCCTCAATATTTTTAACACGCTTTTATTAGCCTCACCTGTATATGGGATGTGGGATTGTGAGCTTGTAAAACTCCTTTGAATTAAGAGTAAGTTGGCTATTGTTATACCATCTCTAATCACAAAAATTCGATAAATCTAACAAATATCCATTAACTTGGCATAATTGCCTACGTAAGATAAGTATGCTTTCCTAAGCTCCTGGAAAGATAGTTTCTACTACTACTCTACTCTGAAAGAAAGGGTATGTTAGGACATCGCTTCCCAGGTACTTCCGCCAATGGAATTGAAAGTCAGATTATTGTTTTATTATTCTTTTCCTTTGTTAACTTTCTATACAACTTAATTTAGCAGAGGTTCAGTAGTACATAGCAAAAACTCGTCAAAAATCACAATTTGGGTATTAGTTTTTCATTAGTCATTAAAACATGATTATCGTGTTTATTAGTTGTTACGAGTTCTTTTTGTTTAATTTGTGATAATAAAGTAAAGTAATAGTTTTTTAGACCATTTGTGAAATTCGTGAATTATCACCTTTTTACCTTTAAGTCACGTACGGTGCAAAATGCCCCCATAAATGCTATTTTTTCATTATTATTTCGAAAGTGCAATGTTTTGCAAAGTTTTTAAGATTAGTTTGGAGCCCCAGAACCAGGCATAAGTATTTTTAAATTTATTTTGAAAGTTTTGGTCTTCTGACTAAAAACAGTGATTTCAAACTTTGGGTGCAAAATGTACTTAATTAATGGTCGGATGTACAGGTTTCCTTTATTGTATATTAAAATATGCTCAACAGTGAGCATAATTATAGAACAAATATTTCTTGGAAAAACTGGAAAATCTCTTCTTTTCAAAAAAAGAAAATCATAACTCGAAAACTATCAATAATCCCTACACATACATGGGGGTATTTTGGATAGGTCTCGGTACGGGCTATCTAAAAAAAAATAATAATAACGTAACCCGATTAGCCACCCTATATATCTAAGGTCCATAGTACTTAATGCTGGGGATTTTATAAAATCGGTGCATACGCAGAGCAGAAATTAGCTTTTCAAACTTTGCTTCTGTTTCTAAAGTAAGATCACCTTGATAATACCCCCCACTTTTCAAATTCCTCAACACCACATTTTTTGGTTGGTAATCCTATAACATGTATCTTTGAGACTACTAACTTCATTCAGATGAGGTACTACTACTATGACACATCGTTGATTGAATGTTACCCTTGGCAGTCATATGATATGTAACCTGGAGGATTCTAACATGGTGGTTATAAGATGTTACCTTGCTAGTGCGAGAAGTCTCCGATATTGATATTATTTGATGACATATTTCAGTCTGCAATGAAATATTATATATCTGACTTACAAATATACATATTTCAAACGAGAACAATTTTGGAGATTTCAGTCACACAGAGATTCGGATATTGAAAGGTCCAGGACTCGAATGTAGACGATATTGCGGAAATTTTTCAAGGTTAAGTTCTTCCTTACTTAGTATATGCATAGTTTGGTTGAACTAATAATGGTGGTACTAACTAATAAGGGTGGTAGGTGAAACTACTTGACAATTTAAGACAGAAACTTTAATCCCAATACATGGTACTGTGTTGATTGGTACAAAGACCTCTCATTTCACGTAAACTCTATGGGTATTAATTAGAGTAATACTGATATAAGAAAAGCGGTTTTCGGTATACGCCTTCCATCGATCCCACTTGTGAATGGTACTTTCTTTCTATTGGGTATTTCAATAGGGATGGGTGTGTCCATCCGCGGAATGTATTTTAGTGTACAGGTACCATGGGTGGTGCAGAAGCAGTCATTACCTACTAATTATTTCCTTTGTTTTTTTGCAGATTGCTGGTGCCCTGTTTCTACATTTGTTCCATGGATGTCTGGGTTATTCTATTATTTGATGCCTAATTGTATGAGAATAAAGGAGAGCAGAACGTAAAGGTATAATAGAAAGGGTCATTCATACTGTCCTTATAAAGACTCGCCAATTATTATTAGTCAAATGAAAGGCATAGGCCAATATGATATTACATGGGTTATCAATTTTGGAATCCATCTTGCTGCAACCTTCCGTCACTCTAAATCTTCATAAATAATTTTTCGATTGAAATCAAAAGCCAAGGCTGCTTTCTTTGCCGCACAATATATACTTGAATTTTCATAGGTGTTTGACCGAAGAAAATATGCTAGGTAGGCACTTATCCTCGAATAAAATAAAAGCTGCGTATAAAACTAGTATAAATAATATAACTATAAGCTTAAAATACAACCATAAATACCTTGGAATCACGATTGATTGTCATCTTCGATGGAACAGTCATATAACTAACGTTGTAAAAACTTTGAGACAACTACTTTACTGATTTAAGTATCTCAAAAATATTTAAGACTTCTAGCATCTAAAAACAATATATTACTCTGTAATGGAATCACGGCTGCCGTAATTGGCTGGGGAGGTGCTGCATATTGTCATCTTAGGCCAATGGATGTGTTACAAAAAAAATATTAAGAAATCATCTATAATAAAAAATAACATACCCATCTAACACATTGTTCTCTCAAGCTGGAACACTTGACATAAGACGGTTATATGTTCATCACATCATACTGTATTGCTTCAAAAATAGAGATTCGTTAGAACACATAAGGCATGACCATCTCACACGATACAAAACAAAAACAATATCAAAATTAATTTATTACACAAAAATATAAGTCTCCGTTCTCACACCTACTTATCATATAAAATCTACAGTTATTATCTTTCCGAAATATACAAGACATACATTATGAAAATCGATTCAGTGGATATGATTAAAAATAAATTCAAAATCACATATTATTTTGTTGGGTGGAGAAACAGTCAAAAACCTAGTGGAAATATTAATATAGTTGTACCAGCTTCCTTAATTTTCCTGATATAGACAACGATTCAAATAAGTTTCACAATATGCATCGAGCGTCAACATCATCATTAACCTAATATATATTTTATACAGATTGGTTTTCTGGTTCCAATGGGCCAGTAATCTAATTGTCTAACAGCTGATTGGTGTCAAATATGTTTATTTTCATTTCATTTATTTTTATCTTGAACTCTGAATTATTTCTACATTGTAACTTGTCAGTGGTGTGAATAAACATTATTATTATTATTAAAGCCAATACATTTTGAGTGTAGAGCTGCTTAAGCTAATATATGAATACAGGTGCAATAATTGAGTATAACTTTTTTTTTCGAATATACGTGACCAATCTACTATACATGTCACGTTTAAGACACTTATACATATAGAACTGTTAAAGCAATTTCCGATTTTTTAATGCGTGTAGAACAAAAAAAACAAGATCAATGCAGTTGGATGCAAATGTACTCCAGACGAATAACGTAACGTTAAATGTAACTTTTTCCGTTCTTTTTAGACACGGTTCAGAATTCATTCAATTTCCTGAGGTAGTGACGGCACCCAACTCGATGATTATTCTTGAAGGTATATATTAACACACCCAGATCATCTTTTAAGCAGCCACGAACTACTTTACACCATTTTGTTATTTAATGGTTGATTTAAATATAATCACATCCGATAGAAAAAACTGAGCATACTTATTAAAACTTTTTATATACAGCATCAAAATGGTGTGGAATTATTACGTTTTATTAGAACAAAAACTGGAACTGATTCGTCATTCCGAACTTGTTCGTTCCTAACAGTTTAAGGTAATTAGTTTTTTAGGAAAACTAATTATCGAAAAGCACCAAATAGTGTGGTATCTTGAAGAAGGAGTCTTAGCCTTTTATAAATTTAAGTGAAAGATATAGACAGGACTGGATTGCAGTAAAATGATAATACGTTTTGTATGATGCATTGCACATTTGAAAATCCCAAAATCCCATCATATCTAACGAAATACTTCTGGAATTAGTAGAAAAAATAAAATATCTTTAACGCTGAACAATCAACAAGGTCAATCCTGATCACGAAATTAATCGTACATTAGAACAGGCTAGAAGCAGGTGTTCACATATGAAAGGGTTTTATGCAACCCACACTTAAAATCTAAGACTCCGCAGTTCCTTACGCTTAAATGTTATGTATTGGCAATACTGTCATACGGTGCCTTCATGGATGCTTGCAACCCAATCCGTGAATATAATAAAGGCATTCAAGATGTGCCATTACAGGAGAACTATCAAAAATTCCTGGGCCACACATGCATCAAATATGCATACTTTTTAGAAAATAATCAAGGAAAGTGAGTGAGGTCGGTGAGAAAATGAGGAATAGGTAGGAGTTAAGGAATATAAGACATTGGACAGGGCTAGACTATGAACATATACCTACGTAGCCGAAGATAGAAAGATATTTGCTGCAGTAATCACTATCCTTCATTGAATCAAGACAGCTTTATAAGAAGAATGTAGCTGCTGTACCGATTGTCCCAAAATTTCCTTGACTCGTGATATTCTCGTAACAAAAAAAGTTCAAACGAAAACTGAGTGGTAGTTTTGAAAGTACTATAGCTTAAATAAGGAAAGAGTGGGGATACCGCACGTCCGTTTGATGCTACACGAATTAGCTGTGATCGAAAATGAATAGCTGTCAAAATATTTTTTTATGATATGTAGCGTTTTTAAGACCTATCATTGTAAAATATTGTGGTAAGCATAATGGTAGGATGTGCGGCTTACGGTTGTAAAAGCTACAGCAGCAGGAAGGAGCCAGGAATCACTTATCACAGGTAAATTACTAGCGCTTTTGGTACATTTTTGGTAACAGAAATGTTAGTCGCGCGATCCGTCCTCTCTCTTTCCTTGTCCAAGTACTATAGGGTCTATCATACCATGCTTTCAAAAAAATTAAGGATTTGTTCGAGGCGCTATATTTTCTTAATAAAAAAGTATAAAAAAGACATTCCTCTCGAAAGCATGGTATGATGGGTCATTCAGTACCCATCAAAACCCACTTAGTTTTCTTTTTTATCCATTTTTTGCATAAATATTAGGGGTCAAACAAATTCTTATATTATTTATATTATGTTTATGATTTTACGAAAAAATAAGTTTGCGAATATCATCAAAGCTACCAGGAGATTTTAAATAAAATAGGGTTATCATTTATGTAGCAAAACCTATGGGGTGCTATTTGGAAACAAAAAGTTGGGGTGAGTTTTTGGGGACGACTTGCAATTTTTTTAAAAATATACGGTATGATAGACCCTAAGCTACCTCCAGAATTACAACTCGGTACCTGTTTGAATCGTTTTTCGTTACAAAGATATGACGTGTCAGGGACTTTCGGGACACCCGGTATAGTGACGCATGACGTCTACGTTCGAGCTTTCCAGTTCTATCGTGGCACAACGAAATTTTCTTATAAATAAACGTGACGGGCGCGATGGCACCCGATCGGTGGCGATGGCTTTCGGAACTCCAGCACTGGAAACGGGATTGAGATAGTTCAAGAATAAAAAATGGAGTAAAGTTGATTGACTCAGTACTTCCCACACATAATAATGATACCATTTTCTTGTTTCCCATTGCATGAAGCTATAGTGTGAAATCCCCTTGCAACCAAGTCGTCGCCCAACCGCCCGCAAAAAAACATCCAACACAAAAAACTCTCGTAAATAGTTTCTTGCGTCTCCCTCCATAGGAACTAGGACGCCACAGTTTTTATTCTGCATGCTTCAACTGGACGATGCGAAACGATCAAGAGCCTCCAAACCGTCTAAAAACAAAGTCTGAGCTGTTTTTATATTTTTAGTTTTTTTATTATTACTGCGCCGCCACTGACACGATTTTTCCAAAACATACACGTTTTCGATGCTCGCAGCGGTAGTAATACTGTGTCAAAATTTCATTAAAATCAATTCAATAGTTTTCGCGTTACGTAATATAGAACGACCTAAAACAATACTCGTATGTATGCATGACAAATTCTAAGTCCCTTGGTTTCTGTAATGAGCAAGGCAATGTTCGGATGGACCTAAAAAAGTGTATTATGCCGCTAGGTTTTTCATTCACAGGTCAACGGACAGCCCATTATGCAGGGACAAAGAGCTTATGATGCTACAGACTTATTAAATGTCATGAGAGCGTTAAAAAACTATGCGAAAGGCATACTACATACTCATTTCTTTTTCAGTGGTCAGTTATTGAAACCATATACGCTGTTGGTCAACTACATAGATTACCAAGGTTTTGACTGACGTTGATTCACGTATTTAATTTATTAGATATATAGCAACCCATGTCAATGGACAGCCCATTATGAATACAACAAATTTTTCAGTTTTACAACCCCCCATCCCACAACCACCCCAAATTCACCCCCAGCCAAAAAAAGTAGAAAATGATTAGGAACTCCTAAAACGCCTAAAAACGAAGTTTGAGGAATATTTAATTTTTTTGTTTTTTGCTAATTACTCCGCCGCCAATGCACCGATTTTAAAAATTTTAGCAGCATTACCTACCACGACCCCACAGCATATCGGTATCCAAATTTCATCACAATCCATGCAGCGGCTACTGAGATTACGAAGGTAGAAAAACGCGACAGACAGACAGACAGACCGACGGAAATGAATGACGTGGATTTTCTTTATGTAGACATCATAAGACGCCCAAAAAGCGCATTATCTCAAAATCTAAAATTTTCGCGATCACAATACTCACCTATCGGTGTGGGAAGTAAAAAACAAAATGTATACATAAAATGTACAAAGCGCCATATGATAAATACATTTGGAAATTGACCAAAATATAGCTTGCAGGCATTTAGTATCTCACAAAAATTTGAAAGTACATAGAATAAGTACCATAATACTATATTAACAGTTTTTTGAGTTTCAAATGTTGAACTGTACGATTTACAGTGTGAAGGAAATATACAGCACTCCAGCTATCCGTATTAGCTCCACACAAAAATTCCACATTAATACGTATAATGCATAACACCCGTTCAGTATGATGTCGTTAAAGTACCGATGCCTTCAATTATACCCCCTTACAAAAAATAATTACTACTATCGATGCACGTTCCAGATCAAAAAAAAGATCCTCTTACGATTACCGTCGAGATAGGATCAGTTGCTCAAGGAGACTTACCACCTGGTCATCAGCGACTATTTATGCAGACTTTTATGCGTTTTCGAGCCTTTGATTGTAGAGGGTAATTTTAGTGCTGCCCACGCCTCGCATGCCGGTGATTTGTACCCTCAAGATATCGCTACGCTGCGCTGGCATCCTGCATTATATTCAAATTATATTTTTACGGTCCAAGTTTCCTTACGATTCGTCAATTATTGTCAGAACGCATAATGGACTAGATCACACAGAAGCAGGCGTCAAAAGTGTGTGACTAAAATTTTGTATAGTCTATTTGAAAATTCTTGATAGCTAAAATTTTATTGCATAGCAGGTAAAATCGAGGGTAGCACCTGAAAACAGTGACGGAGAATTTCTAACATGAAATATTGTGAATTTACTTATATACAAGTATTATTATATATAATACATATTTTCAACTTGGTAAACTGTGTGTATAATTTACTTACAACATGCAGAATTGTTAGCAGTGATATTAATTAGGTGTAATAAAAATAGCACGTTAAATTTTACTCCTGTGAAATTAAAGTGTCAGTTAACGGTGCATTTGAAAACTGTAATATTAGATGTACATGACGCACTTGTACATGAACATATAACTAGCAGTGTTCGGAATATAGTTTCTAAGTGTTCAACTAAGACTGGAGTTGGAGAACCGACCATTTATAGACTGCTGAAGCAACGAAAGGATGGAAGTGTTACCGTACCACCGAAAAAGTCATCAGGGAGAAAACCCATACAACTAGACGATAGTGACAAACAAATGATACCAAAAAAGTGCACTCAGTTTATTTCCAAAAAATAATACCTACTTTGGACAAAGCTTTAGTAGAAATTAATGAAGACCAGAGCTTGCCAAACTTAAAAAGAGACAAATTATGGAAAGTGTTACATGAACTGGATTTCGTTTATGCGAAACAGGACAGAAAATCCGCTCTCATAGAAAAAGAAGACATTATTTGTTGGAGGAGGCAGTATTTAAGAGAAATCCGAAAACTGAGAAGAGCAGGTAACACTATTTTTTATTTAGACGAAAAATGGATCAATGAAGGTCATTTTGTAACAAAAGTTTGGCAAGATAAGCGAATTACAAATGCTCGACTGGCATTCATAGAAGGTTTGTCTACTGGTTTAAAAGCTCCAACTGGTAAAGGACGTCGTTTGATTATCACTCATATTGGAGGCGATAAAGGATTTGTCGAAGGAGGCATTAGACTTTGTTTCAAACTACAAAAGATTACCACGAAGAGATGACATCTGATGTATTTGAAGAATATTTTAGTCAAATGATAGATTTATTGCCGAGAAATTCTGTAATAGTGATGGACAATGCGAGTTATCACTCAAGATTTAAGGAACCTTTACCTAATACTAAATGGAAAAAGCAAGAACTTTTTGATTGGTTAATAAGCAAAAACATACAGCCACAAGAAGGATTACTCAAACCAGAGCTTTTGTCATTACGTAAATTACATTCATCGAAATTTAAGAGGTATGCTGTTGATGAAATCGCAAAAGAACGTGAAATCAAGGTGTTGCAATTACCACCGTACCACTGTGAGCTCAACCCTATTGAGTTAATATGGGCTCAAATGAAGGGATAAGTTGCGAGAAACAATACAACATTTAAATTGCAAGATGTGCGTCAACTATTAAAAGATTCAATATCAAAAATTTCATCTAAAAATTGGGAAAATGCTATAAAACATGTCATGGCAGAGGAAGAAAAATTCTGGACACTCGACAATTTAATAGAGGAAACACTATATCCAATTATCATTTCTTTGGAGGATGAGGAATCTGACGATGATGCTTTCTTACCGGACGATAATGACGTTGTTATTTAAGTATGTAATTCAGTATTTATAATAATTACTGTTCCATAAAGTTGCCACTGTGTAGTTAAACTATTTTAAATGACGTAATATGGGATTATTTACAAGATTAGTTTATAAAAATTTGTGAATTTTAATTACGTGACATTTATTAGTACCTAAAATATTTTCAATATAACATGTTAAGACCATGCCCTAACTTAATATGTAATATAACATTTTTATCATAAAGTAAATTCATGTTCTACGCTACCGAAGCCTACAATTGTTGCTTAATCCGCTAAGGATTCCTAATTTGCATTTATGATGTATTGTATTCGAGGTATGTCAAGAGTGGTCCTCCTAAAGTCTTGCGAAAAGCTAAAATGAGAAAGTTTAAATATTTACATTTTTTCTGCTTTGAGAGATCCTGTATTTTACCTAATTAGCACCTATGCCATAAAATGTTAGCTATCAATCATTTTCAAATATAGTATAGTTACCCCATAATCCCAATTTCACTCCTATACCAGACGTCTCTATCTGTAATAAATCATCAAATGTTTTGGAAAATTTTGTGTAGAATGTGCGATAAGATTTCTTATTGAATATTTTCGTTCGGATGTGGTAATAGCAAACATAAACATGAGACGCCGCACCAGAGAGGTAGATAAGCGTTTCAGTAGTAGTTTTTATGCATTTACTAGAATTATTTGCAACCACACACCAGCAATACTAGGCAAACAATTCAGTAGTTGCGGGATATAGCATTATTATTTTGCTCAAAGGCAATATCTGGATAGGTCTGCGGATGGCGTTGAACTGAATATCACCACGGCCGTTTTTTTCAAGACAACACAGGGTATAAAATAAATACTCTCTAAAAAATGTCACCGTCTCCATAATTTCATCTCCTCCCGGAAAAATTGGAAAATAATCGGGCCCCAAAACGCTTAAAAATTAAATTTGGAGCAGATCTGTTAGTATTTTTGCCAATTACGCCACCGCTAATACAACGACTTAAACAAATATAGTTTAAAAAAAGCTCAAAAACGTTATTAAAGAATATCCGACTAAAAAGTTAAAAACAATTTACTAATACTATTGTGCAAAAAGCGTCGGCCGCTTGATTTACGAATAGCATGGTACGAAGCGCCCACGCGCTACAATCACACTAGTACTGTTCGTTCATTATTGTTTTAAGCTTATTTTAAAAATTACTCTTAAATTTATAGTCAGATTTTTTTTTTATGGTCGGCCTCCCGCAAAGGCTGAAAGCCTATGGCGCTGTAGAAGCGCTGCGAGAGGATAAGTGTCTGTTCACGTTAGATTTGAAACGCTGCAGGTTGTAGCCGTCGGGAAACAAATTCCCCGGCAGCTCATTCCACAGCGTCGAAGTTCTCCAAAAGAAGGAATGCTGGAGGAGACTAGTTCGGGGAGTAAGGACCTCGACCTGGTAAGGATGAGCTCGCAGAGCTTCTCTAGTTTTCCTGGTTCGGACGGCCTGTGGTGTTATTATCTGAGAGAGCTCACTCGAACATCTTCCATGATAGAATCTGTAAAACAGGGATAGGTCAGCCACCCTCCTCCGATGTTCCAGGCTGTGTAGGTCCTTTGTGAGGTTAGGCGTATCTATAAGTCTGATCGCTCTTTTCTGGATAGTGTCCAGAAGCTTCAGAGAGTGCTTCGGAGCGCATCCCCACACATGGGAGCAATACTCCAGCGATGGTCGGATCTGTGCCTTGTAGAGCAGCAGCAGTTGCTCTGGTGTATACAACTTCCTACAGCGGAACAAAACTCCAAGCTTCTGGGATGCCGTTTTAGCAATACTGACGACGTGGTCGTGCCAGGACATGTTATTGTTGATGTTGATTCCTAAAAGCTTAACGGAAGGTGATCCGACTACGGGGTGACCCTCCATTTCCACGGTTGGTAAGCCATCGTGAGACTTCTTTGTAAGTGGTGTTGCCTGAGTTTTTTGTACGTTGAACTGTACTTTATTTGCTAATCCCCACTCGACAATTGTTTTGATGTTTTTTAGAAGCGCGTTTTTTAGTGTTTCAAACTATATTATATATTATTCAATTTTTTTCCAACTTTATCATTAAATTACTGCCTTTTTTTTATTGGGTGATAGGGTCCAAAATAAAAACAACTTTAGCTCAAATTTGCCAACGTTTCGAAAAATATATTTTCATCTTCAGGGCTCTAGAATACAGAAAAAAGGCAATTATGTACATTTTTTTAAACATTATTGGTTGTTGTTGTTAATTAGAAGCATGAATGTAAATAATCACATTATACATATAAAACGAAATATTAAAAGTAATGCTAAAATGTAAAAACAAAAGAAAAATAAAGTTAAACAACACAGAATTAAAAAGGAGAATAGTAAAAAACTATTACAATAAATTAAAAGTAAAGATTCCCCACCATATAATCTAATTATTGGTCATTTATGCAGCTAATTAATGGATTGATGAAACACAACAAAAATATAGGACCAAAAAAGGGGATAATCACAAAAAAAAACAAAACAAACATACCCTTTGTGTTAAAAGTTGTGGTAGTCACCAGGTTCTTTAAAATTGAGTACATGCGTGTGTCCTAGATATTGGGATTTTGGTCTCTATATTTGCACACACTAACTACAGAAGAAGTTACTTCTCTTAACGTTACAAACAGACTGTATGGAAGGTGGAAAAATTATCTAATAGGTGTCAAGGCATTCTGTCTTTTATACGTACTTTTTAGTTTGATGTTTAAAAAATATTATAGTGGATTACGAATTTTTTTAATATGGTTGATAATATTATAGTAAGATATGCTCAAATCTGCAATATCAGTTCTTTTATTTACAGTATTGTTATGTTTTTTTTACTTCTAACATTTCTTGGAACATCCTTTTTTTGTAGTTATCATTTGAACACAATATTTTATAATTTTCAAAATCAAATATATGACCCTCCGATATGGCATATCATTAAAGCGTGTTGTTTAAGTTTTTTGAAACTGTATTTAATAGTATTCTGTGCAATGAAGATGGACAATATTTATAGCATGATCGTTACCATACTGCATAAACGGTAATTTAATAAAACTCGACTTTTCTAAACAAATTTCGCAAAAATACCAACTCCCAAACAGTTGAATATCACGCCTTCTAAGCTCTCGCCTTTACGCCTCTGTGTAATATTAACAAACTTTAAAGTGGGTGCGCCTTCTCTTCAGCCATGGCCGACTTTACTCACTAGGCCGGAGAATTGAAATATGGCAACACTGGATATCGGGCCGAGCTTTTGTTTGTTGTTAGGTCATTAGTGTAATCTTCCAGAGTGAAAAATAAGATTGGAAGGTGATTTTTAATGTGATTCTAATTATTTACCTGCACAAACGAAACTATAAAGATAAAAAGATGCCTGCAAAGTGTGTAGTACCAGGTTGCACTAGCAATTAGTGCTTCCAATGAAGGACATAAACAGAAGTGGGTGAAAGGTATTCCTCATAAGGGCTGGTTATATTTATACGAATAAAGACAATAATTTACAAACATTTCAAAGGATAAGACCTATTTTAAACCACAATGTTTTCTGGACCTCCCAAATATCACAGAAAAAGACAGTTAATAGAACTCATCTGGGCATGCCAACGAGGGCATGCATCTGGGCATACCTACGAAAAGATTTGATAGTGAAAGGGAATCAAGACCAGCAAGAATAGCTTCACAGTGACCTAATATTGAATTTTTTTAGCTCAAGTGACAATTTACAAAGTAAATTGAGTGTTCATTTAAGTGGAAGTGGCAGCAGGAAACAGGTTGCGTTTATTTTTATTTTATAGTGTCTGACTATGATGAACCAGACAACAGATGTAAGTGGTATCAGTAGTAGTAGTGCTAAAAAGCATTTTTCTTAATTTATTAACCGAGATGAACTCTAATACATATAATATGTAATAATTATTCTGAAACTATAGGCCGACTATTTGACAGCTAAGCCACGTTGCCACATCTAAGGCTCCGGCCTAGTGTAGAGTCGGCCATGCTTCAGCGGATATAACCGTTGACCCGACGGATTTCAAGCCGTCAAAATCATTTTCGCGGCAAATTTGAAACGTTCAATGTTCGGTCCGACCTCTTAATCCAAAGTAGCAAGCTCACAAACGTACATACAGGTGAATCTAATCTAAAGCATGTTAAAAATGTAGCAGCATTACCTATTATGATCGCACATTTACATCACACACCAAATTTCAACAAAATTGGTAGAACAGTTCCTGAGATTACGAGATTATAAGGATATTCTCCTCATATTCGACACTTGACAGAACATTCACAGATACGACTTCCGATAGGTCTGTAAAATATAAAATATTACCAAAAATTGGGGTTCCGAATAATTTCAGCAGTTGATAGAGCGATGTTCCACGGTTGTCTTGTTCTGTCACCATAATAATTTTACGGAAATTTAAGATTATTCGTGTAATTTGCCAGATATTGGAATTCGCAACCTGGGGAAATTGGTTGGTACTGCCATATTGTCCAGAAAATATTGCAAACTATTGAAGTTAGATTACGAATTGCTGTTTATTTATCTTTATGGTTTTCTCTAATATAGCATTGCAAAAAAATCTGCGTGGGGTAAACAAATTCGATATTGTTCAAACTATTTCTGTACCACGAGACCCCAGATATCAGAGTCAGTTTCAATTCTGTCAATGTTATTGTAAAATTGCGTTTTATTAAGTTATTTTAAGTTGGTGTTTGCAATTTTCTAAGCAAAAAATACATCTTTCAAATATCTAGAAACGGCCATTTTGTAACTCATGGCATTTTTTAACACTTTTTACTGGTAGGTACCTAACCACTTAATTTAAGACAAAAGTAGCCATTTTTACGCTTTATTTGTTTATAACTTTTATTGCCCAAAAATATCACGCAGCAAATATTTCGTCACTCCTTTAGGTAGATATGACCCAAAAATCCCGTCAGATTGTTGGATAATTGAGTGTCACGAGAAAATCTTTATTTCCTTGGAGTAAGTGGGGCGTAATGGGCGTAATAAGTAATATGGAGTTTTAATTTTTGTCTGTCTATTATCCCAAATGCTAACAACGCCTGTATGAGATCTGTGTCCTGTGTCACTATGATAGTCACCGCCAGTCACTACCATCACACAAACCATCACACGATGAACATCTAATGGGGCCAAATTCTTGTACCAAACCTTAGAATTATGATTAGTCTAACCAAGCGCATCTGCCATGCACTCAGGTCACATGACGACGAAGAAGTAGACGACTTTGCAGATGATGACGATGATTACTCCGACGAAAAAGAAGCATTTGTAACACTAATATTGTCAAAGCCTGGAAAAGTAACTAAGCCTACCGATTTAAAAAGTGAAGGAAGACGACTAATCAAAATGATCATGGAAGCAATACCGTTTCTAATAAATTTATACAGCCTGCATGCATTCACACTTGTCACACCTTCGAATGAGATCATGCACTATGCTTTTGTTGCGTATTTCACGATGATTTTCTTCGGATTCGTTAGTTTGAACTAAATCAACAAAAACAAATTTGTAATCGAACAACAACAACAAATTTGATTCATTTATACGTTGTATAGTTGGCAAAGTACGAAATTACAAGTATTTTTCAAGACACATACACTTGCATGTCCAATAATTACAACTCAGAGAATGTAGAATAATTATCATGCGAAGATTATATTTTACCCTCCGTCTATATCTATACACAAACAATTCCATTTTATACCCATCAGTGAACGTGAGGTTCATAAATGTAACAACACTTCTGTGTCAAACAACCATTGTACCACAAGATATCCGAATAAAACAATTCCGTTGCCATATCACAAATTTGTCAGCTGAAGCTGCTTATTATCGAATTATACGAGCAATCAAATTAAAATTTTGCATAGTCACAGGTTATAATGTGTTCGACAACATGTGTCTAACAAGCTGAGCTACCAGAAGAAAAAGACTGCAGGGACTGGTCCGAGAAATGAGCGACTGATTATGTATATGATCAACAGGTTGCAGTCAGGTCTGCTTTCGACCAGTGTGA